>CM056053.1:80411738-81080415 GCA_029574335.1 Rana kukunoris
AGTGGAAGAGGGGAGGATCAGAGAAGACAGATCAAACAGCCTTTTTTACAGGATGTTCAGGATTAAGCCCTTAGGTTCCACAGTAAATATAACAAGCATGCTTTACTGCATATACAAACTGATTTTACTGTTGTGGGTTAAGTAACACTTTAAA
Organism: Rana kukunoris; assembly: GCA_029574335.1. Classification (NCBI taxonomy): domain Eukaryota; kingdom Metazoa; phylum Chordata; class Amphibia; order Anura; family Ranidae; genus Rana; species Rana kukunoris. The sequence goes on from CM056053.1 coordinate 80,411,893, forward strand.
GGGTCACTAAAGGAAAAACAGTTTTTTGCTGAAATGAGTGTTTACAGGGTATAGAGACATAATAGTTAATTGATTCCGTTTAGGAAAACGAAACTAGAATCTCCCCGTACTGTGGTCATCAGGAAACAGACAACCAGGAAGTGTCCAGAACAGAGCAGAATTACAGCAACATCAGAGCAAAAAACGAACAATGAGGACATGAACCCAGGACTGCAGTAAGGTAAAGGAAGCTATTTAGCTAAAAAAAAATCCTTTAGTGACCCTTTAAGTCTGCTTACACATATTTCAAAGACCTTGTACCCACAAAATATTAAGTAATGTACTGTATGATATTGCATAGAGTGCAAGAGTCAGGAGTATGTAATGTACAACCTGGTGTAAAGAGGACAAGGGTCAGGCCCCGTACACGGCCTAGAACCTCGACGGGCGGAACACATCGGCCACTAATTTCTAACACTCAGAGTGTAGGGTCAGGATATATAATGCACATCTAATATCTGTAGGAGTCAGTATTATGTAACACGCAGAGTGCAGTAGTTCATATTGTGTAACAGGGAGTGCAGGAATATGTAATGCACAATTACTGGGGTCGGAAGAATGTAAAGTGGTCAAGACAATGTACACAATGGGGCTTATTTACTAAAGCTGGAGAGTGCAAAATCAGGCTCACTTCTGCATAGAAACCAAGGAGCTTCTAACCCCAGCTTGTTCAATTAAGCCTGGTAATAAAACCTGGAAGCTCATTGGTTTCTATGCAGAAGTGAGCCAGATTTTGCACTTTCCAGCTTTAGTAAATAATCCCATTGTGTACTTAAAATTCCAGATTTCAAATTCCAGAACTTTGACTAGTTGCCTTTAAAAAACAATTAATGATTAGAGTTGAGCGGACACCTGGATGTTCGGGTTCGGACCTGAACCCGAACTTTAAAAAAAAAAGTTTGGGTTCGGGAACCCGAACCCGAACCCGAACTCCGAACCCCATTGAAGTGAATGGTACACAGACTTTTAATAAAAAAATAAAAAAATAACATGCGCGGAGGTCCCTGCAAATTCAATAACCAGACCCTTTAGGTCTGGTATAGATATTAAGGGGAATCCTGCCGTCAATTTAAAAAAAAAATGACGTGGGGTCCCCCCCAAATATCCATAACCAAAACCCTTCAGGTCTGGTGTGGATTTTAAGGGGAACTCCACCCCAAATTAAAAAAAAAATGGAGTGGAGTTCCCCCTAAAATCCACACCAGACCCCTTATCCAAGCACGTTGACCTGGCCGGCTGCAGAACAGAGTGCGCCCCCCCTCTCCTGAACCGCACCAGGCCACATGCCCTTAACATTGGGAGGGTGCTTTGGGGTGCCCTATTCCTTACTAAGGAATAGGGCTATCCCAGTGACGTAGCACAGTGCGTCAGAGGAGGACGGGGTCACGTGACGTGTGGCCCGCCTCCCCTATAAAAGAAACGTCAAGCTCTGATGCGTCATTCGCTGAGCTGTGCTCTGAATGGATGTTCTCATCGCTGGATTAATCGTCCGTCGCTGGAGAGAACACCCGTTGCTGGAGACATCACCTGGCGCTGGATAAAAGACAACGTTGGAGCAGGGAACAGCATCGATCGTCTATATTCACCGCTGGATTTTTATTTGGTTTAATTATTAAAATATTTTGTTCTACGGTGTGTGTGTTTTTTTTTTAAACAACTATTACTTACACTTCCTCCGTGAAATGGTAGGGGTACAGTGTACCCCATTACCATTTCACACAGGTGGGGCAGCATCTGGGGGTCTCCTTTGTTAAAGGGGTCTTCCAGATTCTGATAAGCCTCCCGTCTGCATACCCCCACAAAACCACCGGGCAAGGGTTGTGGGGATGAGACCCTTGTCCCCATCAACATGGGGACAAGGTGCTTTGGGGGGCACCCCAAAGCACCCTCCCAATGTTGAGGGCATGTGGCCTGGTCGGTTCAGGAGAGGGGGGGCGCACTCTGTCCCCCCCTCTTTTCTGCGGCCACCAGCCAGGTCAACGTGCTCGGAAAAAGGGTCTGGTGTGGATTTTAGGGGGAACTCCACGCCATTTTTAAAAAAAAATTGGGGTGGAGTTCCCCTTAAAATCCACACCAGACCTGAAGGGTCTGGTTATGGATATTTGGGGGGAACCCCACGTCATTTTTTTTTTTTCAATTGACGGCGGGGTTTCCCCTTAATATCCATACCAGACCTAAAGGTCTGGTTATTGAATTTGCGGGGACCTCCGCGCATTTTTTTTTCCCGAACTCCGAACCCAGACCCAAACTTTTACCAAATATTCGGTTTGGGTTCGGGTTCGGGAAAAAACCCAAAGTCCGTATCGAACCCGAACTTTACAGTTCGGGTTCCCTCAACCCTATTAATGATTTATTAATTCATACATAGCTGCGTTCATTTGTGTATGTTATATCTTTCTGAATTTCAGCCTTAATAAGCAATTCTGGCCTGACACAATCCTCAAATCCCCAGGCAAAGAACCAAAGCTTTATGAGTTATAGACCTGCTCAGTAATAAGCCAGTTTGAAGTAAATGTGTTTCTAGAGCATAATGTGCATTGTAGATATCCAGTACATTCTGTGCTGTGTCTGTTTACCTAAACCAATCCATCTCTTACATCTCTGTGTCATCTGTGCTCTAAATGGCTTCTAGGGAGTCTTAATTTAAAAAATACAGTCTTAAAATGTTCTCAATGCTCTGTAGGTCAGAATGCTCTGCAAAACCAGTGTCATTGGTGCATCTGGTATTATATTTTTTATGAAAAAAACTGATACAAAACATTTGTTTCAAAACTTAACCACTAGACCTAGCCTGTTTTTCAGATTTGGCGTTTACAAGATTAAAACTTTTTTTTTTTGCTAGAAAATTACTTAAAACCCCCAAACATTATATATTTTTTTCTAACACCCTAGGGAATAAAATGGCGGTCATTGCAATACTTTTTGTCACACCGTATTTGCGCAGCGGTCTTACAAGTACACTTTTTTTTGAAAAAAAAAACACTTTTTTGTATTAAAAAATAAGACAAAAGTAAAGTTAGCCCAATTTTTTTATATATTGTGAAAGATAATATTATGCCGAGTAAAATGATACCCAACATGTCACGCTTTAAAATTCCGCCCGCTCGTGGAATGGCGTCAAACCTTTTCCCATTAAAAATCTCCATAGGCGACGTTTAAAAAAATCTATAGGTTGTTTCTTTTGAGCTACATAGGAGATCTAAGACGAGAATTATTGCTCTCGTTCTAACGATCGTGATGATACCTCACTTGTGTGGTTTGAACACCGTTTTCATATGCGGGTGCTACTCACGTATGCGTTCGCTTCTGCGCGCAAGCTCGTCGGGACGGGGCACTTTAAAAAAAAAATCTTATTTATTTTTTATTTTTTTTCTACATTTTTACAAAAAACAAATAGATCACTTTTATTCCTATTACAAGGAATGTAAACATCCCTTGTAATAGAAAAAAGCATGACAGGTCCTCTTAAAAATTAGATCTGGGGTCAACAAGACCTCAGATCTCATATTTAGACTAAAATGCAAAAAATAAAATAAAAAATGTTTTCATTTGAAAAAATGACAAGAAAATATTGCTTTAAGAAGCATGGGCGGAAGTGAAGTTTTGACGTCACTTCCGCCCTGCTATGCTATGGGGACAGGTGGGGGCCATCTTGCCCTCACTTGTATCCCAGCCAAGCAGGGGAGAGGACCAATCGCCTCTGCCACTGCCAACGGCTCCAGTAAGCGGCAGAGGGCGCGGGAGAGTGGCGGGAGGGGGGCCCTTCCCCGCGGCCGATAACGGTGATCTTTCGGCAAATATGCCGCGGAGACCACGGTCATCGCTGACAGGGCCGCTCACTGAAAAGATGGATGTCTTGGTTGTGGCAGCAGCTGCTATCGTTCCCGAGAGATATCCATATTTAACCACTTCCTTACTGGGCATGTAAACCCCCTTCCTGACCAGGTGAAATTTCAGCTTGTGGCACTGCGTCACTTTAACTGACAATTGCGCGGTCGTGCGATATGGCTCCCAAACAAAATTGGCGTCCTTTTTTCCCCATAAGTAGAGCTTTCTTTTGGTGGTATTTGGTCACCTCTGCGGTTTTTATTTTTTGCGCTATAAACAAAAAAGTACGACAATTTTGAAAAAAAATACAATATTTTTTACTTGTTGCTATAAAAAATAGCCCAATTTAAAAAAAAAAATCAGTTTAGGCCGATACGTATTCTTCTACATATTTTTGGTAAAAAAAAAAAAAAAAATCGCAATAAGCGACTGGTTTGCGCAAAAGTTATAGCGCCTACAAAATAAGGGACAGAATTATTATTTTTTATTATTTATTTTTTTACTAGTAATGGCGGCGATCTGCGATTTTTATTGCGACTGCGACATCATGGCGGACACATCGGACACTTTTGACACATTTTTGGCACCATTCACATTTATACTGCAATCAGTGCTATAAATATGCACTAATTACTGTATAAATGTGACTGGCAGGGAAGGGGCTAACACTAGGGGGTGAGGAAGGGGTTAATGTGTATCCTGTATAGTGTTCTAACTGTGTGGGGAGGGGGGGTGACTGGGGGGGGTGACCGATCTGTGTCCCTATGTACTAGGAACACAGATCGGTCTGCTCTCTCTATGACAGGACGCTGTCATTGTGAGAGCCGGCAATGAGAAATGATCTCATATGTTTACATATGAGATCATCTCTCATTCGCTGCACAGATCGCATCGCAAACGGCCACTCTGATTGGCCGTTCACGGCGATCTGTGATTGGCTGTGTCCAAGGGACACGGCCAGTACACAAGTTCCCCGCTGCGCGCTCTGGAGCGCGCGCTGGGAACACAGAAAGAGGCTGCCGTGAAAACACGGCAGCCCAGAGATTTAGAACCACCCTGCGGCCGCATATAGTCGTACGGCCGTAGGGAAGTGGTTAAAAAAATGACGTATATATACAGTGAGCGGTCCTTAAGTGGTTAACAAAATAAAGAATTATAATAATAAAGAATTAAACCATTATAGCATATATATAACATAACATATTTAGTTTCTCTAGGTAAGGGCTGCTCATGGGTGTGAGATACCCCATAGATAGGGCCGTCTTTAGTATTAATTGGACCCTGGGCAAAAAAAATCTTCCTCCATGCAGTTTCGCTCTCAACCTGCTCTGAGACATACAATAAATAGCAGCTAGACAAAAATCCGTTTACTGAATCAGATCAGGCAGCGATTGGTTGTAAGAGGTTACAATGTATCATTACTGTTTACTGACTGGTTGCTAGAGGTTACAGCACACATTACGGCTCACTGATTAGTTGCTAGAGGTTACAGAAAAATATTTCTGCTTGTTGATGTGTTGCTAGAGATTACTGTACATCAATACAGCTCACTGATTGGTTGCTAGTGGGTATTGCACATCATCACTGCTTACTGATTGGTTGCTAGAGGTTACAGCACATCATCTCCTCACTGCCTGTACACCATGGACTGGGGAGGTGAGGGGACCCATTAATAGACAGAAAACTCCTGGGGATCCTAGGACTTTTGGGATCAGTGGTAGTGCTGGTGGGAGGGGAGGGTGTGATGAATGGCAATGCTGATTTTTTTTTTTTTTTTTACCAACTACTAATATAAAGAGGAGTTTCAACACTGGCCACCAATGTCATAGGGGTTTACACTGACTACTAATGTATTAGAAGTAGGGTTGTCCCGATACCGATACTAGTATCGGTATTGGGACCGATGCCGAGTATTTGCGCTAGTACTTGTACTCGCGCAAATACTCCCGATGCTTAAATAGAATACTTTCTCCCCCCGACCCCGAAATCCCCCCCCGCCGTCGCAAAGCCGCCGCCGCATACCGCCACGATAATCCCCGTGCAATACAGCGGGCATTACAAGTTTTCGTTTGTATACTTGTAATGCCATTCCCCTTCTCTGGATTGGACGGATCTGTCCAATCGCGAGCAAGGGGAGTGTCTATGCACGGATCCGTGTATAGACACTCCCCCTTGCTCGCGATTGGACAGGTACATCCAATCCAGAGAAGGGGAGTGTCTATAGATGGCGTGGCCTGTAATGCCCGCTGTATTTTGCACTGGGATTAACCCGCAGAATATGACACTGCACCGGCAGCAGCGGCGGTGGTGCCAGTTATGAGGGACATGGCTGCAATGTGTGGGGGCACAGGACATGGCTGCAATGTGTAGGGGCACAGGACATGGCTGCAATGTGTGGGGGCACAGGACATGGCTGCAATGTGTGGGGGCACAGGACATGGCTGCAATGTGTGGGGGCACAGGACATGGCTGCAATATGTGGGGGGGACATGGCTGCAATATGTGGGGGGGACATGGCTGCAATATCTGTGGGGGGGACATGGCTGCAATATTTGTGGGGGGACATGGCTGCAATATCTGTGGGGGGACATGGCTGCATCTGTGGGGGGACATGGCTGCATCTGTGGGGGGACATGGCTGCATTTGGGGACACGTTTAAAAAAAAGTATCGGTATTCGGTATCGGCGAGTACATAAAAAAAAAGTATCGGTACTTGTACTCGGTCCTAAAAAAGTGGTATCGGGACAACCCTAATTAGAAGTATTCACAGTAACCACCAATGTAAAGAGGGATTTCCAGTGACCACCAATGTGCGGGTTTCCGGCATTATCCCATTGATAAAACCAGCACACTCAGTGCAGTGCTTTCTGCAAATATCTCCTATCTCTGTGGCCGCGTACACACGGCAGAGAACCTCGACGGGCAGAACACATCGTTCCGCCCGTCGAGGTTCCCTGCCGGCCGTCGAAATCGGCGACCCGCCCGTCAGGAATGGCAACCAGCCATTCATCCAGGCGGGCCGTCGAGCAAATAGAGAGCGTGCTCTCTATTTCTGCTCGACGGGCTTCCCGACGGGAAGCTCGCCGAGAGCGTACACACGGCCGAGGTCCTCGCTGGAATGCAGCTTCCAGCGAGGTTCTCGCTGGTTTCCAGCGAGAACCTCGGTCGTGTGTACACGGCCTGTGAGTTAAGGAGATATTTCTTGCACCTACAGGTAAGCCTTAATCTAGGCTTACCTGCAGGTGCAAGTTGTCTAGTTGGGTTTACAACCTTTTTAAGGGCGGGCTTATATAGTCCAGCAGTCCCACATAAGGTGTAGCTTCATTGTCAGTTAGTACTTTGGCTGGGAGACACCCGCTGGTGGCCACCAGAACTGCACTCTTTGGTGCTGAATGCAACAGTGCCACCAGCAGGTGAATCAAGCAATGACACAGTTCCTGACAGTTAAAAAAAAGGTTTTTAGCAGAAAACATTTACTAAAAATAATTAATTTCCATGCTCTGTGTACTGTGGGAAATCATATATAGTGAATGCAGGGTCCTGGGTTTAGTAACACTTTAAAGAGGTTGTAAAACTGAGAACCCCCCCCCAAAAAAAAAAAAAAAAAATACAAGACAAAGGCATACTAGCTCTTTATGAAATACTTACCTTAAAGCGGGGGTTCACCCAAAAAATGTTTTTTAACATTACATTCAGGCGAGTTGTTATAATTACAGTCGGCTCTTTTTTTTTAAATCCTTGCCGTACATGTCGTTTTAGATGTATATGTTCACCGCGGCTTCCAGGTATAATCTTTGGTACTGGGCATTACTAGTTGATTGACAGGCTTCCCGACGGGCGCATACAGCGCGTCACGAGTTGCCGAAAGAAGCCGGACTGCGAGTCGGCTCTATACGGCGCCTGCGCACCAACGTTCGGCTTCTTTTGGCAACTCGTGACACGCTGTATGTGCCAGTCGGAAGCCTGTCAATCAACTAGTAACGCCCAGTTCCAAAGATTATACCCGGAAGCCGCGGTGAACATATACATCTAAAACGGTATGTACGGCAAGGGTTTAAAAAAAAAAAAAAATGTGCCTGAATGTAATGTTAAAAATATTTTTTGGGTGAACCCCCCGCTTTAAAAAAAAGCTGTTGCAGCGGTCCCTGCATACTGCTGGCATGGCTGAATTCTTTCCCGGAGCTTCATCTGAGTTTGCAGGATCCAGCTCTGTGATTGGCCAGAGCCACCGTTCACGGGATGGGCTCGGAAGGAGCGGCACCCGTGGGCTGTTCCTTCAGAGTGCTTGCGCCAGTGATGTCACTGGTTGCATGCACTAAAAATATCTCCTACCGTACAGGTTTAGGAGATACCTATAGGTAAGCCTTAATATAGGTACATGTCTGCAGAGGAAGTTTACTTCCTCTTTAAAGCTGAAAAAAAAAATTAAAAGCCAGGAAATACAAATACTGCAGCTGCTGACTTTTAATATTAGGACACTTACCTGTCCTGGAGTCAGCGCCGTCCGCAGCAGAAAACGAGCGATTGCTCGTCACTCTGCTGCTCCCCCCTCCATCCACGGTGAGGGAACCAGGAAGTGAAGCGCTCCAGCATTACTGTCCGGCTCCCTACGGCGCATGCGCGAGTCACGCTGTGCCTGCCGATTGGCTCCCGCTGTGTACTGGGAGCCGAGTGTTCCCAGCACACAACGAGGGAGGGGGGGGCGGTGACGTCATGCCCGCAGTCTGCCTGAGACTGTTGTGGCCGGAAGTGGGTGCAAATACCTGTCTTTAGACAGGTATCTGCACCCCACTCCCTCTGAAAGGTGGGAGGGTTCCGATCAGTGTGATCAGCGTGAGTTCCACTTTAGGGTGGAGATCCGCTTTAAGCTCCTTGAGGGCAGGGACTGATGTAAATGTACAATAAATATATACAGCACTGAATAAATTGTTGTCACTATATAAATACCTTAATAAATAAATATTCTCAATGTTTGGAACACTGTGCAATCACATTAAAGTGCATCCAGTAGTGCCACAATTCCTTGATGTGTGGCTATCATTAAAATTGATTTAGGTGCTCACAAATGATTTTAATTAGCCTGAAAATTGTAGCAAGTAGGCTATGGTGCGACTCACATATTTTGAATTTAAAGAGTGTAGTTCACCATTATATTTATTTATTTTTCAGCCCCTAAATACCAGATCTCTGCCTCTAATTTCCTCGTTGACATTATCTGCTGGTAAGAGGAAGATTAAAGGCTTAATTTTTCATTACCCAGTGCTTATATTGTGTGTGGATGAAAGCTCTGTTTACCACATCACCCAATCACCGTCTCAAGAGGAAAAGGATCAGAATATATAAAGGTAACAAACGTCAGCGTGTTAATTAAATTTCTCTCTTACTGTGAGCTTGTTATTCAATATCTATAAGTGTGCACTCAGAAGCATGTTAGAAATGTACACAGCAGGGGGTGGAATGAGGTAGCAGTGTGGGCAGAACTGACATAGTAACTGACCATAAAGTTCTGTATATGTGATATAAAGTATGTTGCCACTTTGACCAGATTTCTGTTCATTTAATATATAAAAAATCTCCATTTTTTATATTTGTGCTTTCCGAAAGAGCTGTATGTAACCCCTAACAACGAACCTCTCTTATTTTCTTCCTTTTGGTCTGTTTATGATAGGAAGCATTTTGTTATATCTGTGCATAAGTGCAAAAAAAACTTTTGATCTTGTCAGAAATTCATGCCGCGTACACACGATCACTTTTTGTGATGTAAAAAAACTTTGTTTTATCTCACGAAACAAAACAACGTTTTTCAAACTTCATTTTAAAAAACGACGTTGCCTACACACCATCATTTTCTGAAAATGCTCTTGCAAATCGCGGTTACGTACAACACGTACGGCGGCACTCTGTTCCATTGAAGCTCCCGTCTCATAACTTGCTTCGGGTTTAAAAACGTCGTTTTGCCCACACACGATCATTTTAAATGACACAAAAAACGACATTCTGAAAAACGACATAAAAAATTGAAGCATGTTCGAATTTTTTTTTGGTCGTTTTTCAGGAGACATAAAACAACGTTTTGCCCACACACAACCATTTTAAATGACGTTTTTTAAAACGTAGTTTTATTCCATCACAAAAAACGACCGTGTGTACACAGTCCCTGTGTTATTGCAAGGAGTCTTCCAAGTTCTTATATTGGAATGCAGAATGATTAGCCTTAATGTTTTAGATTTCTTAGGCCGCGTACACACGAGGAGACATGTCCGCTGAAACTGGTCCGCAGACATGTCCGATCGTGTGTACGGCCTAGCGGACAGGTTTCCAGCGGACAAATGTTTCTAAACATGCCTAGAAACTTGTCCGCTGGAAACCTGTCCCTCGGACATGTCCGACGGTTAGTACGCCCAACCATCGGACCGAAATCCCGCGCATGCGTCGAATTTATTCGACGCATGCGTGGAAGCATTGAACTTCCTTGTTTGAGCACGTCGGTGTGTTATACGTCACCGCGTTCTCTGTCCGCAGGGATTTTGGTCTGATGGTGTGTACACACATCAGACCAAAAGATCCCTTCAGACATGTCCGATGAAAACGGTCCGTCGGACCTGTCTCATCGGACATGTCTCCTCGTGTGTACGCGGCCTTAGAGTGATGCCGCGTACACATGATCATTTTTCAGCATGAAAAAAACTTACTTTTTCAAAAATTTAATTTAAAATGATCAGGTTCTGAAAAACGACCAAAAATTTTTTCGAGCATGCTGCATTTTTTAACGTTGTTTTAAACGATGTCGTTTTTCGGGTTGTAAAAAATGGTCGTGTGTGGGCTAAAACGACGTAAAAAATGAATGTGTGTACGCGGCATTAGTGTGGTTGAGAAGTTTAGCAAAATTCAATGGGCAGGGCTAATACCAATCAGTCTGCAGAAATCAGCACACAACAGAATTTAGGAGCTGAGTGCATTTATGGCAGATCAACATACATTCATCTGTACTTCATCTTTAACAACTTGTCTATAGGACACTTTCACCCCCTTCCTGCCCAGGCCAATTTTAAGCTTTCAGCGCTGTTGCACTTTGAATGGCAATTGCACGGTCATGCAACACTGTACCTATCAAAATATTTATATATTTTTTTTAAACAGATACAGCTTTATTTTGGTGGTATTTATTCATCACTGGATTTTTTTTTCTAAACAAATGAAAAAAATACCAAATATTTTGAAAATAACGTTTTACTTCGTTTTTGTCATAAAATGTTGTAAAAAAAATTGTTTTTCTCATTCACTGATGTGCTCTACTGAGGCTACACTGATGGGCACTTAAAGACTGCACTGATGGGCACTGATGAGGCAGCACTGATATGCAACATTGATGAGAACTGATAGGTGGCACTAATAGGCAGCACTGATGGGCACTGATAGGCAGCACTTATGGACACTGATAGGTGGCATTGATAGGCAGATATTATGGGCACTGATAGGTGACACTGATGGGCAGCACTGATAGGCCGTTTTAATCAGAAAAAAACAATTGTGTGTGGGCCCCATCAGTTTTTTTTACCATCGGTACCTGTGGCGGATGGTGGTATATTTTTTGAGGGGGCAGCGACCCGGCTGCCACCAACCTCCCCTCCCCTTGTGGTCGGTTGAGTCTATCGCAACCCCTGGCCTCTAGGTCGTTGGCATGCCTCTGAATGAATGAATGAATGAATGAATGACTTGTATAGCGCAACGCATGCGAACTGAATCTGGGCGGTGGATCTCTGTTTCTCCTCCTTCCTGGCTTCATGGCGGCGCAACTTCCCCTGCGACTCCTCCCTCCTCCTCAGTGGACAATAGGATCGCTTCTCCCCTCGGCCAGTTGAGTCTCAGGACCTGCTTCCTGAGCCATGATTGGCCGGGAGGTGAAGCAGGAAGACAATAGCAAATATTAATTTACTATTATCATAGAAGTGGGTGGGCTCAGGATGCAGGGCTCTGCGCCCCGAGCACACCCTTTTTTTGAAGCCAATTAAAGCCTCAGGCTCTAATCATGTGCTTCAAAAAAAATACTCCCATTAGAATCCATGTGTCCAGTGCCCTGGGCGGCACTGACATTTGGCACTGATAAAGAGGCACTGATGGGCGCTGAAAGTCTTTGCTAATAGGCACTGGCAGGCAGCACTGGTCTTTACAGATTGGCAGCACTGGCAGGCACTGACAGGCAGCACTGGTGAGCACTGTTGGGGTTGCTTTGATCAGCAGGACACTGATAATCAATGCCCTGATTGTCAGTGCAGATGTCCACACTTAGGAACGCCGCATAACAGCTCTCCTCCCCTCATGTGCTGTCAGCGTGAGAAGAGACATGCTGATGACCAGCATTTCCGGTTTACACTGTGATCAGCTGTGATTGGACACAGCTGATCACATGGTAAAGACCCTACGTCATAGGCTCTTTACCACAATCAGTGATGCGCTGTGTCCCAGGGACATGGCACACCACCATTGATTACCTCAATGTGCACCTCCACGGGAGCGCATGCACGACAAGAATAGAGGGTGAGGGGGTGACTTCTCCCCAGAACCAGAGTGTTCCCAGTCATCCCACATTTCACAGACAAAATATGGAGAAATGTGCATGCAATGCAAAGGTGTACTTTACAGTATTTTGTATTGCTTTCACATACACATTAACGTGTATGGAAATCTTAACAATAAATGTTTTGTTTTTGCTCACTTTTGGACTATTAAATATACTATTATTAAATCTCCAAATATTTAGGAATGAAAACCTGTTGATCATGTGAGTTATATCTTCATGTGCTCTCTTGTAAATCCAATAACAATTGTATTGTAATATCACATACTGCAGCTGCTGGCTTTTAATAATAGGACACTTACCTGTCCTGGAGTCCAGCAATGTCGGCACCGCAGCAGATGTTTCCATCAGCTGTCGGGTGCTGCCGCTGCCATTGCGGGTAAGGGGTCCCTTACGGCTTCAAACCAGGAATGAGGCTAATAAAACAAGAATTTGGAACTCCACATTATCTTAAAGGGTTAGTAGAGGTATTTACAAATAACAAACATGTGATACTTACCTCCACTGTGCAGTTCGTTTTGCACAGAGTGGCCTTCTGGGGTCCCTCGGCGGCTGTCTCTGTCCTCCTCATAATTACTGACCACAGTCATGCGAGACATGGTGGATGGTGGTAAATAATTGCGGGTGCGATCCCGTGATACAGCGAGCGGCAATATCCACTCACTGTATCACTCGGCTCCGCCCCTCGGCGCGCCGTATCACTGTATGTGATTGACAGCAGCACCAGACAATGGCTGCGTTGCTCTCAATCCATCAGCTCTAGCCAATCAGCGGCCAGGCTGAGCGGCGAAGAGGACCTCGGGACCGCGCAGGACTTTTGAGGGGTCAGGTAAGTATAATGGGGGCTCGGGGGGCATCCAATGTTTTTTTCACCTTAATGCATGGATTGCATTAAGGTGATTTTTTTTTCTTTACAACTCCTTTAATGTCATCTTTATTGTCAAAGGGGTCAGACAAATACAGGCAATTGTAGACGTGTTTCACAAATGATTGCTTGCTTGTTCACAACAGACCCGTGAGGCTCCGCTCCTCTCTTCTACTTGCCGGGCAGCAGGGGAAGGAGGAGGGAGGAGCCGAGTAGTGACGTCAACAGATGCGGTCAAAGACAGGTGTCCTATACCCCCTCCCCCGAAAGATGCCAAATGTGGCACCAGAGGGAGGGGAGACAAATTAGTGGAATTTCCACTTTTGGATGGAGCTTCACTTTAAGATTGCCCCTTTAAAAAACAAACAAACATGGACCCCTTCAAATAAAGTTTTTATTTGGTTCTCCAGTTTTCTTTAAACTGCTTGTCTATTTATTAATAAACATTTACAATATGTAAGTAAAAATCATTAAATAAACGTTGTATAAAATATAAAAAAAAGGAATATATTTTATACAAATGTTTTTTATCTCAGAAAACAAAAGATTGCAAGATGTTATATGTTATACAATATACCATACATGACAAGTCATTTGCTACAAATTAAAGGTGAATAGTATTGGAAAACAATTATACTGACCCTTTAGCCTGAGAAAGTGTTGAAATAACCAAACATTTCAGTTTGTTCATAACAGATCAATTTGGTGCTGAGGTAATGGTACTTAAATCTTTTTTTCTTTCTCTTTTTATGAAATTAATATTGTTTATATGACTCCTTGTAGCCTGTTGGCAAGGTTTAATGCTTACTGCAGCCTGTCAGTAGGATTAGTTGAGCCACAGAGCTGTTCTGACTTTCCTGCAGCTGTAAAATGTAATTGTAGTAATGTAATTGCCAGAGGTGAAGGAACTTCAAAAGGTCCCGATCTTCACTTTCCACTCTGTTAGACTAGAGATTAATTGCGTGACACCTGCTAAAAGAGGCTGTCATTCTGTATTTATCAGCACAAGGAAAACAGTACATTTTAATTTGCTCAGTATAATGGATTTTTACAAGTCTTTATAATTTTTTTTTTTTTTTTTTTTTTTTTAGTTTAGCTGAAACTTAATGGGCCAATTCAAATGTTGCTCTGCTCTGATAAAACAAGTTCTTTGTAAAATTAGCAAACTAATAGTGTGAGCTTTGAAAGGAAATGCAATGAATAAAGCTTTTGGAGGTTATTTGTAAAGCCTTAGTTAACTACTTACAATAAGGTTCTGGCATCCAGACTAATCAATGAACATGTGGATCAATGGACGGTTTCTCCAAACACCTTGGCCAACTCTTCCGAGCCTGATGTTTGTATGCATTAAAGTTAATGCAAATCAAGCATCACTTGGATAATAGAGTTAACTTCAGAACTGATAATGAGCATTTGCAAACATTGAAAGGGCTTGTTAACAACCAACAACCATTTCCTTAAGGAGAAACAAATGGTCACTTTACAGTTTGAGTGCTGCATCCTCGTGTGGATGCGGGAATAATTATCTATTGAGTCCTTTTAATGCAGTAATTCCTATAAGTTAAGAGAATAATCTTAAAGTCTTTCATTGTTGCCACACAATGGATAGGTAGCCAGGTTGAACAGGCTAAGATACACATAATTATCCTTATTGAAGTCATACATACATAGATTTCATCTTGCATATGGGCTGTATGAAAGAAATCTAATAGATTCCTCCATCCCCACCGTGTCGTCTTCTGTGCCTGCATCTGAATACCCAAACAGTGACTGCATCTGATATGTTGCAGTCACTGATCGGCCTGAGAATTTTTCACACAGCTTTTTCAGTTTTGCAGATTAGGTTTGTAAAGCTGGGGGGTACTGATGATGCTGCCCATTGCTTAAAGGGGTTGTAAAGATTCGTGTTTTTTCACCTTAATGAATCCTATACATTAAGGTGAAAAAACATCTGACAGCACCGCCACACCCCCGAGACCCCATTTTACTTACCTCACCGCTCAAAAGTCCTGCGCTCATCCCTGTCATCCTCTTCGGTTCCCAGCCTGGCCATTGATTGGCTAGGTTAGACTGATTGATAGCAGCGCAGCCATTGGCTGCCGCTGCTGTCAATCACATCCAATGACGCGGCATGCCAGGGGGCGGGGCCGAGTGATACAGTCGGCTGCTATGCCCGCCTCTGTATCACAGGCTCCCCCTCCGCAAGAGCTTTCCCAGATCCCAGAAGATGTGGATCAGGTCCACTGTGTGCAAAACAAGCAACACAGTGGAGGTAAGTATAACATGTTTGTTATTTTTATTTTTTTTATCTTTTTTTTTCAAATAACAATTTTTATTTTCATAAAAGGTCATTACAAAACATAGCAGCAGTTCAAGTGCATTAGATAAGAAGGTGTACAAAATTCCAGCTAGTTAGGTTTACGCAATGGTTTCGTATCTATTTATGCTATCAGTAACTTGTAACACAATTGGGGATTCAAAAGATAAAAAAGATTAAAAAAAAGGGGAGAGATAGAAAAAGGGGGATGGGGTGAAGAGAGGGAGACAGGGAGGAGGGGGGGCGAGGGAGAAAGGGAGAAGAGGGGAGAGGACAGAAGAGAGGGGGGAGGGGGGGGCAGGCAGGATTATCGGGGGGGAGTAGTGTACCTTGGTGACCTATTGTCGACTCACGGCGGGTCTTCCTCCACATGCCACCTCTCCCAGACCAGGTCGTGGTCCTCCAACCTATCCCGGATCCTAGCCGTCATTTTTTCCATAAGTTCTACATCTTTGACCCTAGCATAAAGGGCTTCTTGGGATGGGGGGATTGGTTTCTTCCAATGGAGCGCTATCAGGCACCTCGCAGCCGTGGTTATGTGTCTCAACAGTTTCTTGTAAGGTTTAGCTATGCGAGGTTGGGATAGGCCCAGCAAAAACAGCTTCGGGGAGAGGGGTATGGGTGCCTCCAGCAGGCGGGATAGGAGCTCTCGTGTCTGAGTCCAGAATGGGACAATCAGGGGGCATGTCCAGTAGAGGTGGAACAATGTGCCCTTGGCTTGGTTGCAACGCCAGCATCGGTCAGAGGTGGAGGGGTAAATCTTGTGGAGGACGTCCGGGGTCAGGTACCAAAAGAACAGTATTTTATACGTGTTTTCCTTATAAAGGGTGCAGATCGAACTTTTGGCCGCCTGCCTCCAAACCGCCCTCCACTCATCCTCCGAGAGCACCTCCCCCAGCTCTCTCTCCCATCGGAGCATATATGCATGTTTACCTTTGGTTTGTAAGGGGTATTCATTGAGAATTTGGTAAATATCAGATATGAGGCCCCTTCGGGCTGTGCCCTCGAGTATGATTCGCTCAAATGGGGTCGGTTTTGAGAAAAGGAGCCGGGGGGCGATTGTGTGGGCATAGTGCCTGATCTGTAGGTAGCTGAAAAAGGCTTGTCGTGGGATGTCATGTTTGGCTTGGAGATCAGTGAAGGAGTGTAGGGTGCGGGATCTGGGGTCTATTAGATGGCCAAAGTGGAATAGGTTTCGCGAGGCCCAGGGCCAGGACATCTGGTGGGTGAGACTGGTCGGCACTTTAGGATTGTAGAGGAAGGAGGTCAGCAGGGGGCTATCGGACTGAAGTTGACCGTCTCGGGCTAGCCTCCTCCAGGTACTTTGAAGCTGCCGCATGGAGCCCAGTAAACGTCCGGGCTCCACTGCCGCATTCGCGTTCCACAGGAGGTTGTTGGGGTGTATTGGTGCCAACCAGATCTTTTCCACCTCCGTCCATCTATTGTAAGACTTCTGGGGGAACCATGATGCCACTGCCCGGAGTTGTGAGGCCTGGTAGTATTTGACCAGGTCTGGGAAGGCCAGGCCTCCCTCGGTTCGTGACGCCGTCATAACCGAACGTGGGATCCTGTGGCGTTTGTAGTTCCACACGTACCGGAGGAGGTCGGCTTGTAGGGCTCGTAGATGAGCATAGGGGACCGGGATAGGGAGGGTCTGGAATAGATATAATAGTTTTGGGAGGACAACCATCTTTATGGCCGCTATCCGGCCCAATAGGGATATCTGGTGGGACTTCCATTTATGGATCAGCGCCCTTATTGAGCTGTATAGGGGGGGGAAGTTGGCTTGATATAGGGATGCAAAGCTTGGGGTCAGGTGGACCCCCAGGTATTTCAGGGAGGTTCGCTCCCAGTGGTATGAGAAAACGGACTGCAAGTGTAAGGCTTCTGGTTCGGGCATATTAATCGGCATGGCCATGGACTTGGACGTATTAGTCTTGTATCCCGAGAAGGGCCCCGTAGCGTTCTAATTCCCTGTGTAGGTTGGGCAGGGAGATACGGGGGCGCGTCAGTGTCAGGATGATATCATCGGCAAAGAGGGAGATCTTAAATTCCCTCCCCCTTACCGGGATTATTTTTTTTATCTTTAGTGTGGCTTTAATTCAATTTGGCAGAAATCGTCCAAAATTCGAGTTGTGTATGAACAGCTTTACACAGTAGAATGGAGGGAAGAGAAGAAAAAAAGTCACACCAGCCTAGTGTGTTACCATAAACAATTTAATGAATAAAAAATGTAATAAAAAGCTACTCACAAAGGAAGCAGCATGATGGGTATGTCGACAACACAATAGTAGATATCCCTCAAACCACGCTTAAAATGGGGGGAATGAAGGTGTGTCACTGCCGGCTGATGCGTTTCGAGGCTACAGGGACCTCTTCATCAGAGACTGATGGGTTCGAGGAAAATCTACTAGTGTTGTCGACATGCCCATTATGCTGCTTCCTTTGTGAGTAGTTTTTTATTACATTTTTTATTCATTAAATTGTTTATGGTAACACACTGCCGCTCTGGTTCATGACCGGGGGGTGTTTTTTTTTTTTTTACCCGGGGAGGGAGTGGCCCACCTCAGGATTTTGGAAACCATTGGACTCATCACCCAGCAGACATGTCCCACCTGAGCATGATTTTTATTTAAATAGTTGGACTCACTGGGATCTAATTCAGTTCCCAGACAGCCATCACAACGGACAGACCTCACCCATATCGAGATGAAACTAAGCAATGCCTGACAGGGCCTTTTCACTGGAGCTCTGTTTGTTTGTTTATATGTTTATTACTTCCACTTTGCTACTCTTCCTTTGAACCTATGGGTTCGGGGTACCTCTCTATTTATTTCCTCTGTCTTTGATCTATCTATATATTTACTTATCTTGGAGTTTTCCTATTAATGGGACCTCTCCTAGACATATCTGCCACTTCCTTACCTAATAGCCCAATTTAGGCTCTCCATTTCACCTTCACACCTTTCTGCATCCATCATTTGCACACGATCACACACATGCGTTTTTCCTTTTTTTTTTTTTCTCTTTGTTTTACTTTTTATATCCTGGCACTTTTAGGACCTTTTCACCACACCTATTAGTTTCCAGTCAATATTCCTCACCGAAGCATATCTCTTCTGGCCTTTTGACTCATTATCACTGTCACCCCCCACACACCACCTTACATTTTACTTTCTTCCACACATCACACTCATTCAGCCATTCATCCATTCATATTGATACCTTTATTAGGCATTTTAACTTCAATCATCTTTTATACACTGATAATCATTACATTTTATTAATTAATTAATTATTTTTTTGCCGGCTTTAAGATGCCCGGACATTATCTTGCATACATTCCTCTTATACTACACTCAACTATATCCTAATCAACTTTCCTATATATTTTTACTTTTTTACTCTATCATTCCTACAGCATGGGGTGTTTGTCTCTGGTTCGAGTCCTCATGGCTTCCGGCCTGGTTCATTGGGCCCTTCCCCCTGGGGCCTGCCCCCGCCTTCATTCTCGTATGCGGGGTACCAGCGCAGGCCTCTCGTAGGCCCGGAGTTTTTTGGTCCTTCCACCCAGCCGAGTTTGGTTCCATCTGGCTCTCCTTGTTTTCATGTGCTTTGTGCTTGGCTGCAACCGTGGGGCATATGGTCAGTTTACAGACTCAGCACACGGGAAAGTTCTTGTATTCTTTCCCTAAGCCGCTTAAGGGTAAATATATTTATCATTTACAATACGGTTGATGTCTCTTTGTTGAGAGTGTCTTTGTTCTTTAACAACCTCACCTATACAACATATTTCTGTTTTAGAGCATCTCCCTTTCACCCCCTGAAGATGACCGCCCTCCACAAGGTTGAAACGCGTTGGGGTTATATCATTTATCATGTGCATCATGTTTGTATGATTAAGATCATGCCATACTTTTGCTGGTTTGCCCTTGCGGCCCAATTTAATATACTGTCTATTCATGTATACATGTTTTTATTGTGACCATTCATTTACCTTTTTTCTGTGTTTTAGTATAATATACATGTTCTCTATGAGACATATAAAACACTAATAAAAACGTCATAATATCTTAATAATATTTACCATTATTATTATTTTTTGCTGCAACACAAAGCCCCCCGGGGTAAATTTCCCTTTCTTCTTGTATTCCCCATCCATGAAAGGCAGCAAAGCCACTGTTACCGTTTTTGGCATTTTTTCCAAGGAACATTGATCACTGGACAATACATTCGTGCACAGAAGTTTTGTGTCCTGTGTCTAAAGCTTTACACAGTAATAGAAAGATAAAACAACTTTATAAAAGGACACCATCTTCTATTGTAAATAATAATTCTGGTCCTAGCTACAGAAATAGATATGGAGTGACCAGTTAAGGTGAAAACTACAACTATTGTGATCCACCTGGTTTACTAATACAAGGGAATCCCTGCGTCCATCCCTTGTAAACAAAATCACAACAAATCATTTTTTTTTTGGCTAGTTTTACAGCTAGCATGAATTGACATGACAACTATCACCAAGAGAGTATCATTCATGATGAAGTATGAGTACAGTATAAGACCAATGGGTTAGTTATCGTAAAACCTCAAATAGTAACTTAATTTTTGGCGATGATAATGATCGAGCCAAGCTGGCCCACTGTAAGAATGCAAAAAATATGAATCTTGGAGTTCAGTTTTAGGCCTCATGTACACTGCTGCTAGTAAACAAGCATTTCTTTTCAGCAGCCCCTGAACTCTCCTCTGTTATTTTATCAGTACATGTACACAGGGTCGTTTATAGTCATTTCTAGGCATTTGAGTTTAGAAGCATTTTTTTAAAAGCAAAAAAAAATGCGCTCAGGACGGACGTAAAGAGGCATTTGAAATGTCAAATGCTTGTAACATTGTGTAAACGTGTCTAAACCCGGTAACTCACGTTTATCAGTGTTTTCGTTAAAAAAATAAAAATAAAATCCTGCAAGCACCATCTTTGGAGTGGTAAAGGTACGGTGTGTATACCGCTCCTCCACCGCTCTTGCCCATTGAAATCAATGGGCACCGCGGCCATACCGCCAGCAAAGCGCCACTGCAGTAGCTCTTTGCAGGTGGTTTTAACCCTTTTTTGGACGCTAGTGGGGGTTAAAAGTGCCCCATTAGCGGCCGAATACCATCACCGCCGGCCACACACCAGTTTAAAAGGGGCCTTAAGTTAAAAAAAATGAACATTCTAATTTAAAAATGGCTGCAGTGATTGCCAACGCTATTTGGTTTCATTTATTACCTGCAGTGGTTCTTTGAAGTAAACAAAAAGTCCAAATATAAACAAACAGAAAGAGCTAAAAAGAAGACAAACGGAAGAAAAACATAAAAATAAAACACTATTATGTCACCTTCATGAAAGTTTTGTCTCCAGATATGGATACACCTAATTTAGGTTGACAATAATTACTGTATATACTCGAGTATAAGCCGACCCGACTATAAGCCGAGGCACCTAATTATACCCCAAAAAACTGGGAAAACGTATTGACTCAAGTATAAGCCTAGGGTGAGAATACAGCAGCTACTGTGAGCGGAAAAGAGGGTCAACAATGCCCATTTTCACGCCTCACTGTGCCCATTGTCACACCTCACTGTGCCCATTACAACCTCACTTTGCCCAACCTCACTGTGCCCATTGCCACCTCACTGTGCCTATTGCCACCTCACTGTGCCTAACCTCACTGTGCCCATTGCCACCTCACTGTGCCCATTGCAGCCTCCCTGTGCCTAAGTCAAATCAAGTATACCTGAAATTCTTGACAATCTGCAGGCGTCCATTCATTGTTTAAAAGTTGCGGTCTCCTCCTGGTCCCGTTCCGTGATAGGTGTTTCCCAGCAGCCTATCACGGACGTCTTCTCATCCTCGGACTCAGTTTTCCAGCAGACACTGTGTTCAGTGTTCCGCCAATTACTGACATCTTTTCATCTTTGGACAAGAGAACGTCGTGATAGGCGGAACATTGAACACAGTGGGCCAGATTCACAGAGCGATTACTCCTGTCTATCTCGCATTAGACTGGAGTACTTTCGAATTACGCGCGTTTTTTCACTACTCTGAAACCTCAAACCATGAAATTACGGCTGCGGGCTTCAATCCGACTGGCTTACGTGTTTGTACGCCTTCGGATCTACGCTGCAATAAAATTGCGGCCGCTGGGTGGAGTTCCCGTCGTTTTCCGCGTCGGGGTATGCAAATGAGCTTTTGCCGACTATCCACGAAATTACGAACGTCTATCGCAATCTCTTACGGCATCTTTAGTCATCTTTTTGCTGCGTAAAACTATACCAGCTTTTTGCTGGTCTAATATTAGACAGCCCATGTTAAGTATGGCCGTCGTTCCCGCGTCGAATATCAACGTTTTCCGACGTCTTTTTTTATTTTTGACGTAAAACGTCCGGAAATAGGAATGTCCGTAAACAACGCTAATCAAACAACGAATGACGTATCGACGTTATTTTGCGCAATGCACGGCGGGAAATTTCTGAACGGAGCATGCGCAGTTCGATCGCCACGGGGACGCGCCTAATTTAAATGCTTCACGCCCCCTAATCGCGTATTTCGATTACGCAGCGAGATATACACTACGCCGCCGTACCGTAAGGGACAAAATCTACCAGGATTCGTCGTACAGCCTGGTAAAATACGGCAGCGTAGTGTATCTCTGATACTCTGCGCCAATGTAATTGTATCTGAATCTGGCCCAGTGTGTGCTGGGAAATGCCTATCACGGAAGGGACCAGGGGGAAGCCGCGACTTTTAAACAATGGACGCTCGCAGCCCTTCAGGTACACTGACTCGAGTATAAGCCGGGGGGGGGGAGTGTATTTAAAAAAAAACGTGGCTTATACTTGAGTCTATACGGTATCTGAAATTCTAAAATAAAAAAAACCTTTATAAATAAGTGAATTTATCTGTGAAATAGATTTTGTTATTGTGCTTTCATCCTGGCTAAGTTCTGGCCAAAATAGCGGAGAAGTTGCCTGCTGCAGCATTATAATCAGGCAAAAATGTCAGATATAATATTTCCAGAGTGAAAAAAACAAAAAAAAAACAGCAATTTCCTTTGTTATGTGGCCCTTAAAAGCCCCTTGCATAAAGTGACTTGTAATTTATGATTAGTGGCCCTTTCAGGCATGGTCTTCGCACCATAAATAAGAGACCTAGTCATATGCATGATCTATAATAGAACAGATGATGGTATCTACAGGGAAGCTTTTTTATCTAGTGTTGCAAGCTCACATTTCTGCTGACAAGTCAGTCACACACCAAACGGCGGGCAGCTCCTCTCTAAGTGAATTTCTTACACTTTCACAACTGCAAGTCAGCAAGTTGGTTTTATGCTCTGTGCCCTACAGTCACTTCCTGTGTAGTAATGTGTTTTCTTGACAAGTAACAGAAGCTGAAATACAATAACGTTTAAAGTCAGGAAACAACACACGGCAAAAGTGAAACAATTACATTGACCAACTTTTAAATCAAATTGGTGAGGAATACACCTATTAAACTTAAATTTTAAGATGAACTCCAGGCAAGTTGCCATATACACTATATTGGCAAAAGTATTGGGACGCCTGCCTTTACATACACTTGAACTTTAATGAGTTGGCCCACCCTTTGCAGCTATAACAGCTTCAACTCTTCTGGAAAGGCCGTCCACAAGGTTTAGGAGTGTGTTTGATCATTCTTCCCGAAGCACATTTGCGAGGCCAGGCACTGATGTGGATGAGAAGGCCTGACTCGCAGTCTCCGCTCTAATTCATCCCAAAGGTGTTCTATCTGGTTGAGGTCAGTCAAGTGTTTCTACAATGGTAACATGAACATCAGAACTGGACTGGACTACGAACCAATGGAGGAAGGTGGCCTGGTCTGATGAATCATGTTTTATTTACATAGTCGTGCGCACAGGGTGTGCCAGGTGTGCCTGGGCACACCATAACCACCCTGTACTGCACAGATCCCCCCTGCTGCTTGGCTGCAGAGAAAGAGACTGGAGAATCTCTGTCCTCAGTCCCTTTCTCTGTCTCAAAAGTGAGACATCAGGGGTCTGTTTAGGCCCCTGATATTTCACCAAATATTTAATTATTAATTGTAAAAAAAAATTATAAAAAAAATTGTAAAAGAGGAAAATAAACTACTGACACCAATCTATGCCCTACTGACATCATCCGCTGCTCTACTGGCACT
Organism: Rana kukunoris; assembly: GCA_029574335.1. NCBI lineage: Eukaryota > Metazoa > Chordata > Amphibia > Anura > Ranidae > Rana > Rana kukunoris. The sequence continues at coordinate 80,435,732 of CM056053.1, forward strand.
GTCCATTGCTATATATATATATATATATATATATATATATATATATATATATATATAGAATCATAGGTGTGCGCAGTCTATTGCATTAGGGTGTGCCCCCCAAAGCTCAAACACATATGTGTGAGTATATATATATATATATATATACTCACACATATGTGTTTGAGCTTTGGGGGGCACACCCTAATGCAATAGACTGCGCACACCTATGATTCTATATCTTGTTGATGGCCGGGTGCATGTGCGTCACTTACCTGGGGAAGAGATGGCACCAAGATACAGTATAAGGAGGCAAGTTGGCAAAGTGAGTGTGATGCTTTGGGCAATGTTCTGCTGGATACCCTTGGATCATGCCATTCATGTAGATGTTACTTTGGTGCCCATGCCTCAATGGATCAGGCCTGCTTTAGTAAAAGGGGGGCCATACTCAATATTAGGTGGATGTTCATAATGTTAAGGCTGATTGGTGTATATCCTGCAGTTGGGATTTAGGATAACAAATCATTTGCCCTGATTACCTTTTTGAGGTCTCTTTGATCCCCAAACGTGTGCGCACTAAAGTTAGATTATCAATTCATCTGGCAAAGAAAACGTTGTATGAAACACTGCAAATAAAATGTAAAGCTATGTGAACAGAAGAAGAATTATTATAGAGATCTGTTAAACTAAGGTGAGCCATTTGTTCATGAGTAATGCCACTAATGATTATGTAGTCCCATGTACATGCATTGCAGTGATATGTAATTCAAAATAAATGCATTTTATTTCTGTCTCCAGTTATAATTAATTATGTAATAGGTCATCGCTGAATGAATATCTGTCAGCTGCAGCTATAAAATTATGAAATGAAATAGCGATTCTGAATTAACTTTATTGACAATATTACCCTAATGGTTACAATTTCATTTGCAGTGTGAATTTCCCAGAAATTATGCTTCAGCCTGTGATATTTATAACTAAGTAAAAAGTTTCAGTTTTCTAAAACAATTTTGCTGTACACTTTTTAATGAAGATGATTTAGAAAGAACAAATTAGGTGCATTAAAACCACCGACTCTCCTCCTTATAATATAATTTAATAGAATACAATAGAATATAATTATTTTTAGTAATTCCATTTGCTGATGCACATGGGCACCATTTTCTCTAGCAGCACACATTCTGGCACTCTCTCTCTCTCCCACTTTTTTCCCCTGTGAGTTGCACTTTCTGCACACAGGTCACTTTGTCTATGTTTAGTACAGTAGGCTCCTTTACCTGTTCTTAATGAGTAATGGGCTTTCTAAACCAATGCATGCAATCTTAGGTACTGCTCCTCGGTTTTCCCCTTGGGGTGCTATGTCTTCACCCCACAACTCCTGAGCCAGACACCTGGCGGTGGTTGTCATTTGAAGGTGTAAACCTAAATTGCTATATGGCTGATTTGTTTTGCAATGGCCATCTACTCCTGAAGAGGTGGGATTATTGTCACAAAACGCGTTGAGCAAAAGGATGGACCCATCATGATGTTTTGTGAAAAACTTGGAAGAGTGAAGTTTGTATATGTATCATTATATAAATACTCTGTTGACTGTACAGTGGAACCTTGGATTACGAGTATAATCCATTCCAGGAGAATGCTTGTAATCCACAGCACTCTTATGGCAAAGCAAGTTTCCCCACAGGAAATAATGGAAACTCAGATGATTCGTTCCACAACCATTTATTCATATACAAATTATTACTGCAAAACAAAATACAGTATTAAGTGTACTGTAAACATAAAACCAATTAAAATGCACTTTAACCGCATGAACATATACGTCGGCAGAATGGCACGTACATGCACATGGACTTACCTGTACGTCCCTGCCTATACGTGGGTCGGGGGTCTGATCGGGACCCCCCCGGTACTTGCAGCGGTCGGTAAGCCTCTGGGAGCGATCCGGGATGAGGGGGCGGCTGTTCGTTTTTGTCCGCCCCCTCCGGATCGCTTCCAGCCAATCCGCTACCTCCCTGCTCTGCACTTCCTCTGCCTGTATAATGTAAACACAGGCAGAGGAAGTGATGTCAGCTCTCCTCTCGGCGGTATTTTCAATCCGCTGAGAGGAGAGAAGACATCACAAGTAAGTCGCACCAACAGCACACTGACACCACACACATAGGCACATTAACCCCTTCCGATCCCCAGCCCCCTGTCACACTGTCACTGATTGCAGCGATCATATATTTACTGATCACTGCATTTAGTGTCAGTGTGACAGTTACTGTGACAGGCAGTTAGTGTTAGGTCCAGGGTAGCCCCCTACCCCCCATATAAAGTTTTTAACCCCTTGATCACCGCCTTGTTAACCCTTGCACCCCCTATTGCCAGTGTCACTAAGCGATCATTTTTCTGATCGCTGTATTAGTGTCACTGTTGCCGCTAGGTAGCTATTTTTTTTTTATTGCGATTTTTTTTTTACTAAAGACATGTGGCTGAATACATTTTGGTCTAAATGTTTGACTAAAATTTAGTTTATTAGATTTTTCTTATAACAAAAAGTAGAAAATATAATTTTTTTCTAAAATTTCGGTCTTTTTCCGTTTATATTGCAAAAAATTTAAATCGCAGAGACAATCAAATACCATCAAAAGAAAGCTCTATTTGTGGGAAGAACACACATTTTGTTTGGGAGCCAAGTCGCATGACCGCTCAAATGTCTGTTAAAGTGACACAGTGCCGAATTGTAAAAACACCTTTGGTCATTTAGCAGCATATTGGTCTGGTCCTTAAGTGGTTAAAATACTGTATTGTACTGTACCTCTGTGTTGCAAACATTTTAAGGTAAAGAAAAAGAATGTGCACACTCACAATGTTAAGGAGTCTGGTGATCACCTATTTAAAGCCGCTATATATATGAACAGTAAAGTTGCTGTGTATACTGTATGTAGAGTAAAGCCGCTGGTGTACAGTATACAGCTCTGTACACAATAGGGTGATTATCCCAACATGTTTCGTCACCCAGAGCTTCCTTAGGGGATATGTTAAAGACTAAAGATGTAGCACTGCATAAAACAGAGCATAGTTAAGAGCAAATTTTACAAAACATAATAAATTGCATTATCAACTGCCATACACCATCCCATTATGCTCACCCACATCTGGTCTCCTCTGCCTATAGCTGGATGTCAGAAAACAAGGTGGGAATCACTTGATGGCACACGTAAGGGCCAATCAATGCCTGAACAGACCAGGCTGAGATCTGTGTATATATCAGTATGATATATTAATTAATTTGGAATAGTTATATGATTATAGGCAATAAAATATATAACGATATATAAAATATATATAAAGAGAATTCTGCACTTTGTTAAGCTATGTATATTCTATGTCATTTGCCATGCTGTACCCCAAAAAAACTCCCCCTCCTCCCTTCCTATGGTCTGCCTGCCCTCAGCAAAGAAGGTTTATCATTGTTCCGGTCTGTTTAACTTCTGCCGGAGTACCACTTTTCTATCTTTACCAACTGTCAGTTGGTGTATGGAGGGGAAAGGTCCACCACTGCAAAATGCTTGCTATTTCTAGGTATGGAGGGACATATGACCTGCTCCCTTGATGCAATAATTGCGCCTAGTGGCCAATCACTAAACTTGACCACTGTCATACAACAGAATGACAGAAGGGGTCACGTGTCTGCATGCCCTGAGCTCTGACACTCATATTTTGATGGTGACAGGGATGAAGAAAGGAGTGGTAAGGGAGCGTTGAATACAGTGAGTACAATGTGGTTGAGAGGGGGGTAACTGACCTGAATGAATAAGTGAGAGTGTCTCTTCACATTTGTTTTATTATATCTTTGGCCTCTCTATACTAAATATCGGAATAAAAAAAAAATATCCACTTTGCATTCTCTTTAAACAACAAACTCCCAAAATTGTTTAATTTATGTAAGAAGAGAAAGAATGTGATGACAATTGCAGACTGATATGCAAAAGATTCAGGAGCTCCTAAGAATTGAAAATAATTTATGTAAGGCCTTATTTATGATTTTTTTTAAATATGTATAGTGCCCCAGAGCAACCAACCAAGTTCTGGCTTTTTCTGTCACTTTCTATAACAGACTGAGCCTGTCTGGTTTCCAAGGAACCTGCCAAAAAGGAAAACCCTGAGATGTGTTATAATAATTGTCTAACTTCACTTCTAAGTGTATCATTGACCAAGAACAAGTATGTCTGTGTTTAAGATGTTTATAAGGGCTTTTTCACATGGACAACTGGGGGTGGGGTGGGGTAGGGAGTTCACCACTGCCCACCTAAACAATCTAAGCAATGATTGTTTAGATCCGCCGTCGTAAGTACAAATGTACGCCGTCGCATCGCTGCGCCGATTCAGAAAGCTAGATACATCGAAAAACATGGCTTCAGCAGCCAAACGTAACTTGCCTACGCCAGCGTATCGTGGCCGCATAGTTTTTGTTTAATATATTTTTATTGAAAGAAATAGACAGTACAGTATATGAACAAATCAACACTTTAAAGAAGCATCGCCCCAGAATAATAAATTGGGAAATACAACGAATGATGCATCATGGAGAACACAAGTGTTTTTTTTTTTTTTTTTTTTTTTTTTAGGAAATAATAAAAAAAAAGAAAAGGAAAAGGGAGAAAGAAAGAGTTAGGAAGGAAGTAGAAGAGAAAAAAAGGGGGGGATGTAGAAAAAGAAATTAGAGGGATAATGGGTGGACAAGTAGGGAAGAGTAGGGGGGGGGGAGCTGGGACACATGGCGGCAGTATCGAGCACCTCGCTAAACAAACTCATTTAGTAAGATATCAAAAAAAAAAAAAAAAAAAGAGAAAGAGAGGAACCATGCCGTGAAGTAGAAACAAAGGCTACAATTTGGTGAAAAGAAGCTTTATGTGGTTCCAGGAAATAATATCTAAATAGCACTGTGTAGAAATAAATGAAGACCAGGATGCCCAGATTAAGGAGTATTGTTCTCTAGTGTCCCTTGCAATGTGAGTGAGTTCTTCCATGAGACTAACCTCCGAGATCTTTTGCAACCATGTTTTGATGGAAGGGGTTTCAGGTTGACCCCAGAGACGGGGGATAATAGCTTTAGCTGCATTTAGAAGGTGTGGGACAATTGAACGTTTGTATTTGCCAATGGATCTAGAGGTGGCGTGGAAAAGAACCGTCCAAGGTTTAAGGGGGATTTGTACCTCAGTGATCCGGAATATCAGATTTAAGACTTCCACCCAGTAAGGACGAATGAGGGGACAAGACCACCAGATGTGGGCATGGGTGGCGATTTGACCGCAATTCCTCCAACAGAGTGGGGAATTACTAGGAAACATACGGTGAAGCTTGGCAGGGGTGTGGTGCCACCTAGTGAGGAGCTTGAAGTTAGATTCAGTCATGGAAGAAGCTAGGGAAGAGACATGTGTAAGCTTAAGGATCTTTTCCTTTTCTTTATTCGTAATAGTAGTCCCTAAGTCCTTCTCCCACCGGGATACATATTCAGGAAACGGAGGGTATTGCAAGTCTAAGAGGGCCTTGTAAAATTGAGAGATAGAGCGTATAGGAGGGTCCCTAGGCAGAAAGACCTGTTCTATGCTGTTAAGATCTGGGATACCTCTTAAGGGACGTGGCAGTGCATGGAGAAAACTACTCAATTGCTTGTATCTCCATTTGTCTAAGAATGAGGGTGAATTATGACCCAGAATCTCAGACAAAGGCCTAGGACAAGTGGACGAAACAACATGGTATAGTAGGAGAGGGCCATCCGGTGACCACGTCTGGAATCCTGAGTCAATGAGACCCGGGGCAAAGTATCTGTGAGACATCAAGGGAGTTAATGGGGAATCATAGGACCACGTAAACTTCTTATGTAGATCATCCCATATTTGTAAGGAAGATGAAGTAAGAGGCGAGGTAGTGGGTAATAGGTCTCTAAAAGAGCGTGGGATCCAAGGGATCATAGACAGATCAGAGCCACATAGAGAATGTTCCAATTGGACCCATAATTTGGAGGCGGAGGCATATTTCCAGTCCGCTATCCGCGCTAATATAACTGCTTGGTAATAAGTTTTAAAATTAGGCAAAGCCAGGCCCCCCAAACATTTGGTCCTGAAAAGAGTCTCTCTAGAGATCCTGGGACGCCCATCCCTCCATATAAAACGGGATACAATAGTTTGTAAGAGGGTAAAAAAACCTATTGGGATCTTCAAGGGAATCATTTGCAACAAAAAAAGAATACGGGGGAGTACGTTCATCTTAATTATGTTGACCTTACCTAGCCAAGAATGTGAGAGAGAAGACCACTTCCGGAGATCGTCCTTAATGGCATTTAGAAGAGGGATGTAGTTTTGCCTAAAGAGGGAGTGAAGGTGGGGAGTCAGATAAATACCAAGATATTTCATGCGTGACGAAACCCAGCGAAAGGGAAATAGGGGTTTCAGCTGATCAGCTATTCGTTGGGGAACTGTTATATTTAAAATTTCGGATTTAGAAAGATTAATTTTAAAGTTTGAGAGGGCTTGGAATAAGGAAAATTCAGACATCAGGTTCGGCAGTGAAACACGTGGTTGTTGGATAAAAAATAAAACGTCATCAGCATAGGCTGCATATTTATGTATTCTAGAGCCGACCCGAATGCCATGAATGCCCCCGTTATTCCTAATAGTGGCCAAAAAGGGTTCAAGGGAGATAGCAAATAACAAGGGGGATAAAGGACAACCTTGTCTGGTTCCGTTACGTAGCGTAAATGGATCGCTCAAGGAGCCATTAATACGCACTTGTGCAGTGGGGTTGGAGTAAAGGGAAAAGATGCGAAAAAACATCTTAGGACCGAGGCCAAAATGACGGAGGGTAGTTTTAAGGTATTCCCAGTCCACCCTATCAAATGCTTTTTCAGCGTCGGTGGAGAGGAGAAGGGTGGGCTGGGAACACTTCCGCACATAATGGATCAGTGACAAAGTACGGAGAGAATTGTCTCTCGCCTCTCTGTTAGGAATGAAGCCAGTCTGATCAGCCGAGACCCACTTAGGTAAAAGGGGAAGCAATCTGTTCGCCATAACCTTGGCAAAAAGTTTGGTGTCAACATTTAGGAGGGAGATGGGTCTATAACTGCTACATAGGGTAGGGTCCTTATCAGGTTTAGGGATAACCGTGATGTGGGCAGATAATGATTCAGGTCGAAGGGGAGAATCATGGGAAACAGAGTTTGCATAAGCTACAAGGTGGGGGAGCAAGACGACTTTAAAGGTTTTATAATATAGGAGGGTGAAACCATCAGGACCAGGGGCCTTACCGGAAGGAGAGGACTTAAGCGCAGAGTTGAATTCCTCCACAGAGAAATCCTCTTCAAGAGCGGCAAGGGCCGACTTTGAGAGCTTAGGGAGGTTGGCTCTCCTAAGAAAGGCGAGGATGCGTTTATGTTTTTCAGTAAGTGATAAAGAAGCTAAACCACCCTCCACATTATACAAGTCAGCATAAAATTCTTTAAAGGCTCGCGATATTTGGGGGGTGGTGTGTACTAAGTCACCTGACGGCAATTTCACCTTAGGTATAAATGATAGAGTTTTTTTGGCTGCGAGTGACCTAGCTAATAGTTTACCTGGTTTGTTACTCCATTCATATATTTTCTGGGAAATGTAGTGAAATTTACGCCTAGTTTCAAGGGCAAGAAGAGTTTTGAGTTCTTCTCTTTTAAGAGTGAGGGCTTTTAGATGTGAAACATGGAGGGAAAGTTTGTGTTGTCTGTCCAACTCAGCAATCTGAGACATGACCTGTTTGAGCTGCCGACCATGTTCCCTTTTTTTCCTCGCACCCAACTCTATAAGATGTCCTCTTATTGAAGCCTTATGCGCTTCCCACAATAGAGAGGGAGAAGCGTCTGAAACAGAGTTTTCCTCAAAATATTGGGAAAGTGTTTTGGTTAAAACGGATATCTCAATTGGATAAGTGATGAGGGAATCATTGAGTTTCCAATTATTGGGGTGGTGAGGCAAATCTGGTATGGACAGGCATATGGAAACAGGAGCATGATCAGAGAGAGAAGCAGTTCCTATATAGGCTGAACGGAGAAGGGGAAGATGGAAATGATCTAAGAAGATATTATCTATTCTGGAATAAGAGTTATGGGGTGCTGAAAAATGGGAATAATCTCTGTCTGTAGGGTGTAGGAGACGCCAAGCGTCCATGAGCTGGAGATCTAAGAGTTTTTTCTTTACCTGAGCTAGCCGCTTAAATGCAATACCCGACCGGCCCGAAGAAGTATCCATCGTAGGGTCTAGAGTCATATTTATGTCTCCCGCAAGAACGATCAATCCTTCAGCAAATTGTGATAGCTTTGTGAGAATTTGGGTAAAAAAAGAGGTTTGATTATGGTTGGGGCAGTAGATATTGGCCAGAGTACATCTAGTGTTTCCAATGAATCCCTTGACAAAAAGATAACGACCGTGATCATCCACAAGCATATCTGTAAAACGAAATGATGCATTCTTACTGAAACCAATAGCCACTCCCTTGGCCTTGTTAGTATCAGACAGGCTATAATACCATTGCGGAAAGTGTGGCGAATACAGTTTCACCGATGTAGTGTGGGTCAAGTAAGTTTCCTGAAGAAAAGCGATAGAGCAGGCAGAACTACGCAATTCTCGGAGTACTTGATGCCTCTTGGCGGCCACACTAAGGCCTCGTACATTATAAGAGGAGATTTTTAAAGTAGCCATGGTTCCAAGAAGAAACAGGCGAACGAGTCATACAGCCATGTGGACCAGCAAAATAGGGAGGGGGAAAGAAAGGGGAGAGAGAGAGGGGGCAGAGAAAAAAAAGAAAGGAAGGGTAACGAAAGAGAAAGGAAGAAAAATACAAAAGTACATAAAAAGGTATCAGAACATTTCGTAAAACAAATGGGAGTAAGGCAACAATCACGCAGAAACCCGCGTTGGTCCCAGTGGGGATGAAGGGAGCAGGCGGTCAAAAAGAATTTGAGTAGAAAAACATCAGGGGAGAGATAAAGACCACCAATTCCCAGCAACCCCAAAAGGAGGAGGGGGAGAACCAATGTCCCCAGTAAGTGCATTAACATGGAGCCAGAGGCCCCGTCAGCCAACGACCTGTAAAGAAAGGTGATTATAACTTAAAGAAACTAGCAACGCATAGAACATAAACATAGCAATCTCCAACTACTAAGTCAGCTTATCAGGTAACTCGATGTACGAACAGCAAGGCTCAAAAGTAGAAAACAGAACAGTTTAAACATATCTTATCTTCAAAAATGAGCCATCAGGTGTTTAGAGTGGCAAAAGAACTTCAGAAAACAATGTAAAAAGAGAAATAAAAAAAATAAAATAAAAAAAAAGTGTACTGGAAAACATGTCTTCGCCACCGTGAGGAGGATTGCTAAGAAGATAAATGAATGGGTGTCCAGGAGTACCTCACCCATTTTTCTTGGATGAGCTCGGAGTAGAAACCTTCCGTTGCTTGGCAGGGGTCTTCTTCCATTGGGAGGAGCGAAGAGTGGAAAAAGTGGGAATGGGGTTCTGCCAGCCTGGGAGCTCCATGTGCGGCAAATGAAGATCTTGTAGGAAGGTAGGAAGTTCCTCAGGGAAGCGCAATGTGGATGAGCGACCACTCTTGGTCGCAATTAGGCATGCTGGGAAACCCCACCTATAGGTAGTTCCATCACTTCTCAGTCTCTCCAGGAGTGGTTTTTGGGCCCTGCGGCGGTCGAGAGTTTCCTTAGCTATATCCGGAAAAATGTGAAGAGTGGCCCCATCAAAGTCAATGTCAGGGGCGGTCCGCATTTTAATCATGATAGCGTTCTTATCTTCGAAGTAATGGAGACGGCAAATCACATCTCTGGGCAGGTCAGAAGAGAGGTTGCGGGGTCGAAGAGCACGGTGGACTCTATCAAACCGCAGAGGATCCGTTGGTGATTTACCTAAAATGGTGTTGAAAATACCACGGAGCGAGGGTTCTAGATCACTATCCCCGGTTGCTTCCGGCAGGCCACGGACACGCAGGTTATTTCTGCGGTTACGGTTCTCAAGGTCTTCAAGTTTATATAATGAGGCCCTGTGAGCATGTGCCAATTGGGTGACAGTGTCTTGTAGTTCTTTGATAGCCACTTCGTGCGATTCTTGCCGCTGCTCTGTTTCTTCAACCCTGTCGAGGAGGTGAGCCATGTCCGCACGAACAGCAGAAATGTCTTTTTTAATTGATTTTTCCATATCGTGGAACATACCCGCCATCTCCTTTCTAAATTCAAGCAGGAAGGAGGATAGTTCAGAACCAGTAGGGGAGCCAGGGTCATCCATTATCTCTGATCCACAAGATGAGGCCGGCGAACTTTCGCGGACAGAAGCGGTGTGAGAAGCTGGAGAGATGAGAGACCTCGATGCCCTGGTTTTAGTGATCATAGAGCCGGGACTCACCCTTTCAGCAGCAAGAAAGCGTTTGATGGTACCAACAGCAGTTTGATGAGCGTTTGAAGATTTAGCGGACCGTTTACTCATTGACGAACGGGAGGCAGAGCCTTTTGCTGGCATTGCTATTTGTAATCAGGTCGGTAGCTAGACGGGGCTCAATTTAAGCATTACCCCTTAGCGCCATATGAAAAATAGAGTGTGATTACTATTGGGCAATGTTTGTACGTACCCCCAGATAGTAGAGAAAGCAGTTTATGGCTTGAGAGGAGAAGGGGTATATGGCAAGGGGCAGCTGGAGCTGTGAGGAGGAGAAGGTCTGCTATTTGGCTGGCACTCCCGGGTGGAGCAAGATGGCCGCCGATAGAAAGCTAGGCCAGAGCCGGTGACTAACCTGGAAAGGAGGCACAGCGGGGGCATCCAGTGGCAGTCCGGAGGTGGTAGCCAGAGGGACCAGGCGTTGTTGATGACAGGAAGGCCGAGGAACAGCGCTGGAGCAGCCACCAGGTGAAGCTGGCACGTCCAGGTGGAGCAAGATGGCCGCCGAGAGGATGCCAGGCCGGAGCCAGGGACTAACCTGTACAGGAGGCACAGCAGAGGAGTCCAGTGGCAATCCGGAGGCGACAGCCGGAGGGTCCGTGTGCTGCCGATGCCAGGGAGGCCGAGAAACAGCGCTGGAACCGCCGCCGGGTGAAGCAAGATGGCCGCCGCCTCCGGGACCAGGCCGAAGCCGCGGCCTTTCCTGAGTCAGTTGCCCGGGAAGGAGGGCGGCAGCGGTCGCGGACGGCGTACAGCAAGCCAAAAGGCTCCGGGAACCAGGGGAGAAGCACTGATGGCGACCCTCGTCAGGGATGGGTCCCGCTGCTCCGAGCTCCCAGGCGTGGAGGGTGATGTGGATGTCCCGGGCCCGAGGATGGCGGCGGACCTCCGGCCTAGTCGAGGCCACAGATTAGCCGCAAAAGGACGGTCAATCCTCTGGATTCCGACCGGGATCACTGCAGCAGCAGCCCAGGTAAGGATAGGGCAACTATTTGGGTCCTTTAGAGCAGGATGCAGACCCGGATGGCCATAGATTGTAGACCAGGCAGACGGAGCTCTGGACAGGCACGTCTGTCTCAGAGCAAACGCCATTTACGCTGTACGGGAATAGGGCTGGGCGTAGGTTACGTTAAGGTTGTAGGCAGTGATTCGACGTATCCTAGGGAGTAGTTCCAACGTGAATCTGAGCATGCGCACTGGGATGCATCCACGGGACGGCGCATGCGGCGTTCGTTAGAAACATCTAACTGGCAGTTCGGCCATCATTTGCATGTTTCACGCCCACTCCCACATACGCCAGCTTACGCCGAGGAAACCCAGCGCAGTTTGGGAGCCAAGCGCTTTGTGAATACTGTGCTTGCCTCCCCTCGATGCGTCGGTGTAGCGTATATTAGATATGCTACGCCGACATAAAGATGTGCCGATGGCTGTGAATCCGGCCCAATGCTTTTTTTCTTTGCAGCTATGAAAGTTTAAAGGCAAGTCGCGTTTGCAGACACACACAACCTATTCAAATGAATGAGGGTGTGCAACAAACTGCTAACAATGCTAACTTAATTTAACCTCCCCTGCTGCCCTATAGCCCATGGATAACAGTCAACGTTTAATGCTTATGTAGTGCCTGGTTACTTCAAAGTACCGGTGCTATTTAAATTTACAGGGAGATCAGAGTGTTGATTGAACTCTGATCCAGGTAATGTGTTCACAATTAGGTCTCTGTCTCAGCTTGGCTGTGGGCTCATTATGTTGTTGCTGGGGTGTTCTTCCCACCCCAGGGCAGTAGGTGGCAGCAGTGGAGTCAAGATTTGGGTCGTTTTCCCCTGCAGCCAATCAGGAGGACTGGGACTCGCTGTGCATGCCAGGGGGGGGGGGTATTTATGGAACAGACGCCATTGGTTCTGGGTCTTCTTCTTCTTTAGGGTGACTCCACCATGGCGCCGTGGCGTTATGGCCTTCCGTGCCGGGGGTGTGTGCCACGTGGTGTTCCTGGTTCCAGGACCATGTTGGTCTGGGACATTTGAGCTGTGGATGGGAGCCCAGTGGTCGACTGGGTTCCCAATCTTAAAGATCCGAAGCGAGATAGCTGTTCAATGGGGAGTCCATCTGAGGAGAGCCAATTAGAGGCTGGCGATCCAATAGGGTCTCGACAAACCACCGGGGATCAAGGTATCCGGACACTGAGAGGTTGGTCACATGTCAGTCCGTACCTGAAAGCAACTTGAAGGAGATCCAGGCGTAAATCTATCAAGGAGGCTTAACTCCAAAATCACAATCAGGAAGGCCTGTGGCAGAGGTCTTTCCCTGAGTTCATTCCAGGAAGGTCTGTGGCAGAGACTTTTCCCCTAAAGGTTCTAGTTCATTAAAGGAAGTTCTGTGGCAGAGACTTATCCTTAAAGGTTCAAGCGACACCCTGGCTGCCAGGCCAGTGAGAGAGGCCTGTCCAGGTGCGCTAAGTCCACTCAAGCAAGACTCAACATGTTAAAAAAAAATTTTTGCATTGATAAAAACGTGAAAATATCTGCGCTAACTTAAATAAAATAGAAAGCTACTGGCACACTGTGTGGATAAGACAGATAAAATAAAGTTCAAATGTGCAGCGCCCCATGGGACAGTGTCCCCAAACACTTTTTATGACAATAACTTGCATATTAGCCTTTAAAATGAGCACTTTAGATTTCTCCCATAGACTTTTACAGGGTGCTCCGCGGCTTTTCGAATTTGCTGCGAACACCCCAAATTGTTCGCTGTTCGGAGAACGGGCGAACAGGCAATGTTTGAGTCGAACATGAGTTTGACTAGAACTCGAAGCTCATCCCTAATGGCATGTAACACTGTTCACACATGCACATTCCAATTGTGTATTCAACTAAATGCCTATACTTACACTTTAAATCACACAAAATGTTGCTATAAATGTTTTACCAGATCACAACGCTTTTAGACAAATGGCAATAATGAGCACCTGGCAATCAAGGCAGCACCTCTATCCAAGCTATTCTACTCCCCTCTTATAATATTCTACAAAAACAGAAATATGAAAGGAATCATTAATGTTCTAGGAGGAAGTGGCAATTACAGCTTGAATTTTGTAAATTAGGACACACAGCAGGGAAGACAAGTAGCCATAACACTTTGATATAATAACTATTCATTTCACTATTGTTCTCTATTAACATTTTTCCTCTGGGGTATTGCTTAAAAGAAAATGGAATATGTAAAATGCAGTTTATACGGTGACCTCACAGAACCATTAAATTACTGAGTTTTGTAGCAGAATTTTGATGATGAGTTTTCAACGCTGTCTGCCCATACGTATATTATTGTTTATATTAATCTTTCAAAATGTTAATTTATAGTATTCATGTAACAAGTGCCTTGTCTAAATATTTCTGCATTTTCAGGATTTCAGAAAGTTTTGTTGTACATTTGTTTTTAGTTTCAGGAAAAATTTAGGGCTTGGGCAAGTTAACCAAAAATGAGTTTCCCTGGATATGTACTGCTGTCATGAAATTAAAGTGCTGATAATGAATATTTTCTGCTGTGTTTTTCTGTGGGACTTTCTCTAGAAGTTGAAGTTTCTGGCACAGAAAAGGTTACATAATGTTGCATAATTAGTTGTTTGTAGTTAGGTGTACAATTCAATTAGTCTCAAGTTGGCCAAACACTAGTAACATTTTGTTCAAAAATGTTTACTTTCCAAATTGTTATTGGGGTCAAATAAACATTAAAAGGAGCAGAAAATGTAAAGAGCAGGATGGGATTAGTTTCCTAAACATACAAATTAAAGTCCAAAACTGAATGGTAGAATCCCTAGAGCTTGAATGACGTAAAGCTCCCATCAATCAATCATGTGCGTGCAAAAAATGCTGTTTCTTTTTTTTAATTTTCCTTGCATGTGGGTATTTATTCTTTGAACTTCAACTAAATGGGTTAACACTACCTCACCTCCATCCACCAGGGGGAGCTGACAAGTATAACGAGCCCAAGAGACTTAATGGTTGGCAGCACTGATTTATGGGAGATGAAGTTTGGGAAAAAAAATGTACTAATGGCAGTCTATGGACCACTGGACTACAGAGTCAATGCGAGCTGGATATAAGGGAAGAGAGATTTGTATTTTCTCAGGCTGAATACCAAGGAACTTTCTCTTTGCTGTGAGGAGACCGAGATGTGCACATCGCTGCTTCTGTGTGATTCTGTGTGCACATCAGCCTGCCTAAGGACCAGAGTTGCTCCAGGCAGGTTCAAAAGTGGGCTGACATTTGAACAGTGAGACCCCTGTTGCTGTATCAATGGGATTGGTGAGATTACATTGCTGCTATGAACCCATTTCTGCTATCAAAGGCTGAGCACCAACTTAGACTGGCCATCTAACTTGCAGCATTATTGATCGTATGCAGACTTTACTGGGGCCCAATGCTAGCCAAGAAATAAGATTAAACACTGCTTGCCCAGCTTCTTAACAAGAAATCTGCCTATTGTCCATAGTAAGAGGGAGTTTTACATTTCATTGTTGCCATTCATATAGATTGCACTCTAAAATGGATATAGTCTACCGGTTACAGAGGGGTGATCACAGTATTGATTATCATTGCTCTTACTGTTTTCTAATGCCATTACTTATTGGTGATTTTGTGGATTACTAGGTTTACTCTAATTTAGCTGCATAGAACTACATTCTATGCTGTATAGCCTAGTGCAATGGTTCTTAACTCCTGACCCCAGGACCCAGTAATAGGCCAGATTTTAAGTATTACCTTGGGGAGATGCAGACTAGAATACTGCAATTACTGAGCAGAAAATTATATGACCTGTGATGTAATTTAGTTTTCTTGCAAACCTAGCCAGTTAGTGGGTCCTGAGGGCAGGGGTTGAGAACCCCTCCCCTAGTGAACATATTGTCTAGTGAACTGTAAATGGCTTACTCATTTATGTGCATACTGCTATTTACTGCAACCCGTGACAATACATTGGGTTAATTTACCACTAACCAATCTGATGTTTGCTTTTTGATACTAATATTGGTTGTCGGAGAGAGAATGGACTTTACTGGCACCACAAACTCATATCTGTTAAAATGTAAACATTTTATTATCCATAGCAAAAAAAGATTACATTTCATATTCTATTTACATTTAAATACAATTCAAGATAAGACACAATTTATCAGGTTGTGTCCACACTACCACTCTGTGTTGACATGTGAATTGATTCATTTTTGATACTGAACCTTAGATGTGTGCAGGGTATACATTTCTGTGCTCCCGGTAGCAGTGATGTATCAATTTGTTTAAGATGGTGTGTCAATGGGGCTGAGGTTGTTCTCAGAGTCAAGGCAGAAGAACAAAGAACCTAATCTGCCAAGCAGCCCCTGAGGGGGTAGCACTACAATTGCAAGGCCTGTGCTTGCAATAACACTGGAAGAAATAGCACTAAAGGTCGACTTCACTTCTAGTCTATTCATATTATTGTCAATTGACAACCATTGTCAAGAGTTGGCTCCTTTTTGCATTGTCACCATGTGTCAGGGGTGGGCTCAGCACTACCTTCTCTGAGCTGGCCACTCAGCTGTCAGCTAATTGCCAGCGCCTACAGTATCTCTCCACAGTGACTCACCTGTTGATGATCCGGCTCGTCAGTGCTGCCTATTTAAGCTGTCCACCTCAGATGATCTCTGCCTTTGCCTTGATCAACATCACAGAGACTATTTCCTGCATTCAAGTTAAAGATATTCCTTTTGGCTCCTGATCCTGCTTGTTGTTCTACTATGTTTATATCTGGTTCCCTGGCGTTTGGCTTGGCTGACTATCTGATCTGGTTCCTGAACTCTGGCTATGTTTTGACTACATTTACTCCTTTTATCTTTTTATTATTATTAATAATAATAATAAACAAGTGTGATTTAACTGTACTTCTGTCTCAGTCTGATTTATGGTTTCTGACACCCTGCCTTTTATTGGGATAAATTTGTATCTGGACCTCTTAGCAGTGGTGTGTTGCTTCAATTTCTATTTTGATCCATCTGAACAGGAACGCATGTTGGTGCATTGATAAACTGTACCTATCTCATATTTTTCAATAGTACAGTAGACAGTACAGAAATGTGTTTTGTGATGTGCTAAAATGCGTATGTCTTGTGCTGCACCGGCTAGGTAAGTTGGGTGCCCATCATGCTTAGTTCCATGTGTTATAAGCTATTGACGTAACATGCAGCAAAATGCATGTTTTATTGCATGTTACTGCAATGGTTATGTGTAAATGGGCACTAACAAATGTTTTCCTTCGGCTTTACCTTTTTAATCAGTGTGGGGTGATGCCTTCACAAATATGCAATCAAGTCTAATAACACTGTTTACTACAATATGTATCAGTGGGATACACTATATATTGTTGACCTTCTGAATAAAGCTATGTTTTCTGGTTAGTATCCACAGCTCACTCATTTTACTTGTCTGGAGGAAACTGCTATTTAAAACCAATGTAAAGCTTGATCTCCTCTAGAAATTATAAGTATCATAACCATAACTGATTTTAAAACTGCTTACCATTTCTATACGTTTTTATGGAACAGCAGCTATAAATCACAATAGCTCTTAAAGTGGAAGGAATTACTTGTGGAACATAACTTTCCATGAGAAATGAATAAAAGTAGAAATTGAATTCATTTTAAATCCTATAAGCCTCTCTGATTAATTCAACGGTGCGCATACTGCCGAGTGCTAATAGGTTCTCCACACCCACTGGATCAGCAATTTGTGACTCTTTCAAATTATTCAGAGTTTCCACTTTCGGATGCAAGATATTAAAGACATGCTGGAAGTCATGGGGAAACTTTGCTTGTACTGCAAATATACTTAAGCCTGCCACGAAGAGCTAGAATGTTGGCTTATTTCTTCTGAATCAGTCGAAGTTTGAGCTGTTGGTGGCCCTGCTGGCTTTTGTCGAGGTGGGTGGAAAATTGTTGGGCGAACAGTGACTGCATCCAATCAGATGCAGTTACCATTTGGGTATTTTGACAGCCACAGCTGTCAGAAAACAATAGCCGGGATAGGAGATTCCTCCGTCTGGTTCAAACAAGTTGCTAAGCAGCAATGGAGCCATTCAAGCCTCCACTGTTGCTCAACGACTACTGTCAGGTAGACATGTGCACTACTAAAAAATGTGTTTAGTTTCATTTTTGTTTCATTCTTCTTTTTTTTTTTTGTTTATCGGATCATTCGTTATGAACGGCATTCATTACTTCAAATCATTTGTGAAGCCTGTGAAGCCTCGTACACACGACCGGTATTCCCATCGGGAAAACTGCCATGAGAGATTTTGGTCAGGAATCCCGGCTGTGTGTATGCTCCAGCGCAGTTTTCCCGACCCGAAAACTCCCGAAAAAAAAGAGAATCAGCTCTCTTTTTTCCTGCCGGGATTCCCGCTGGTCTTTTTCCCGGCAGTTTTCCTATGTGAAAAACTGCAATGAAACATACACGGGGACGGGGATTCCCAACCAGAGCTCCATCGCAGTTTTCATGTTGGGAAAAGGCTCTCTTGTGTAGCGGGGAAAAAACTTACCGATCAGGATCTCGGTTTTCCCCTCTGGATTCCCGGCTGACTTTTTTACCGCAGGGAATCCCATACATGTGTACAAGGCATAACTTTCAATGCATTCATATTCCATTCCATTCGTTTAGATGCAGCATTCGTTACTTTGGATAATTCGTAACTTTGGATGCATTCGTATTCGTTACGATCACTGACAGTTATTTTAGCCAAATTTGAAAGGAAAATTCCAATAAAAATTTAAATATAATCTATACCGAAGTTAAAAGCTAGAATATGAAAAGGAAGTATGCTAGAAACACCATTAAGAACATAAAACATTACATATACAATGATATAGTCTATTTCAGAAAGATTTTTTATAGCTCTGTCCTCATTGATGAGATTAAACCTTGCTTCCTGTCCAGGTAACGTCTGGACTTTGCATTTCCCCTCTTAGGCCACGTACACACGAGGAGACATATCCGATGAAAATGGTCCGACAGACCGTTTTCATCGGACATGTCTCCTGGGATGTTTTGGTTTGATGTGTGTGTACACACGATCAAACCAAAATCCCCGCGGACAGACAGCGTGGTGACGTGGCGGTGAAGTTGACGCCGCCACAACACCAAACCAGGAAGTAAAATACTTCCATGCATGCGTCAAATCCATTCGGGAGATTTCGGTCCGCTGGTTAGGCGTACTAACCAGCGGACATATCCGACAGACTGCTTTCCAGCAGACAAGTTTTAAAGCATGCTTTAAAACTTTTGTCTGCTGGAAACCTGTCTGCTAGGCCGTACACACAATCGGATATGTCCGCTGGAACTGGTCTGCGGACCAGTTTCAGCAGATATGTTTGATCGTGTGTACGCGGCCTTAGTGTCAGTGGGGTAGGAAATGAAGGTAGATTCCCCCAATAAGGACACAGGCAGAAATAAAAACTCAGCTCTTACCCAGTTGAATTGGGCTTTACAGCATAAGTAAACTAAAGGCAATGATCCTAATGCCAAGCATCTGCAGCAAAAATCTCTAAGGTAGAGTTGTTTTAATTGATAACATGCAGGTTTAAGGATTGCTATTCTAGTACATCAGATTACCAATTACTGGATTGTTTTTTTTTTTTTCTTTTCAACAACATTTTATTTATTTTTTTAAAACAGGAAATACATGAGGGCAGAGCAAATAACATAAATATAAAGAGTACCAATGTTATATAGGCACAACACCATAGGACAATTGGGTAAAAAGCGGACGAAAACAACTGGTATAACCCTAGCCCAAAACTTGAGATAAAACATTAGATAGAACAATATGCACACCGTAGGGGAATAGAGATGAGAAGATAAGTAGATAGGTGGAGCTATCCCCTGCGGCGAGGAAACGCACTGAAGGAAAGGGAGGAGTAAGAGCGGGAAAGGAGAGAAGGGAGGGTAAGGAAAAGGGGGAGGGGGAAGGGGGGGGTAGAGGGAGGGGGGATAGAGAAGAGAGGTTGAGATCTAGCAAGTAGATTGCAGACACAGGAGTGGGGATAACAAGAAAGAACCACAAGTACCCACACTTTAGATGTCCGTGGACATCTCTGACTCAATAGAGGTAATCAAACAACCCTTTAATAGGAAAGAGGAGACCATATCTCCTCGCAAGGTCGGCCATGTGAGAGAACAAAGGGGGAGAGGGCCACCGATGGGGGGGTCCCCGTGTACATAGCTGCTGGCGTGGTCTACCCTCAATGGGGGGAGGTCGCCTGTATACCTGGGTTCCTAGAAGAAAACACAAAGGGGCAGGATATCAAATCATGTTGCTCAGAGACAGACAAGTTAGCATTTATAAAGGACGTCCATTTCTTAGTGAATGTGGTTCTCGATTGTGAAGGGTGGGTGAGAAGGTCCAGGTTTTCCTTGTAGAGAAGGGACTTAAGGCCTAGTATTAGTTCTGTCAGGGACGGGGGGGGTTGGTGAAATCCAGTGGTTAAGGATAGTTCTGTGGGCCACTAGCAATGAGAGGAGTATCCAATGCCGGAGGCCCTGTGGAAGAAGGTTGTAAGCCCCAGAGAGAGTTCCGCCCTCAGATGGGCATCCAAAGAGAAGCAGCCTAGGTTCTTTGTTCAAAAGGCAGCCTGTCACATCACCTATAAAGAGTATGGTCTTAGAACAAAATTCCATAATGGCCGCACAGTTCCAGAATCGATGGAGTAGGGTGGGTTTGTGGCAGAGACACCATGGGCAGGCAGGTCCTATATCAGGGGAGCGCGTCATGGAGAAGGGGTAGTACACTCTGTGCATCAACTTAAATTGAGTTTCTCTCCAGGATTCGCATGGGGTAACCAGTCTAGTGAGTCTGTAACCCCTAATAATGTCCTCCACGTCTAACTGATCCGGAATGTCTGTGAGCCATGTAGACACGGAAGAGCTATGAAGAGGGCGGACAAATCGCTTGATGAGCGGGGAGTAGATGTCCGCTATGGAGTATCTGGCATCTGTGATCAGCTCGTCTAGAAAGGAAGATTGGAACCTGGATGATTTTTTAGGGCACACCTTGTTAATAAAATCAACATATTGCATAACCTGGAGGAAGTGACCAGGAGGGAGCATAAATTCCTTCGCCAATACCGCAAAGGGCTTGGGGATACCTGCTGAGTCTTGGAACAGAGAGAACACTTTAACTAAACCCTTGTCCTTCCATTTAGAGAAAGGTTCATATTTTAGACTGGGCGGGAACATAGGATTGCCCTGGATCGGTAGATACCTAGAAATATGTGGGGAGAAGCCCAGCTGTTTCCTAACCTCTCTCCAGGCCACTATCGTGTCTCTGAAGAGAAGATTTTGTTTGATGCTGTCTGGTAAAGCTTGAAGGAAGCTATGAATTAGTGCAGCTAATTCTACGGGGGATACCATAGGCGATTCCAACGTATGGTTGGAGTAGCGGGAAAAACCCATTAGCCAATCTATTCCAACTCTCAGCAGACATGACAAATTATAAAACCTGACATTTGGGAGACCCGCTCCACCCTCGTCCTTCTGGAGATAAAGTTTTGACATGGCAATCCTCGGTCTACCCTTTTTCCAGATGAATTTAGAGATAGCTTTGTTTAAAATTTGGATATCTTTATGTTTCAATAGCAGAGGTAGGGTCTGGAGAGGATATAGTAGGCGGGCAAAGCTCACCATTTTCACAAGCGCACATCTCCCAAAGAACGAAAGCGGCAGATCCGCCCATGATTCCAATTCATTCACCAGTTTATCTAGCAAGGGCGGGTAGTTCAGGTAGTACAGAGAGGATGGTTCCTTACCAATTTTCAGCCCCAAATATGTGATGTGGCGTTCCGCCGTACGTAGGGAGGAGTAATGTGTCAAACACGGAGGGGATGAGCGAAACCCAAGAGGGAGGATCTCACTTTTAGAGAAGTTGATTTTCAGGCCTGAGCACTTACGGTAAGATTCGAATATCGTTTGAATGGCAGGGACATCTGCTTGAGGGGAGGTAGAGAAAATTAGGATATCGTCGGCGAATAGAGCCACTCTCAGTTCCTCGTGACCAAAAGGCAGTCCATGTAGAAGAGAAGTAGAGTTGAGGAGACGTGAGAGGGGCTCTATGGCCAGATTGAAAAGTAAAGGGGAAAGGGGGCAGCCTTGCCTCGTGCCCTTATGTAGTCTGAATGGGGGTGATTGTAAACCCGCTGCAATCACTGTGGCCGAAGGAGCAGAGTACATGTTGTGTATAAAAGCTGTAAAAGGGCCTCCTAGTCCAAATTTGCGCAGAACCATAGATAGCCAGCGGAAGCTAACATTGTCAAAAGCCTTTTCGGCATCCAATGTGACAATGACTACCTCCTGTGTGGGGTGGGATTTTGCATACTCCAGAGCCGCCAGGACCTTGCGGATGTTGGCAGATGCCGACCTCCCCTTGGTGAATCCCGATTGCGCCTGGTGTATAAGCGATGGCATTATGTCGGCTAGTCTAGAGGCTATTATTTTGGAGATTATTTTGGAGTCCACATTCAACAAAGAGATGGGGCGGTAGGAGCCCGGGTCCAGAGGGTCCTTTCCCTTTTTGGCAATTAATTTGATGTTGGCCAGGTGACCTGTAGGTAGGTATGACCCCCCGTCCCAGATGTGGTTGTATACAGCTAATAGAGTGGGGGCAAGCACTGATTGCATTAACTTGAAAAACTCAGAGGAGTAACTGTCGGGGCCCGGGGCTTTACCGTTGGAGAGACCACCAATGGTGTCTTTAAGTTCCTCCAAGGTGATGGGAGCATTCAGGTGAGTCAGAGAGTCGGGGTCTATTAACGGTAGGGAGACATCATCTAGCCATTGTTGAGCCAGGTCCTCATCTATAGGCTCTGGACCATACAAATGGGTGTAGAACTGTTCTAGAGTCTTATTTACCTCCTGCGGCTTAGTAGACATTGAGCCATCAGGATTGCGTAGCGCTGTGATGTGTGTCGGGGTATATGAACCCTTGGTAAGCCTCGCTAGTAACTTCCCAGCTTTATTGCCAAATTTATGGTAGTGTAACTGTGAGGCAGATAGCTTCATCAGTTCCACTCTGTCTGCCCACGTGTCAAAGTTATCTTTAGCTGCCCGCCAGGCGCTTAGGTTGGCCTCAGTGCAATTAGCATTAAGAAGGGTTTGAGCCGACCGTACTCGCCCGCTGGCATCTAAAAATTGCTTTTGGGCATTTTTCCTATATGCCGACGTAAATGAGATTATCTTCCCCCTCAAATAAGACTTACCCGCCTCCCAGAATAAGTTAGGGTCATCTAGGTGTTGGGTGTTATTGTGTGCATAGTCAGACCAAGCTTCCAACAACATTATCTGAAAGCTATCATTTTGGGACAAAAAGGCCGGGAACCTCCATTGCCTAACCCCCGAGTTGACCCGAGGTGCATAAAGCGAAACCGAGTTAGGGGAATGATCGGAGATTACTAAGTCATGTATGTTTGAGAGATTAATCTTAGGCAGCATGGAATGGGTGCCTAAAAAGTAGTCCAACCTAGCAAAGGAATTATGTACGGGGGAGAAAAAGGTATATTCCCTGTCCAGAGGGTGATGTAGTCGCCACGTGTCTACTAGGTTAAGGGCCTGAATCATATGGGACAGATGCGTAGGACGAGATAGATGGGGCGGAGACGAAGAAGAGTGTGGGTTGGACCTGTCCTCCCGGTTACAGAAAGTGGAATTGAAATCACCTCCTATAAGGTGTGGGACATCTCCATCTGTCGATAGTATGGACGCCAGTTTAGTAAAGTAGGCCTGGTCAGGGGAGTTGGGAGCATAAATACTGGTCACCCTCACCTCTCCTGTTGGTAGCTTAAGGTGAACAGATATGCGTCTTCCCTCCTCATCGCTAGTCACCGAGAGGAGATTATATACTAGGGACTTATGGAGTAAGATGAGTGTGCCTGCCTTACGTCCGGAGGAGGCTGAGCCAAGCACCTTCCCCACCCAAAGCTTCTGCATGCGGGAGAAATCTCTATCACCCAGATGCGTCTCCTGTAATAGAGCAATATCGGCCTTAAGCCTTTTGAATGCCTGAGTACCTTCATGCGTTTGGCGGGAGACCTTAACCCCTTGACATTCCAGGAAATTACATTTACCTGAGCCATGGGTAGGTTACTAAGGGATATTCTGTGTGTAGGTATATACGTATGTTACCTGGCCCAAAGCGACCGTGCATGTTGTGGAATGGGTTGCCGAGTCTGAACGTTCGTTGGTAGTGTCCGTGGAACCATCCTCTCATCAGGGAAGGGGACATAAACAGGGGGAGAAAGAAAGGGAAAGAAAACAAATTAGAAACAAAACAACTAACAGTAATTCGAGACTTCACTTTTTTCCGCATGCATTCCAATCGCCGGACGTACCGACAGACCGCGCTCGTAAAATATTAAGAAAATCCAACACTGCAGTTCTAAAGAAACGGCGTAAAGTACAAGAACGATAACAATAACAATTTGGTGCACATCTCAATAAGCAATACCATCGGGAGGAAGCCCAGCCATGGGAATGCATGACGATCTTCCCACCGGGGGACCGTAATACATAAGAGGTACTATAACAAAGAAAACTTGAGACATTCAATTTGCGTGGGCCACCAGGAGGGGCATTTCTGCCCATGACAGTTCTCATGTGAGCGTGGGCAAAGACGGAAGCCAGTAAAGTTAAACTATGAAGGCGGCAAGCATCCCGTGGCTTCATGCCAGGGGGTAGTGCCCCGACTGCAAGGCTTCACCCTCATGCGGTCCCGTATCCCGGAAAGCAAAAGGGTGTCGAGGTCGGCTAACAAGGCAGGCTGGCTCCCCCAATCCTAGATCAGGAACAAGCAAAAAATAAAAAAAATAAAAATAAAAAATAAACTTTTGGAGTCAGACAGATTCTTGGTGGTCTTGAGCAAATGTAGATTTAAGACGTTTAGGCGGATCCTTCCTAGGACTTCTCTGATCCCTGGGGCCTTGTCTAGCTCTGTCGGAGTACGAGTCAGACGACCCCCGATCTACCGTGAGTTACTGGAGATAAGCACGGGCTTTGTCTAGAGATTGGAGAGTGAGTTGATCTCCATTCGGGGCCTGTAAACGTAGGATAGCAGGGTATGCCTGTGTGAAACGGATCCCCCTCTTATGTAGCTCCGCGCACACTGGCTGAAACTCTTTGCGCTTGCGAGAGACCTCTGCAGAATAATCAGCAAAAATAAGCAGCTTATGACCCTCAAACTCTGCTGCGCAGGCTTTGCGGAAGCTCTGCAGGACATCCATACGGTCCGCATAGTTTAAGAACCTTGCAATCACCGGCCTGGGGCGAGTACGTTCCTCAGACATTACGCCAATGCGGTGAGCCCTTTCCACCACACACCTCCTGCCTAGGCTCAGGGACTCCGGGAGGGCGGCGGAACATATGTCCAGCAGAGAGCCCGGTTTGTACGACTCTGGGAGGCCTATGATCCTCAAGTTATTTCTCCTGGAGCGGTTCTCCAGGTCTTCCATGCAATCCATGGAGGTGTTGTTGGTCTTGTGCGAACCACTCCAGTGCACCGCTCATATTGTACTGGTCATCTTCCAGTGAAGAAATGCGTTGTTCTGCCGTGGTCAATCGCAGGGAATGTTCCCCGATCTCTTTGCGCAGTTGCTGGATGCCTACAGCAACTGCCCGTTCAACAGCCGCTGTGATGGTGGGTGAGAGCAGAGCCGCCACAGCTTTGGCAATTCTTTCATGCGAGCTGTCCTGCTCGACGCTGCCTGGGGCCAGAGTGTCCATTTCTTCATTCAGCTGAGTGCCTCGGTCAGTGTTGCCCTGCGCTGGTGTGGACTGGGCGCACTGTGAAGGAGAGGCACCTCGCGAGGCGGCCACCATATTGGACGCAGCCGAGGCTTCCGATGTGACATCCGCACCGTCGGGATCTTTGAGTGCCCGTGGCTGGGTGAGGAATCGTTCCATGGTCCACGAACAGAGCTGTGTGCGGGCACCGTAGAGCGCCGATATCCGGAGCAGTGCCGGGGTTTTGTATGCAGGTTTCCTCGCGGTCTGAGCGGAGCCTCCGGAGCTTGCTGCCTCTACATGCCGCGCCGGAACCGGAAGTCCTGGATTGTTTTAAACATCACAGTGACTTGGAGCACCACAGCTATGCTTAATTGCAAAACAGAAGTCCTAGTTTGAAAGTCATCTTCCACATATGCTTTTAAAATGTAGTTAACGTGATATTAAAATCATTTATTTTTTTAAATGAGGTGCTAATAGCAGAACGTATATGCTCTTGTTGTGTTTATAATTTTTCATCTCTGGTGCCTCCTGGCCACTCTCGAAATACGTGGGTGCCCCCTGTACCCGAATCTGTTGGATCCCTCTGAAGTCTCCATTATGTGTGCGCTCCCAGTTAGAACTGCAACCTTGGGCATAGCCATTCCCAACAGGGCCACACTAATTCAGGAGCCTCTGTCAATCACTACTGCGGAAGAGTTGGAGAGATGTGGTTTTGGCTCTGTGGTGCACTAAGGAACCACTAGATTTAACATTGTAGTTCCAAATGGGCGTGCAAAGGTAGTGGAGACTCTGGGGGGACTCCTTAGGTCCTGAAGAGCAGCGGGCCAGGGGGCAGTATGAGGAGGAAGCTTGGAAGAGAAAAATGATAAAAACTACAGCAAGAGCATGTCAGTTCTGCTATTAGCAGCTCATTTAGTAAAGAAAAATACTTTAATATCTATTTAACAGTGTTTTATTGGTTAAACTAGATGGACTTTTTTTTAAAACTAGACTAACTATTTAACTATGTAATAAAATGTAAGTTTTTAGCATTTACTGTATATCCTAAAAATGGGTAAAACTAAAAGCTTAGCCACACCTACAGCCAGTGATGGATGGGATCTGAGATGTAACTTTTATTACCAATTGTCAAAAGGATCTGGGGGTCTTCACACGTTGTTGCAGAGCTTGTAAAAGTTTAGAATAATTGTGTTTTTTACTAAAGGTTTTTTAATGGAGAACTGTGACTTTTCAACAGGAGCAAAACTGAAACTATTGCAAGCGAAATGCTCATTTGTAAGTAAGCAAACCTGCTTTAGAATAAAGCATTATACAGTAAAACATGTAAACAGAACATTGTCCAGGGAAATCTTGTTGAAACAGATGCTGAACAGTTGCTTGGCTTATTGGATGGAGATTTTGTCGCACAAAGGATTACCATTTCTGTTTACATTATTTACATATGTGTTTTATTTCATTTTTAAAACTATAAAACCTTTTCTTTATTACACATTTAATACTGTAATGCTTTAATCAATTATAAAAAAATAAAAAATAAAATGAAGGAATCATAAAGAAAATCTTTTACTACAGTCACAAAAAAATGCTTTTGTCAGCCAGTGCTAGGGATCAGCCAATGCAGAACAAAGTTTCATTTCACAAAAACCTGTTTAGGAACCCTCAAAATCCAATTTTCCAAATGTCCCTAGCACATTCTACAATGCAATGTGGCTCTCAGTGGGTTGCTGCACATGCTAGGTGTCAAGAAGACCAGCTTACCTGCAACCTTGTTTGGTACTGAAAACCACAAAGCCTGATATTGTTTAGATTACTTGGGGTGCTTTTGACTAAGCCAGCTATTCTGTTTGACTGAGGTGTCTTGATCACAAAACTTATAGCAGGTAAAGCAGATCATATAATTTTTACATATTAAGCATACATTTTTTTTCCAATTCCCCATTAAAAGTCACCTAATAGAAAACCAATAAAGTGGTCCTTGTATCAAATATATTTTCTCATGTTTAGTCCATGCATGCAAAGTAATTTGTAAGTGTAACACTTCCAATTAATTATTATCTCTTACAGATATTGCAGTACTCCCCTTCACCGTGCCTTTAAGTGATTGTAAAGTCTTATTTTCTTTTAGTTAAAAATAACAAACACGTTATACTTACCTGCTCTGTGCAATGATTTTGCACAGAGCAGCCCGGTTTCTCCTGTTCTTGGGTCCCTCTTCGGTGTTCCTGGCTACTCCCTCCTGTTGAGTGCCCCCACAGCAAACAGCTTGCTATTGAGGCACCCGAGCAGAGCCAAAGCTCCCTATGCCCATTCAGACACAGAGCTGTGACCCGGCTCCGCCCCCTTTTTCTCCTCATTGGCTGACTGACTTTGATTGACAGCAGTGGGAGTCAGTGGCGCCGCGCTGCTGTCTCAGCCAATGAGGAGGGGAGTCCTGGGCAGCCGAGACACTACTGCAACATCACTGGATAGAGATGGGGCTCAGATAAGTATCAGGGGGAGCTGCTGCACACAGAAGATTTTTTTATCTTAATGCATAGAATGCATTAAGATAAAAAAAATAAAAAATTCTGCCTGTACAACCACTTTAAAACCGTATTAAACCCAAAACCAAAATTGCAGCTTAGCAATCATTGAATGGATGTCTGTATTAATTTTCTTAGCACAAAACATAAATAAAAAGCCACCCATTAAGTGTAATTAAACTCTACTATTTTTTTTTTTTTTTTTTTTAATAAACAGGTCCCCAAAAGTTTATGCCGTAATATGATAGTATGTACAGCATATTAGCACATTATGGCACTTATCTGTCAAACTATGCCCTCCAGCACTACGCTGTCAGTGCTCTCCACAGTCACAGACCAATAGGATCTCGTCTGTCAGCATTTTTTTTTAGTTCAGTTCTGCTTTAAATGTTCAAGTAAGTAGTACTATAGGCAATTTTTTTTTTTAATAGAGTGAGGGAGGGTTATTGTTCCCCATCTGTGTCCCATTGCAGAGATTTACCTTCACTTCATGTCCCATAGCCAAACAGGAAGTGAGAAAAAATCCCTGCAAACATGGGAATATTTGGGGACCCCCAGGTCACTAGAACTAGTGTCTCCATTGTAGGATTATTACTTTTCTGGTGAAAACACAAGATTTTGGATTTTCTTTTACTTTCACTGTCAGTGATAATGGTAAACAGGGCAAATAGAGAGGGTGAATCTCCTAACAGGGGCACAGACAGCAATGAAAACTGACAGGGGTTCTATTCATTTTCCACTCTATCCAAAATGTAAAAAAAAGTTGTGCCTTTATTTATACTTCAATGTTTGAAAATAAATAATACAATAATTTGCAGGGTGGACTGTAATGTAATTCTTTATGAATATTTTCAGTAATAAAATATTACATCTATTTCTATTTACCTATGCATCAAGCCTAATAGATGTACAGGTGTCAGTGAACAGAAGAATATACGGCTTTGGTTGTTCTCTTACATATAACCATGCTGCCATTTGAAAACAAAATCAAAACATTCTATTAAATGTAATTCTTACTTATGTCTGTATCCTTTGCAAAAAAAAAAAAAGCAGACGCTTGCATAAATTGAATCCAAAACTAGATTGAGTATTCTGTCAGGCAGTTGTTGTTCTGATGTTCTGTCAAAAACAAACAGGTCAACCACGCAATTCAAAACAGCTGGGCCAATGTCTGCGGAATGGAGAAGGCAATTCCAATCTACACCTGGAGAAAACTTCTTCTGAAAAGTGTAATAACAATTTTCACATCAAATAGAACCTTCTGAGCAATTTGAAAAGCAGCAGGAAAACAGGAAGATAAATTTAGCTGTGAGATGGTGACAAAAAAAAAAGGATTAAAAAAATATCATGGTTAACAAGCTAGGAAAGTGTAGACTATCTGAAATGTTTTTAAGAACTGCTCCTTAGACTCAGCAATTATTTTAAAAATTGTGTACATTTTTCTTTTTTTTTAATAGCCAATGTACCACTCACCGAAGACTCTGACATTTGTGAAAGACTTGTTGATGGCTTTAATAATACACTTTATTGGTGAAAGCTTGGTCATTAGTGGAGTTATTTTTTCAAAAAGGAAGAAGATTGTACAACAGATTCCCTGCTTTTTAGGATGCAGTATTATTTAGCTGCTGGCAGACTGGTACATTTGTTTCACTGGGCATATTTAGTAAAAGAGCAATGTATAAAGTTCAGTAATTCAAAAGATTCTAGCCATCTTTAGTCAAACTTTTATCAGAAACTTTTAATCGGAGAATCATGAACTGATGTGCTCTGAAACTTTTAACCACTTCAATACAGGGCTTTAAAACCCACCTCCTTCCCGGGCCTATTCTGGCACTTCTCTCCTACATGTACAAATCATCATTCTTTTGCTAGAAAATTACTCAGAACCCCCAAACATTATATATGTTTTTTTTATCAGACACCGCTAAAAAAATGATATCTCAATGATGCCTCTGGGTGCAGGCATCATTGAGATATCCCCCCGCAAAGCCCAGGACGTCATATGACGTCCACCCGGGATAACAGGTCCCCGTTTTGAACGTCATATGACGGCGTGCGGGTATTAAGTGGTTAAGCAGCCTAATGCGTTAGTTTCTAAACTATGAGATAGTAACCTAGAACAGGTATATACAGTCCCTTGCTAAAGTATTTACCCCCCTGGGCATTTTTTTGTGTTTTGTTGTCTCACAACCTGGAATTAACATGGATTGTTTGATGATTTGCATCATTTAATTGACAGAACATACCCACAAGTTCGAAGATGTTTTTTTTTTTATTGTGAAGCAAACAACAAATAGGACAAAAATAACACAAAAAGTCAATGGGCATAACTATCCACCCCCCAAAGTCAATACTTTGTAGAGCCACCTTTTGCCGCTATCACAGCTACAAGTCGCTTTGGATAAGTCTCTATGAGCTTGCCACATCTTACCACTGGGATTTTTGCCCATTCTTCCTTGCAAAACTGCTCCAGCTCCTTCAAGCTTGTGAACAGCAATCTTTAAGTCTGACCACAGATTTTCAATTCGGTTGAGGTCTGGGCTTTGACTAGGACATTTCAACACATTTACATGTTTCCCCTTTAACCACTCAAGTGTTGCTTTAGCAGTTTGTTGGGAGTCTTTGTCCTGCTGGAAGGTGAACCTCCGTTCTAGCTTCAAATCACACTCCGAGTGGTAAAAGGTTTTGCTCAAGAATATCCCTGTATTTAGCACCATCCACCTTTCCCTCAACTCTGAACAGCTTCCCAGTTAGGACTGCTGAAACATGGTGTTCTTTGGGTGATGTGATGTGTTGAGTTTGTGCTAGGGTTGTCCCGATACCGATACCAGTATCGGTATCGGGACCGATACCGAGTATTTGCGGGAGTACTTGTACTCCCGCAAATACCCCCGATACCAGAATAGAATACTCGCCCCCCCGCCGCCACCGCCATCACAGCCGCCGCTCCTGCTAACCGCCGCGCAACATCGCCGCATCACCGCCGCTTAGTTAATACAGGCGGGGAAGATAACAGCTTTCATTTGAATAGCTGTATCGTTTCCCGCGGCGCCGCACATAGACACTCCCCCTTGCTCGTGATTGGACAGATCGCGAGCAAGGGGGAGTGTCTATACGCGGCGCGGCAGGAAACGATACAGCTATTCAAATGAAAGCTGTTATCTTCCCCGCCTGTATTAACTAAGCGGCGGCAGCGGCGATGCAGGATGCAGGTATGTGGGAACTGGCTGCATATATGGGGCTGACATAGCTGGATATATGGGGCTGACATAGCTGGATATATGGGGCTGACATGGCTGGATATATGGGGCTGACATGGCTGGATATATGGGGCTGACATGGCTGGATATATGGGGCTGACATGGCTGGATATATGGGGCTGACATGGCTGGATATATGGGGCTGACATGGCTGGATAAATGGGGCTGACATGGCTGGATATATGGGGCTGACATAGCTGGATATATGGGGCTGACATGGCTGGATATATGGGGCTGACATGGCTGGATATATGGGGCTGACATGGCTGCATATATGGGGGTGACATGGCTGCATATATGGGGGTGACATGGCTGCATATATGGGGGTGACATAGCTGCATATATGGGGGTGACATGGCTGCATATATGGGGGTGACATGGCTGCATATATGGGGGTGACATGGCTGCATATGTGTGGGGACATGGCTGCAATATGTGGGGAGACATGGCTGCATTTGTGGGGGGACATGGCTGCATTTGTGGACACATTTAAAAAAAAAAAGTATCGGTATTCGGTATCGGCGACTACTTAAAAAAAAGTATCGGTACTTGTACTCGGTCCTAAAAAAGTGGTATCGGGACAACCCTAGTTTGTGCCAAACATAGCGTTTTATTTGGTGGCCAAAATGTAAAATTTTAGTCTCATCAGACCAGAGTACCTTGCTCCATACATTTTGGGAGTCTCCCATATGCCTTTTTGCAAATTTAAAATGTGCCATTTTGTTTTTTGCTGAAAGTTATGTCTTTCTTCTGGCCACTCTGCCATAAAGCCCAACTCTATTGAGCATACAGCTTATTGTTGTCTTGTACAGATACTCTAGTCTCTGCTGTGGAACTCTGTAGCTCCTCCAAGGTTACCTTAGGTCTCTGTGCTGTCTTTCTGAATAATGCCCTACTTGCCCGGTCCATGAGCTTTGGTGTGCGGCCATCTCTTGGCAGGTTTGCTGTTGTGCCATGTTCTTTCAATTTGGTTATGATATATTTGATGGTGCTCCAAGGGATCATCAAAGATTTGGATATTTATTTATAACCTAACCCTGACTTGTACTTCTCAACAACATTGTCCCTTACTTGTTTGGAGAGTTTCTTGGTCTTCGTGGCAGTGTTTAGTTAGTGTTGCCTCTTGCTTAGGTGTTGCAGCCTCTGGGGCCTTTCAAAAAGGTATGTATATGTAATGACATATTGCGTGACACTTAGATTGCACACAGGTGGACATCATTTCATTAATTATGTGACTTCTGCAGGTAATTGGTTGCACCAGAGCTTTGTATGGGCTTCATAACTAAGGAATGAATACATACGCACATGCCAATTATAAAAAAAAAAATTATTCTGAAAAATAGTTTTATTTATTTATTTTTCTAATTTTAGTTCACCAACTTTAGACTGTTGTGTTTTTTTTATACAATAGTTTTTTATTGAAAATTTTCAAAAGTACAAAAGTAGGAAAACAGAAAAACATTCACATGTATTCCCAAGGATCAGCAGGGGAAATCATACATTGACAACTCCAGAAGCAAACAGGGTAGATCAGCAAGAAACATATGAGTACGAGCAAGGCAATCATATTAAAGACAACAATTCAAAGTAGGGGAAGGAGATATCGTCTTTGTCACTTGTCATACTCTGGGGAGTGCATGGAGGAGTAACATAGGGGAGGTCGAGTAAAGTGAATAGGGTCAGGAAAGAGAGGGAGAGTAGGGGAAGGGCGAGAAAAAAAGGGGGGGGGGAGGAGAAAGGGAAATAGGAAGGAGGGGAGGGGGTGGGGGATGAGATGGATACCTGAGTGTTCATTATCATAAACTTTCACATAGACAGTTGTTCAGAACATATCAAAAAGAACATAACCTAGGTAGACATTCCAAAGTCACCATATCACCGCACCTTGAACCAGTCAGTCCAGGGCTTCCACTGAGTATCAAATTTTGCTCTCCTACCCTCTCTGCTCGCCAGCAGGGACTCAAAGACATAGTTATTCCTGGTAATTTCCAGGACCTCAGATACGTTTGGTACATTGTGTGATTTCCAATTTCTAGTCAGCAACAATCTGGCCGCCAGCAGGATGTGAGTGACTACAACTCGAAAATCTGGGGGGAATCCTTCGATTCCCAAGTTCAGTACTGCCAGTTCCGGGCAGGGGGGTGTGAGTATACCTGTTATGCGTGAGATGCATCTAAAGACCCCCCTCCAGTAACTCGTGAGGTTCCTACAGAGCCAAAAAACATGAAAAATATTGCCAACCTCTCCACAATTCCTCCAGCACAATGGGGAGGTCGAAGAGTAAAATTGGGCTAAACGATATGGTGTTAGGTACCACCGCAGAGCTATCTTTTGGGACAGCTCCCAATGGTTAATACATCTGGAGGCTTTGTATATGAGTTTAAATGAGTACTTCCATTGGTTTGGAGAGAATGTTTTGCCCAAATCGGTTTCCCATTTACAAAACGGGGGGGACTTTTTAAAGAGGAGCTTATCTTGGAATAGGTTATAAAAAAGGGAGATACCTTTAGGGGGGAGGGTCGAACTAGTGTAAAACTGCCATACGGCGCTGTGGATCAGTACATTTCGAGAGTGTAGTGATTTGAGGAAATGGGACGCTTGCGAGTGCCTGAAACTGTCCAACTGTGTCAAACCAAAGTCCGCGGTCAGCTCGACAAACGGCTTTAGGATGTTTCGGCAATATAGGTCCTCAACCCTGGTAAGGCCCTTGGCGGCCCAGCCGGAGAAGGAGGCGTGTGGCACTGCTGCCGACAAGGTTTCAATCGGAATTGGTACAGAAATAGTACTGGAGGACGTGTACGCCAAGGCACATAGATCCCTCCAGGCTAGTATGGTAGCCTGAATAGTCAGTGGTAGGTGGCGCAATGGGAGAGGTCTCCAAGAGTCGAGTATCAAAGCACTGTAGAGGTCTTTGGTCGGGCTAAGGGCCTTTTCTATATCACACCAGAGAATGTCAGGGGTTGGGGAAATCCAACGTCTAATCTGGGTAAGTATAGCCGCTCGGTGGTAATCTTTGATGTCGATCATGCCCATGCCCCCTATCGATCTGTGCGTGATCAACAGGGACCTTGCGCATCTCGGCCGCTTGGTGCCCCATATGTAGCGATTAAGGATACCGTTTAGGGACCTAAGGTGACTGGGCTTCAGAGGGATGGGTAGTGTGCGGAAAATATACAAGATTTGGGGGAGGAGCAACATTTTGAAGGAAGCCAAGCGTCCCGACCACGTCAGTTCGACCCTGGCTAGGCGAGTGGCCTCCTTAGCAATTTTATCTATCAAAGGAATATAGTTAGCATCGGCCAATTTCGTAGGGTCAGTTGTGATTTGTATCCCCAGGTATTGTATATTGGATGTAGCCCAGGAGTATGGGAAGGAAGTTTGCAAGCGGGATTGAAGGGAGGGGGACAGATTGAGGCCTAGAATGAAAGACTTGGTATAATTGACCTTATAGTAGGATATGCGACTAAATTCTGCGAGGACGTCGTGTGCGTGTGGTAGGGAATAGGACGGTGAGGTTAAGAAAAGGATAATGTCGTCTGCAAATAAGCTTATATTATGCGTCCGTCCCGCCACCAAGAAACCCGGGATACCTGCATGTGCCCTAATTTTTTCCACGAGGGGTTCTACGAGTAGGTTGAATATGGAGGGGGATAGGGGACACCCTTGCCTGGTACCATTAGTTATGGCAAAAGCAGAGGAGAGCATACCTGAGGTATAGACCTGTGCACAAGGGGAGGAATATAGTGCAAGGATTGCCGACAGGATGGGGCCGGAGAACCCAAATTTCTCCAATACCTGGGTCATATATCCCCAGTGTACCCTATCGAACGCCTTCTCCGCATCCAGAGAAAGGAGCAGAGAAGGCGTCCGAGAGGCCCCGGCATGATGGACCAAGTCTATTACCCGTCTGGTCGCATCTGAGGACTGTCTACCTGAGGTGAACCCTGTTTGATCCGGATTAATCAGAGAGGGGAGGAGTGGGAGCAGTCTGGACGCTAAAATCTTGGCATACAGTTTCACGTCTGTGTTGAGCAAGGAGATGGGTCGAAAATTAGCAGGTGCGGTGGGTGTTTTCCCCGGCTTTGGGATGGTTACAATGAAAGCATTAAGCATTTCGCTTGGGAAGGAGGCAGAGAGCATTGCTTCAGAGAACACTTTGTTCAGCTCTGGGGCTAGGATGGAATCAAAGGCCTTATAGTAACAATTAGGAAGCCCGTCCGGGCCTGGGGACTTCCCCAGGGGGAGGGACTTGATAACCCGCTTGATTTCAAATTCCGATATCGGCGCATTAAGGGAGTCAAGTTGGGTGTGCGACAAGGCAGGCAGTGCTAAATCAGCTAGAAAGGAGCGAATTGCCCCTTCTACCGGTTGAGGTGTAGAGGGGTCCTCTCGGAGGTTGTAGAGGGAGGAGTAAAAGTCCGCGAACGAGTTCGCGATATCTTGAGGGTTGTAAATTTTGCTGCCGTCAGATTGCTTGATAAGGAAAGGGATAGTGGTTTTCACCTTTCGACTTTTCAGCCTCTGAGCCAGAAATTTGCCTGCCCGGTTACCAGACGCATAATGGGACAATTTCAGAGATTGGACATGTTTCTCATATCGTTCGAGTAGCAGTCTCCTGAGATCCGCACGCGCACTGTATAGTTTAGTAGTCGTTGAGACATCAGGAGTCTGCTTGTTCTGCGACTCTAAGGAAGCGATCTCAGCGAGTATGGAGTCTAGTTTTTGTGCTCTCTGCCTCCTGACCCGTGCGCTGAGTTGCATCAGGATACCCCT
Organism: Rana kukunoris; assembly: GCA_029574335.1. Classification (NCBI taxonomy): domain Eukaryota; kingdom Metazoa; phylum Chordata; class Amphibia; order Anura; family Ranidae; genus Rana; species Rana kukunoris. The sequence goes on from CM056053.1 coordinate 80,471,506, forward strand.
AATGTAGGCCTTATGGGCACACCAGATAGAAAATGGGTTAGTAACAGAACCAGCGTTAACAGTGAAGAATTCTCGTAAATGAGAGGACAAATAGGTAATGTGTGTAGGTTGCTGGAGTAAATATGAGTCCGCCCTCCAAATGAAGGGCGAGGTTACTGGGGCCCCCCCGCCCACCACCACCGACACTGGGGCGTGGTCTGACCACGTGATGTCGTGAATGGCGGACGAGGATACCTTTTGAAGTAAAAATTTGTCTACTAAAATCAAGTCAATACGTGAATAGGAGTTATGTCTGGAGGAATGAAAGGAGTAATCTCTTTCGCTCGCATGTTGACATCTCCAGACATCAAACAGGCCCTCAGCATGTATCAATGCGCCTAGCGCAGGTTGGTGGCGTTTTGAGTGGGAGGTAGAGTCCAATGTAAAGTCAACCGTCAGGTTGAAGTCTCCGCACACAATCAAAGCTCCTTTTCTTATGTCATTGATTTTACAGAAAAGTTTCCTCAGAAAACAGAGTTGGTGGGTGTTGGGTGCGTACAGATTAACCAGGGTGTACAGCTTGTTGTTGAAGGTCCCAACCAGAACTAGGAACCTACCATCAGGGTCAGTCAAAGAATCTTGTAGAGAGAAGTTCACTGAGTCTCTGATTGCAATGGCAACACCCTTCCGTTTGTTTGGGGCGGATGCCAGAAAGACATGGGGGAACTTAACGTGGTGGAAGGGAGGTGCATCGGAGGCTTTCAGGTGGGTTTCCTGAAGACACAGGACATCTGAGCGCAATTTCAAAGCCTCCCTCCAGACAGAAGCTCTCTTGACTGGGTGGTTCAGACCCCGGACATTAAAGGAGGTAACTGACAGGGCCATGAGTGTGCATATGAAAAGAATGATAATAGTACCTTGCGGTGATGTATTCGGATTTCCAGATCAGCCGATTCCAGGCGGTGGGAGCATACGGGGAGCAGGATGTCTTCATTGAAAAGAGTCCGGCGTCCATCTCAGGGGAAGGGGAAAAAGATGAAGGAAGTGTAAAAAGTAAGAGCAAAAGGGTCATAACAAAAACAAAAGGTAGCACAAGTAAAAAGGAGGATCCCAGCCGGGATCTGGATGCAGAGTAGCTGCACATATTGCAGGGAGGGGGAGTTCGTGGAGAAACAGAACTCCAACAGAGTCAGGGATTATCATGAAGAACAATAACAAACAGGATCTCCGAGGCAGAAGGGCTTTATGTTTTCTTCTTATTAGTACGTTTACGTGTCACCAGTGACCATTCGTCGTGGGCTTGAGCCTTGGTTACAGATGCGGGCACCGTGTCCCCAGGAGGATGCTCAGGCAGTATGTCCCATTTGCGGAGGAGGGCGAGTCCCTCTTCCAGGGACATGACAACGTTGGAGGCGCCGTCTTTGGTTACGATGAGTTTGGCCGGTTGGCCCCACTTGTATATAATACTATGATTGCGGAGTGCTTTTGTGACAGGTTGAAGAGATCTGCGTCTCTGCATAGTGTGCTGGGAGAGGTCCGCAAACACCTGTAGGTTAGCATAGCGGTCAGACGACTGGGGGGTCTTGCGGAAGGCCAACATAAATTGATCCTTGACATGATAGAAATGCACCCGCATCAGTACATCCCTGGGTATATTGTCAGGAAGGTGTGCGGGTTTAGGCAGGCGGTGAATCCGGTCTACTACCAGTTCTGAGTCAGGGACGGAGAGCAGGAGTGACCCCATAAGCTCACGGGCATACTGTTGGAGTTGGGCAGGCATGACAGTCTCAGGTACACCCCTCAATTTGACATTGTTCCTGCGAGACCTGTCCTCGAGGTCTGCGACCTTTGCCCTAAGCCAGGCAACTTCATCCCCTTGGTCATTGTGAGAGTCCACTAGGGAATTGTATGAGGAAGCATATTCCCCCATTTTCTGCTCCACGTGGTCAACCCTGCCACCCAGCTCCCCTATTTCTGTCTTGAAGCCTCTCATACATTCCATCATGTCTGCATGGAGAGACGTGTGCAGGGAGACCAGCATATCTCTCAATGTGGTGTCCGACACAGGCATATTGGAGGTAGGGAAGGTGTTAATGGGGGCTGAGAGTTCACGAGTGTCCTCCATAGAACCCTGCAAGACACTGACCTGTGAGTCACATGTTGCGGCCGACAGCCGTGGCTTGGACTTCACTGGGCTGCAGGAGAGGGGGGTGGAAGCCCCTGGGGAGCGGCGCTGGGTCCCCTCTTTCGATCCCGGGCTTGGTGTGGAGATGGATGATCCGCCGGCGGAGGCCGGAGAGGCGCGGCCGGCGCCATCTTGGGATACGCTGCCAGTCCTGGGGGAGAAGAAATCCTCCAGCTTCGCCGGCTGAGCGGCGTTTTTGCGCTTCTTAGTCATCCTCGAGGGACGAGCGGGTCAGCGGGTGCTCTTTCGGGCGTTTCAGTACACCCCACGATGCCTCGGATTGTTGGATTCCCTGACGCTGAAGCGGAGCTCCTGAGCTAAGCGTCCATTCAGCTGCGCGGTAGCCACGCCCCCCCTAGACTGTTGTGTTTTGATTCATCACATATTCAGATAAAAAAAAAAATATTGAACTAAAGGATGTTGTGTAACAAAATAGGCAAAAAGACAAGGGGGTGAATACTTTTGCAAGGCACTGTACTGTAGATAAAGACATGTAGTAGGGATTGGTCTCCTTTAAGCCACCCAGCAACACAAATTATACTGCTTTTATTATTGTTTTTATTTGTTATTTCATTGGTGTTACTATCTAAACCACTTTTTCAATATAAGGGCTTTTGCCATAAATTGTTCTTTGATGTTTCGGCTGTTACTTGAATCCAGCTACAGTGGTCCTCACTGGAGCAGGACAGGAAGACTGATACAACCAGTGGTTCCTTCGAGGGTGGCACTACAGTCATCTTACCCAGCCTTTTTCAACCAGGGTGCTCAGGTACCCTGGGTTGCCTTGAGGCTTCTTCAAGGGTGCCTTGGCAAATTGCCTACAAATTGATCAAAAATCGTACAGAAACCAACAGGTGGATGAAGCCTTATGGACCATTATGACTTTTTATCATCAGTTGATAAGGAGGATGTCTGTTGCCTCCACAGCATCCTTGTTTAATCCTCCTCTTCCTTTCTCCTTCAGCACTGGGGTCACATTAGCTGACTGATGGAGAGAAATTGAGGGAGAAGAGAATCATTGGAATATTAGTCAGTACCAGTTTGTAAAAGTGTATTTGCTTGGAAGAAAAAAATCACCTCTAACCTTGGGTGTCCTACAAGTGTGGATGTTGCTGCATAATGTAAACCTATTAGAATAGTTTTTTTTTTTTTCATTTATAATGGGGTGCCTTAAGACTATCCATAATTCTAAAGGGTGTTTTGAGATTGTCTACAATTTTAAAGGGTGCCTTGACTGAAAAAAGATTCCAACTAGCCCCGAACTGTCTACTTGTTTTGGATTCATAACTTAAAAAGCACTGAGCTCATGGGATCTGCATAACATCCAGACATTTAGTAATTTTCAGGAGGTCGTCATCATTTCATCGTCTCGGTTTACACCAAATGTTCCTGATTTTGGTTTATCTTAATTGGTCTATGCATGTAAAAATGTTTTATGCAAAGCTGGTCCTTATCTTTATAGGAGTTGAGAAGAGGAACGTTATTACATTTTTGGATTAAATGTGTGCCTTACTTAAGTGCTCGTTTAGGTGTATTCTGTGTGCATTTGACATCAGTTTGAAAGGCTTCTGAAATAATTTACTGATGGGTGCATTTAGCCTCATTCATCTTCTTCAAGCTACTTTGGCATTCTCACTGACTTATGGGAGTGTAAAAACCTATCAAAACAGAGTCAGTGAGCCCCCAAAAACCCATTTTAGTATTTACAATGAATGTGTCCATCATTGTGTACATTTCATTATTTTTTATGCATTTTATTCATATTTAAATACCTGTTCGTCTTGAGTCTTCCTTCGGCTTGTTGGCAATAGCAATGATCTAGAGCACGGGTAGGCAACCCCAGGCACTGGTGCTGCAAGAGGCACTCAAAGCTTTTTTTGCCCTCACTCGACTCCCTCCCCATCAGCAGAGCAGCACAGGGAAGTGTCAGTGAGACACTAATGCATTGCAATTTCAGAATTCCCCACGCCGCACCTGCACTGAGGGGGAGGCACTGTGCCCCCACACATTGTAAAAGATGGGAAACATTGTTTGGTTCTTTAACTTATTTGCTGTGATCATCTTTTGTGATGAAGAAGAGATTGGGTGTAGTTTTGCTAGCAGGGGGCAGTCCCTTTTTTCAGGAGGAGGAGGACTGTTTTGGCCACTGTTAAGCCAATCACAGTCCTGCTAGTCCCGTGCACCATCTGGAGGAAGATGACTCGCTTGGTTGCCACTACCAATCTCAGAAAAAAAGGGATTTCCCTGTGATTGAGAAAACCACAATCAGGTGACAGTTTGTGGAATTACTGTTGAGCTTCTGGAAACTTTGTTGAAATTATTCCTGAACCTTTGTGTCACTTACTACTGAACCCCTGCACTATGTGTCCCTTTAAGCCACAGCCAGTATTCAGCACACTGAAAATTACACCCAACCACTTTTTCTAAGCTGCAGGGGCCCAACTTATGATCCTGCACAAAGGCCCACTGCTTTCAGAAAATGCCTCTGACCTGAGCTCATCATTGCGCATCCATTCCAGATGCTTGTATGTGACATCACATACATTACATACATTACATACATTACATACATCACTTACAAGCACGTGGGCTGAGGGTGATCAGCAGGATGAGTGTGCCAGGACAGGTAGCTGTGCCTCATCTCTGCTTCCTTTCACAACTCTGCATATCACACATATCATAGATGAGAAGAGAGTACAGCGGTGAAGCAGATGAGCAGGTGGGGAAAATGAGCAGGAGGAGTTCAGAGGTGGAACAGAAGTGCAGAAGGGTACAGTGGTGGGGCAGATGTGCAGGGAGGTAAAGTGGTGGAAGAGATCAGAAGGGGCTTAAGCCAGTTGAGCAGGTGGGTTCAGTGTTGGGGCAGAAAGGCAGGAGAGTAGAGCAGTGGGGCATATGTGCAGGGTGAACAGTGGTGGGGCAGGAGAGCAGGGGGAACAGAGTTGGGGCAGAAGAGCAAGGGGGTTACAGAGGTGAAACAGATGTGCAGGAGGTACATTGGTGGGGCAGATGAGAAAGTGGATTACAGTGGTGCGGTAGATGAGCAAATGGGTTTAGTGTTAGGACAGATGAGAAGGTGATTTAGTAGTGAGACAGAAGAGTATGGGTATACAGCGATGGAGAAGATGTGCAGGGGGGTACAGTGGTGGGGCAGATGAGAAAAAGGGTACATTGATGGGGCAGATGAGCAGGGGGGATACAGTGATGGGAGAGAAGAGCAAGGGGGTAAAGTGGTGGGGCAGTTTTTTAGGAGATACAGTGATGGGAGAAATGGGAAGGGGGTTCACCGGTGGGACAGAAAATCAAGGGGGGGGTAAAGTGATGGGGCAGATGAGCAGGGAGTTATAGTGGTGGGAAAAATTAGTGGGGGGTTCATTGTTTGGGCAGAGGAGAAAGGAGGTACATTGGTGGGACAGATGAGCAGGGGGTTACAGCGCTGGGGCTGAGGAGCAGGGGGTACAGAGGTAGGACAGATGTTCAGAGGGCTGCAAAGGAGAATGGATGCACATTGGCAGAACACATGAGCAGGGGGTTACAGTGGTGAGCAGGGGGAACAGAGGTGGGACAGATGTTCGGGAGGTACAGTTGTGGGGCAGATGAGAAATGGGTTTACAGTGGTGGGGCAGGGGAGCAGATAAGTTCAAAGTCAGGAGGTACAGTTGTGGGACAGATGAGAAGGTGGTTCAGTAGTGGAGCAGATGTGCATGGAATTACAGTGGTGGGGCAGATTAGAAAGGGGGAACATTGGCGGGCAGATGAGAAGAGGGTTACAAGGGTGGGACAGAAGTGCAGGGTGGTACAGTGGTGGGGCAGATGTACAGGGGGTTACAGTGGTGGGGCAGATGTACAGAGGTTTACAATGGTGGGGCAGATGAGCAGGGGGTACAGTGGTGGGGCAGATAAGCAAAGTGGTACAGTGGTGGGGCAGATACGCAGGGTGGTACAGTGGTGAGGCAGATAAGCAGGGTAGTACAGTTGTGGAGCAGATGTACAGGGTAGTATAGTGGTGGTGCAGATGTACAGTGTTGGGGTAGATGTGCAGGGGGTTACAGTGGTGGGGCAGATGTGCAGGGGGGTACAGTGGTGAAACAGATTTGCAGGGAAGACAGTGATCTGAGGAGTTAAAGATGCACAAATTGGGGCTGATGGTGGAGTTGCAGGATGTTAATTTCTCCCTACTAAAGTAGTTTACAGAATTTTCTTTATATAAAGTCCTTTTCATGATTGAGAGTGTGACATTGACATTTATTTGTTATAAAATCGTCACCATCAAGTCCTTTGAAAACATTTTTCGGCACACTGTGCACAAAAGGTTGCCTACCCCTGATCTAGAGTATGTGTTGGGCTGGCCTCTGCCCTGCATTGCCATCATTTGCATGCATGCTCCAGGTGAGCTTTCTGAAAGGCACAGGCGGTTGGTGGGACTTCTAACTTTCTGTGAATAGTAATGATAAGAGAAGCCACTGTCAAACAGTCTTACCAACCCCATCAGGCAGTGTTACTGGCGGTGTAGGCAGCTGGTAGCCTAATGGGGTGGGCAAAGGAGTTTGATTAACAATGGCTCGTCCTGTTCCATAATTCAGTAATCGCTGAACCTTCCAAGCAGCAGGGAAGATCAAGTGGTCACATTATCGTAAATAACAGCCCAAAGAAAAGAATTGCAGAATATTGTAGGCTGCATTCACACTATAGTATTTTGTGACCATTCACAAAATTGCACCATTTTGTGTGTCTGTGTGAAATGTGCACAAACCTAGTGTTGTGCAGTGTCATGATGTCACATGAGTTTTTTTCATAGAAAAAAATGAATAGGTCAAAAATGGGCATGATCTACTGTGCCACATTGGCCAAGCATAAGGGCAGCACATACATAGACTGCCATATGCGTGAAGTGCAATAATGATCAAAACACCTGGTCATGGTGTGAATGGGGTCAAATGATGGAAAATGGGGCAACATCCTTAGTGATGGCAACAGGTGTATTTTTCTTTTCTTTTTTATTATTTCAGTAAAATTAAATTTTATGATTGTTATTGTAAAATTACAATAAAATGTGCTGATTCTGATTCTCATTTACAAATATACAGCTCCCTACATTTAGCAATCCTTGTAGCTTTGCCAAGGGTAATGATACACTACAACACATCCATATGGCAAGCATTTCTGCTGCCACAAACAACTGCAGTCTGTGCAAATAAATAAAAAACTCATTACATAGCTTGCTAACTTACATATAATTATATAGTTAATGTTAAAGAAGTCTGAAGTCCATCAAGTTTAATTTCTCACAATTCCTGCAGCTTCTATCCACAGGAAGGCAACTGCACAAGTACAGCCAATTCTACCTTACAAATAATGATAACAAAAATCCTTCACAACAAGATCAGTCAGCTCAATTTACTGGATCAGAATATTTATTTCTTAGCCTTTAATAATAGCTCTGGATATTATTAGCTGCAAGAAAACCAGATCTATATTTAAGATCCATTATTGTTTTGCCAGTACTGTACTACCTTATTTTGTAAAACATTTCATAGCTAAAAGCAGAAAGCAGACAAATAAAAAACCAGATCAATCAACTGAATGATACTGGAAAATAAGAACTGGTTTTGCTGCAATACTGAACCTCAATCTGGAGCTGTACCCACAGTGCTTCTTTTCCTTCACATCATGTCCTCAGTCTTTAAAGTTCAATGATGGCCAGTATCATTCAACCCACTTCATCTGAGCCCAGGCCATCACGGTCCTGATTCCACCCTGTGACAGGTAGTGAAGCAAAAAGTGATGAGCTCATCTCTTTGCAATTTAGCTTTCTTCTCCTTGTCAGCACATAAATTGATTAATAGGGCTCAATAGAACACAGATCAGGTTCGCTCCATTCAGAAGGGGATCTGTAAGTGGATCCCATGTTTAATTGGTGCTTAATGGGTTGGATGTCAGCGTTTTGACGTGTGTGGCCACATTTACACAGCGGACACGGGCAGACTTGTGATGACTCTATGAGCGGTCAGATGTAAATTGACTTTTGTCCATTTATAGCTGGTCGGGGACATCCAGCCTATAAGAGGGGGATCCAGGTACATATCCAGACAGACCTGCACCGACGGTGTGAGGCATTCTGGTGTGAGTAGGCCAGTCAGGTCACTAGAATAGCCTGCCTGTTCCAGGACATTCATTTGGGTCTTGACCAAAGGATTGGGTGAGAGGGCATTTGCCCATTTGCAGGAAACAAGGACACTGCACACAGATAGAGTTGAATGGACACTGTATACAGACATCATTGTTGTTAGTCACCTTGCTGACACTTGTAGTGCCACAGAACATCAGGCCATCCAGATACAGAGACACTGTGTACAGACACCATTGCCCTTATTCATCTTCCTTTAAGTGCACCAACGAAAGTGGCTACTTGAAGACACAAGGCCTCATCCTTCTCTTTGGTACTGAAGTTACTGGTGTCATAGGGGCATGCACATGCATGTTCAGGGCTCTGTGTATGAAGTGGATGTGCGGTATTGTTTGCCTTGAGGGCTAATTCATTGAACATTGATCTGGGTACAGTGTTTGTAGTTGGGCCTGTGGTGTCTGGAGACAGAAAAGAGAGGTCTGACATAAAGAGGGTCAGTCTTCTGCTCTCCTCCTGCCTGGTCTCATAGAGCCAAATTTTAGTAGAGGTAACCAATCCTATATAAAGTGTAATTTTGTGATTTTTTTTTGCCATTTAGTGTGCCTCTGCTCTTGGGGACATTCTCAGGTTTGGAATCCGCTGAAAGCTGCCTGAATATAGTATTGAGCTATATTGCTCTTAATCTCAGTTATTGCTCTCCAGTTGATTCCTTGAACATGTATATATTGGTGCTGCCTGTTACTTTTCAACAGAAATATTGCAGTAAAGATAATTTCTGTGTTTTATTATGACGTGTGTGTTTCTCATTGGTCCTTGTACTTACACTATTGCAAGGTGTGCCAAGAGGGACAGGGGCAGTTATTGGGGTTGAGAGGCAGAGTATTCAACAAACATACATAAGCAGCTCTTGTGGGGGTAGCGCTTCACAAGTTGTTACAGACTAAAACCTGATATGAAACCTTCCATTTTCAGGAAGAAAAGGGCACCTACCCCAAAGGAAATAGCTGTAAATTGAGGTTCATGTATACGCGGGTCAGGGAGCACATTCTAATTGCACATTTCCCAAAACTCAGGCATGACACGCTGCACTTCTGCAAACACAAAATGGCACTCTCACGCATCAGAAAGTGTGCTGCGTTTTTCAGTACATGAAACTGCGTGGTGATGTAGTATCATGTTGATCCATGCGGCCACATAAAAAAAAAAAAGGCCAGGCACAGGTACAGCAGCCCATTCAAATAAAATGGCTGCTGTGCCCATGCAAATGCAGAATGAAGGACCTGCACAACTGTGACCTTTTATTTTTCCTTGCATGGGTTTTGCAATTTTCTGTTTACATGTTCTTTTATTAATCTACCTACCAAGCTGCTTGTGCTAGAGATGGGGACAAAAGGCTAGAGATCAGAGATTTGTATTAAGAACTGGACAGCTCAAAGCTTTTCATGTTTCCCCAGCTGTAATACTAAAACCAATGATGCTGCTTTAGATGACAGAGCCATTGTATCGTTAAAAGAAAAATGAAAAGAAAAAGAAAATGAATACTCCTTACATTTGGTTCTATATATTTAATAAGAGAAGCATAGTTATAACTGCTTTTTTGCATTTTATTCTTTTTATTGCATTGTACTAATATGAATAATACTATTCTTATGACCTTTGTTATGCTTTATAAAAACACAATAAAATATTCAAACAGAAAAAAAGTAAAAGAAAAAACTTGTAAAACCAAAAAAGAAGTTGGCATTTGAAGAATGCATATACAGTATAGGCCATGCATGTATTCATACAGCTTTGTTAATTTTAAGGATTTTTATTATCCTTTCTGAGGAGACTTGAATAGCATAAATGAGCTGGATATACAGATTACATACACAATCCGGCTTGTAGACTTATTAGAATTATTGGCAGGGTGAAGCACAAGATCTCGAAGAAGAGATTTAAAACATGAAATATATGAATGTTCAGTGCTTTAGAATCTCTATTTCTCTTTTCTCTTTCAGGTACACCCACTCCCTATGTGTCATGCTTTATAGTATAAAGTGAATGAAAACCTGAACAGAGAAGGGAGGGAGTCACAGCAGGTGTGCAAGCTGAGAATTCAACACAGGGATCTCACCTCTGGAGTTCTTCTTAGATATAAGAAACGGTTATGTGATTTTAAGTGTATCCAAACCCAAGAACTAAAATTTCAAATATTGCAGCTTAGCAGCCCTAAGGCCCCTTTCACACAAATAGACCCATTGGCAATTACCCACAGGAGACTCAGCGGGATTTCTTGCCATTAGCTGCAGGCAGTAAGCTCCGTTCAAAGCAACAGGAGTCTGACAGCCTGGCCGCTCACACGTAATCGGTCATGCAGCAATTACCTGCAGCCCTGAGCGCAGTCTGTTTCTCATTGCTTTGAATTGTGCTTCCTGCTCGCAGCTAATTGTAGGGTCTCCAGCAAGTCTCAAGCAAGCCATCACAGTCAGCCCCATTTGTAAGTGTGAATAGGACATTAAATGTGGTGTTTTCATATTTTTTTTTTTCATTCACATTCACCTGGTGATCCTGCCAGTAATACATTTTCTCTGCTAGGGTGAAAACACTACACTGACTGTATTGTATCCCCGTAGTCACATTGAAGTGCTCGTTACTGATTTGGACTACAGGGCACATCCCCTCTCCTCATCTCCAGAACATATCATGGGCAGAGCTAACACTGCTTGGGATTTCAGTACATTAGATCTTTGGCATGACTGAAAGTTCTTTTTTTCTGCACTTATTGAACAGATCTGGCATTCCGCAACCGTGGGGGGGCTGCTTCTAATGTTGACTGTCCTATCATCCTGGACCACAAACCTTCCTCACTGTGCTATACGTTTTCTGCTGCACCATTGGCATGGTAATATCTTCTTAGTCCTCTCCATCAAATTATCTGAAATTTGTGCTTAAAGTACAACTATAGGCAACACTTTTTTTTTCATTTTAGATAGAGTAAGGAAGTGTTATAGCCCCTGTCAGTTTATTTTTTTACCATCCCTTTCCCATTGCAGAGATTTCCCTTCACTTCCTGCACTTCCAAACAGGAAGTGAGAGGAAATCTATGCAAATTAAGGGAATTTATTGCCCCCAGGGCCCTCAGCCCCCACTCGAAAATTTCAGGGTGGGTCCTAAACAGCAAGGGGTGGGTCATATTTAAATTAAAGGGCACACAAGTTTAGTCAGGCCTAGGGCAGCACAAAACCTAAATACACTACTGCCTCCCATCTGATGGTGGCTACATATTTTCAGGTCTAACACCATTTTAAAAAGCCTGTGATATGACATTTATGATCTTTTCAGATGCCTGTATAGTAAGCATTCTGACTACCACTGTAAGGTGTGGCATTCTTCCTCGACCTTTAACCTAAGTGGGACATTCGTTTCACTGACAACTAACATAGGGACATTTTTCACACTGAATACTAATAATTACATTTTGGCAGGGTTTCTCTGTATTTAGAAACTTATATCAATGGTTCTTCTGGGGTAAGATGGTGGAAAAAGGCTGATCTATTGGTATCCTTGTGTTCATGCCCTGAATATTACAAATTATAAAAAAGCAAATGTAACATTCTTGTCCCAAGTAGGGATAATAGATTCACTTTGCCTGAGCTGGGATACATTCAAAAATCAGACATATAACAAACTAGATATTTTCTGCAGCATGATTCAACCATTCCAACCAGGATTCAATTTATCCACTGATTGACCAGTTCACCACACCTGGCCCTCTGGGTTTTATTTAATAATTTTTAACCTCACTTTACTAAATAATACCTGCCCAGTACACCAGGAATTCTGAGTGGTATTCTGTAGCCAGAGGAACACAAGCATGTAAGCCATGTTTTATTTTTGTACCAGCCTGTTCCCTTTTTGTACCAAAAATAATTGGACCTTCCTCACAAAACATTATCCCATTGACTATATGCTGATAGGCAATTGGCTCTTCTGAACCATCAATATGATACCTGGCGATATATATAAGTAATTTAACAGCCTCCAAATGAGGAAGAATACGTTGCTGCCAAGTCCTCTCTATTTGTCCTGGTGGCCATAGTCACTTGAAAAGAAAGGGATGAATATTAGAAACCTTGGGGAAGATTTTCTAACGCTGGTGCACACAGAATCTGATGCAGCTGTGCATAGTAACCAATCAGCTTCTAACTTCAGCTCGCTCAATTAAACTTTGACAATAAGTCTATGTTCACATCAGGACAAATTTGGCATACAACTTCAGCTGAACTCACACAATTTCAAACCCACCCTCAATATATACCTGGGCTAAAAAATAGAAGTTGATTGGCTACTATGCACAGCGCTACAAGATTCCTTGTGCGGCAGTTTTAATATATATCCCCCCCCCCCCCCCCAATGGTTTCATCATGACAACAAGTTGTGAGGGAAAATCTTCCAAGGTTACATATGGTTTGGTGACTGTGTAATACAAGCTTTTCTACACTTTGGAATTATCTTCTTTTCAGCAGGAAGTGAAGCAAAACCTTGCCAATGAGACACAGACAGTTAAAAAAAAGATGTTGGCTTTAAAAATACGTCACCAGGCTATTGGGACACTGTTCCATATATCTAGCTAGTATTGCTTAAAGGGAGGGCTTGGCAGGCTTTAAAAACCTATTAAAACCATTCATTAAAAAAAAAAAAACACAATAATACTTGTATTAATTTCTGACCTAAGCAGCAAGATATAATTATCTCCAATGCTTCTGTTAAACAAGGGAATTCAGGCAGTGTGCAGCTCTATCAATGCATTTTGCAGGCTGGCCAGCCTTCCAGGAAAAGCCCTTCCCAGTTATTAATATATAAAACGCAACACCACTGAAGCTGGCTGACTCAGAGATAATAAAAACTATTCTTCAATAATATCAAAACAAAGCAATAAACTAAGCACAGGCATTTTTTTTAATTACTCTTCAGTTGGGCAAATAAACATGAAATATTAAAGCAGATTTAAAATAAATATCCTTGGATGCCTTTTTAAATTTCAGGATATTATCCCCATTACTTTAGAATAAGCTCTATGCAAATTTTAAGTTTGCAGTTTATTTATTGAGTCAGCATCCTATTTAACACTCCTTCTATATGCAAAAGATTTCAATGGCTTCTGTGGACTGCAATGTCTTTAGTATTACATGTAGCGCTACCCCATTCAGGAGCCGCTGAGTATAAGTGGGATCGGCGTGTTGTGTTACCTGGCAGGTGTCTAGGGGTGATACTTGTGAGCTGAGGAAGAGAGCGAATGTCCAGTCTTTAGTTGGGTTTTCTTCAATGCTTTATTCCAAGGCCCAACATGACCTTCAGTAACATAGTACAGGACAGGAAAAGGTTGATGAGCAGAGAGAGAGAGCTTGAGTATCAGGCCTTGGATATCGAGAGGTGAGAGAGCAATCTTACTCTCAGCAGTGATGAACTCAGGTCGTCGCCACTCCAATTGGAATGGGTAAAGTGCCCCCGGACAGGTCTCTGCCACAGGCCTGGCAGCCGGAACATCACTTGCAAATGTTGGGAGGACCAGGCCTCTGCCACAGGCCTGGCTCGGGCCTCTGCCACAGGCCTAATACTTGAATGAGCATGAAATTGAAATGAGCGAGTCCTCCCAATAGATTTAGTTAGAGTCCCTGGATCCCCGATGGTTTGTTCAATCCCTATCGGATCACCTGCCTCCGGGTTCTCCTCAAGCCGATCCCCCACCATACAGCTTCCAGCTTGGGATCCCTTTAGAAAAGGCTTGGGACCCAGCAGCTTCTGGGATCCCTCTCCGTGTTAGAGTAAAGCTCCGCATGGTGCGCAACTTCGGCCAGGTAGGCCACGGCTGCAGGGTCCATAGATATGCTCACCCTGAAGGTGGATGCCGCACCTGGAACTTGGACCCCGCAGAAACAAGAACGTCCCTCAGGCCAAGGCGGCTGCCCCAGATATAGCCTCCCTCAGCATGCCCTGGCGGGGGAACCAACCCCTCTGATTGGCGGCTGAGGAAAATAAGTCCGCCAGAACCCCTCTAGCGCCAAATGCCAACCAGGGGTGGACACACACCCCTGGAGCGCAGACCGGCCCACAGGACAGTTCTGGAAATGGCAGCAGCCCAAATTTTGATAAATTGCAAATGGGAGCCATAAACTCTCCCATTCCCCACTAACTTTAGCGTAACGCCCCTACAAAAAAGCAAGGGGGCGCTACATACATAAGAATGTGTAGTTTGCATCTACCTGCTGAACCAGCCAAGATTCAAACCATCTTTGGGTAGGCTGATTGTATCCAAGTCAATCCATTGATTGACTTGAGTACAACCAGCATGTCAGAAATCTAGCATACAATTATTGCCACTAGCAGTAATCTCTGTCTTCTCCTAGCAGGGAAGTTTCCCCTGCACCCACCTGCCAGGAAAACACAGTAGCTCCATGGGAGGGATTCCCACACCAACACTGATGCCGCGTACACACGGCAGAGAAACTCGACGGGCGGAACACATCGTTCCGCCCGTCGAGGTTCTCTGCCGGCCGTCAGATTCGGCGACCCGCCCGTCGGGAAAAGGCAACCAGCCATTCATACCGACGGGCCGTCGAGCAAATAGAGAACCTGTTCTCTATTTGCTCGACGGGTTTCCCGACGGGCGGGGCTCGCCGAGAGCATACACACGGCCGAGGTTCTCGGCAGAATACGGCTCCCAGCGAGGTTCTCGCTGGTTTCTGCCGAGAACCTCGGCTGTGTGTACGGGGCTTCACTGTGTTACAGAAAAAAAAATCACATAATCTATGGCCAGCTTGAGGCTCTGAATCACAGTTGAACCTGCCACACATATGCCTAGTAATAAAAAATGTCTGACATTTGGCCCGTGTGTATGCCACCCTGTCCGACAGACTCATAGTGTTACTAGGCATATGTGTGGCAGGTTCAACTGTGATTCAGAGCCTCAAGCTGGCCATAGATTATGTGATTTTTTTTTCTGTAACACAGTGAAGCCCCGTACACACAGCCGAGGTTCTCGGCAGAAACCAGCGAGAACCTCGCTGGGAGCCGTATTCTGCCGAGAACCTCGGCCGTGTGTATGCTCTCGGCGAGCCCCGCCCGTCGGGAAACCCGTCGAGCAAATAGAGAACAGGTTCTCTATTTGCTCGACGGCCCGTCGGTATGAATGGCTGGTTGCCTTTTCCCGAAGGGCGGGTCGCCGAATCTGACGGCCGGCAGAGAACCTCGACGGGCGGAACGATGTGTTCCGCCCGTCGAGGTTCTCTGCCGGCCGTCAGATTCGGCGACCCGCCCGTCGGGAAAAGGCAACCAGCCATTCATACCGACGGGCCGTCGAGCAAATAGAGAACCTGTTCTCTATTTGCTCGACGGGTTTCCCGACGGGCGGGGCTCGCCGAGAGCATACACACGGCCGAGGTTCTCGGCAGAATAAGGCTCCCAGCGAGGTTCTCGCTGGTTTCTGCCGAGAACCTCGGCTGTGTGTACGGGGCTTCACTGTGTTACAGAAAAAAAAATCACATAATCTATGGCCAGCTTGAGGCTCTGAATCACAGTTGAACCTGCCACACATATGCCTAGTAACACTATGAGTCTGTCGGACAGGGTGGCATACACACGGGCCAAATGTCAGACATTTTTTATTTTGCCTGCCAATGTCTCCCAACATTCAGCCCATGTCTCCCAACATTCGGCCTCTGTGTATGGGGCCAGCAAATAGAAGTGGCCAGGGGCAGCCACTGGCAAGAGTAAGTAGATTCTTGCCATTGGTTGTAAATGATCACTGCGCACAATCTGTGCGACCAGCAATAGCTGTCGGATTTGTATTCTATGTAAATCATTGGCCAGAGCTGCTGTGTTCACATGTAACCACTCATCTGAGCAGTTACATTTTAATTCTAAAGCAGTCACGACCAGAGTTGAATAGCCTGTTCTCTGCTTGGAGGTACAAAGTGAGACCCTTGACTTGGTGTCAGCCCTGCCTACTTAATTTCTGATAGATTACAGTAAACACAAACCTCTACTTATTTCCTCCGCTCCTTCTCATCTACATAACCCCTCCTTATGTACCAATAGACAGCACAGAAAGTTATCAGTTCCCAAGATTTCTGGCAAAATCAGCAAGTATTTTTTGTGCATATAAAATAAGTGGAAGGCGGGGCCGCAGGCGTGCCTGAGTTTGTAGGAGGAGTCGGAGGGCTATTTATCCCTCCTCCCCTCTAATGTCCGGCGTCGGTGGGGTTTCTGGGTAGCCGCGTCACTTCCGGTTTCTTACAGGTCGGCTGCAGGGGTCGTGTGATGTTTCATCAAGGGGGGGCACTTTCTTCCTCGTGCTGGCCGTATCAGGGGGGTGCACGCTTTGTATTTTCGGGGGGAGCCCGCCACTTACCTACCCTCATCTTGCGCATGCTGACAGCGTCAAGGAGGGGTTGGGGGCGCCCCCCCCCCCGATAGGTCCGCATCGCTTGGAGTCTGCCATGCAATCGTCGCCTGGCATATGCGTGCACAGCGCCGCCTGCTCACACTCCCGGAGCTCTCGCTAGGCATCCTCCACATTTCAGGATGAGAGGGGGGCATCCCTCCTTCTGCTCACCCACGCTGCCTGAGCTCCATCGGGCATTGAGAAGGCTGCCCGCTTCTCCCAGGGCTCGGGGGGACCTAACACCCACCCGCCCTCACGCGCTGCCAGGCTCTTCTAGCTTGTGGCCTCCCGCTTCTCTCAGTGCTCGGGAGGGGGGGGGGGGGCGCACATCCACCCATGCTGCCAGGGCTCCGTCTGCCTTTTAGGTGGCCGCTCGGTGCTCTCTTCTCCTTCCGGGATCATATCATGTGGGGCACCCCTCCGGCCACCCTCCCGCATACACTGTGAGAGGGGGGGGGCATCCGTCCGCCCGGCTACTTCTCCCAGTGCTCACGCCGGGGGGATGGGGGGGGGTTGAGGTTCTGCAGCCACACACCCACACCATCTTCTTTGTGACTGCTGGGGCTCTCTCCTGGTTAGCCTCTGGTTCACATGACGCTGGCTGGGGGGGGGGGGGGGCCGAGCTGGATGCCTCAAACATGGGGGAGGGGGGGATCTACCCTCTCATCCCGGGATCAAGACTGGCGACATGGGGGGGGGGGGGGGGGAGGGCATCATTTACTCCTCCTGGGGTCACACTAGCAGTATGGGGGGGGGGGGGCAGGCTGTCCCCCACATCTCTAGGGGTCATACTGGCAGTGTGGGGGAAGGCTGTCCACCCACTTCTCCAGGGGTCACGCAACCACTCAGGGTCACACTAGCAGGTATTCCAGGTATGGTTGCCAGGCCGGGACGTACCCTGTCATGGCCCCATGGGGGGGGGGGGGGAGTCTTTCATGATAGTCTGGCTTCCTTGGGGGGCACGGTTCTAGGGGAGGGAGTGCAGTCCAGAAGGGGGGGGCAGGTTGGTGGGTTATCATGGCTTGTGCTTGCCTCACGTTGTTCATTTCTTAGCGGTTGTCTGTCGGTAGCATGTTCCGTCATGGCGCTTGCTGTCAGTATGTTCTGTTATAGCGGTGTCATCAGTTGTATGTTTTCTGTCATAGCGGTTCGGTTAGCAGTATGTTTTCTGTCATAGCGTTTTTCTGTCAGCAGTATGTTTTCTGTCATAGCGTTTTTCTGTCAGCGGTATGTTTCTGTCATAGCGTTTCTGTCAGTATGTTTCTGTCTCAGCGTTTCTGTCAGTATGTTTCTGTCTCAGCGGTTCTGTCAGTATGGTTCTGTCTCAGCGGTTCTGTCAGTATGTTTCTGTCTCAGCGGTTCTGTCAGTATGTTTCTGTCTCAGCGGTTCTGTCAGTATGGTTCTGTCTCAGCGGTTCTGTCAGTATGTTTCTGTCTCAGCGGTTCTGTCAGTATGTTTCTGTCTCAGCGGTTCTGTCAGTATGGTTCTGTCTCAGCGGTTCTGTCAGTATGGTTCTGTCTCAGCGGTTCTGTCAGTATGGTTCTGTCTCAGCGGTTCTGTCAGTATGGTTCTGTCTCAGCGGTTCTGTCAGTATGGTTCTGTCTCAGCGGTTCTGTCAGTATGGTTCTGTCTCAGCGGTTCTGTCAGTATGTTTTCTGTCTCAGCGGTTCTGTCAGTATGTTTTCTGTCTCAGCGGTTCTGTCAGTATGTTTTCTGTCTCAGCGGTTCTGTCAGTATGTTTTCTGTCTCAGCGGTTCTGTCAGTATGTTTTCTGTCTCAGCGGTTCTGTCAGTATGTTTTCTGTCTCAGCGGTTCTGTCAGTATGTTTTCTGTCTCAGCGGTTCTGTCAGTATGTTTTCTGTCTCAGCGGTTCTGTCAGTATGTTTTCTGTCTCAGCGGTTCTGTCAGTATGTTTTCTGTCTCAGCGGTTTTGTCAGTATGTTTTCTGTCTCAGCGGTTTTGTCAGTATGTTTTCTGTCTCAGCGGTTTTGTCAGTATGTTTTCTGTCTCAGCGGTTTTGTCAGTATGTTTTCTGTCTCAGCGGTTTTGTCAGTATGTTTTCTGTCTCAGCGGTTTTGTCAGCGGTATGTTTTCTGTCTTAGCATGTTCTGTCATAGCGGTTGCAGTCACTGTATGTTTCCTGTCAGGTCATAGCGATGCGGTCAGCAGCATGCTTCTGTCGCGGAGCATTTTCACTGTCGCCGCTCATCAGTCTCGGTCACAGCAGCTCAGTCCATGGCGTGTGTCTGTCATGGCGTGTGTCTGTCATGGCGTATGTCTGTCATGGCGTGTGTCTGTCATGGCGTGTGTCTGTCATGGCGTGTGTCTGTCATGGCGTGTGTCTGTCATGGCGTGTGTCTGTCATGGCGTGTGTCTGTCATGGCGTGTGTCTGTCATGGCGTGTGTCTGTCATGGCGTGTGTCTGTCATGGCGTGTGTCTGTCATGGCGTGTGTCTGTCATGGCGTGTGTCTGTCGTCACGCAGGTTCAGCTTGCACCAGTGGCCGTTCTAGCTTTGTTTATTTCCATCGCATCTCGGGGTCTGTCACGTCTACAGATCCATTCGGCTGAGGTTTTTGTTTTCCAGACGATTGTTCACCTCAAACTTCTCGCCTGTCATGTCACATCTGGCTACGCATTGGGTTTCATTTCACGGGCAGGACTACCCACCACGGTCTGTGGGTGCACGGGTCCTCAGTATTCTGCTGTGCAGCAGGTCACTCGCACTCGCTCACGTTATTCACGGGGGGGGGGGGGGTTGGGTCGTCGGGTTCTTGACATGCTGGGGTTCCTCCGTCACGGCCAGGTCTTCATACTTGGGTAGGCACAAAGGGGGTTGTGTTTCTGTTGGGGGTCCTACTCCAGCAGGGTTGGGCACATAGCTTGTCGGTGCTATGCAGTCACAGCACACAAACAGCTTTGTAGCGTTATTTGTTTTCTTTGTCTCGTCATACTGTTCTTTCGGGTATAGTCAGCCAGGGTGCGCATCTCAGGATCTGTCACGTCTACAGGTCCATACGGGCTGAGGTTTCGTTTTTAAATGATTGTTGACCACAATCTTCTCGCCTGTATAACATACGTCATACGTGCACGTTCATTCTTACGCCTATACATCTACCCACCACGGTCTGTGGGTACATCGCCTTGAGTGTGTCGTTTTTTAATTACCTGTCTGCGCGGCAGGTTACTCGGGCTCGCTTACTGCTTACACGTATCACATACACTTGGGTAGGATCTGTCGTCAGGTTCATTCACGCGCTGAGGTCTGGTCATTTCTGCTCACATCGTTGGCCCAGGCAGCTACAGTGGGGAGGGGGGTGTCTCATGTTTTGTTGTCTGTTGTCTGTTGTCTTTTCTTTCGGTTTTCTAGGGTTGGGCGTGCGGCACGTTTAGGGGGCGACACATTCTGGTGCATCCCGCCTGCTCCACGTGGGGGGTACAGAGCATGGCAGTACGCCGTCACGCAGGGGTTGGCCCGTACTTGGCTCAGCAGGGTGGTAGGTCTACAAGGGGTTTTCCTTTTCCGGCCGCAGCAGGGTAGGCGGTACATTTCAGTTTGGGTCCAGTTCCATCCCGGCTGCTTCACATACCAGCATTAAGCGTGTTCTGGCCGTTCCTGCTAGGACAATTTTATTAGGGTTCTCATCCATGGAGTCGTTGCTTCTTATCTTTGGGGCTGTTCTCTTGTTCATAGGTTGCCAGATCGTCGGGGCGGGTCCGTCAGGCCAGGCTCTTTGTCCATTGCCCGGCCTGTTGATAGGGGGGGTCCCAGTTACTCGGGTAGGTCGGGTCATTCCATGTCTGGTTCTGTCTCTGTATCGGTGCATATCGCTACTGCGTGGTGGCCTCGTCCATTAACATCAGCGACTCATCTTTCGGGTACTCGGCTCTCAAACCCCTTCCCTCCTATCAGTGGTCCGGTTTTTGCATCTCTCCTTCTCACGTCCCCTTACCAGGTATGGATAGTTAGGTCAGTGGTTGTGGGTGTTTGTCATGGGTGTTGCTTTCACAGGGCTCCTCAGGGCGGCCCTTGTTTCATTCCCCCACGTATCCTCTCGCCACCAGCAGTGGTTCCCATGTCTGTGCTTTTGGAGGAAAGCTTAGTCAGTCAGGCACGGGACAGTCATTTGGTTGCGGGGTTCCTTCCAATCATCGGTTCTTGGGACGCTGGTTTTTCTGCTGTCGTAACGGATGGTTATCGGAGCCGTTCTTGAGGCTGTCAGGGCGTGCTTTCTCTACCAGACAGATATTCGTGCCCTTCCATTTCTTTTATCACACCTACTTCTGGGTCTTTTTGCCCACTTATAGGCGTACTGTCCAGCGAGGCTAATGGCACACCTCAGGCCTGGGTAGTTAGGGTATCGTATTCCTCGGTGTAGACTCTGACTACAAGTGGAAGGCGGGGCCGCAGGCGTGCCTGAGTTTGTAGGAGGAGTCGGAGGGCTATTTATCCCTCCTCCCCTCTAATGTCCGGCGTCGGTGGGGTTTCTGGGTACCCACCCACCCGTTCCCCCTTTTTTTTTTTTTCAGGTTATCATTTTCTTCATTCATTTCTTCATAATTACTTCAGGGTATGCCCACTTATAGGCGTACTGTCCAGCGAGGCTAATGGCACACCTCAGGCCTGGGTAGTTAGGGTATCGTATTCCTCGGTGTAGACTCTGACTACAAATATAACAAAACACTTTCAACTGTATATTTAGCAGACAAAATGGAGAAAATAGGAGAAGTTTATTTTTAGGGTTTGCATACAATTTTAGTACCATAGTATTAAATATCTGATAATACTGGTGTGGTCCAGGCATGAGTGCGTAAAGTGTAGTGGTAAAGCTTTATTATATTTCTGTCTGCGGGGGTTCTGAGGATCCCCACTTACAGCATGCATAGACATATGCATGGGGAGACCCCAGTTTATATGATCCTGTCTCAAGGCTACAAAGTAAGATGTGCTTCTGCAATATGCACATTCCATAGTGGTTAAAATATACAATAATATAACTGAATATACTGAATATCACCTCATTAAAGCACAATAAACAAGATGCCCAAGCGGCATTAAAAAATGGTTTACGCATCTGTTATCGGGTATAGGTACAAAGTGCAATATATGTCAAGTTTAAGAAACCTGAAAACAGGGTTTGCTAAGAAGACAAGTGTCTTCCGTACTCAGAAATAATTGGCTTCCTGCTAAGTTCTGCAGCAGAGTTAGCAAAGGGTTCTTGTTCTGTAGACCATTAAGAGTGTCATCCAGAGAGAAAACTGCTTCTCAAGTAAACTTCACCTATAACAGACAAACCCTTGAGACTCTGAAAAATAACCAGTCTGAATATCATCAGCAGATAAAGTTTTATTTTTTACTTAATCATAATGATTGTACATGAAAACTTTTGCAACCAAAGAGGTCAGCAAACAATCATAGTTTGGTTTATTGCAGTCAGATGAGAAATGTAGTCTAAGGCCGCGTACACACGAGGAGACATATCCGATGAAAACGGTCCGACAGACCGATTTCATCGGATATGTCTCCTGGAGATTTTGGTCTGATGTGTGTACACACGATCAAACCAAAATCCGCACGGACGGACACCGCGGTGATGTGGCGGTGACGTTGACGCCGCCACGTCACCGAACCAGGAAGTAAAATACTTCCATGCATGCGTCGAATCCATTCAGCGCATGCGGGGGATTTATGTCCACTGGTTAGGCGTACTAACCAGCGGACATGTCGGACAGACGGGTTTCCAGCAGACAAGTTTTAAAGCATGCTTTAAAACTTTTGTCTGCTGGAAACCTGTCTGCTAGCCCGTACACACGATCGAATCTGTCCGCTGAAACTGGTCTGCGGACCAGGTTCAGCAGATATAGTCGATCGTGTGTACGCGGCCTAACTGGTTGTAAGAATTTGGTTCTAACTACAGATCTCTCGCTCTCTTCCATTTTTAGGAAAATATAGGAAAATAAGTAAAAGTGTTACTGCCAACTCCACCCAAAACACTATGGGCCAGATTCATGTAGGAGATACGACAGCGTATCTCCAGATACACCGTCGTATCTCTGCGTCAGAGGCGTCCTATCTATGCGACTGATTCATAGAATCAGTTACGCATAGATTTGCATTAGATCCGACTGGCGTAAGTCACTTACGCCGTTGTATCTAAGTTGCATATTTACGATGGCCGCTAGGTGGCGTTCCCGTCGATTTAAGCGTTGAATATGCAAATGAGATAGATACGCCGATTCACGAACGTAGCGTATTTTTTTACGTAGTTCGCGTAGGCGTAAAGTTACCCCTGCTATATGAGGCGCAGCTAATGTTAAGTATGGACGTCGTGACAGCATCGTATTGTACGTCGTTTACGTCATTTGCGTAAGTCGATTCAGAATGGGGCTGGGCGTAAGTTACGTTCACGTCGTTTTCATTGACTATTTGCGAAGTGATTTGGAGCATGCGCACTGGGCTACGTTCACGGCCGGCGCATGCGCAGTTCGTTCGGTGCCGCGATTATGTCGGGCCCATTTACGCTACGCCGTCGCAACTTACAGAGCAAGTGCTTTGTGAATACAGCACAAATCCGATACGCTACGCCCGCACAAACTTACGCTCTCCATCCTGAATCTAGCCCTATCTCTTTAAGACCCCTTTCACACTGAGGAGTTTTTCAGGTGGTATACTGCTAAAAATAGCGCTGCTATACTATCTGAAAAACTCCTGTCCAGCAACCTCAATGTGAAAGTCGGAGGCGATGCGCTGGCAGGAGAGAAAAAAATCTCCTGCAAGCAGCATCTTTGGAGCGGTGAGCCTTCGACGCTCCTTCCCATTTAAAACAATGGGAAACCGCGGTAATACCGCCCGCAATGAGCCTCTGCAGAGGCGCATTGCGGGCAGTATTAACCCTTTATCGGCTGCTAGCGGGGGTTAATACCGCACCGCTAACGGCTGAATCCGGCGGTAATTACCATGGTATAGCGCCGCTACTTTTAGCGGCGCTATACCGCCACCGCGACTCCCACCCCAGTGTGAAAAGGGCCTAAGTCTTGTAGAACTTCATCATTGCAATAAACCCACAATCATTTGATGATTGGTTAAAAGCCTCGTACACACGATCATATTTTCTGCGGACAAAGCTTCAGACTTTTGTCCGAAGGGCATTGCCCGTGAACTTGTATTGCATACAAACGGCAAATAATTTTTCAGCCAACAAACACAAAACTGTCTGGTTTTTAAGTTCTTTAGCGCCACCCTTTGGGCAGCTTCTGCTAATGTTGTGTTATGGTAAGCATTGCTTCCGAGCATGCGCGTTTGTACTTTGTATTTTTGTGCAACGGACTTAGCAAGTGTGGCTACTTTCTTACATACAGTGGGTCCATGGAGAATGACATTTTTTAACAGGAAATTGGATCACAGCAGAAAAAGAAAAAAGTAATTTGGAGATTTGGACTCGGAGGAGGCTGAGAGCAATAGAAGGTACATTTTGAGTAAAGAATACATACTTAAAGTGGATCTTAGTCCTGCTAAATCACCTCAGGCTGGCCCTTTTTGCAGGTATAGCTATGTGAAACATTAAAAATAGGTGTATACTGTTTAAAATCCGGTAATACACTGTCTCATCTGGCTCTGCACATGCTCAGTTGCTCTGTATTTTTAGGCACTATTGAACTTGTAGAGGCCAATCTGCTAACAGCCTTAAAGCAGATATAAACCCTCCTATCCTTTACAGCCAAGAAAGCTGCTTCTGTTTGATCGGCCATGCTGCTGCACAGGTGATCAGTTATGACACCAGCCATTTGACAGTTTGGTTGAGGACACAAGCAAATGTGACAGTTAGCATACCCGGAATGTAACTATTAGTTTAGTAACGTTTTATGATTTACTGTTGTTCAGGGGCTCAGGACTTCAGCAAAATGGCAGCCTTCAGCAAAAAAAAAAACGGGAACAATGCTGGAGGCAATTCATGTTCCTTGCTAAAGAACATTGGCCCAGATTCACAGAGCGATTACGCCTGTCTAACTGGTGTTAGACAGGAGTAATTTCAAATTTTGTGCGCCGTATCACTAGTTTGAATCCTCAAACCATGATACGGCGGCTTCGGGGCTTCGATCCGAGAGGCTTACGTCTTTGTAAGCCTTCGGATCTACGCTGCAAACTTTTTGCGGCCGCTGGGAGGAGTCCGCGCCGTTTTCAGCGTCGGGATATGCAAATGACTTTTTACGGCGATCCACGAAGATACGAGTGGTCTTCGCAATCGCTTACGTCATTTTTTTGCTACGTACTGTTAGACCAGCTATTTGCTGGTCTAACGGTGCGTAGCCCATGTTAAGTATGGCCGTCGTTCCCGCGCCTAATTAAATTTTTTTTTTTTTTTTTTTTACGTAACTCGTTCGGGAATAGGAATGTCCGTAAACGACGTAACGACGTGATTTCGCGCAATGCACGGCGGGAAATTTCTGAACAGAGCATGCGCAGTTCGATCGCCGCGGGAACGCGCCTATTTTAAATGCTTCACGCCCCCTACTCGCGTAGATGGCTTGCGCCGGGAGAAATACACTACGCCGCCGTAGTTTACTGGACAAAATCTACCGGGGTTCCACATAGAGCCAGGTGAAATACGGCGGCGTAGAGTATTTCTGATACTCTACGCGAATCTAATTGTATGTGAATCTGGGCCATTATTTCTTTATCAAGTTGTTATGGGTAAAGTTCCAGTTTAAATATATTTTTTTGGTAAAAAACTGAGTTTAGTGGCCCTTTATATTCTGAACCTAAACAAACTAGAAAATGCACCTGCACTATTTTTCCTGATGTAGTTAACATGTACATGTAACTAATGTGTACGGTAACATGTATGTTACAGATAGGAGTAAAGCTGGCCTAACCTGATTTTTTATTGGATTGGTGTTAACTAAATATTAAGGCAACAGTTATGTTATGACTCTATAAATATGAAAAAAAAAAAATGCATGTATATATTTCAGTCCAAAGGTATTGACCCGTGTCGATGTAGTAACATGGAAGCGAATTGGCAAGGAAGCTGTAATCCTACTTCAATAGATTGTTCATTCAGTTTTATAGTCAGGGAATGTGTTATTATGATGCAAAGCCATTAGGCAATCTAGTAAAATCCATACTAATACATTTGCAAGCAATTTCATCTGGTCTACACCAAGCCAATAGACAAATGCAAGGGAAACACTATTAAACTAACACTTAACAAAGCAAATATGTACAGCAGGCCAGGAAACCTCACCCTGACCATCCCTTGTGGGGGGAAAACAGAGGACCTGAAAACCTCTATTGCACTCCTCTCTTTTCATTTTGTTGTACACAATTGATTTATGAAATGTACACCTTTGGAGGAAAGCTGTATTTCATGGAACATAGCTTAAGAGTCAAGAAGCAATTTCTCAAGTGAAATACCATCTGGAAAGGGAGTATTTTATACAGTAAATAGTTTTATTGCTTTTCTTGCATTTCAAAAGGCTACACTTCAATAATTTACAATTCCATGGTCAATATCAAGAATGCCGGAGCAAAAACAATAGCCATACTAATGAACTTTTTCTGATTGATTCACAATTGTTCTGTTCTTTGATTGATTCTAAATGATTTTCTTCTTGTTAAGGATGAGTGACCCAATCAAATTTTTCTCCTCTGCTAATTTGTGCACAACAAGCTCGGAACTCTAGCAAATTTTTTCTTCATCAAAAAATAAAAGAAAATCAGCAAAATAAGGAAATATACTGTTTAAGAGTTGTGTCCTTTTTTTTTTTTTTGGAAAAAATAAGGGCTGGGCAAGACTCTACTAAAGAAAGCAAGCTAGACTAGAGATCAACTGGAAAAATAGGGGGCCCCTCTTTTTTAGGGGTCCGGAGGTCCCCAGGGCCCCGGACAGCAACCCCTACTTTTTTTAAAATTTTTATAAAAAATATGTTTTTTTATATATTTTATATATATATATATATAATTTAATTATTATTATTATTATTAAAGGGCTCAGAGGTCCCCGGGGCCTTATGTGGCAACCCCTACTTTTTTTATTTATTTTTTATTAAAAAAATATGTTTTTATATATATTTTTTATATATATAATTTTATATATATATATATATATATATATATATATATATATATATATATATATATATATATATATATATAATTATTATTATTATTATTATTAAAGGGCCCAGAGGTCTGCAGGGCCCCCGGATGGCAACTCCCCTTTTTTTTATAAAAAAAATTACATTTTTTATATATATATATATATTTTTTTTATTAAAGGGCTCAGAGGTCCCCAAGGCCCCATGTGGCAACCCCCCCCCCCCTTTTTTTTTTATAAATGTTTTTTTTTTGTTTATATTTTTTTATTTTTTATTAAAAGGCCCAGAGGTCCCCAGGGCCCCCGGATGGCAACCTCCCTTTTTTATGTATTTTTTTATAGAAAAAATATGTTTATATATATATATATATAAAATTATTATTATTATAGAGGTCTCCAGGGGCCCCAGATGGCAACCCCCCCTTTTTTTATATATTTTATATTCTAGATTTCTAGATTTATATTTATATTTTTTATAAATGTTTATTTTTTTATTTTATTTTTATTTTTTTATTAAAGGGCCCAGAGATGGCGCCCCCCCTTTTTATATGAATATATATATATATATATATATATATATATATATATATTTTTTTTCTTTATTTCTTCTTTTTTTTATAAAGGCCCCCCTGCTTCTCAATTTGCGGCAGCCCCCCCTCCTTCTCAATTTCAGGCGGCAGCCCCCCCCCCCCCTGGTTCTCTGTTCCAGGGGGCTCATGCCTTAAGCGGTGTCAGGACCCCAAAATTCCTGATGGCGGCCCTGCACATACCTCCCACCACGCACGGATTCTGTGGGACTTTGCACTTTTTTCATGTTATTCTTAAAGTAAATTAGGTAGGGATCAGCAAGCAAAGTCAAGACTTCAATGCATAAAAAAATACACGAGTGCATATGAACTGAAACCTTACAGCATACCGTACTTTAAAAGTGCATCCTTTTAAGCAACAGCAGCAATACAGGATATGGGTGATATCAAAATTATTCCAATTCAGTGTTGGAATGTATGGTGGACATGTTTTTGTGTTTCAATGTTGATGTTGCCTTGGAATACTGTTTTGAGACCACCGTGTTTTTCTCTTTTTCAGAATGTATTTGCACTCTCTCCTACAATGCCTCTGAGGAAGGGATACATTTCCTGAAACATGTCAGGCTAAAGGAGAACAAAAGCATCCTCACTGGAAATTGGAACAGCTCATCTGAGCATAACTTTGTTCTTTGTTCTACTGTTTTTTGATATCAATGTACTGTACAAACTATCGATATGTTTGACATCACATTTATATGTCTTTTTAAAAATAGTTTTTCTAAATAAATGACATTTTACGATACTTAATTTTCTGTTTGTTCATCCATAAAGTCCCATTGTACAGGGGAGTACTTGTGCCCTTTTGTTAGGATAAATATGTTTGGGATGTTGGCAACGCTTTAATGAGAATATTATATTTCTCCTTGTGGTTTACCACTTATACTGATCGTCTGTATGTGGCATTGAACAGGAGTTAATTTGATGTTCTCTCTGAAAATTACATTAAAGTCTAAGTGCAGCCAAAATAAAAATAAAAAGAACACAAAAATCATGACAAAGGGAATAACAGTCAGTAGGATATGCCCCTTGTGCTGATATCGCTTCAGTTAAATTTGCTTCAGTTAAATTCTCCTCCATCCACGATCCCGCCCACCCCGCTACTTTATCTTTTGGTGCAGTGGGGGTTAATAGAAATGTGGGAAATTTTAAAACAATATTGTTCAACTCCCTTTCCTCCCAGTTGCTCCATTCATAGAAACCAGTAATACAGGTGACTGAAACATCATCTATGAATGGAAGATGAGTGGATGGATTATTGAAAGGTCTACCTCCTTGATTCTTAGATCTTTTATTTATAGAAGCTGTATTATGGCATCTATGAATAGAGCAGCTGGGTGGAAGGGGCAGGCATAGTCAGGCACTCTTGATGAGAGCCACTGACCCCTTTTACAGTTCTATTAACCCCTGGTTATGGCAGTGTGGTGGCTTGGATGGAGGAAGATTTTAGCTAACAGAAGAGGCATCTGCACAAGGGACTTATCCTACTGACTGTAAGTTATGACCTTTGTGCTGATTTTTCTGGGGGGGTTGGCTGCACTTAGACTTTAATGTGGAAGGCAATCCTTGTCCCTATTTAAATTACATTTTACATTATTACTCTGCAGCCAGCTGTTTTGTTATATTGGGTGTTAATTCTTGGCATTGACCCAGGTAACAGTTTCTTTTGGGCAGTAGTGGATGCAGGCTCAAAGTATGCTGGAGTTGAAGTTCTTCGCTGAGATTATCACTTCTTCACCTCTCCCTCAACCCATAGAGGCTGACTGACAAAGCAATAGCTTTCTGTGTGATGCTGAGCATTTTTCAGAGGAAATAGTAGCTATATGGGGATTGGCATACAGTAAAGAACTAGTGAGTTCTGCAGGGAACGCAAGAGATCTACATTTCCAGAAGTGTCTGTTTTCCAGCAGATTTCGAGAGACAATTTCTCATGCCTTACCAACAAAGTAGCATTCAGCAGTACAGGTGGCAGGAGAGGTATGGTGATTTCCTGCTTCTTTTCAGGTAAAAGCCTTATTTTGACCTTAATATTGATGGCAGGGTTACTTTAACCACTTGTGGTTTGGCCCATGTAGATATACGTCGGCAGAATGGCACGGACAGGCATAAACACGTACCTGTACAAGGCTCTTTAAATACCTGCCGTGTGGTCACGAGCGCGCCGCCTCACGTCCCTGCCACCTTCCTTGTGTGTCGGACCGTGGGTCCCACAGATTCAATCGCCGCGGAGATCCCCGTGATCGTCTCACGGAGGTATAGAGCGGGGAGATGCTTGTGTAAACAAGCATCTCCCCGCTCTGACTAGTGACAATGACACTGATCTCGGCTCATGTGACACAGAGCTCACCCCACCTACAGTAAGAAACACTATGCAAGGAACACTTAACCCCTACAGTGCCACCTAATGGTTAACCCCTTCACTGCCATTGGCATTTTCACAGTAACCAGTGCATTTTTATTTTACTGATCGCTGTAAAAATGACAAAGGTCTAAAAAATGTGCCAAAAGTGTTCGATGTGTCTGCCATAATGTCGCAGTCATGATAAAAATCGCTGATCGCCGCCATTACTAGTAAGAAAATAATTATTAATAAAAATGCCATAAAACTATTCCCTATTTTGTAGATGCTATAACTTTTGCGCAAACCAACCAAAAAATATGTAGAAGAATACGTATCAGCCTAAACTGAGGAAAAAACATTTTTATATATATATATTTTTGGGGAATATTTATTGTAGCAAAAAGCTCTATTTTTGTTTAAAGCGCAAAAAAAAAACGCTGGGGTGATCAAATATTACCAAAAGAAAGCTCTATTTGTGGGGAAAAAAAGACGTCAATTTTGTTTGGGAGGCACGTCGCACAACTGCGCAAATGCCAGTTAAAGCATCACAGTGCCGAATCTCAAAAAGTGGCCGGTCTTTGACTACCAAAATGGTCCGGGGCTGAAGTTTTTAAAGTGTATAACAGTATGCAGAGTGTTCATTCATCTCTCCCTGTCTCTCCTTTGCTGTACTCGTGCCCTGACTAAACTGTATCACTATAAGGGCAATGAACCATATGTCCACCAAAGTATGCTTACTAGCAATGTAGAGAGAACTGAGAGCGAAATGGGTGTGATCTTTCTGGCCAACTAGAACATATATTTCGATGTACATGAAACAAGAATCCCTGATGTTATACAAAGTTTGCTAGAAGTATGTAAAAGTGTAAAGCTGTGTCCAGTTGGGTAATTTGTAATATTGAACAAAAACCTGCACTAGAAAAATGGCAAATAAAAGCAGATAGGTTGCTATATGCAACAAGAAATTTTGCTTGTTAGCATACTTGACGCAAACAGCTTTGAAGCTATTGTTGCTGTTTGTTAGAATATGACTAGGTTGTTTACATGAAATTCAATTACTTTGAACCCCCAAACATTATATATATATTTTAAAGCAGAGGCTTTGCAGATTAAAATAGTTGGTGTTGCAATTTTTTTTCACAAAGTATTTGCGCAGCGGTTTTCCAAACGCAATTTTTTTGGGGACCAAAATACACCTTTTTAAATTTGAATGTACAAAAACACACTATATTGCCCAAATGTTTAGTTAAATATAAAAGACGATCTTATGTAGAGTACATAGATACCAAATCTGACATGCTTTAAAATTACCCACACCCGTGCAGCAGCGACAAACTATATATATTTTTAAAAGCATTTAAAAGCTTTTATAGGTTACCAACTTAGGGCCAGATTCAGAGAGAATTAGATTATCGTAGCGTATCAGAAATACACTACGCCGCCGTTTTTTACCTGGCTCTACGTGGAATCCAGGTAGATTTTGTCCAGTAAACGACGGCGGCATAGTGTATTTCTCCCGTCGCAATCCATCTACGCGAGTAGGGGGCGTGAAGCATTTAAAATAGGCGCGTTCCCGCGGCGATCGAACTGCGCATGCTCCGCTCACAAATTTCCCGCCGTGCATTGCGCGAAATCACGTCGTTACGTCATTCGTTGTTTGAGTAGCGTCGTTTACGGACATTTCTATTCCCGAACGACTTACGTAAAAAAAAAAAAAATAATTAAATTTGACGCGGGAACGACGGCCATACTTAACATGGGCTACGCACCGTTAGACCAGCAAAAAGCTGGTCTAACAGTACGTAGAAAAAAATAGACGTAAGCGATTGCGAAGACCGCTCGTATCTTCGTGGATCGCCGTAAAAACTCATTTGCATATCCCGACGCATCAAAACGACGCAAACTCCTCCCAGCGGCCGCAAAAATATCGCAGCGTAGATCCGAAGGCTTACGAAGACGTAAGCCTCTCGGATCGAAGCCTGAAGCCGCCGTATCATGGTTTGAGGATTCAAACTAGTGATACGGCGCGGGAAATTTGAAATTACTCCTGTCTAACACCAGTTAGACAGGCGTAATTGCTCTGTGAATCTGGGCCTTAGTTTTTTTCAGAGGTGGTCTACTGCTAGAATTACTGCCCTCGATCTGACGTTCATGGTGATACCTCACATGCATGGTACAATTGCTGTTTACATATGACACAAGACCGACACTTGTGTTCACCTTTGCACGTGTGCACAGGGAGGACAGGGGTGCTTTTTTATTTAAAAAATAATAATAATAATTATTCATTTTGCTTTTTATTTTATTTTCACACTGTCCCTTTCATTTTTTGATAGCAAAAAGAAGTGACAGGTACTCTTTTTTTTTTTAAAGGGGGTCTATTGGACTCTAGATCTCTCCTCAGCTCTTAAAGAATCTGACCACATCTATCTAGGTGTGATCAGATGTTTACCCAATTTCCCAATGGCGCTGTTTATATCCGGCGAAAACCAAAGTTATGAAATGCTCCTAGTTTCTAGTTTCTTAGGCCATAGAGATGATTGGAGCTGTTCTATTCCCCGATCAGCTCTATGGTCAGCTGGCTGAACCACCGTCTGAATTCTTGGGTTCCCTGGTGGGACAGGAGAGCCAGAGAAAACCACGGAAGACAGTGGGAGGGGAGAAGGGGCTAATGTTCCCTCCCACTGCTTGTAAAAGCAGTCTAGCGGCTAAGTAGCCACTGGGATTGCTTTTACATTAAAAGCCGACTGCCGGTTGAAAAAATGATACCAAGATGATACCTAAACCTGCATGAATCACTCAAAGTCCAGTACGTCACAGGTCCTTGTTGGGCATATATTGTAATGTACTTTTTTTCATGCAGCCTGTGGGTTAAATAAAAAAAGAGAGCCTAACAGATTCCTTCATTTACAATCAATCAATGTGATGTGTATGCCCACCATTAGAATACTGCCCTGCATCCACCCACTTCTAATGATGGGCATACATGTACCGTTCTTTTTTTTTGTGTCCAGCCCAGATCTCTCCATTCACATCGATTGATGTGGATGAAGAAATCTCTGCCAAAAAAAGCAAATAAACAAATGCAGAAGCATAGGGGCAAACCGCACCTTATGTCCACCCCTGCCTCTATGCTTCGGCATTTATGGTCTTTTTTCAACTGTGGTGGTAAATTCACCTCCTACAGCCCTGAAGTCACTGATTTAGGTATCGTGAGAGCAAAGCCTGTTGCTATCAAAATAAATAAATCAGTGCTGCAGCTGAATGGCGTACTTGCAAAGCAAACAATGGTAACAATGAATCACAGTATCATTCAAACAAAATTGACGTTCCTTTTTTTCCCCACAAATAGAGCTTTATTTTGGTGGTATTTGATCACCTCTGCAGTTTTCATTTTTCTGCGCTATAAACAAATAACATTAACATAAATAAACATCTCCAAAAATATATAAAAAAGCAATTTTTTTTCTCAGTTTAGGCCGATACGCATTCTTCTACAAATAAGCGTTTATTGATGGTTTGCGCAAAAGTTATAGGGCCAGATTCACGTACATCTGCGCATTATTGGACCGGCGTAGCGCACCGCCTTTACGTTAGACTGACGCAATGTAGCGGCGCAATCACCCTATTCTCGTCGGTTTTACGCAGAAATTTGCGTCTGCGCAACGTTATTTCTGAGGCGCAAGGTGGAGTAATACAAATTGGGAAGGACGTGGGCATGTTACATTGAAATGAGCCGTGACCCCATGCAAATGAAGGGCTGGCCGGCTCGCGCATGCGCACTTGAAGCAGACCATGGTCAGCGCCTCTGTGCGCATGCTCACAACTCGGGAACGGCGCAATCAGTGAAATTGGAAGTAGACTAGGGCAAATTAGTGAACTACGCAGACAGCATAAATAGACAGACAGAAACGCACTTCCTTTGCAAAAGTACATCCCTTTGTATCCCTCCCTATACAGCAAGGTGCTTTTGTTGTGTTGTTAGTTGCGTTGTAGTTTGTCTTTGTGATATTTGTGGACTGTGTGATCTAGTGTTTGTTAGAAGATATTTGAAAGTGATTTTTGGTGACTGCTTGTGAGACTTTTTGGTTAATAGTTTTTTGTTTGTTTGTTTTGTTGCTTGATTTTTCCTGCTTGTTTTTGTGAGTGATTTTTCCTGCTTGTTTTTGTGAGTGATTTTTGTTGATTGTTTGGGAGAGAGTTTTTGTATGAGTATGACTGAGAGAAAGAGGAAGTTAAATTTTACTTTGGGGGAGAAACAAATTCTTGCCCGGGCCATTTCCCAATATGGGCGTTTCCTCCACAGCCCGGAGAGTGCCAACACCACCCCGGCCAGGAGGCGTGATATCTTGCAGAACATTACTGACGAGGTGAATGCATCGGGGGGGAGACCCGGACACTGTCGGGGATTGAAAAGAAGATCAATGACCTCCGGCGTCTGGTCAGAAAGAAGCTGGCCAAAATGGTAGCCCATGCCAGGGGCACAGGAGGGGGCCCACCATGCCCTGTTAGGCTGACAGCGGAGGAGCGTGCGGTGGCCAACACCTTTCATAGACAACAGGTGGAGGGCCTGCCCGGCTATGACTCAAGTCATGAAGGCATGATGCCAGGTAAGTTTTTTTTTCCCTATCAGGTGTGTAGCATGTGTGGGGGAGGGGGTGAAAGGGAATATGTGGCAAGTGTGTGGATCCTCCAACCTGTGAATGTTTTGTGTCATCCACAGATGAGCAGGAGGGTGCTGGGCCATCTGGGCTGACCGCACCATCCCAGGGACAACAGCCTGATGAGGACCCCCCCAACAAGGCCGGAGTCCTCGGAGGAGGTTGAGGAGGAGGAGTTTGAGGAGGAGGAGGAGGATGTCATGTCAGCCAGTGGATTGCTGTTTTTGGTGGAGTCTTCCTCTCTGGCTGGCAGCAGCCAGCCCTCCATAAGGGCTAGCCCCTCCCACTCCTCCCCCAACAGGGCTCCTCTCCCAAGGGCCTCCCCTGCCACAAGCCTGAGCTGGAGGCAGGAAGTCATCCCAGAAGACCAGGGAGGTGGCCGAGCTTCTGCCCGCCAATCTGAGAAGGGACCAGGCCCTTCAGACCCGCCATCTGGGACAGGTCAGCCAGACTTTGGGGCGGATGGAGGAGAGCCTGTCCTCCATAAAGGATACACTTGGGGACCTGGACTGCCACTCCCGGGCTCTTACAAACTGCCTAAACGCACTGCAGACTACAATAGCAGACGTTGGGCAGGATGTGAGGGCCCTCACCCAGGCTATCCAGGCCAACACGGCAACACTAGGTGCTGGCCTGAACAGAATTGCCGTGGCCTTGGAGGGCAGGCCGCCAGGTGGGCAGAGACCAGGGGCTGCTCCTACTTCCCCGGATTACCCCCCCTCCCCATGAGTCTTCCCTGAGGAGCCGGGGCCGTGGCCGTGGGCGCCAACGGCATTAATTTGTTTTTCCCCCTTTTTTTTTTTGCTGGAATTTTTTTTTTTTGCTGGACATTTTTTTTTTTTTTTGGTGATGTGAATGTTTTTGGAATGTGGGGGTGATATTCCTGCCGGCAAAGGGGTGTCACCCTCAGTTTTGGTGGAGAAGGGTTCCCCAGGACCAGGGAGAAGTGATTCCCAGGTCCGTATGAATGGTGTATGAATGTACAGTGACATAATTGGAGCCGTGGCGTGGCGTTGCTGCTCACAAGCCCAGCATGGTGGGCTTGTGCTAATCCAATTAGATGAGGATGTGATGTGTCTGTGCTAGGGACCACAGTGGTGTGCATGCATGCATTCTCATTGTGCCATGATTAATGTGTGTGTTTAACGTGCAAAGATGCCTAATGTGAGCTGTCTGCTGGCTGCTCTTCCCTCAGAAGATGGGGTAGCCTCGGTTAGGGGGGGGTTGTCTGGTTCAGGGGTCAGGTCATCACGTAGGTCAATCTGCAGGCCCTTTCTCACTGCGAAGTTGTGCAGAATGCAACATGCACCGATGATCTGGCACACAAAGTTGGGGGAATACAACAGGGTCCCCCCAGACTTATCCAGGCATGGGAAACGTGACTTCAGGAGGCCGAAGGTGTGCTCCACCACTGCACGTGTTTGGGCGTGGGCTTCATTGTATCTTTCCTCTCCTGGGGTTTGGGGGTTCCGGATAGGAGTCATGAGATGGGGTCCATAGCGTCTACATAAAAGGAGATAATTTTATGGCATTTTTGTTATTTTATTTTTTTACTAGTAATGGTGGCGATCAACGATTTTTATCATGACTGCGACATTATGGCAGACACGTTGGGAACTTTTTGCACTATTTTGGGACTATTCACATTTATACAGCGATCAGTGCTATAAAAATGCACTGATTACTGTATAGTTGTGACTGGCAGGGAACGGGTTAACCACTAGGGGGCTAAGAAGAGGTTATGTGTGTCCTAGGGAGTAATTCTAACAGTTTGGGGGTGGGGCTTACTGTGCCATGACACTGATCGCTGCTCCCGATTACAAGGAGCAGACGATTAGTGTCCTGTTACTAGGCAGAACAGGGAAATGCCTTGTTTACACAGGCATCCCCCTGTTCTGCCTCTCTGCGACCCAATCGCAGGACACTGGTGGACATCGTGTCCACGGGTCCCGCGGGCACGGTCACGAGGAGTTACATACATATTCTTAAAAGGGAGGTACAGGTTCGCCCATTTGCCTACCGCTGCCATTCTGAAGCCATATATCGGCTTGTAGTGGTCGTCAAGTGGTTACGCATTAAATACCATAAACAGAGCAGAACAATAGAGAGAGAACAATAAAACGACAACAATTTTGGGCTTTTTTATTTATTTATTTTTATTTTCTTGCACAGCTGTGCCAATCTGCTGCAGTATAATGATGGAGACTGGTCGGCAACTGGTAATCAGAGAATCATCCAAGAGGCCCATGGTAACTCTGGAGGTGCTGCCGAGATCTACAATTTAGGTGGGAGAATCTGTCCACAAGACCCGCACTCCACAAATTTGGCAAGAAGAGAGCCATTGCTGAAAGAAAGCCATAAGAAGTCCTGTTTGCAGTTTGTGAGAAGCCATGTGGAGGACACAGCAAACATGTGGAAGAAGGTGCTCTGGTCAGATGAGACCAAAATTGAACTTTTTGGCCTAAAAGCAAAACGCTCTATGTGGCAGAAAATGAACGTTGCACATCACCCTGAACACATCATTTTAGCAGGGACAGGAAAGCTGGTCAGAGTTGAGAAAAAAATGAATGGAGCAAAACACAGGCCATTCTTCCAAGAGGGCATTCTTCTAAGAATGCCCAATTGAAAATCTGTGGCAAGACTTGAAAGTTGATGTTCACAGATGCTCTCCGTCAAATCTGACACAACTTGAGCTATTTTGAGAAGAAGAATGGGCAAAAATGTCACTCTCTAGATGTGTAAAGCTGGCAGAGACATCCCCAAAAAGACTTGCAGCTGTAATTGCAGTGGAAGGTGGTTCTACAAAGTATTGACTCAAGGGGGGGGGGGGGGGCTGAATACAAATGCCATTTATCATGTTTCTTCTACTTCATTATTATGTGCCACTTTGTGTTGGTCTATCTAAAAAACAAAACATTTTTTTGGTTGTAACATGACAAAATGTAGAAAAATTCTACGGGTATGAATACTTTTTCAAGGCACTGTAGAACATAATGGGCATCCACAGCACATGACATCTGTAATGAGATTTACAGGAAACCTGTACTGAAAAAATATGGAGACTGCCATTCCTGACCTTTCCATCTGAATCTCTATTTGCCTGGCTGTCATGCTAATCTAATAGCTTTAATACTTTGTGAAGCACTGGGCAAGAATAGGTATGCACATCAAGAGTGCTAACTTCATTCTTAACTCTCAACTTGACTTTTACATGTTCATGCAATTTACTAGGCCAATAAGAATTGAGGCCCAACTCTGGGAATATTAAAAATGTTCCCTTGCAGTGAGGCTGCAACCGCACTGCAAGAATTAACTGCTTCAGTCCCAGAAGATTTTACCCTCTTCCTGACCAGAGCACTTTTTAAAATTTGGCACTGCGTCGCTTTAACATCGGTGCCCCATACCCCACCCTCCTCTATGTGAATGAGTATAGGGTACATAGTATCCCTGCCCATTCCCCAAAAAAGTGTCAAAAACAAATAAAAACACACACAGTTTTTGAAAATTCCTTTATTAAAAAAAACAATGTCATCTGATGAAGATCCATCGTCAATCATGCTGCCCGCCCCCCCCCCCCCCCTGCAACCTTTGCCTGCAACAAAGGCTAAATCGCCAACTGCGGGTTGTGCTATTTGACCATTTTTTTTTACATAGGTAAGTGGCTAGGGAACACCTGCCGACGTCACCTGGTGGAACCACGTCCATGTGACATCACCAACAGGTGCATGCTAGGTCTGTAACATCAGAAGGTGATGTTGCCAGGTGGCCCTGCCCCATACCTATATTAGAACTGTCAAGCGGCGGAGCCTGCAGTAGGCGGTTAGCCTTTGTTAACAGTGGAACCTTTTTCTTTCTTCAGATCCGGTGGTGGCAGCGGATTGACGATGGATCTACATGGGGGGACATTGCCTTTTTTTTTTAATAAAGGAATTGTTAAAAACTGTGTCTGTTTTTGTACCCTATATTCATTCTAATAAGGCGGGGGGCTGGGATCTGGGGGCGCTCTTGTTAAAGGGGACTTCTAAATTCTAATAAGCCCCTGCCCACAGATCCCCACAACCACAGTCCAGGCTTATGGGGAATATGCCCTTGTTCCCATCAACATGAAGACAAGGTGCTTTTAGGTGGGGCGGCAGAGCCCTCTGCCCCAAAACACCCCCCATGTTGAGGACATGTGGCCTAGTATGGTTCAGGAGGCGGGGTGCTCACTCCTCCCCCCTTTACTGGCCTGCCAGGCTGCAACTCAGATAAGGGTCTGGTAAGATAATTTTTTTGGGGGGGCACACCTTTCTTTTATACATTGTGGCATGAGGTTCCCCTTAAAATCCATACCAGACCCAACAGGCCTGGTATGTATTGGGGGACCCCCACATATTTTTTTAAATTCTATTGCAATGTTTTTTTTTTTCATTCACCTGTTAGTGGGAAAGCATATTGACAGCTGATGAATCATCCATTGTTAAGGACACTGGAGTCGGCTTCCCGGCGGACTTCTGGGTCTGCTTCTTAGTAACCAGCTATTCACTGTGCCCTTATTGGGCAAAGCTTTGTACATTGTGCGCAGTACATTGTGGGGGGCTCAGCGGGCAAACATCCCGCTGAGCACCCTGCAAATTCCGGTGTTGGCCGAACAGGGCAAACAACTGTTGTTCGGGCTGAATTTTTGCTCAGCTCGAACTGTTTGCCCAACTCTAGCAAACATTACCATTATGCTATGATTCAAAAATGTGACATTCATTATATATAATTTTCCTATGATACCTTGCTGATTGAACATGGTTTTAGAGTGCCTCTGTGTAGGGTGCCAGTCTTGTGACAGCCATTCAGTGTTTCCATTTTTACTCTTTTGTTCAGTAAGGTGAATCGAGATTGTGAATAATTTCTTTTTAAATCGTTAAGGAGCAATTCATGCTTAATTGCCTTGACTGGAAAGAGATTGAGATGTCTAGAGCTGAAAAACCATGGCTCACAGGACAGCAATCTCAGGATATAGTGTTTGTTTTTAAGAATGTGACTAAAACTATTTTATAAACTAGGATGTACTGGTGTACTCCTGAGAAGAAAAGAGCCAAGGATACCTGTTTTTAGAAAACTCACATATTATGACCAGATGAGAACATAACACTGACAAGGCACTCCTGAAATGACATGCAGGTGTCATACTGTATATGCTAAGGTCTTATCATATCATGCATATATGGCACCCACATGTCATTTCAGGAGTGCCTTGTGAGGCCCTGTACACACGATCAGTCCAAACTGATGAAAACGGACTGAAGTTCATTTTCATCGGTTCACAGACTGATGGCCTGATGGTCTGATGTGCGTACACACCATCAGTTACAAAAACCGATCGTGTCAGAACGCGGTGACGTAAAACACAACAACATTCTGAAAAAAATGAAGTTCAATGCTTCCAAGCATGCGTCGACTTGATTCTGAGAATGCGTGGGTTTTTGAACCGATGCTTTTGCATACTAACGATCAGTTTGGACCAATGGTCAGGCATCCATCAGTCCGATTTTAAAGCAAGTTTTAAAACTTTGGACTGAAGGACAACAGACTGATGGGCCGTACACACACACGGTTGGTTTGGACCGACTATTGATATCTGGATCAATCATGGCGGTGAACTTCTCATCAAGGTGGAGCCTTACAAGGCTGTTTAATATCATGACCATAACCTTTTTTATAAACTGGGATGGACTAATGTACCACTACAAGATCAGAAGGAAAAAGAGTCCCAGTCAGGTCCACTTCATTACCGGTATTTCCATGTAACATTTTCCATTTTGACTGGAGAATACACTCAGTAAGCTACTGTTATCCTATGGAAGCTGTTTTGAAGTGCAGAGGTCCGAATAAACTATCTATCTACAGGGCCAGATTAAGAACATCATGGGCCTGGTGCTGAGGATTTTGGTGGGGCCTTTTATAAATAATAAATAAATGCGTGGGAATCACAGCGCAGCAATGGAGGGCCCAGTCTGAAAATGTAAGTGTACCCTAATGTGCTAATATGCTGTGCATATTTGTACATTGTGGCATAACCTACCCCAGGGCCTCTAAAAAGTAGTAATGTCAGGAAAGTAGCTGAGATCCCCGATGTTCCTCTGTACATCACCGTAGTAATCACAACATTAAATAAGTTCTAATAATGGGACAGAACAAATATGAGAACTGAGATTTCCTTTAGTTGAACTAACAAGTGTGTCCATTCTAGAGCTGGTAACATTGAGGGTATTCAGTATCATTTTAAAGAACAGTTTTTGTGGGTAAGCGACATAGGGGAGGAGTACGGACGGTATATAAGTGGGAAGTATGTGCAGGTGAGTGAGAGGAATGTGGAGGGTCTAACATTGGGCACGATGTACAGGAGAAGAGTGCAAAGGGTACGGCAAAAGGCACAATGTACAGGAGAGAAGTGTGGAGGGTATGACAGTGGGCATCATGTACAGGAGAGAAGTGTATGACAGCAGGCACCATGTACAGGAGAGGAGTGTGGAGGGTATGACAGTGGGCACTATGTATAGGAGAGGAATGTGGATGGTATGATAGTGGGCACTATGTATAGGAGAGGAGTGTGGAGGGTATGACAGTGGGCAGTATGTACAGGAGAGTAGTGTGGACGGTATGATAGTGGGCACTATGTATAGGAGAGGAGTGTGGAGGGTATAACAGTGGGCAGTATGTACAGGAGAGGAATGTGGAGGGTATGACAGTGGGCAGTATGTACAGGAGAGAAGTGTATGACAGCAGGTACTATGTACAGGAGAGGAGTGTGAAGGGTATGACAGTGGGCAGTTTGTACAGGAGAGGAGTGTGAAGAGTATGACAGTGGGAAGTATGTACAGGAGGAGTGTGGGGGTATGACAGAGGGTAGTATGTACCAGAGAGAAGTGTGGAGGGTATGATGGGGCAGTATGTACAGGAGAGAAGTGTGGAGGGTATGACAGTGGGCAGTATGTACAAGAGAGGAATGGGGATGGTATGATAGTGGGCACTATGTATAGGAGAGGAGTGTGGAGGGTGCGACAGTGGGAAGTATGTACAGAAGAGGAGTCTATGACAGCAGGCAGTATGTACAGGAGAGGAGTGTGGAGAGTATGACAGTGGTCACTATGTACAAGAGGAGTGTGGAGAGTATGACAGTGGGCACTATATATAGGAGAGGAGTGTGGAGGGTATGACAGTGGGCACTATGTACAGGAGAGGAGTGTGGAGGGTATGACAGTGGGCACAATGTATAGGAGTGGAAGGATGTTTAGGGACTGCGTAGTGGTTAAGCGGGTCATACA
Organism: Rana kukunoris; assembly: GCA_029574335.1. Lineage (NCBI taxonomy): Eukaryota > Metazoa > Chordata > Amphibia > Anura > Ranidae > Rana > Rana kukunoris. The sequence continues at coordinate 80,513,203 of CM056053.1, forward strand.
TGACTTGAAATTACACCAATTATGCCGAGACAAGCCATAGCCGATCTATGTATGGGCTAGCTGGTTTTACACAAGTCAATCTATTAATCGACTTGAGTACAACCAGCCTGTTTTTCCAAAAACAATCAGTTCTGCCAGCTATAGATAGCAACACCGATCATTGTACTTACTGGCAGGACACAATAACACTACAGGAGTGATTCCCCCATCTACAGGTCAGCAGGTGAGAGGGTGTGTGGGGACAGGCTGGGGAGAGATACCAGCCAGTAGCTGGGTAGGCACTGGCTAGTATCAGAGCCAGATACACACAGGTTACATACGTCGCGATCATTCGAGCGAGAGCAATAATTCTAGCACTAGACTTCCTCTGTAACTGTAAACATCTAACCTAAAAAATGTTTAAAGCATCGCTTAGGATACCAAAAAAAATAAAATCGTGCTAACTTTAGTGTTCTTTTAATGTATGAAACAGTTTATTTCCAAAAAAAACATGTTTGAAAAATTGCTGCGCAAATACAGTACCGTGCTAGAGCTGCACAATTAATCGTTAAAATTGTGATCTTGATTCAACCCCCCAACATCTCCAATGCAGAGTTTGCTGATTCTTTCATATAACAAATGGAGAGACTTTCAGCTGTCAAAAGAAAATATCTGTACAGTCTGCCAAGTTCTTAGCAGGAAACATTGTAACTAACGCATTCTTCTTATATCAAAGGGATACACTTCTGTGTGTAAAGAAAATATCCGGGCAGTCTGCCAAGTTTGTAAACAACATGAAACATTGTAACCAACTTCCTTTTTAGGACAAACTTCTGTGTGTAAATGCAAGAAATGTAACCACTTAAAGTCCAACACTTGTTTAAGTTAAAAAGCAATATTTTTTGCTAGAAAATTACTTGGATCCGCCAAACATATATATTTTAGCAGAGACAAAAATGGCAATTGCTGCAATATTTTATGTCACGCTGCATTTGCCTACTTCAATGAATAATAAAAACCATAAAAACAAAACAGTAAAGTTAGCCCATTTTTTTTCATTTTAATGTGAAAGACGATGTTATGCCGTACGAATCGTGAGAGAATCGTGATCTATCTTCTAAGCAAAAAAATTGCAGTTGTTGTTTTAGCCAGAATCGTGCAGCTCTATACCGTGCAACATAAAAAGTTGCAAAGACCACCATAGAGTAATTTTCTAGCAAAAAACAAATGATGATTTTTTTTCTCAGTCTGCTGCAGTGTGTCAGCTTGTATTTATAATGGCCGCTCTGTATGTAGCTTCTGACAGGCTGTGCAAGCAGGCCCGTATCTCCGGAACCATAAATGATAGCCATCCCATATTTTGACCGGTTGTGGGGTAGGTCTTCAACTGACTATCCCCCAAATGTGGGGTTTTTGTGACCTCTGGTCATCGAGCTACAACCCCTGAAGTCGATCTAAAAAAAAAAAAAAAAAAAAAAAACTTTTTTTTTTTTTTTTTTTTTTTTTGGGGCAAATGGGCCTATCTTGAGAAAGGGGCCTGGAGCTGCAGCTCCATCAGCCCCTCTGTTAATCCGGCCCTGTCTATCTATCTATCTATCTATCTATCTATCTATCGATAGATCGATAGATAGATCGATAGATATATAGATAGATAGATAGATCGATAGATATATAGATAGATAGATAGATAGATAGATAAATATATATATATATATATATATATATATATATATATATATATATATATATATATATATATATATATCTCAAGGTCTGCCTCAGTGGTTCCTGTTTTTGTCAAACAGTCATTCCATAGGGAAGAGTGTCTAGAGAGTTCTCACAACCAGAAGACACAATTCATCCAAGTTACTCACAACACATTGTATAATCTTATGTCAGCTTGCAGACATATGAAACCTTAAAAGGTCGCTAGGTAATAACTGTAGTTTGTTAATCTGCTCCCATGCGTTCTTATTACAGAATATACCTTATCACCTGACCTTATCACTTGTCACAATCAAACAAAGCACAAACAAAATGCTATAAAGAATAGTATATAATATAATAATACTGATACAAAATTAAGTTCATTGTATAAATGTAACAACAATCAAGGCCAGATTACAGTGAATTACTGTATATGTCACTTTATCCCATCCTCTCCTCTAACCCCTAATGCATTGTTAATGCAGGCTGCGCTCACCACCACATTATACATATTGATCGTACACTAAACAAAAATTGTTTGCTGCATTTACATTGTATAAAACGATTGCTTCCTAGTTCATCATATTGTACAGTAAAATAATAGAATGGTGCCAACTTTAAATACGATTTTAAGTCTTATGACTGTTCATATGATTTGGTTCTAGTTACAAAATGTTTTTTTTTGTTACATTTTGATGCATATCTATTTATCATATCAACCTATTAGTCTTTAGAGTATTTTTTTTTTTTTTCATTTTCTTTTGGTGGTCTTGCGAATGACACATTTTCTGTCCTAGGGTGACAACACTCCATCACTGTACCGTATCCATGAAGAAGCAGTGTTGCCACCCTAAACTACTCTCCAAACACCTCCCCCTCGCCTTACTTTCATTTCATAGAAAGGAGCAGTTTTGTAGCTTACAAAAGATAGCTGAGACGACTAAAAACGTTCTTCAGTTGACTACACTGGAAGCGGCAAAGACAATGGAATTACGTCAAGAACATCCGCTGACACCCGCGATCTCATAAGGACCAATGTATGTCCCTTTTTTCATCTGCAAACGGATGGATGAAAAAGCGGACATACGGTTCGCAGGTGTGAAAGGGGCCTAACACTTTAAGTCAAAATTGTTTCTTTATTATGTTGTAAATCAATATATAAAAATATACATTGGCTCCTGCTGCTGTCAATCAAATACTGTGACATGGGAGTCGGTGGCTGGACTGAGTCCTGCTTTCTGTGGAGGTAGCAACAGGACTCGGGAGCACGCCCGCACGAGTGCCCCATGGAATGTGGCTCTCTGTAGGGGCTCTCTTAGAAGAGGAGGGGCCAGAAGCGCACCATCAGTGAAAAATCCGATCATGTCGTGCTGAGAAAAATGAAGTTTAATGCTTCCGAGCATGCATCGACTTGATTCTGAGCATGCGTGGATTTTTAACTGATGGACGTACCCACAGACGATCATTTTTTTCTACCTTTTTTTTAACCATCAGATAATTTTAAAACAAGTTCCTAGTTTTTTGACTAATGGATAAAAAAACGATGGGGCCCACACACGATCGGTTCGTCTGATGAAAATGGTCCATCAGACAGTTTTCATCAGACAAACTGATCGTGTGTACGCGGCATAACAATCCACTCACAGTCCACTCACCAATATTAGTTTAAAGACTTTCTTTGGGTACTTTTATTTAAAAGAATGAAGTTTCTTTTTCTCAGTTTTTTCCATACAGTGGTTTCATTATTATACAATATTCAATGCAAAACTACAGCTTCCTGGTTATAAAGCAATTCCACTCAGATTTCTCTGCCTCTATTAGATCAAGGCTTCTCCTGGTCATATGTTACTTCCACAGGAACGGTATTTCCCCTTGTGTGAAACAGCATCCACCTAATGTGTTCATGCATCTGCTGCTCCCTGACAGCACAGTGGTCTCCTTGGAAGAGTGGAGTCCTGAAATCTGCTCCCATACCATAAGGCCTGTACACATCTGTACAATTAGACAGGTGCTATTTACCATCAAACCGTGGACCCAGATTTGCAGGCTTTATCCTACCCGACAAAGACTCCAAGCTCCAGGACCCATACTAGGATTTACTAATCCTGGAGAAAAGTGAAATGCCAGTTTTCTCCTAGTGATAGACACATGCCAAATCACGTAAAATCTGAAAGCTGACTATCACCAAACCCTTATTACATCTTGACATGGTGAAGCCCTGTCACAGACCAAAAAGAACACTATTTAGTTGTGGTGTAAAAGGAGACACATCAAGACAGGGGGTTGAGGGAGCACAGGTTCCATTCTATTGTTGATCATCCGGTCCTCTCTGTAGACAGATTGGACATCACCTCATTATAAAAGCCAAACTTTTTTTTCATAAACATTTTATTGAAGTTTAGGAGAAATACAACAAATAACCTCCAAGTACAGTACGCCATCATGTAAATGGAAGATGATAAACCATTAAATAAATTAACAAATGACAGAGCCTAACATGAGGTAGGTGAAGGCTATCAGCCTAGGAAGACACCCTAAGGGCTCTTTCACACGGAGCGGACCGTTTTTCGGTCCGCTCCGTGTGTCCGTCAGCTCAGCGAGGGGTCTCCGCTCAGCTGTCAGCAGACAGGGCGGTCCCCGCACACTGTGCAGGGACCGCCCTGTCTCTCCTCCGCTCTCCCCTATGGGGAGTCGGATGGAAACGGACCGTCTGTCCATTTGCATCCGATCCGTTTGGCCGGAAGGAAGAAAAATAGGACATGCTTCCGTCCGAAAAAACGGATGCGGATCTGGCGGACGTTAGCGGATGCATCATCCTCTAACGGATCCGCTCCCATAGGGGCCCATTACAAGTCCGTTAACAGACTTGTAATTGGCGGACCGTTCGTCCGCTAGTGTGAAAGGGCCCTAAAGAGCATATAAAAAGCTATATAACCGATACTAATATTTACCTAATCTTATGAACGCATTTCCTGAGACTACCGGTTAATGACCACCATATGAATGTGGGGGGCATATAGGTAATATACAGGAAGGTTGCTCTATGGGCAATAAGGAACATGAAAATGGTAGGCAACTATCTCAGGTCATTCCTATCCCATCCATCCACAGCCACCAGAACCAGACTACAGGGAAGAAAGAGAAAAAAGGGGGAGGAGGGAGGACAAGAAGAGGGGATAGGAAGGAAACAAACAAAAGATAAAGAGTGGAGAAGGGGTGGGACCACCACCGACTGCCCTCTCTACCCATCTCTGATGAGTATGCTTTGCTGTATCACACCAAAGGCAAGAATCAGGTGAGATTTCTCAAAAACTTTACATTTTTATTTTACTTTCAAAATATTTATTGTTTTTTACAAACAAGAATCCAAAGTACAAAAGTCATCAAAAACAAATATGCAACAGGAATGGGAGGAAAAGAGAATGGTGGAGGATAACTCCCTGGTTACATAGCCCAGAACAATAACACAGCAACGGTTCAATCTGGGAGAGGAGCCATGTTCCAAAACACCAAATAACCTCCCAATGCCCACTTTTATTTTATTTTAAAGAGAGTTGGGTTAGAGTAGATGTGTAATTGCTTTATGTGTCTCTATCAGCTAGAAATGCCCTCTCTCTTTGTTCAGGAGACAGTTTTCACTAACAGAGAAAGTGATTGGGAAATCCAGATTGTTACAATTGTGACCAGAAAAGAGGTGAAGGTAAATATCCCAATGAGTACAGGTGTCTAAAGGGTAAATTCCTCTCACTTTGCAGAGGCTTCCTCTGACTCCCTGGTGTATTTCCAGGACAAGAAGTAAAGGGATGTGATTGTATTACATTGGAAAAAGACAACGGTGGGCTCACTTGCGTTCTGAAAGAACATGGTTAATCCAACATTACCCCTTTATAAAGCCGCTTACGGGAACTGTGCATGTCCTATGAAGTTGGGAAAAGTGTGGGACTGTTTGCAAATTGTGGGACTGTATATCTAATTATATACTGATTTATTTTTTGTATTTCCTCTGCTCAGCCTGATGGGGGCTGGACATGCCTTCCAGTTCCTGTATGTTTAGAAAAAAAGTTTATGTACTTCAAAGGGAGGCTTGTCTGGCCACCCAGCACAGTGGAGACTATTGTATGTCATTGTTTGCTTAGACCTGAATCACAGCATTTTTTAATACTGGTGGTGCACATTTTGCCATTGTTGAATACTAGCCAAAAACTGATCCTAGCTTGATAGCATCACATTTTATTACGTTTTTGCTATAGTTCTATAGGAATCATGTCAGTGTATCTTGCCTGCAGTGGAAGTTGGGGGAAATGAGGAACAAGGGTATTATCTAAGGCCGCGTACACACGATCGGTCCATCCGATGAGAATGGGCCGACAGACCATTTTCATCGGGTCACCGCTGAAGTGGCCTGTTGGTCTAATGTGCGTACACACCATCAGTTCAAAAACCGATCGTGTCAGAACGCGGTGACGTAAAACACGACGACGTACTGAAAAAAACGAAGTTCAATGTTTCCAAGCATGCGTCGACTTGATTCTGAGCATGCGCAGGTTTTTGAACCGATGCTTTTGTGTACTAACGATCGGTTTAGACCGATGGTCAGGCGTCCATCAGTCCGATTTTAAAGCAAGTTTTAAAACGTTGGTCCGAAGGACAACAGACCGATGGGCCGTACACATGGTCGGTTTGGACCGATGAAACTGAACTTCAGTCCATTTTCATCGGTTTAGACTGATCGTGTGTACACGGCCTAAGTTTGTAGCTTGTAAGCTTGGATTGTTTTACTGTAATCTTGTATGCTGAACAACTGAATTAAAACATGTGTATATGTATATAGAAAATAAAAAGTGAACGGACAACAAAACTATCAATCGATGGAAGTTTTAACTCTTCTCTATGCCATCCAAAAATAAAAAAGAACCCTTGGCTATACACTTTAAGAGTTGTGGTATGACAGTGGGTGAATGGAGTTGGTTAAATTATGGAAAGCAATGCCATGGAAGAGACAGCTGAACGAGGTAGTCAATTTTTAGGCATGATGGCAAAAGGGTAAAACAGGCAGCTGTACTTACAAGCAGAAACTACAATAGTTACATCGATGGGTGCATAAGACTTCAATTACAAGCATCGTGCTTTTTATTTTCAGTCATGTGACTGTAATTTCAAATTTCATTGCACTCAATAGCCAAAAATAACTGACTACTATTTGAAAAGGGGTTCTTGTGAATTGCGTCTATTTTCTAGACAGGTAGCGCTTTTGTTTGTATGGCATCTCTATGCTGTCTGTGTGCACCACTGGTAATTGTGTTTCAATAGTTTATGATTCTCAGACCTTGTAACTAATGCTCTTAAAATATTCCACAAATAGTAAACTTTTATTCTGATAGCTCTGAGATTCCACCACGGTGTTCATGAGATACAGAAGTTATGGGGTGCTTCTTTTGCCACCTGTTTTTGTTTTTTATATTAACCAATAGTATATACTGTATACAGTTACAACAAGTAGTATTTTTCTACATTATTTCCATATCAAAAGTCAGCTGATTAGAGCTGGTGCTTCAAATTCTCAATCCCTCCACTTACAAAGTACATGCTATGAATAGAGTCCAGTCCCCCTACAATTTCTGTTCCACCAAGCCACAGAAGTAAATTACAAGACAAAAAAAAGATTTGGAGGAAAAATACCAACCACATCCTTGCTATTTCGATGTTTTTATACAAAATATTGTGCAGCCAGAGTGCATCCCATTTTAAGCAAAAGTTGCTATTCACACTACAGATTGCAAGCTGTATATTAGTCAGATTGACAGACCAGCATTATAATTCTTGGCAAGATATATTCATTGTATCTTAGAGCCCTTTCATACTGGGGCATTTTTCAGGCGGTTTGGCGTTAAAAAAAGCCTGTAAAGCCTCATCTGCAATCCCAATGTGAAAGCCTGAGTGCTTTCAGAGCCCTTTCACACTGCCAGTGCCCGAAAAACGCTGGTAAAGACCCCTTTCACACTGGGGCGTTTTTTCAGGCGCTTTGGCATTAAAAAAGCTCCCTCAATCTAAAGGGGGCTTTAGGAGCTGTGTATTCAACACTCCTAAAGTGCTGCAAAGAAGCTGCTTGCAGGACTTTTTTTGAAGCCCTGCCAGCTCAGCGACTCAGTGTGAAAGCACTCAGGCTTTCACATTGGGATTGCAGATGCAGCTTCTTTCAGGTGCTTTTTTTTAACCCTAAAGCGCCTGAAAATCGCCTCAGTGTGAAAGGGGTCTGCAAGCGTGTTTTGATCAAACATTAGCAAATCAACTTTGTGGCCAGGCTATGGACATTCAAGTTTTTTCAAACATTCAAAGTTTATTATGTCTCATAAAATATAACAATGTGAATCGTACATGTCAGAAGTTTACAGCTGCCTGCAGGTCAGCACAATTAGCAGGAACATAACAAGGTAATCAGTAGAATATACCTGGAAATACATAAGCGGGGGGGGGGGGAGAGAGACAAAACACCCCACATCAATTGACATAAAGCCAGATATAAACAGCGTATTTAGACCCAAAGGTCCGCCTTGTATCTGCAACAGCCTCCTAAAGGCTAGTCCGGACAGACCCTCTACAGGTCATACCGCTCTTCAGTGGCGTAGTAGGCAGGAGCGCTAACTAGGCCATCATAGGCTAATTTTCAAGCAGCAAACTTCAAGTATCAAGATTAAAGCCAGAAACAGAAAGGGGAAAGACAGGAAAAAGAGGTAGAGTAGGAAACCACGGTAACAGTCAAAGTAGTATGTATGGGTCTATGCCCAAAGCACCTCTCACGTGTATTCTAAGTAGGCGCCCGTGTCATGATCTCTGAATAGGTGGAGGAGTATCTAAACTCCACCCATGGTCGCCACATCTCCTGGAGTTTGTCCACCTGATCGGTCGACTGGGCCAAGGTTTCTTCCATAGCATAAACGTCTGAAATTTTTCTGAGCCACTCAGCAATGGACGGAACCCTCAAAGATTTCCAGTATAGAGGGACTAGGGATTTAGCTGCGTTCAATAGATGTCTCGTCAGGGAGCTTTTATATCTCTTCAATGAGACGTTTGTGACATGAAGTAAGCAAGATGCCGCATTCAGGTCAATGCTCGTGTCAGTAATTTGCTTGGTCAACAAAATGACCTTGTCCCAAAACGGTACAATGGATGGACACTGCCACCAAATGTGGACTAAGGATCCCTTTCCAGATCCGCACCTCCAACACTCATCTGGGATTTGAGGGTTCCATCCATGCATTTTAGTCGGGGTGTTATACCAGTGGGTCATAATTTTGTAAGCCGTTTCCTGCATAGTAGTACTTATTGAACATTTATGCATCATAATACAAGCATACCTCCATTGTTTAGGGGTGATCTCAATACGCAGCTCTTTCGACCATCTCGCTCTGAGTGCCTCGGCCGCCCCATGATCCTCATCCTGCAACCATAAGTAGGCCATAGAGGTAGACCTTTCACAACGTGAACCCTCAAGACAGATTGACTCCAAGGCTGTAAGGGGCCTGCTGTAAGCCTCCTTCCTAGACCCCACTCCAAGATAGCTACGCAGTTGGAAATAAGCCCAAAGGGGCATCAGTGGGACATCTGCATCTTTTTTAAGAGCGGTCCAGTCCCTAAGTACCCCATCTTTGAAGCAGTCTCCTGCCAGAAGGGGCCGTGAGTCCACCGACCTTCTAAAGTACGGGTTATTCAGGCCCGGCAGGAAACCGGGGTTGTCCCTTAGGGGGGCTAGCGGACTCGGAAGTGATGTAATTGCAGGGGTCTCAGTGAGCTTATGTATAATTTCCAAAGTGGGGCCCGTAATAGGATGAGATTTCAGTTCTGGAGGGAGGTCAACCCGCGAAATCCATGGGGCAAACCGGAGCGGAATCGGGCAAAGATCCGCCTCCAGTGATACCCAGTCTTTCAGAGAACCGTGGCAATGCCAATCGATGACCCTGGTCAAATGAGTAGCTTTATAGTATGACAGAAAGTCAGGCAGGCCCATTCCCCCTCGATCTTTAGGTTTCAGCATCAAAGAGTATTTAATTCTGGGTCTTTGCGAGTTCCACAGGAACCTCAATAGTAGAGATCTCAGTGAAGCAAAGAAGACCCTAGGGATCTTAATGGGTAGGGTATGAAAAAGATAGAGCAGACGGGGGAGAAGTGTCATCTTAATGATGGCTGCACGACCAAACCAAGAAAAACGCCCGGCTTTCCATTTCTCCAAATCTGCCTCCGCATTTTTAAGGAACTGGGGGAAGTTTTGTCTATATGTGTCAGCCGGGTTTGGCGTGAGCCATACTCCCAGATACTTTAAAGATTTGGTTTCCCACCTAAAGGAGGACGACTCCCTCACCTGGGACAGGACATGGTCCGGCAATGAGAGACTCAGGGCTTCAGACTTGGCATAGTTGATTTTGAGGTTAGAAACATAACCATACATGGCGAACTCTTTCAGCAAAACTGGCAGAGATGTCACAGGGCTGGTGAGAGAGAAAAGAAGATCATCCGCATAGGCGGCTACCTTATATTCCGTATTCAAGATCGTGAAGCCCCGAATATCTGCATTATTCCTGACCATCCTAATGAAGGGTTCTAAAGACAGAATGAATAGAAGGGGAGACAACGGACACCCCTGCCTAGTGCCATTTGCAATCGAGACTCTCTCCGATAGGGAGCCATTTATTTTCAATTTAGCCGAGGGACTTTGGTACAATGCCGAAATCCTGGCCATCATGTGGGGGCCTAAACCCACCCTAGTGCATACGGCCAGCATATAGTCCCACGCAACGCGATCAAAGGCCTTCTCCGCGTCAGTGGACAGGAGAAGGCCCTCGATACCCCGGGTCCGAGCAGCCTGCGCTAGCAGCAGGGTTTTAATTACATTGTCTCGCGCTTCACGGCCCGGCATGAAGCCCACCTGGTCCGGTCCAATCAAATCAGAGAGAACGGGACTCAGCCTGGACGCCAATACCTTTGCGTGTATCTTGGCGTCAAGATTCAAGAGCGATATGGGACGGTAGCTGGCACAGTCAGTGGGGTCCTTGCCCTCCTTGTGTAGAACTGTGATGTGAGCTGAGAGAAAGTCTGGCGTGACCGTCCTAGGATCGGACAGGGAGTCCAAAGCGGCCCTGAGGGGCCCCACTAGGGTCTGGGCGAAGGTTTTATAGTATATCGAGGTGAAGCCGTCAGGGCCCGGGCTCTTCCCCGGTTTAAGCTGCTTTATAGCGGAGGCTATTTCATCCTGAGTGATCGGGCCTTCTAGTAGGGCGATATCTGAGTCTGAAATAGCGGGGAGGCCACTGTCTACCAGGTAGTCCCTAATTATCTGAGCCCTATCTCCCTCTCGTCCCTCCGGCCTGTGACCCGTCGGCAAGTTATACAGCTTCGTGTAGAAGCTGTGGAAGTGTCCCGCAATCGCATCTGTAGTGACATCAAGCGTGCCATCGGCCCGACGAATACCGTGAATGAAATTCTTGTTCGTTTGTTCCTTCAGCGCCCTGGCTAGGAACTTCCCAGCTTTATTGCCAGATTCGTAATATATCCGTCGTCTAAAGAAAAGGAATCTCCGCGAACGCTCGTCAAAGAGCTGTTGTAGGTCTTTCCTCTTCTCTAGCAATTCCGCAGCTGACTGTACAGACAGGGACTGTTTATGAAGCGTCTCCAGAAATTTTATCCGATTCGCCAGGTTGCTAATGGTTACGTCTCTATCTCTCTTGCGTCGGGCACCCATTTTCATTAGTTCGCCACGTATCGTACACTTGTGGGCTTCCCACACCATTAGGGGGTCAGCCTCGGCCGTGGCATTTCTACTAAAAAATTCACCCAGCGATGCAGTCAATTCTGATCTGAGTTCAGGGTCCGTCAGAAGAGACGCATTTAGTCTCCAAGCAGGCGGTCTATGTGGAGCAGACAGTTCCTCCAGGGAGAGTGAGATCGGTGCGTGGTCCGAAAAGGACCGAATGCCTATATGCGCCCCAGACACCTTCGTCAGATCTCTCTGGGATAAGAAAAGATAGTCTATGCGAGAATGTCGGTCGTGCGGGGGAGAATAAAAGGTGAAGTCCCTCCCATCTGGGTATAAAAACCTCCAGACATCAACCAGTTGCAAGGACTGCAGCAACGTTTTGATGCGCCTAAGGGTCCTATAGGTAATGCAGGTCTTCCCATTGGATGTGTCAGAGAGCGGGTTGAGTGGAACGTTGAAATCCCCCCCTAGAATCAGGCATCCAGAGGAGAAGCCCAACAGTTCTCGGACTATCTGTTGACAAAAGGAAACATGAGCCTTGTTGGGAAAATAGACGTTAGCCACCGTTACAGGCGTACTACCGTAGAGGCCCTTTAAAAACACGTATCTACCCCCTGGATCAATGACCTTTTCCTGGAGGACAAAGAGTGCGTGCTTGCTGATTAAGATGGACACCCCCCTAGCCTTGGAGTCGTCACTCGTGGCATGGTATGCCTCCGTGTAACAGGAGTCCGTCATGCGAGGCACGTGGTGCGTTTTAAAGTGGGTCTCCTGGAGGAGCACAAACTGGGGCTTACCTTTCCTGAGTTCCCGCAGGAGAGTGGAGCGCCGCTCCGGGATGTTTAGGCCCTTCACGTTGTGAGACACCACAAATGGGTTCCGCCCGAGATCCGTGTATGCCATGGTCAGGACTCAGAGCGAGATGGGCCGAGCGCACCTGTAGCAAAAGAGAATCACAGGACACGGGCACCCGTAAATTATGATCAAATAGAAACAACTTGCAAAATCGACTATACCAAGAAAAAGGAGAAGAGGCAGTAGTGCCAGTAAGTGAAGTTGAGAGAGAGGGAAGAAGAGGGAGAGGGAGTGAAAGGAACCAGAGAATGAAAAAGAGAGTATGAGATTTCCCTGCCCGGGTAGGGGGTGAGACCCTCTTCCGGGCGGAATAAGTCAGTGCGTCCGCAATTCCTCAGAGAACGCGGAGGCACTGGTTAGGGGGTAGAGGGAGGCAGTCAACAACGACGTAGACTGACAACTTTACCAGTACAATCAGAAAACTTGTGAAATAAACTGTAAGTGTCACAAATTTCAACTACAGAACACACACACGGCCTGCGAAAAATGGCTAACGTAGCTTCGTCTATTACTAGACGTATCTTCCCCGGCAAAACAAAAAAAAAAAAAAAAAAAAAAAAGGAGAGGGGAGCACCACACAAATCACCACAATCCCCCCCAGCACCAAGGGCATATTAGGTCAATATATGTCAGTAATCTAACCGCTATAAGGATCCCCCCTTAGTCCTGCAGGTCATAGTTCGCTGTCCATTAGAGGTCCCGCCTCCCTTTGCCAAGGCCTCGAACCGCTAAATTTGGCCTCCACAAAGCGTAGCCATAGACCTAGAGTTCAGAATAAGGCAAGGGTAGAGAGTATGCGTCAGTTCACTCACAGTGTCTATGCAGGAAGAGTCCTTTATCAACTACCAAATGGGCAATGTAAGTTAGGTAGAACTACCACGCGGTCAGCCCAACAGATTAAACACAAACCAAAAAACGTGTGGGGCAGGGGGGGGAATCTGTGGGTATACCGGCCGGTATACCACATCGACAGTAGGCAGACAGTGAATCAAAAAATTGTTAAGGCAAAAACAAGAGCAAAGTAATTGGGCTGAGGTATGAGGTGGTGTGGTGGGTCACAGACTCAATGGTGGCAAACATGGTCAGTCCTCCCCACGCCCCCTCCTGGAGGAGTGTGGAGTGCCCGCTTTAGAGCCACCCGGGCGAAGGGGTTTTTGCCTTTTTTGGGGACGTTTCTCTGGCGTGGAGAAGGGAGATCTGGGTGGTGAGCCATCCGGCCGTGGATCCCGGAATTCTGCATACCAATCAGGAAGAGGGACATAGTCCAGATCCAACGCAGCACAGAAATCTTGTAATCCATCTGGGTCCCGCAGAGTGTGTTGGTGGCCACCAGATGTCACTGACAAGGCAAAAGGGAATTTCCAGGAGTATCTCAGACCGCGTTCCCTAAGCTTGTCCAGCAGAGGGCGCAGGGCCCTCCTATTCTTCAAAGTGATCTGTGAGAGGTCCTGAAACAGCATGATTGTGGCACCATTAAACACAATTTGATCATTTCCCCTTGCCTTCCTCATTATCTCCTCCTTCAGGGGGAAGCTTTGTAGGCAGCAAATAATGTCCCGTGGAGGAGCAGAATCAGGCCCCTTCGGTTTTAGTGCTCTATGAGCCCTGACAAATTCAATTGCGACATCCTCCTGTCTCTCCAGCAGACTATTAAACACACGTTGCAAGGCAGGCATGATGTGAGCAGATTCTACAGTCTCAGGGATGCCCCTCACACGAATGTTCTTTCTCCTTCCCCTGTTGTCCAAGTCCTCCAAATGCCTGTTTATTTCTATGAAATGATAGTTGTGTATGGAGGAAGTCTTTTCCAGGCAATGGATGGCCCTGTCCCTCTGCCTTCCGGCAGACTCTGCCCCCACCATACGTTCATTCAGGGCCAGGAGGTTGGATTTGATGTCAGTGATAGCAGCGGAGAACGCAGACTTGATGTCTGCAGCTATCACCGACATGTCAGCCAGCGTGAGGGGGTGGTTGGAGTGAGTCGCCTCCCTACCTGAGTCCTCCGGGAGGGATTGTGAGTCCTCACTAAAATCCTCCTCGTGGTGCTGTTCCAGCGCCATCTTGGCCTTTCCCATCGTGCAGCGGATCCCCGCCGATGGCTTGAATATGTCCGTGATAGTGCGGGCTGAAGCTGCGGGAGTTCCTCTCCTCGAGCGCGGGGTGTTGTGTGCTCGTTTCCCGGGCATCAGAGAGCCGTGAGTCGGGGAAGGAGTCTATTGCAGGCCGTGTGTGCCCCGGAGCTCTCCTACTAAGCGTCCATGTCCGTTGCGCGCCAAGCCACGCCCCCATTCAAGTTTTTTAACATTCTTAACAAGCAGTAATACTGATTGTGTTTAAACAAGTCCTCACTAACTTCTGTAGCTGCAATAACTGTGGAGCAACTGACCCTCTAAGGCCTCGTACACACGATCAAATCTGTCCACTGGAAACGGTCAGTTAAGGATTTTGCTAACATCTTCTGAAGGATTTCCCAAAAGAATATGTAATATGAACACTAGAGAGCGGAAACATATAATTCATCTCACAGCAACACCAAAAATGTCACCAGAACAGAGGACAAGATGGAGACATGGGCAACAACAAAACACTCACAAAATATACTTTTTTCACTGTGGCTTAGATTTAGCTGGTAATCAACTCTACCAAGCAATAACTGACAGTGAAATGTTTATCTGACAGAACCACAGCGTTGACTTCCCTTTTTCCTCTACAACACAATGTTAATAATATTACCAACATTTAGGTGTGCAGCATCACAAGTCCATGAATCTAAAAAGGTGCAAATCCTTTCAAGACCAAGTCCACCTAACGTAATAATTTAGTACTGAGTTATTTGTGATGTGTATCACAAGTTTCTTAGGCCGCGTACACACGACCAAATATATCTGTTCAAATCGGTCTGACAGACCGATTTGAACGGATATGTCTGCTGGCTGTTTTGGTTTGATCGCTGTACACATGATCAAACCAAAATCCCCGCCGGCAGACAGCGCGGTGACGTGGCGGTGACGCCGCCACGTCAACTGCACCAGGAAGTAAAACACTTTCCGCGCATTCGTCGAATCCATTTGACGCATGTGCGGGCAGATATGTTTAGCGTACTAACCAGCAGACATATCGGTCCGACGGGTTCCCAGCAGACAGATTTTAAAGCAGGCTTTAAAATCTGTCTGCTGGACAAATCCGTCGGCTCGCCTGTACACACGATCGAATCTGTCTGCTGAGACGGTCTGTCAGACCGTTTCCAGCAGATAGATTTGATCGTGTGTACGCGGGCCTAATGCCGCGTACACACGGTCGTTTTTTGCGATGAAAAAAAAAACGTTGTTTTTTAAAACGTCATTTGAATTGATCGTGTGTGGGCAAAACGTCGTTTTTTGTCTTAAAAAAAACGACAAAAAAAATTCCAAAATGCTTGAATTTTTTGTGTCGTTTTTCAAAACGTTGTTTTTTGTTTCACAAAAAGTCACCGTGTGTAGCAAAAACGTCATTTAACACGACGTTTTTCAACCCGCGCATGCCCAGAAGCTAGTTATGAAGCGAGCTTCAATGGAAAAGTGTGGTGAACGTAACCTCGTTTTTTGTGAAAAAAACGATGGTGTGTATGCAACATCGTCTTTGAAAGTGACGTTTCAAAAACGTTGTTTTTTACTTCACAAAAAACGTCGTTTTTTTTCATCGCAAAAAACGACCGTGTGTACGCGGCATAAGATTTCTCTTAAGCTGCGTACACACAATCATTTTTCGGCATGAAAAAAAACGTTGTTTTAAAAAAATGCCATTTAAAATGATCGTGTGTGGGCTTCACATCATTTTTCTGGTTCTGAAAAACGAAAGAAAATATTTTCGAAAATGCTGCATTTTTTAATGACATTTTAAACTATGTCGTTTTTTTGGGTTGTAAAAAATGATCGCGTGTGGGCTAAAACAACGTTAAAAACCCGCACATGCTCAGAAGTAAGTTATGAGATGGGAGCACTCATTCTGGTAAAACTACCGTTCATAATGGAGTAAGCACATTCATCACACTGTAACAGACAGAAAAGGCGTCATCCGCATGGAACTTCCCCTTTATAGTGCCGTCATACGTGTTGTACGTCACCGCGCTTTGCTAGAGCATTTTTTTAAAACGATGGTGTGTAAGCAACTTCGTTTTAATGATGAAGTTGGAAAAAATCTTTTTTTTTCATGCCGAAAAATGATCGTGTGTACGCGACATTAGACTTCAGCAGAAGCCTTTTATCCTTTACAATTTTCTGACCAGTTGACTTTAAATGATGTCTTCTGTAGCTCTGAGGGGACTCTACAATACATGCTATTTTTATACCAGAGATGGCAGCTGTACATTGATTCAGTATTGAGTGTGCTTTGCATGAACATACAAG
The DNA here is from genome assembly GCA_029574335.1 of Rana kukunoris. Classification (NCBI taxonomy): domain Eukaryota; kingdom Metazoa; phylum Chordata; class Amphibia; order Anura; family Ranidae; genus Rana; species Rana kukunoris. Next base: position 80,529,877 of record CM056053.1, read on the forward strand.
AGGATGTAGATGGAGCAACAGTCTCGCTGATGTGCTATATGTGGTGCTATATACTACTATCTGCTTGTGGTGACATTTCAGCCGATGCTTATAAAGCTGTCAAACAATTCCCAAATGTGTCCCCCATAAAGAAACAAATTTAATTTAATTTATTTTTAGCTATAAGTGCACAGCCTGGGGATATCCTATTTTTTAAGCTGCTATCCCTTCATCTTTAAAAAACATCTCTCTAAAATTGGCACATAAGATCACAAAAATCTAATTTTCTGATACACCTTTGTATGTTTCCAAAGTTGTGCTAAGAAGCAGCTTGACTTATTGCGCAATGTTTCAATGAGTTTCTACTAGACATGTGCACACTAAAATATTACATTTTGGAATTTCGGTTTCATCTGAAAAATGTATTTATTTAGTTACTCCTGAAATTTGTTTTTATTTATTTTGTTTAGTTAAAAGATGCATTTGTCCGAAATTCCAAATTAAAGTGGAGGTTCACCCTCCAAAATTTTTTTAGCAGGGAATGTAGCCCACCCACCCAACCGGCAGTATGCCAGTGTTTTTTTTTTTTTTTCTGTAGATACCTTTTTACAGCCTTTCTTCCAATCCGGCGGCTGTGATTGACGTCTCCTCAGCCCGGCGCATACAGCGCGTCACAAGATGTCGAAGGAACCCGAACGTTGGTGTGGCCCTATGCGGCGCCTGCGCACCGACGTTCGGGTTCCTTCGGCATCTCGTGACGCGCTGTATTCGCCGGGCTGAGGGGACGTCAATCACAGCCTGTGATTGTAAACGCCCAGTACCGCGGGATCGCTGGATCGGAAGAAAGGCCGTAAAAAGGTATCTACAGAAAAAAAAAAAAAAGCACCGGCATACTGCCGGTCGGGTGGGTGGGCTCCATGCCCTGCTAGAAATTTTTTGGAGGGTGAACCTCTACTTTAAGGTCGAATCTGTCCATTGAATTCTTATGGTGTCTGTCGGATGTTCTAAGAAGATTCGATGGAGCAGCTAAACTGTACGGCGCCGCAATCGTACATTTCCGGTTGAATGTTTCGCCCACAAGCTATAGTAGAATTCTAATGTTGTATGACACCATGTATGACATGTATGACATTATGTATAATGTTGTATAATAATTATATTTAATAATTATTAATACTAGTCAACCAACATTAGAATTCCTCTATAGCCTATGGGTGCAGCATTTGACTGTAAATGTCTACGGCTATTGTATGTTTTTAGCTGCTTCGTCTAATCTTTATATCTCTATCATTTTGAATCTTTTCTCTCTATGTCGAATAATCTTGGACTATTAAAGTTAGGTTAGGCACATTCAACCGATGGAAATACACTGTACATCTCCAAGTCTATAAGCGAGTCAATAGTATCAAAAAGGATGAATTTAAACCTAGTTTCAGTTTTTTCTGTGTATTTAAATCTAAATATGCATACATTCAGTAGTATATTATTCACAGTGACAATTCTGGAATCTAGCAGACAGTGCAGTGAAGACACTTTTGTTTAGTTCATCGGCATGCACACACCTATGGATTGGTTACTACAGGTTGTAGTAATGATCATTTTGTATTGTGTTATTGAGCAAGCGTACATACTGTGTGTCCCGTTTTATCCCATATTGACTTTCCTCAACATATTTTCTTACGTTTTTACACACACACATACAACAATGATGAAAAACTTTCTTTATGTACAAAGGGAACACATATGATTTATTTTTAAATTAATAGATATAGATATATCTATCTGTATATCTATATATCTATATATCTATATATCTATATATATATATATATATATATATATATATATATATATATATATATATATATATATATAAAATATCCAATGGTTTTCACTGCAAACAAAAAAATAAAGCGGCACTCACGGGTCTTGAAGGTGAACGCACAATGGCAGTTTAATTTAATATAATTTAATAAAATTAAACTGCCATTGTGCATTTACCTTTCAAGACCCGTCAGTGCCGCGCTCTTATATATACATTGGTGGATTTTTGGGAGCCCACCTTGACACTGCTCCAGAAAAATAGAGAAAAATAGGAAGTAACCCACCCTATTTTTGGATATATATACATATACATATGTATATAGATAGATAGATAGATAGATAGATAGATAGATAGATAGATAGATAGATAGATAGATAGATAGATCTATAGATAGATAGATAGATAGATAGATAGATAGATAGATAGATAGATAGATAGATAGATAGATAGATAGGTAGATAGATAGATAGATAGATAGATAGATAGATAGATAGATAGATAGATAGATAGATAGATAGATAGATAGATAGATAGATAGATAGATAGATAGATAGATAGATATTAGGGCTGTGGAATTTAAACATTAATTAGTCGATAAATCGTAAAAAAAATTGATCTGTGATCCGAACAGGTCCCCATATGCGGATCGGCACACCACGTGATCCGCGGAGCTCCGCTGCTGCCTTGGCCATAGGCCTAGCTCCTGGAGTGGTGATCATCTTGGTCCACCTGGCGGCAAGCTAGGCGAGCCTAAAGCAGCGTGCTGACGTCATCACCCGGCCTCAACTGCTCGTGTTCGGCCGGCTTCTATGGTAAGACTAAGTAAGCACTAATCTTCCTATACAGTGGGGGAGATGTGGACCATAATACAGTGGGGAGATGTCTGTGGATATTACAGTAGGGAGATATCTGTGGATATTACAGTGGGGGTGATTGTGGATATTACAGTGGGGGAGATGTCTGTGGATATTACAGTGGGGGGAGATGTCTGTGGATATTACAGTGGATGAAATGTCTGTGGGTTTTACAGTGGGGGAGATGTCTGTGGATATTACAGTGGGGGTGATTGTGGATATTACAGTGGGAGAGGTGTCTGTGGATATTACAGTGGGGGAGATGTCTGTGGATATTACAGTGGAGGAAATGTCTGTGGGTGTTACAGTGGGGGAGATGTCTGTGGATATCCCAGTAGGGGCGATGTCCGTGGATATTACAGTGGGAAAATGTGTGTGCGTTATAATTAATTCAAAATTAGTTGATTAATCAATTTAAAAAAAAATAGAAAATTGTAATCAGTAACAGCCAGGCATGGACTGGCCATAGGGACTACAGGGAGTTTCCCGGTGGGCCGGTGGCTCAGTGGGCCGGTTTCAGTGACAGCCTGTCAAAGTAATGGCTGTGCAGCTCGCTCTCCACTTCATGCAGTGATGTGAGAAGAATGAGGAAAATACAGAGGAGAATAAGTGAAATAATAAAAGAGGTGAGTGAGGACTCCTTTATGTTATGCTACTTATGTTTTTTGCACAGTTGCGTATAGTTTATATACTGTTTTTGTTCTTGTTTGCAAACATAAAGTGGGCCGGTCTGGATAAAGTCCAGGGCCAAATTTTGGTCTCAGTCCATCCCTGGTAACAGCCCTAATATATATAAAACATATAAATATAAATATATAGATATATATATATATATATATATATATATATATATATATATATATATATATATATATATATATAGATAGATAGATAGATAGATCTAGATCTAGATATATATATATATATATATATATAGAGAGAGAGAGAGAGAGAGAGAGAGAGAGAGAGAGATAGATCTATCTATCTATCTATCTATCTATCTATCTATCTATCTATCTCTCTCGCTCTATCTATCTATCTATCTATCTATCTATCTATACAGTAGATCTATATTGTTGGTACATTTGCACCAATCACAGCTTAAAGTATTAGCCTGTGTCAGCCATAGAACCTTATATGCTGGGACAGATGATGACTAAATAAAACAGAGCAGCTGACATCCCTCCCCATAGCTGTATATCTGGCAGAACACAGAGGATGATGATGATGAGCAGGCTTGTCACTTTCAGCATGCTACCGATCCTATTAAAGGTGATGCATGTACTGTCATGAACACTTTACTGTAAATCAATAAAAGACAACAGCAATGTAAGGTGATCGCCTTCCTCCTGGCTTTCATACACACATCCTATTCAGATTCCTCCACTATCAGAACCTTTAGATGTCATTTTTACGGGGAAAAAAAGAAAATGCCCAGACAAGCCTAACTTCCCAGCAGGAGAGGCTCAGCCTCAGCTCTCTCTACACTTGCTGCAGCCTGATTGCATTTATATCAGCTGCAGGGAGAGAATGCAGGCGATGAGATGTTGGCATTCCTATATCCTGTACACTCCGGGCACAGGGCTCTACATTCAGCACCAGGCGTGTGGACAGCTCCGCTGACAACTTTATCCGACAGCATGCTCAGCACTACTTGTCTGCTATGGGAATGACACTTGCAGATTAGGACAGCTCTATAACTAGACTCCAGCACACAGCAGGTTAATAGAAAAGAGACCGTCTCATCCTACCTTGGGCCCCTTGCTGGGGGGGCATCTGACATTATTGGATGCCCCGGCGGTCTGATTCATGGTCCTACAAAGGAGAGTTCCTCCAACTTGCTCTTGAAGTCCCCAGGCAAAGTCTTCCAGGAGTTGCAATTCTTTACAAGGTGACAACGCTGAAGAGTCCCAAGGCTGGAGATCGCTGCTCAGGGTGCACTCAGCACACGACCCCCGGGGCTGCAGGATACTCAAGGCGAGCTGCTCCCAGGGTTCCTGAATGTCTAAGGAGAGTGAGTTCGGAGGGGAGAGATCTCTGGCAAGGTTCTGTGCTGATTAAGTAAGGTCCACAAGGCAGTGCAGCTCCACCTCTGTCCGATATCACAGGAGATGGCAGATCTTGGCTCAGCCTGGGTACAGTCAGTGTATATATATATATCTATAGGCAGTCAGTGTACACAGCACTCACTATTGTTTCTTTATGAAAGTTCCCAAACAGCTCCACTCAGCAGCTGCACCTGTCACAGAGCTGACACTTCCTCCCCCTCCATTCTCCAATACACTGATCACATGTTACCCATCCACCTCCACCTTATTCTAGGGACCAGTTGGCCATGCCTTTGTCACCTGCTGCACTGCTTCTTCTGACAATGCCTTTGTCTGGGTTGTCTGGAGGTAGACAGGTATTTCTGGATCCTGCACACCTTTAAAACAGAGGTTTGCTTGTTTGTAGTATATTTGCCATCTAAAGTATCTAAACCCCAAACCAAAAATGTGATATATTGTAGATTGCTAGTCCTTGGTGTGGTGGCTGCTATTATTTTTTATTTTATTTTTTTAAAGCTTCTTTGGCTTTGTTGTCAGGCTCCATGCACATTATAAGCTAAAAAAAAAAAAATGCCAGAAACGCATTTGATGGAAAACGCTCATAATAGAGTCTTTGTGCCAGCTTTTAGCAATCAGCATCTTTTTCTGCCGCAAATCGCTCCCAAAAACACAAAAAATCAGATTCTGCAAATTGTGCTGCGTTTTTCAAACTGATTGTCGTTAACTCAACCACTTACAGACCAGAATATTTTCCCCCTAAAAGACCAGGCCATTTTTTGCGATACGACACTAAAACGCTTTAACTCACAATTGCGCAGTCTCGCGACACTGTACCGAAACAAAAATTACGTCCTTTTTACAGAGCTTTCTTTTGGTGGTATTTGCTCACCTCTGCGGTTTTTATTTTTTGAGCTATAAATAAAAAAAGAGTGACAAATTAAAAAAAAAATTAAAAAAATATTTTGCTATAATAAATATCCCAAAAAAATAATAATTCTTCATTAGTTTAGGGCAATATGTATTCTTATACATATTTTTTTGTAAAAAAAAAAAAAAAACACACAATAAGCGTATATTGATTGGTTTGTGCAAAATATATAGCGTCTACAAAATAGGGGATAGATTTATGGCATTTTTTTTCTTTTACTAGTAATGGCGGTGATCTGTCATTTTTAGCCGGACTGTGACATTGTGGCGACAGATCGGACACTTTTGACACTTTTTTGGGACCATTGATATTTATACAGCGATCAGTGCTATAAAAATGCACTGTTTACTGTGTAAATGTCACTGGCAGGGAAGGGGATAACACTAGGGGGCAATCAAGGGGTTACATGTGTTCCCTGCGAGGGGTTTCGAACTGTAGGGTGATGGGGACTGACTGGAGGAGGATAGAGATCGCTTTTCCTAAATAATTTAGTGGATAGAGAGAACCTCAAAATGTAGCACCTCATCCCGTATAAGTATAAACATGAAGAGGAAAGGGGTGGGTACCTAAGGACCCTGGGATTACGAGTCGGTGCAGATAGAATGTACTGAGACAACGATTAAAATAGTAGAAACGTTTTTATTCAAACAAAAACGATATACATATAAATAGAGAGACCATCTGAAGTCTTGAAAAAAATCGAACTTCAACAATATGAGAAAAGTTCCATGTAGTTATACCTTGCTCGACATGTTTCGCTCCGGGAGGAGCTTTTTCAAGAGCTTTTATAAACAACTACACAGTTTTTGTTTGAATAAAAACGTTTCTACTATTTTAATCTCTGTCTCAGTACATTCTATCTGCACCGACTCATAATCCCAGGGTCCTTAGGTACCCACCCCTTTCCTCTTCATGTTTTCTTTTCCTAATCATTAGGAACATCATATGTCTCTCTCCTCCCCTGTCAGAATGAGGATCTGTCGGTTTAAATTTTCAGATCCCTGTTCTGGCTCTCTTTCCCACAATAGGGTGACCGGCAGACATATGCATCGGGTCCCCCACCTACGACGGCACACTCGCACCTGCTATAGCTTTTAAAGGAACTGTCATACACCTACAATGATTTGCGGGAACGAGCCAACCTGCCGCAGTTTAATAACGGCGGCTGGTCGACAAGTGGTTAACATACTCTCTGCAATTAGTTTGCATGGACAGGTTGCAATTTAGATCAGGGACGTGCGGTGAGGTCAGTGGCCAGTGAGGCACTGCCTAGTACCAGAGCCAGATACACAAGTTACATACACTGCAAATGTTAGAGCGAGAGCAATAATTCTATCACTAGACCTCCTCCGTAACTCTAGACATGTAACCTATAAAAAAAAATTAAGCGTTGCCCATGGAGATTTTTAAGTACTGAAGCTTGGCGCCATTCCACAAGTGTGCGCAATTTTAAATCATGACATGTTAGGTATTTATTTACTCAGCGTAACATCATCTTTCGTGTTATATTCAAAAAAATCGGGCTAACTTTAGTGTTTATTTTTTAATTCATGAAAGGTTCTTTAAAAAAAAAAAAAAAAAGATTTAAAAATTGCTGTGCAATTATGTGTAACATAAAAAGTTGCAACAACCTCCATTTTACTCCCTAGAGTGTCTGCTAAAACAATATATAATGTTTATAATATAATATAATGTTTGGGGGTTCTGGGAAAATTTAGCTCATCCTCTCAGTTTGCTGCAAACAGAGGGTGCCAGTTTGTATTTAAACTGGGCACTCTGTATGTAGCTTCTGACAGACTGCACAAGGAGCCCCATATCTCTGGAACCATAGGTCTTAGGAGCCCCAAATCCAACCAGTGGTGGGGTAGGACTTGGACTAAATATCCCTAAATTTCACTAAGTTTTAAACCTTGAAGCCTAATCGTTTTTTCCCCTGACTGCACATCCCTGATTTGGTGTGGGGCCAAATCCGCAGCGGATTAGTTGTGAATTTGCACCGCATCTAGTGTGAACCTAGACTCAAAGTAGCTCTAAAGGCTGAAGGTTTATCACCTTCATGCATTCTTCAGTGTGCAGCTTCCTCCTGAGCCCCCCCCTTAATACTCAAGTGAGCCCAGTACCGATTCAGCAATGTGCACAAGAGTAGAAGCTCTTCTGGGTCTCTGTCTCCCCATTGGCTGAAACACAGCAGCAGCGGGAGCCATTGGCTTACTGTCAATCACAGCTAGTGAGGAGGGAGCAGGGCGGGGCCAAGACACACCACACACAAAGTGTTTCATAGACACACAGATGCAGCTTGGGACTGAGCACTCATGAGTGCCCCCAGAGAAAGCAGCTTCCTTTGGGGAACTCAGCAGAGGAGAGGGGCCAGGAGCGCCAGGCGAGGAACATGAGAAGAGGAGGATCGTGGCTGCTCTCTGTAAAACAACTACATAGAGCAGGTATGTTAACATGTTTCATACCTCCCAACTGGCACAGATTCTGCAAGACTTTCCCGCAATGATCACTATTTCCCACATTCCCACAAGTGAGGATATTTTCTTGCATTAATGAAGAGGAGGAAGAGGAGGTCTGAAGTCCCCACCCCCTCCCCACGCTCCTAAACTGTAAGAAGGATCCCCCCGGCTTTGCAACTTTAATGGCAGGTCCGGCGGTAACCCCGCCCCAACAACAACAATTTCCGCATCCCGCGGGAGCAAGCCCCCCCGCGCTCAACAACATCAATCAGTACAATGTTGAAAAGTTGTGAGGTATGATGTTTGTTATTAAACAAAAAAAAACTGAACATGTCACTTAATCATTTAAAGCAGAACTCCAGGTACAAAAAAAATATTTTAATTACATTTCCCAATAGATACAAAGGATATCAATTTCTTTTGCATGCAGCAAATGATTTTGCAAACCCTTGTAAAAGTAGTATTAACATTCATCACTCTATGAACATGAACTGTAGAGCAAGCAGAACCGTTAAAGGAGTTCAGCAAGCTCCACCTACTACTGGCTGCCTGCAGAAAACTACAGGAGGGGGCGGATACAAGACCAGTCACCTTGCACAAGAAAAGAGCAGCAGAGTTTGTTATTTTTTAAAGGAAGCTCCAACACAGGTTGAAGGTCCGCAAAGACTTTGCCAGTTGTAATAAATATGCCTCATGGTCGGCTAGCAGAATGTTTTTTATTTTAAAGTTGAATTCTAGGCAGATATAAAAGATACAAATGAATGTGGCTCTGTAACCATCAATTAAAGGCGTTTTTAAATGCAAGCCGTGTATGAACATGGCTTTAAATCAGCCACTTGCAAACCCATGTACAGAAGAGCTCAGAGAGGCTAAAGCAGCAGTTTATATGCATTCTGTTAGCATACAAGGTTTGTATTATATGAGCAACATCTACTAAATGTCATTGCTGTGTGCCTATTACATTATATGATCACTAGATGGCAGTGTTACGTTTGCTAGTTCATGTTTTGTCTATGTACAAGAAGTAATAATAAAGTCCAGTTCCTGTTTCCACGACCTACAGACTGTCTGCCTGTAATTTGTTTAGCTCCAAAAGCTTATCTCTAACAGGTTATGGGCCCAGAGCATGTTACAGAAGCCCAGGATATAATACAGATTACCCCTGGATATAGCCAGATACAGTGAGCTAGAGCAATTGAGTGCAGAAGACAGCAACAGAAAGACAAACAGCAGTAATGGCAGCTGCTATCCCCTCAGCAAAGTTTTCCATTGCAAATCTGACAAATCAGAAATGGGATTGACATAGATAGTAGTTGTTGAGTGGGGGTGTTAGCATACAAGGTTTGTATTATATGAGCAACATCTACTAAATGTCATTGCTGTGTGCCTATTACATTATATGATCACTAGATGGCAGTGTTACATTTGCTAGTTCATGTTTTGTCTATGTACAAGAAGTAATAATAAAGTCCAGTTCCTGTTTCCACGACCTACAGACTGTCTGCCTGTAATTTGTTTAGCTCCAAAAGCTTATGTCTAACACATTCTAATAGAAGGAGAGAGCAAAGTTGCAGAAAGATGGGCAGCACAATGGCTTAGTGGTTAGCACTTCTGTCTTGTAGCACTGGGGTACCAGCCAGTTTGAATCCCAGTTAGGGGACTAGCTGCAAGAAGTTTGCATGTTCTTCCTAGGCATGCATTTGTTTCCTCCCACACTCCAAACACCTGCTGGAAGGTGAATTTCCCTCTGTATGTATGTGAAATAGAAACCTTAGCTTGTTAGCTCCTTGAGGGCAGGGGCATATGAATATATATAAAGTGCTGTATAAGTTGTTGCTGTTGTTTAAATACCTGTAAACAATAAAGGTGAGCTTATTAGTCTACTGCTTCTCATTTTACTGTGCACTTACAGGCTAAGAATGTGACAAGATGTGTAATCAGTGGCGGCTGGTGCTCAAATTTTTTTGGGGGGCGCAAACAAACGAAAACGATAAATACAATTGCAGCCTCACTGTGCCCATCAATTGCCGCCACTGTGCCCATCAATTTCCGCCATCTGCCCATCAAACGCAGCCACTGTGCCATAAAATTGTTGCCACTGTGCCATAAAATTGTCGCCATTGTGCCATGCTATCAAACGCAGCCACTGTGCCATGCCATCAAACGCAGCCACTGTGCTAATCAATTGTCACCACTGTGCCATGCCATCAAACGCAGCTACTGTGCCATCAATTGTTGCTACTGTACCCATCAATTGTCGCCACTGTGGCATGCCATCAATTGTTGCCACTGTGCGATGCCATTGTCACCACTGTGCCCATTAATTGTCGCCACTGTGCCATGCCAAATGCAGCCACTGTGCCATCAATTGTCGCCACTGTGCCATGCCAAATGCAGCCACTGTGCCATGCCATTGTGGCCACTGTGCCCATCAATTGTCGCCACTGTGTCATGCCAAATGCAGCCACTGTGCCATCAATTGTCGCCACTGTGCCATGTCAAACGCAGCCACTGTGCCATTCCTTTGTCGCCACTGTGCCCATCAATTGTCGCCACTGTGCCATGCCATTGTCGCCACTGTGCCCATCAATCCGTGTGCCCATCAATTGCCGCCACTGTGCCATGCCATTGTCGCCACTGTGCCCAGCAATTGCCACCAGTTTGCCCCTAAAATTTTGGGGGGGGGGTGGCACACAAACTCCCCACCCATTTGACAGCCCACACGCCAGCCGGCCAGTGCCCCACTTACTCCATCCAGGTCACGAGCGGCATCCCCGCATTTCCCTCCCGGCCAATCTGGTCGCTTCTCCTCCTGGACAATCTGGTCTTAGGATCCTGATTGGGCAGGAGGAGAAGCAGTTAGACAATAGCGAATGTTGATTCGCTAATGTCACAAATGGATGGGCTCAGGCGCTTTGAAGTCAATTAGAGCCCCAGGCTCAAATCATGTGCTTAAAACAAAAACGTATAGAAATATATGCGTCCGGTGCCTCGCATGGAGATTAGGGGGGCGGCGCCCCCGCGCCCCTTATGTACAGGAGGCTGCTGGTTAGTAGGGTGTAGTGTCTCTGGATTTCATTTTTAAAATCTGGTAACATTATCACAGGCTCAGAACAAGCATATAGCAAAAAGTCAAAGTCAGGGATAAGTCACAATCCATATTTTGTAGACTTGATCTGGATCAGTGATTCAGAAGGTAATAAAGCTATTGGGTCAATATGGGGCATTTTCATAAGGAGAATGCCAGCAATGACAGCTTACATTTTTTTCGTATGCGCATTTATTATCTAAGAACTACTGTTTAATAAAATTGAAGGATATTGTTTGATAATTCCGTACCTATTATCAATTCCTTCCCAAGGTGGAGGAGCTGATAACTGAAGGCTGACAATCCAAAGCATCTTGTGTCTGCACACTTCCTCCTAACCGCATTATACTATGTACATCCTCCAAAGGTGCTTGTGTTGAAGTGATTCTCTGAACACAGTGAACATGAGATTCAATTATATCTTGCAAAACTGTGTCAGAGGATTTGGGTTTACAAGTACTAAGATTCAATTATTTTAGTCATTGCTAAACCCAGACTTGAAGTAGATGTAAATCCAGTCACTAAAATTTCATCTAATCTTTAAAATGTTATAGAAATTTCAGAAGTAATGTTTAATCTTTCGGAATCTACAGCTTTCATTAAAATAATAACAGGTAACCCTGCCATGAATGCTCTTGTGCAGGCACTGTTGTGGACTCACAACCCCTTGTGTCTGTTTTCCAATTCTGTTGTCACCCTGGCACATACACTTCTGGTAAAGATGGCCATGCGGCCATGCCAATTCTCTTAGCAAAGTTATATTTGCCATTTTCACTATTTGGAAGCTAAACCTGACCTATGACATGCAACCACCACTAGAGTGCATGAACGTTAAGAAGAAGTGACTGCAAAGAGGTTATAGGAGATCTGTGACATCCAGAAGCAAATAAGGGGGAAAACTGTTGAAAATAAAAAATTTCCAAAAAAAATCAGTTATTTATGATAACACATGAAATGTCAACCATTTGGGGTATTTAGATCTCCTTTAACAGAGAAAATATAATCTATGTGGAAAGGTATATTTTCTAAACACTGACAGGGTAAAGTAAAACTGTTTTTATGGGTTAAATACACAAACTGTAAATATGTCTGCCACTAAAAGATGAAAGCAAGCAAAACTGGCTAAAACTGAACCCAGGGCAAGGCTATAGAGCTTTAAATAACTGCCCACACTGCCCTCTATAGCTGCAGGCACTGTGGAGAAATGCATCCTTAAAGTTCATAGAAGGTGCACTGAAATTGTTCTGTCAGCTTAGAGTCCGTTCCCAGGACTGACATGTAAAACATATTCCGCCTTCTAATCGCTAATGTAAACACAGAGGAGGTGCTCTGGGAGAGTGAGAGCTAAGCTATTGAAAGAATGACCTAAATTGGTAATAAACCCATAAATATCATACTTAATATATTTTTTTCTAAACAAATTAAAAAAAAAAATGAATTTTTGTGAAAAAAATGTTTTTTTTGTTGTTAATAATTTGATGATGATTCTTTGATGGTCATTGGCAAGGTGGCACTGATAGGCACTGGTGAGGTGGCACTGATGATGAGGCACTGATATGCAGCACTTATGGGCACTCATAGGTGGCACTGATATGCAGCACTGATGTGCATTGATAGGCAGCAGTGATGGGCACTCATAGGTGGCACTGATGGGCACTGATAAGTGGCACTGATGGGGACTGATAGGCCGGTGCACCGTCATACTCCGCTCCCCATCACCGACTGCTACGGAAGTGCTGTGGCGAGCAACTGCGCATGTGCGATGCGTTCCAAACGCATCTGCGATGCGTTCCAAGGCATTTACGACAGTGCACACCAGCGACACCTCGTTCGGCATCCAGGCTCTTTCCTTAACATCCCCGTGGATTGGAGGATGTTAAAAAAAGAGCCAGGAGGCTGAGCGAGCAGAGCGAGCCGTCCGAGCGAAGCGAGGATGTGAGGCCGACTGGCCACTTTCCCCTAAGTCCACGTCACCCTGAATGACGGCTTTGCTGGTGTGCAGTGTCGTAAATCCATTGGAACACATTGCAGATGAGTTTGGAACACATCGCGCATTCGCAGTTGCCCGCCACAGCACTTCCGTAGCATTCTGTGATGGGGAGCCGAATATGTCGCGTCACCAGCACTGATATACAGCACTGATGGGCATTGACAGGCAGCACTTCTGGGCACTCATATGTGACACTGATGGGCACTGAAAGGCCGCACTGATGGGCATGTATAGATGGCACTGATGGGCACTTATATGCAGCACTGGTGGACACTGATAGGTGGCTCTGATGGGTGGCACTAATGGGCACTGATACATGGTACTGATAGGCATTACTGATGAGGAGGCACTGGCATGCATTACTGATGGGCACTGATTGACATTTCTAATGGGCACTGATTGGCGCATCTAATGGGCATCCCTGGTGGTCATGGGTGGCCATCCCTGGTGGGCATGGGTGGACATCCCTTGTGCGCTCTAGTGGGCCTGTACTGATAATCAATGTGCTGACCCCCCGCCCCCCGATTAACTCTCTTCTACCTGCACCTTGTCAGCACGAATACAGGAAAAGCCAACAAACACACCACACCACCGATCGCCGTGCTGTGCGACCTAGCTGGCACACGCGAGTGGCTTATCTGGAACTACTTTGCGGCCATTATATTGCTATATGGGAAGTGGTAAATATACAACCTGCACTGTCAAGCTGCCCACATCTCTCATTTAAAGGAGTTGTCAACCCTTGTGGTTTTTCACCTTAATGCATCCAATGCATTAAGGTGAAAAAACCCCTGTAATGCAGCTGCCCCACAGAGCCCCCCTTTTACTTACCTGAAGCCGGTCTTTTAAGCAACGGGGCAACGGGCAAATGGTTCCCGCTGCTGTCAATCAAATCTAATGATGCAGGACCCAGGGTGGGGGCGAGTCCTGCTGTCTGTGTCAATAGAGGCAGCAACAGGACTCTGGAGCATGCATGCCTGCACGTGTGCCCAGAGGGAGAGCAGCTCTCCAACGGGGCACTCAAGAAGAGGAGGAGCCAGGAGCACCACTGAGGGACCCCAGAAGAGGAAGATCGGGGCCACTGAATTTCTGAATTGTTAAACCTTTGTTAGGATAGACAGTGTTCTAATCTAGATTATATTTAATAGTTAAAAACTGTGATTGCAGTACAGACAGAGTTAATTTTGTTAAATATTACTCCACAGCCCCTCCTAAACATTGCAAATGGGGAGAGCGTGTAAGGATTTGTAAGCAAATAAAAAGCCCTTAAAAAGGTAACCAGCAAAAGGGATGTATATACTGCTGGTTGTTGTATTGGGAAAGTGATGCATACACTATGGATAGTGAACAGACATCCTAATTTATAGGGACAAATTCACTTCTGTGTAGGAGGAGAGGAATGCATCTACAAATAGGGGAGGATAGATGAATATACGGCAGGAAGGAATGTACGTATAAGCTTCTGCACCTCTGACTTTGACTTGCACAAACATCACTTTTTCTTGTGGCTATAAAGGCCAAGATCTCAACATTTGGGGAAATATATTATTATTTTTTTTTAAGGTAATTTCTTACTAAACACCACATTTATATTAATAAATAAAATTGATTTTATTCATGCAAATACAAAGCTTTTGGAATAAAAGAGGGAAAGGGGAAGGTGCTGATCATAAGTGCCTATTTGGCCACAAAATATCCACTTTATACATCCTAACAATACTGACTATATGCCTGTACTTACTGTATATAAAGATTTGTGCACATAGTGTAACCTTCAAAGTCTTAAAGGTCCTTGTAGTCCATATATTTCATAGAAGAACAACAAGAGCAAATTCTGCAGCGCATTTGAAGATTATGGGCGATCCAGTCGGTTCAAACAAGATAAGTACAGAGAAGAAGCATGAATGTGTTATTAACACAATTCTGTGCCCTGTTTGCTTTTATATTCATGTACGTTATATTCATTGCATACAATTTAGCTGAATTTCTAATCAAACTCACTAAGTTAGGACAATTGCCTCCAGCTACAGTTACTAAACAGTCATAATTAGTACGGAGTTGTGTGCACACGGGCAGTTGAACAATATTGCCCTACTTTTATGTAGAGGGCAGAATATGTGCTTTCTTCAGATTGTGTGCATATATGAATTGTGTTCCAATAGAATTGCTTATATTCTCTCTATTAGGCCGCGTACACACGACCGAGGAACTCTTCGGGTGAAACACATAATTTTCCTCGTCGAGTTCCTTGTTAGGCTTGTCGAGGAACTCGACAAGCTTGCTTTGCGTACACACGTTAAAGACCAAATCTCCTTGTTCTCAAACGCGGTGACTTCAACACATACAACAACAGGGGAAGTTCGATTCCACTGGCACAACCCTTGGGGCTGCTTTTGCTAATCTCATGTTACTGAAAAGTTTGGTTTGAGACATTTTCACTTTTCAGTCTGTTAGGCCGCGTACACACGAGGGGATATGTCCGCTGAAAACGGTCCGATGGACCGTTTCAGCAGACATCTCCGCTCGTGTGTATGGGCTAGCGGACAGATTTCTCCACCCGACAGATTTCAAAGCATGCTTTGAAATCCATCCGGTGGGAATCTGTCCGCCCGACATGTCTGCTGGTTAGTACACTTACCAGCAGACATGTCGTCCCCCACCGCCGCCGCGCCGCCGCCGAATGGATTCGGCGCATGCGCGGAAGTGTTTTACTTCCTGGTGCGGTGACGTGGCGGTGACGCGGCGGCGTCAACGTCACCGCCGCGTCACCGCCACGTCACCGCGCCCGCTGGCGGCGGGAAATTTGATCCGATGGTGTGTACACGCCATCGGATCAAACTCCCGATCGGACATATCCGATGGAAATGGTCCGCGGACCGTTTTCATCGGATATGTCCGATGGTGTGTACGTGGCCTTACAGTGTGACAAATGTGCTATTTCCATTACAAACGCTACTTTTACAGAAGGTGCGCGGGTTTCTTAGCATACACACGCTCGAGTTTCTCGTCAGAAACCAGCCCGACGAGAAACTCGACGAGCCAAATTCGACTCCCGTCGAGGAAAAAGACAACATGCTCTCTTTTTGGCTCATCGAGTTTCTCAAAAGTTTCCTCTTCGAAAAATGTACACACGACCGGTTTCCTCGGCAAAACACGTATCCCAACAAGTTTCTTGCTGGATTCTGCCGAGGAAATCAGCCGTGTGTACGCTGCCTTAGAGTTAATGCTCTTTCAGTGATGATCCACACTGTGCAGGGACCACCCTGTCTTTTCTCCGCTCTCCTCTATTGGGGGATCGGATGAACACAGACCATCTGTCCGTGTTCACCCGATCCGATCCGCAGACGGATGGAAAAATAGGATTTTCCACCGTCTGCAGAATCGGTGGATTGCGGAACCGGGTGAGATCGGGTGTCAGCGGATGTTCATGCACTGCCACCCGCAATCTCATAGGGACCAATGTATGTCCCTTTTTCATCCGTACACGGATGGATGAAAAAGTGGACATATGGTCCGCCCATGTGAAAGAGCCCTTAATCTCATTTGTGGTGTCCATATTCACTGTTTCTCTGTAGGTATATATCCCTCTGGCTGTTCACCTGTGTCATCAGAGCTACCCAGGACATCACTAAGATGGGCGCCATCTATTAGGATAATCGCAAGTAGCTGTGTTCTGTACTGTATTTCTGAAGTAGCAATTCTCAACTAGATTTTCTCAAGTCATGACGCCTAAAAGAGACTATGCAAAGCAACCACATTACCTAGGGGTCTCCAAACTATGGCCCTCCAGTTGTTTAGGAACTACAATTCCCATCATGCCTAGTCATGTCTGTGAATGTCAGAGTTTTCCAATGCCTCATGGGACGTGTAGTACCGTAACAACTGGAGGGCCATAGTTTGGACAGAGACTTGCTGTGAAGAGTCCATATATATGCATGTTGTTTCAACCTCTTTTTCATTAGTGTACAGTAGGGTTGTCCCAATACCACTTTTTAAGGACCGAGTACAAGTACCGATACTTTTTTTCATGTACTCGCCGATACCTATTACCGATACTTTTTTTTAAATGTGTCCCCACAAATGCAGCCACCTGTCCCCAAAAATGCAGCCAATTGTCCCCACAAATGCAGCCATATGTCCCCAGAAATGCAGCCATGTGTCCCCAGAAATTTAGCCATGTCCCCCCAGAAATGCAGCCATGTCCCCCCAGAAATGCAGCCATGTCCCCAAAAATGCAGCCATGTCCCCCCAGCAATGCAACCATGTCCCCCCAGAAATGCAACCATGTCCCCCCAGAAATGCAGCCATGTCCCCACAGAAATGCAGCCATGTCCCCCCAGAAATGCAACCATGCCCCCCCAGAAATGCAACCATGTCCCCCCAGACATGCAGCCATGTCCCCACAGAAATTCAGCCATGTCCCCCAGATATGCAGCCATGTCCCCCCAGATATGCAGCCATGTCCCCCCAGAGATGCAGCCATGTCCCCACAGAGAAAGCCAAGCCAAGCCCTCCCCCCGCTGCCGCCACCGCCTAGTTGATCAGTGTGGGGAACATTACAGCTTTCATTTGACTAGCTGTGTCAAATGCCCGGACGAGGGGGAGGGGCTATATATGACGTGGCACGGCGGGGAGCACAAAGGCTATTCAAATGAAAGCTGTAATGTTCCTCGCGCTGATCAACAAGGCGGCGGCGGGGGAGGACATGGCTTTCTCTTTGAGGACTGCTCGGCACCGCTCTCCGCCCCCTCCCCACCCCCTCTCTGCCCGCTCTCCACCCCCTCTCCACCCGGGTCGGTCTTGCATTGGGAGAATTTGCGCGAGTACAAGTACTCGTGCAAATGCTCAGTATCGGTCCCGATACCAATACTACTATCGGTATCGGGACAACCCTAGTGTACAGTGTATGCATGTTTTTGCTATGCTGACTCTGTTTTACATTGTTTCTTTCTAAGGCTA
This sequence comes from Rana kukunoris, assembly GCA_029574335.1. Lineage (NCBI taxonomy): Eukaryota > Metazoa > Chordata > Amphibia > Anura > Ranidae > Rana > Rana kukunoris. The sequence goes on from CM056053.1 coordinate 80,548,004, forward strand.
CATTTACATGGACATTTTTCCACAAAGTGCGTCCAGCTGCACTCTCGGCAGGCAATCACTAGCTGTGTGAACAGCCACAAAAAGGCTGCCACCGGCTACAATCTGGCATTGATGTGTACAGGGTCAGTGGCCATAGCTAGCTGCTCACAGCTGTCAAAAACAGCAGCAGGAATCAGTAGCGCCATTCACATTGTGGCAAAAAGCCCAATGTGGAATGTAGTGAATGTAGTCTAATTTTGCTTCTCTCTAGTAAACTGCATGTTATAGTTACCCCTTATCTGATCATTTAGCAAATGACCTATTCCATTGTCAATTGAATATACCTCACCTATCCTATTCAATACATGCAAACTGTTTGCCAAAATCTGGGCCTTTATAGCCAAGGCTTTGAAAAATACATTGGGCCAGATCCACGAAGCATTACGACGGCGCCTCTCTAGATACGCCACCATAATTTCAAATTTGCGCCGCGTATCTTTGTTTTGTATCCACAAAACAAGATACGCCGGAATTACGCTAAAATATGACTGGCGTAAGTCTATTACGCCGTCGTTTCTTAGTTGCATATTTACACTGGACGCTAGGGGCGCTTTCATTGTTGTTCCACGTAAAATATGCAAATAAGCTAGATACGCCGTTCCACAAACGTACGTACGCCCCGGCGCAGTGTTTTTACGTCGTTTGCGTAAGTGTAGGTCCGGCGTAAAGTTACCCCTGCTGTATAGAGGCGTACGTAATGTTAAGTATGGACGTCGGGCCAGCGTCAAATTTTCCGTCGTTCACGTCGTTTGTGTAAACCGTTCGCGAATAGGGATTTGCGTAAGTTACGTTCACGTCGTTTTCATAGACTATTTTCGACGTGATTTTGCGTATGCGCACTGGGATATCTCCACGGATGGCGCATGCGCCGTTCAAAAAAGACCTCCTTTACGTGGGGTCAAGCTGGTTTACATTAAATCATGCCCACAGCTTTCTGATTTGAATTACGTGGCCTTACGCGGCAACAATTACACTATGCCGCCATAACTTACAGCGGCGTAGTGTAACTTAAATATGCTACGCCAGCGCCACTTCTTTGTGGATCTGGCCCATAGACGTTAATACTGCCATTGAGTTTAAGAGAAGAGAGTTTAAAAATAGGAGTGTAAAATGGGGCTTTATTAATCCATCAAGTCTCCCCTGTATGAAAGCATTCTCAAATCCAACACATTTTTTTTTCTGAAAATATCCTCATGTAAATTCGTCACCTTTTCTGCCTTTTGTTTCATCTAGGGCATTGATTCCTGCAAAACTATCTGGCTGCATAAGTACGATTGCATCTCATAAAATTAGAATGTCATCAAAAACTTAATTTATTTCCGTAATTCTAATCAAAAAGTGAAACTCATATATTTTATATAAATGCGTTACACCCGGAGTGATATATTTCAAGCATTTTTTTTATTTTTTATTTTTGATGATTATGGCTTACAACTAGTGAAAACCCAGATTTCAGTATTTCATAAAATTTGAATATTGCACAAGACCAATAAAAAAGTTATTTTGAAATAACTATTGAAATAAATATTTAGGTGGTTGTTATGGATTCCTTCTATTTATTCCATATACATATTAACTTGTCTATTCCTATAGTTAGCTAGTCTATTAAAACTCTGATAATGTTATTGTTGATAGTACAATAATATAAGGTTAGCTATGAAAATAAGCACACATCTTAGTAAAACAATGTCTTATTTATTTCCCAAGAAAATAGGAAATGCTAACATAAAAACACTAAGGCCGCGTACACACCACTAAATAAATCCGATCAAATCGGTCTGACAGACCGTTTTGATCGGATTTGTCTGCTGGGATATATTGGTTTGATCGTGTACACACGATCAAACCAAAATCCCCGCCGGGAGACGCCGCCACGTCACCGAACCAGGAAGTAAAATACTTCCACGCATGCGTCGAAACCATTCGACGCATGTGCGGACAGATATGTCCACTGGTTAGTGTACTAACCAGCAGACATGTCGGACGGACGGGTTCCCAACAGACAGATTTTAAAGCATGCTTTAAAATTTGTCTGCTGGAAAAACCTGTCTGCTCGCCCATACACACGATTGAATTTGTCTGCTGAAACGGTCCGTCGGACCGTTTTCAGCAGAAAAATTTGATCGTGTGTACGCGGCCTAAAGGAAATATTACAGAGCATATAACAAAAGAACATCAATGATACTTAACGTAAGGCTGTCCTCTAGATATTGTCTCGTCAGCTGGGCATAAAATGACAAGAGATAGCCATGAGGCTAAGAGAAGCAAGAGAGAGATTTTTGTACTTTTAAACTCAATTCATACACCATCCAGACCCAACCCCATTGCCAGCCCATCTAGGTTTCTCAGGAATCAAAGTAGTTAAGAGACATATTATTATTCTGTCCGTCCTGCTGTATTGGCATCTATGGGCAGCATTCGTCCATGTATTATCGCTATTTGACCTGGGTTATCTTCAGTGACTGCTGGCCCTTTGATCTTAAGTAGCCCACCTTATCAATCATCTTGGTAGCTGTTGTTCTCTTTGAAACGTATCTGTAGCTGTGTTAATCAAGCATTCCAATTTTCATCACACCAGTTGGTGTAGAGCCAAGCTTTACTGCCCCTTGCCAGGGGAATGCATTGACACCTGCTGGGTCAACTTTCAACTTCCACACCTGGCTGTATCACCCAAAAAGTAAAACTCCAGAAATATAATATTAAACCATGTTGCCTTCCAACAGTTTTTAATACAGAAATGTTGGCTTAGTGAAAAGCATGTCCATGTACAGTATAGTATGCACTCAATACTTGGTTAGGGCTTGTGTGTAGAGGCACCCTGCCCAGCCTAGCCCAGCATTTACTTCCCAGTCACTTTTAAGACAATGAACATAATTACTACATCAATCAGCCTGTGGCACTGCTGAAGTGTTGTGGAGGCCCAGGTTGCTTTGATAGCGGCCTTCAGCTCATCTACATTGTTGTGTCTGGTATCTCTCATCTTCCTCTTGACAATACCCCAAAGACTCTCTATGGGGTTTAGGTCAGACAAGTTTGCTGGCCAATCAAGCACAGTGGTACCATTATCATTAAACCAGATTTTGGTACCTTTGGCAGTGTGGGCAGGTGCCAAATTCAGCTGGGAAATGAAATAAGCATCTCCATAAAGCTGGTCAGCAGAGGGAAGCATGAATTTCCTGGTAGAGGGTTGCGCTGACTTTGGACTTGATAAAACACAGTGGACCAAAATTGACTATGGAAAATTTGCATTTTGTTTGGAAATCAAGAATCCAGGGTCAGATAGAGTGGAGAGGCACATAATCCAAGTTGCATGAGGTCCAGTGTGAAGTTTCTACAATCAGTGATGGTTTGGGCCCATCGGTATTTACTAGGGACCTGCTTAGCCAGATGAATAGCTGTAGACAACAATACCAGCTCTTTCTTCACATACTTTGTGTGTACCTTTCTCATGACAGGCAATCAAATTCCAATTTTTAAGCTACTATTAGTAAAAGGCAGGGCATATCATCTGGTTGCTATACAATATGTACTCTGGTTACTAGTCGTACCTCTCTTTTTGTTCCATCATCTGGTACTATGCTGCCTAGTAATAGCAAATCTTTGACATTCCTTTGGTGACTCTGACCACTGATGGCCAGCAGCTGACCTTTAGGTCTGGTGACTTCCTTCTGGTATGTGTGGAAGTCTCGGGCACCTTATTTTCTCCCTTGTTCCTTTTTCTGTGTCATTTAAAAGTTAGAGATGCATGTCTGCATCCTGAAGTCCTGGATTAGGTTTCTCCCCAGTTATAAATAGAGTTACATTATTGATACTGTGTTCTGTTACACGCCATATTTCGCTTCATAACTCACAGTTTTATTATCAATCTGCTTTGTCGTGTGCCTCCTTTTTCAATTACAGAGATATATACTCACTGTATACACAGCAGAGGGAGTAAATAACACCAATTTTGCACAAAATATAAAAATGTATATATAAACTCTGAGTCATTTTTTTCCTCTGGATAGAATGTCTTTTTATTTCAGAATAAAATGGATTTTAGACTTTTCAATTTAAAGGGATACTACATCCAGGATGAAAATCATCAGCAAAAACATAATATCAGGTTATGTGTTCTTGATATTTCTGTTTATGGGTGCAAGCTGCAATTGTTTCTGTTATGAAAGGTACAAATTACTCTCTGGCAACTGAAGGCAAGCTTCTAATCAAAGGAGGGGATGATTGAGAGATTGCAGCATTTGATGAAATTGCATTGTGCATAATGTTTAGCAGGGGTCTGGGGACCTTTAGAACAATGTGATGTTAATTGCAGGCTACAATTCTCTCAGTTGACCAAACCTTAAAGCCCAACTCTGAGCAGCAGAAAAAAAATATTCTTGCAGTTGTCTTCTGCTAGTTTCCTCCTTTGTGTAATACATGTCCCCGAAACCACTCCGCTTCACTGCCTGACTTCTGCATTGTATGTAAAGACACCAAATGACCATCCACATCCTGGGAGCATCAAGTGGGGAGAAGAGACTATGGGGATACTATGTAATAAAATAAGTAATCTGCTCATTTCTATGCCCACAATCAAAGCAATTATATAACCCTTGCACTGCAGACGGAGCCTCTACCTGGAGTTCAACCCGAAAGCTTCACAGTATTTTTGTGACAAATGCACATACTATAGGCCAGCCCAATAAAGTGCATGGGCTGCCCTATAAGAAATGCATAGAAACTTGCAAAAATCATGCTTAAAAAAAAAACACAAGCGGGAAAGCTTGTTGCCTATATGTGAGATGTGACCAGGGCCTAACATGCACATGCAACATCCTGCACAATCACTTTGTTAAAAGTTAAACTCTTCAATTACTCGTGCTTTTCAGCCTACCATCAGAAAATACACCATGATATAGGAAGTAATTACTAAGCAATCAGCAACTGTTGAGACAATAAACACTTTGATCAGATGTATTGGTGGTCAGTGACTGCCTGTAAAAATAATCTCCTCACAGCATGGGAGAATAGTGGCTGCTAGCAAAAATAACCCTCCTCCAGTGATGGAGGTCGGTGGCTGGTTGGAACAGTAAACCCCCCACATCAAGCTCTGGTAGTCATTGGCTGGCTGTAACAATAATTCCACTTTAACAATTGGTGGTCAGTGGCTTGTTGTAACCAGGTCCACCAACAGTAATAGTTGGACCCCCTACCATTCCTTTTGTCAGAGGCCCTGTACCCCCAAAATAAATTGTTGTACATTATATAGTATTCCCTGATGGCCTAATGGGTCATTGTTTTAAAAAAACAACAGTCCCATGCAGCTCTCTGTTTACATGGCAACAGTGTTGGCTTCACAAAACCACACAGACCACTTTGTGAAGCTGGCGTTCATATGAGGTCTGAAGTCTCTTGCAGGTATCAGAGGTTAATTGCAGCAGCTTTCATGATTGAGCTGTGAAGGGCCCAGTAGGACTACTAGCAGTACTAGCAGTACTAGCAGTACTAAGACAGTGTGCTGGGTGCTTGAAAGCAGAGTGATTTCCAGTGCCCGACACACTACTGCCACGCTACAAACCACATATCACAGGCCAGTACAGGGCCAGTCTTAGGAGGGGCCGGTTTAAAGTGCAAATGTGTTCCAGAACACAATAAGGCATGGTTTTATATATATATATATATATGGTTTATTTTACCTGCCAAATAATTTGTAAATAAGAGTAGTAAATAAGGTAAAGGATACCCAATCACATGCAAGGAAAATAAAGAAAACAGCAGTTTCGCTTGCACGTGATTGGATGATAGAAATCAGCAAGGCTTCCCCTCCTTTACAAGAGAGCAAGCATTCACATCATTACGTGCACCACACTAGGTACCAGGTACCAGTACAGACCTTAGGCCACCAACTGTACTAAAGCTCCACCTGATCCTTTTTCCATACGAAGGGTCATGGTGGTCTAGTAAGTAGGCACTTACCTCTATCTTTCACCGGGTGTCGCCAGTTTGATATCTGTTCCGTGGTGATGGTGTCTACTCTCAAGTCAACCATTTGATGCATTGACTTACCAATGCTTATCATTTAGTGACCATTGCTGCATTCTTTGGACCTGTTTGCACCTATTTTTTGATGTTGTCATTATATAAGCATTTGCACTTTAAATCACTATTATATTGTTGACCTTATAATTAATATATTGTTTCAAGCTAGAATTTTGAATTTATTTATCACTTACTATTAGCGCCCCCTTATTATTATACACCCCCCACATTGCCAAATTTGTTTTCACACCACTTTAGGGGAGCAGCTTCTTTAATATATTTATATTTTTATTACCATAGCGCAGAATTCTCTATTCATTCAAGAGTTTTGGCACACCTGCTAGAAAACTTAAAACCACTAGAGAGAACTGGAGCAAGATCTCTATCTACAAACAATACAGGCAAACTTTTGCAAATAACAATCTAAACTTGATTGAATTCTTCAGAAAAAGTGGAAACAAAAGTGACAAGGATATCTTGAATAGGTTTGAATTGTGTTTTAAATCCATTTTGTTTTTATATTAGTTTATTTACCCTATTATTGTGGTTAATTAGAGATTCCACAATCCATTAGCCTAGAGGCATTTGTAACACACTCTTTAGAAAAACAAGTGGTGTTGGAACAATTTTGTCTGGTTCTAATGTATTCCCCAACAGGTATAGATTGTTCTGGCAGATTTTTATTTCAAATCCATCCAAATTATTTAAATTCTCCGTTATAATAATGACATTAAAACATTATCACAATATATTCATGTTTTATGTAGTTTGCATACATACATGTTATATGGCAAACTCAATTTATCAGGACTGTAGAAAGGTACACATGGGTATTGAAAGTCATTAAAACTGACAGTTAAAATCACTTTTAAGAAAAAGAAAAACAAACTTCCTTGTGATCTTAAAAAAGTGTTCCCCAACGCCTCTTAGTTTGCCTTCAACGTGTTATGAATGGTTAAATACAAATATGAGAGAAAGTTATTCAAAGACAATTGGGAAATTCAAGATCCTTTAAGATTCCTTTTAAACACATGATTAAGTTTACTCCGGAGATTGTATCAAGAACACTTTCAAGAGCTTTATTAACATTGTTGAATAGTACATAGTTTTCCTATCTCAATAACTGATTATCTGTAATTAGAATTTAATATTTTAATTAAAAATTAGTTTTCCCTTCTTGATGTGAAACTCTTTAAACTATGTATTTACAAGATCAAGCACTCTTTCTATTGGTACCTATAGACACTGTACACCCATCATCTGTGCATGCATAATCACGTTTACAATTGTAAACAGTAATTGCTGCAGAAAACCTGCAAATTGATATGGATTTGTATGGAGAACAGGGGAAGCATTGCAGATGCCAGTCTGTCAGGGATAAAACTGTAAAACAGTAAAACTATAAAACCTTCTTAAGAACCTCAGCCTTTATGACACACCAGTTCGTGTGTACAAACATACACACATACATTTTGCAGAAATTCATTGAAAGTAATACTTAGTACCCAGTAGTATTGCTATTTCATAGAAAACAGGCACCAAACCATGTAGTAAACGCCAACTTAATATATTGTCATCCAATAGTTTTGGTAATTAGGCAAACATAAAATGAATTAACAATGGTAATAACTCAATGTAGCATACAATGTGCTGAGAAGTGGGGACTAGGCATGAGATGACATTGACATCCAGATCATAAACAGTAGCAAAGCCACCACAAGTGCAGCAGGGAGCAGTAGTAGTAAAGTTTATTCTACTAAGTGCTGGAACTATATTGACAGAGCGCATTTATGTCAGCAATGCTAGTCTAACACTGACTGGGTATGCGCTGTCCATAGTAAAAAAAAAAAAGGATGGTAGGGTGGCTGGGAAACAAAGTAGGCTTGCAGAATAATTATTATGGGAGAGGCAGTCCTTTGAAATGTTCTTCTGCCAGCTATTATTGGGGCCCTTTAAGAGCACTGGTGCACTTAACAACAATTCCAGTTAATTTGAGTTTATCTGCATGCAGTATAGGTACAGTAAACATATGGTATTATCTTGGAAAATGTGCAAGGTAGATGTTATTAAGATGTAGTAAAGGTTCAGTATATTACAGTAAAATGGTTGCTATAGGGGCAGTCTAGGTTTTGAATAAGTGTGGTATGTATAGAGTGCAGTATTGGTGCAGTATGGATTTGACAACTTAGGGCCAGATTCAGGTAGAGTTGCGCTGGAGTATTTCGATATGCGCCGCGTAACTGTGAATATGCGCCGTCGTTTCTATGTGGCCGTACCCACCAAACTAGATGCGACAGAAAACGGGCCATTTCCGATCGGCTTAACTTTCCGACGCCAGAGTCTCGTCAGCGCATAATTTCGCTTGACGCATCAGTCGCGCCTATTGATTTCCCCTGCAAATATGCAAATGAGGGAGATTTCCCGATTCGCGAACGGATTAGCACCATACACTGGCTACATGCGCCGCGCGTATCTCGTCCGTCCGGCGCAAAGTTATTTCTACAAATAGCTGCTTTATCTTTACTCCAGACGGCCTCAGGTCAGCAGGAGAGCAGCTACAGCAGCAGCGTTACCGACGAAACTAGCAAGCTGAACAACCACACTTGCAAGGACAACCCCTCTGTGTGCCAACATGCCAGGGGCAGTCGCGGTCCTAGCACTAGTACTGGGTCCCCGGTACGGAGGAGGCGGGCACGTGAGAGGATATACCGCACGCGCATGAGCCTCTTTGGCATGGGGAATGAGGAGGTGTATCGCCTCTTCAGATTCAGCCCTGATGCAATACTTGAACTAACCACAACCCTGCAGGATGACATCACCAGCAAGACACACCGCTCACAAGCAGTGCAGCCACTGGTGAAGGTCCTGGCAACACTTCATTTCCTTGCCAGTGGATCATTCCAGCGTACAAGTGGAGTGGTGGCTGGGATGTCACAGTCCTCCATGAGCAGATGTGTGCACCAGGTTGTCCCTGCAATCCTTAGACGCATGTCCAACCAGTTCATCAGACCCACCACTGAGGACCTACGACTGAAGGCAATGACAGATTTCTACAGCATTGCCAGATTCCCACGCACTGTGGGGGCCATTGATTGCACACATGTGGCCCTTCAGCCCCCCAGTGCCACAGAGCACATATACCGCAATCAGAAGCATTGGCACTCCATCAACGTACAGGTGATAGCTGATGCCCAACGCCTCATATGGCACATCCGTGCCAAACACCCCGGATCCAGCCATGACAGCTTCATATACAATCAGAGCCCCATCCCAGCAGAATTCGAGCAGAACATGTATGGGGACAGCTGGCTGGTTGGTGAGTGACATGGGTGGCAGGCATGACTATCCCCTCCCAAGATGCACACCTCACAAGTGGCACATGCATGACTAACATCCTCCTGTATTTTCCCTTCCAGGTGACTCTGCATATGCACTGGGACCCCATCTAATGACTCCTTTCCGGAACCCCCAAACCAGAGGAGAGAGAAAAGACAATGAAGCACACATCAAAACCTGTGCAGTGGTGGAGCAAACATTTGGGCTCCTGAAGTCCCGTTTCCGCTGCCTGGATAAGTCCGGGGGGACACTATTGTATTCCCCTACCTTTGTGTGTCAGATCATCGGTGCATGTTGCATTCTGCACAACTTTGCCATGAGAAAAGGCCTGCAGATTGACATGCGTGATGACCTGACCCCCCAACCAGACAGCCCCCCCTGCCAGAGGAGACCCAGTCAGCTGATGGAAGAGCAGTCAGGCGGGTCCTCGCCGTAGGCATATTTGGACAATAAACCAAAACATTAATCACACAGACAATGCACGCATGCACACCACTGATGTCCCTAGATCACACACACCACATCCACATCACATTGGATTAGCCCAAGTCCAGCATGTAGGACTTGGGAGCAGCAACGCCAGCGTCAAGGCCCCAATGATGTCGCTGTCCATTCATACACCTTTCACACGTCATTCATACAGCCGTGGGGTTAACTTCACCACCACGGCCGAGGGTGACACCCCTTACTGGCAGGAGTGCCACCCCCTCACATTCACACACCATTCACACTGCAACGTGTGCAGTATCAAAAAAAAAATATCTCATATCCAGAGCATAATCACAAATAAAATAACTCATAACCTGAGCATTAAGAATAAAATAACAATCTCATAACCTGAGCATTAAGAAGAAATAAAATACAAAACTCATGTCCTGAGCATCAATCAAAAAAACTAAAAATAAATCATCTGGGATGCCGGGGGCTTCTTCTGGCGGCCCCTCTCTGGCTCCTCAGCTGCCTGGATGGAGTGGGTGGGGGTGGGGGGGCATCTGGAGGTGGCTGATCCCCGGGTGGGCCACTCCTGGCAGGTGTGGCCTGCATGCCCTCCAAGGCCATGGCTATCCGGCCGAGGTAAGAGTTGGTCTGGGCCTGCATCCTGAGCTGCCGGGTGACTGGTAATGCTAGGCCCGCCGACTCTGCCTCCCCTGGTCCCGGATGGCAGCACTGTTTGCCTGGATGGCAGCAGTGTTTGCCTGGACGGCTGCAGTGAGGTCCCTTATGTCACCCTGCACCTCCCCCAGACTGGTCACCACTGCAGCGCAGTTGTAGCTCACATCCTGCACTGCAGAAGAAATCTGGGCCACGGAGCACAGGCTGTCAGCCACTCTGTCCAGGTGCCCAACTATGTCCCCCATTTGCTGGGTCTGCCTGGCGTGATCCCTCGCCACCTGGTCCTGGACCAGATCAGAGCCCCCCCTGGTCTTACGGGTGGCCTTCCTGGGGCCAGTAGATGGTTGTCCCCGGGGGGATGGAGTCGCCCTTGAGGGGCTTCCTATGATGGGGGAGGGGATCTGAGAGGGCCCTGCAGAAGAGGAGGACTCGTCCAAATATAAAATAATGTCCTGCTCTGCCCCAACAGGCTCCTCCTCAACGACCTCTGCAGGTGAGGTGTGGGCACTCTCCTCTTCCACCTCGGTGTCTTCACCACCCAGGGGCACGGGCACTGGGTGCCGTTGGGGGGATGGGGTGGACTGGCCGCCGACAGATGATGGCCCAGCTCCGTCATCTGTGGATGACACAAAGCAGACAAATGTTGGTGGTCCCACACACTTGGCACATGTACCCTCCCCCCCCACGTGCAACACACCAAATAGGGGTTAAAAAACACTTACCTGTCCTGGAGCCTTCCTCCATGGAGTCATATCCAGGGACCCCCTCCAACTGCTCCCTCTCCAGGCAGCGGGCGACCACCTCCTCCTCCGTGGTCAGGCTGACCGCACATGGGGGTCCACCACCCGTGCCACTCTCATGCCTCCTAATGGTGGCCACCTTGCCCCGAACCTTGCGCCGTAGATCGTTGATCTTCTTGGCAATATCGCCAGCAGTCCGGGTGGAGTAGCCCAAAATATTAACCCTGGCAGCAATGCTTGCCAGGATGGCCTGCTTCCTCTCCCGGGTGGTCTTTCGGCTTTTCCTGCCATGGAGGACATCGTTGTGGGTCTCCATAGCAGAGATGACCACAGAGACCTCCTGGGCATTAAAATTTAGGTTCCTCCTCTCTTTGGGGGTAGCGGGAGCAGCCATAACAGAGCAAAAGTAAATTCCCTGGGGTGGGGGGAAACGGAACAGTACTTGCGCTGAAAGTGTCGGCGGAGTAACGTAAATGAGAAACGTTACTCCAAAGTAAAGAAGCGCCCATCTACCTGAATCTGGCCCTTAGTGTCCTGAAAGAAAATATAGGAACTAGAGTTGAGCGGACACCTGGATGTTCGGGTTCAGCGGGTTCGGCCGAACTTTGGAAAAAAGTCAGGGTTTGGGACCCGAACTTGACCCGAACCCCATTGAAGTCAATGGGGACCCACATTTTTGACTGCTAAAATGTCTCTAAAAAACTAAGGGAAAGGGCTAGAGGGCTGAAATTGGCAGCAACATGTTGGTAAGAGCATGGCAAGAACTCTGCAATCAAATGTGGATAGGGAAATAACTTAAAATAACATAAAATACAAAAAAATTATCTTGACAAGCAGGAACCTTCCTCAATGATGGGACACTATTCCTCCCACTGATACCAATGATGGGACACTATTCCTCCCACTGATACCAATGATGCGGCACTATTTATCCCAATGATACCAATGATAGGGGAACTATTTCTCCCAATGATACCAATGATGGGACACTATTCCTGCCAATGATACCAATAATGGGACACTATTCCTCCCACTGATACCAATGATGCTGCACTATTTCTCCCACTGACACAAATGATGGGACGCTATTCCTCCCAATGATACAAATGGTGGGGCACTATTTCTGCCACTGACACAAATGATGGGTCACTATTCCTCCCAATGATACCAATGATGGGGCACTATTTCTCCCACTGAAACAAATGATAGGACAATATTCCTCCCATTGATACCAATAATGGGGCACTATTTCTCCCACTGACATAAATGATGGGACACTATTCCTCCCAATGATACCAATGATGTGGCACTATTTCTCCCACTGACACAAATGATGGGACACTATTCCCCCCACTGATACCAATGATGGGACACTATTCCTCCCACCGATACCAATGATGGGGCACTATTTCTCCCATTGACATAAATGATGGGACACTATTCCTCCCAATGATACCAATGATGTGGCACTAATTCTCCCACTGACACAAATGATGGGACACTTTTCCTCCCACTGATACCAATGATGGGACACTATTCCTCCCACTGATACCAATGATGGGGCACTATTTCTCCCACTGACACAAATGATGGGACACTATTCCTGCCAATGATACCAATGATGGGACACTATTCTGGTGCAATTAGATTTGTGAAGTAGGACTGACTCCTAACTAATTCCCTATAAGCACAATCAGGAAACTTTCCCTACAGTAGCTAATGCAGAGTATGTTACGAGAACATATGCAGTGCTGGTGCAATATGCAGAGTATCTGACAGGAACATATGCAGCGCTGGTGCAATATGCAGAGTATCTGACAGGAACATATGCATTGCTGGTGCAATATGCAGAGTATCTGACAGGAACATATGCAGTGCTGGTGCAATATGCAGAGTATCTGACAGGAACATATTCAATGCTGGTGCAATATGCAGAGTATGTCACAGGATCATATGCAATTCTGGTGCAATATGCAGAGTATCTGACAGGAACATATGCATTGCTGGTGCAATATGCAGAGTATCTGACAGGAACTTATGCAGTGCTGGTGCAATATGCAGAGTATCTGACAGGAACATATGAAATGCTGGTGCAATATGCAGAGTATCTCACAGGAACATATGCAATGCTGTGCAATATGCAGAGTATCTGACAGGAACATATGCAATGCTGGTGCAATATGCAGAGTATGTCACAGGAACATATGCAATGCTGCTGCTATATGCAGAGTATCTGACAGGAACATATGCAGTGCTGCTGCAATTAGATTTGTGAAGTAGGACTGACTCCTAACTAATTCTCTCCCTATAAGCACAATCAATCAGGAACCTTTCCCTAATGTAGCTAGTGCTATGTAGATCGATCGCTGAGTATTGTAATTCAATTTCTGAAGCAGGAAAATCCTATCTAAATCTGTCCCTGAGAGCAGCTGCAGCCTTTCCCTACCCTAGCTAAAGCAGAGTGACGAGCTGTGCTGTGTGCCTCTAGCTTATATAGAGGCTGGGTCACATGCTCGGTCACATGCTGCACTGGCCAATCACAGCCATGCCATTAGTAAGTATGGCTGTGATGGCTTCTAGGTCACACAAGTAAAACAAATGGCGATTGGCTGCCATGCAGCACGCTGTTACATAGCCGAACTCCGAACCCGAACCTGAACTTTCAGCAAATTATTCAGGTTCGGGTCCAAAAAAAACAAAGTTTGGTACGAGACCCATGCAAATTATACAATATATTAATTACCAAAAACAAATAAAACTTTAATAGAGAGCTGCATGTTGTAAAGTGTAAAAAAGCACCTAAAACATGATAAAGAAACAAAAAAAACATGCTCATATATCACACATAATCATAGAGAAAATACATCTTCATTAAATCCCAAATATTTTGGATATTGGATTCAGCTTAAAGCTGCTGTGTGCTCCAAGCCTCATTTCAGATCTCGCCCGGAAGTGATGTCACTCAGATCCCGGAAGTAATGAACTTGTGCTTCAATGTACCATTCACCAAGATGGTGTCTCCCTGAAGATGTCATCTTGGTAAAACTTACGTTGAAGCAATAGTTTGCCACTTCAGGGTCCTGAGTGACATCACTTCCAGGTGAAATCTGGAATAAGGCTTGGAGCGCACGCCAGCTTTAACTACTTCACTCAAATTGCCGTTCCTGTATGTTGGTACTTTGACGCTAAATACCGTTGTTATGGCAGCAGACAAAAGTGGTCCCCGCGGCAGATTCGTTGCAGATCACTGTTATCGATAGTGGGAGAAGTGACCACCCCCCTCCCGCCTCGCTCCGATTGTCTCCACCTTTTACCAGAGCCGTTGCTAGTGGCGGGGGCGATCGTGTCCGCTCCCTTTACTGCCTGGAAGCCGAATGAGGGGAAGATGGCCCCCCACTCGGCTTGCATTGGAGAATTATATACTTTTTTCAATTACATTTTTTTTGTGTAAATATGAGATCTGAGGTCTTTTTGACCCCAGATCTCATATTTAGGAGGTCCTGTCATGCTTATTTTCAATTACAAGGGATGTTTAAATTTCTTGTAATAGGAATAAAAGTGAGACACATTTTTTTTTTAAAAGACAGTGTAAAGTAAAAGAAAAAAAATAATAATAATGGAAAGCATTTTTTTAAAAAGACAGTGTCAAAATAAAGAATAAAAAGTAAAATAAATAAGAAAAAAAATAAAATAATTAAAAGAGCCCGTCCCAACGAGCTTGCAATGTAAGGTATCAATGCGATTGTTAGAGCAAGGGCAATAATTCTAGCCCTAGACCTCCTCTGTAGCTCAAAACTGGTAACCTATAGACATTTTTAAACCTTGCCTATGGAGATTTTGACGCCATTCCACGAGCGGGTGCAATTTTGAAACATGACATGTCTTTTATACCATATTTTAATAAACAATATGACGATATGATACCCTTTAATATGTCTCCCAATTGGTCAATTAACCACTTTGCAACCGCCCTATTGAGAAAGTACGGCTATAGGGCGGTTGCTTGATTCTAAGTGGCCGTTAATTAACGGCCTCTTAGAATCGCGCTCCCGCGCACCCCCTGAGGCGCGCACACGGGAACATCCGTGACCGCCGGGTCCAGAGGACCCGGCGCATCACGGTAAATCACTGCTGATAGCAGGGGTTTACCACGTGATCGCTCCGTCCAATGACGGAGCGGTCACTTGTCGAAAAAAGGGGCGTCATGTGCTGACGCCGGTTCCTCCCTCCTCTCTCTGTACCGATCGGTACAGTGTGAGAGGAGAGGGGAGGGAGCGGATGGCAGCGGCAGTGCTGCGGGCTGGATCTGTGACAAATGTAGTCACAGATCCATCAATCCATCCATCCCTCCCTGCTCAGCCATCCCTGCTGCAATGCTCTGCAATACTGGGCATACTCTGGCAATACTGGGCATACTCTGGAAATACTGGGCATACTCTGGAAATACTGGGCATACTCTGGCACTACTGGGCATACTCTGGCAATACTGGGCATACTCTGGCAATACTAGGCATACTCTGGAAATACTAGGCATACTCTGGCAATACTGGGCATACTCTGGCAATACTGGGCAATACTCTGGCAATACTGGGCAATACTCTGGGCAATACTCTGGGCAATACTCTGGCAATACTCTGGCAATACTCTGGGCATACTCTGGGCATACTCCGCAATACTCTGGGCATACTCCGAAATACTCTGGGCATACTCCGAAATACTCTGGGCATACTTCGAAATACTCTGGGAATACTCTGGCAATACTCTGGGCATACTCTGGCAATACTCTGGGCATACTCTGGCAATACTCTGGGCATACTCCGAAATACTCTGGGCATACTCTGAAATACTCTGGGCATACTCTGGCAATACTCTGGGCATACTCTGGTAATACTCTGGGCATACTCCGCAATACTCTGGGCATACTCTGAGTATACTTCGCAATACTCTGGGCATACTCTGCAATACTCTGGGCATACAGCGCCCCTGTCCCCGCAAGCTCGCATGCAGAAGCGAATGCATACGCAAGTCCCGCCCACATATGAAAACGGTGTTCAAACCACACATGTGAGGTATCTTTATATAATGTTTTGGGGTTCTATGTAATTTTCTAGCAAATAAATTATGATTTTTACATGTAGGAGAGAAATGTCAGAATTGGCCTGGGTGCTCCCTGCATGTTGGGCCTCTGTATGTGGCCGCACTGTGTAAAAGTCTCACACATGGGGTATCGCCATACTCGGGAGGAATAGCAGAATGTGTTTTGGGGTGTAAATTTGTGGTATGCATATGCTGTGTGTGAAAAATAACCTAATAATATGAAAATTTGATGAAAAAAAAAATCTTGATTTTGCAATGAATTGTGGGAAAAAATGACAACTTTAAAAAACTCACCAGGCCTCTTTCTAAATACCTTGGAATGTCTTCTTTCCAAAAGGGGGTCATTTGGGGGGTATTTGTACTTTTCTGGCATGTTAGGGTCTCAAGAAATGAGAGAGGCTGTCAGTACATCAGGTGTGATGAAATTGATCAATTTTCAGTAATTGGTACCATAGCTTGTAGACCCTATAACTTTCACCCAGACTAAATAATATCCAACATTTTTTTTTTTTTTTTTACCAAAGATATGTAGCAGTATACATTTTAGGCCAAATTTATGAAGAAAAATTACATTTTTGTAAAATTTTATAATAGAAATGAAGAAAAATTGTTATTTTTTGCAAAATGTTGTTCTTTTTTCATTTATAGCAAAAAAAATAAAAACCGCAGAGGTGATCAAATACCACCAAAAGAAAGCTCTGTTTGTGGGGAAAAAAGGACAAAATTTTAATTTGGTTACAGTGTTGTATGACTGAGTTATTGTCATTCAAACTGTGAGAGCACCGAAAGCTGAAAATTGGTCTGGTTATTAAGGGTGTTTAA
Organism: Rana kukunoris; assembly: GCA_029574335.1. Lineage (NCBI taxonomy): Eukaryota > Metazoa > Chordata > Amphibia > Anura > Ranidae > Rana > Rana kukunoris. Next base: position 80,565,169 of record CM056053.1, read on the forward strand.
GTGCCCAGTGGTCAAGTGGTTAATTACTGATGGAACTTTGTTGGAGAAGTGGTTTGGAGTATAGGACCATGAGATGCCTAAAACTGTGCATTTTGACGTACCTGTAAAAAGGTGGTCAAAAGGTCTGGTGAGTTCTTAATTACACTTTTGGGCACAAGGGCAGTGGCGGCTGGTGCTCAACATTTTTTTTTGGGGGGGAGGGGCACAAACGAAAATAAAAATAAAAATTGCAGCCTCACTGTGCCTATCAAATGCAGCCACTGTGCCATCAATTGTCACCACTGTGCCATGCCATCAAACTCAGCCACTGTGCAATCAATTGTCACCACTGTGCCATGCCATCAAACGCAGCCACTGTGCCATCAATTTACCACTGTGCCATGCCATTAAATGCAGCCACTGTGCCATCAATTGTCACCACTGTGCAATGCCATCAAACGCAGCCACTGTGCCATCAATTGTCACCAATGTGCCATGCCATCAAACGCAGCCACTGTGCCATCAATTGTCACCAATGTGCCATGCCATCAAACGCAGCCACTGTGCCATCAATTGTCACCACTGTGCCATGCCATCAAATGCAGTCACTGTGCCATGCCATCAAACGCAGCCACTGTGCCATCAATTGTCACCACCGTGCCATGCCATCAAACGCAGCCACTGTGCCATCAATTGTCACCACAGTGGCATGCCATCAAACGCAGCCACTGTGCCATCAATTGTCACCATTGTACCATGCCATCAAACGCAGCCACTGTGCCATCAATTGTCACCACTGTGCCATGCCATCAAACGCAGCCACTGTGCCATCAATTGTCACCACTGTGCCATGCCATCAAACGCAGCCACTGTGCCATGCCATCAAACGCAGCCACTGTGCCATTAATTGGCACCACTGTACCATGCCATCAAATGCAGCCACTGTGCCAATTGTCACCACTGTGCCCCTTAATTGTCGCCACTGTGCCCATTGTTGCCACTGTTCATGTCACTGTGCCCATTGTTGCCACTGTGCCCATTTTGTCACCACTGTGCCCATTAATGCCACTGTGCATGTCACTGTGCCCTTTAATTGTTGCCACTCTGCCCATTGTCACCACTGTGCCCATTGTTGCCACTGTGCATGTCACTGTGCCCTTTAATTGTTGTCACTGTGCCCATTGTCACCACTGTGCCCTTTGTCACTACTTTACCCATTGATGCCACTGTGCCCTTTGTCGCCTCTGTGCCCATTGTCGCCGCTGTGCCCTGTAAAATGCACTTACCTTTTGCTTCCACATCCCTCAATGTCTTCTCCCGCTTTGGTGACGCTTCTGCCAATCAGGTTACCGATAACCAGAATCCGGGAACCTGATTGGCTGAGACGGCCGTCAGTCTTATCCAAGGAATGCACCCCCCGTACGTTCCAAGGATAGACCTTCCGGGAGCCGAGGGCTGTACTCGGAAAGCCTATCAAAGCCGCTGGCTCTGATAGGCACTTCCGCACAGCCAACCAGCTGCTGTTATTCAGGTAGCCGGCGCCCAAGGTCCGGCCATCTGAATAGACCAGCGGCAGCTTGCAACAATAACATACATTCATGCAATGCATTCATGCAATGCATGAATGTATGTTATTTGCGAGAGCCGGCGGCTCTGCAGCGCCCTCTATAGACGGACCGCCATCGCTGCAGTTAGAACAAGTAAAAACGAAATTTTAAGGAAAATAAAAATTCTTTTACGCATTTCATCACATTCGACTTTGTCATAGCAGTGATTACACAGCGTGGCAGCCCCGATTATGTATCCTCTCATCTTTAGAGGTTAACACTGTCATGCCCACTTAGGTACTAATCCTTTGCCAAGTGTCCGTGTAAAACTGGTATATGCTTCCATGATCTAGTTATACAACTGTGCAATTAACCTCTAAACCGTCAATGTTATATTTAACTTATAATTGACTCCAATTGTTTACAAATCCTTACCCCACTGAGGTGTCATTATACATATTGGCGCCGACGTAGTGCAAATGTGCGCCCGGCGTATGTGTGCGCCAGACCCACAAAACCAACATACGTCTAAAAACAGGCCATTCTACCCCGACGTATCTTGCTTACGCCGGCGTAGCGTGGTTGCAAATATGGTTTGGACGCATGTTGCTTCTCCCATTGATTAGGCATTCAAATATGCAAATGAGGGAAATACGGAAATTCGGGAACGTACATGCGCCAGACGCATTCTATGCGATGTTTGCATAAGTTGTACGTCCGGCGTAAAGTCATTCCCCATAAAGGAGGTGTAACTCAGCAACAGACATGCTCAGGTCTGCACCAGGGAACACAAGCCGGCGTATTTTACATTGGACGTGTGTCTGGCTGGGCGTAGGTTACGTTAACGGCATACACAGTGATCCGGCGTATCTTAGGCAGTGGTTGTGAGCATGCGCGGCGCATTCGCAGTTCGCTATACGTACTTGTCTGGCGCTCGGCCCATCATTTGCATGGGGTCACGCCTCATTTGCATGGATCACGCCCACTTCCACTTACGCTGGCATGCGCCTTCGAAAATACGCTACGCTGTCACATCTTGGTGAGCAATGGCTTGCTGTATGCAGTGATTTCCTCTCCGCGCTGTGCCGGCGTAGAGTACTGTGTGTGCGCTACGCCGGCACAAATGTGCGCCCACTCTCTGTGAATCTGGGCCATTGTTGGGTAATTTCAAAGGGATGATACAAAAACTTCACAAGATATACATAAACATTAATTACAAATATTTAAATGTTAAAATAATATCCTCAATCAATGAATAACAAATTAGAATCGGACTATATTTCATTAACAAAAGAATCACTTAATTCAGCATTAATATACATAATTACACAATAGATACAAAATAAGAGGGCTCACCACCATTAACCATTCTTATACATAATTAAAATTGGTGAATAATACGGACACTTTCCATTAGGTCACATGACCATATTCAAATGAATGGAATACCTATATTACTAAAAGTGTGTTGGAATTACCTCAATTTCTTAACCCGTAGATCAAAAATCACTGATAAAACAGTTAATATCTAGTTCTATATTCATTCCTACAGGCTTAAGTGTAAATAAAGTGTTTGGTACATTCCACATACATTAACTTGCATGGACATTGGAGAACATATACAACACGTTATAAATTCCGGTATTTAATATTCACAACCAGTCACTTCTGAAGTGAATGTCCTGCGATTTCTCAGATTTTCACTTTATGATGGAAATTTTTTCACTTTATGAAGGACATTTTTATTCATATTTTGTCCGTTATTTATTTATTTCTTCACTGTTTGAACATTAAATACGTATAATTGAATCCTGAATCACAAGTTTGCCTGGAGTTTACTTCAATTACAGCTTTTGTAGAGTTCGGAGCAGTATTAAAACATGTGTTCCTAAATGAAATGACAACCAACAAGATGTATGATCATCTGTGAATTTAAATTAGGAAAAAAATAGCCCTCATTAGTTGATGGTTTCTTACTGACTGAGATTTAAGACTGGACAATTCAGCACCAGTACTGAAGATGAAGACTGCTCAGGAAGATCAGTTCATTGATCAGTTGTGATCACTGTACCTGAAGTTTGGATTCTGCTCACATCATGATCTTGGTAGATCAGGCAAGTTCTCCCCGAAAGATTGCTTCGACGCTGAAGATATTTCAGAAATGTGTATGATTTATCATTCACAATGTGTTGGTATGAAAAGACTCTCTGTCAAAAGGATGATAAAATATTTAAATGCAGATTAGAAGCATAATCACGTTGTGGCATCATAGGTGCTTCCTAAGCATTTTTAGATGGAGCACAGGTGGTTTCTTGGCTTGACTTGTGACAGTGGATGAAAGATGGATACATTTGTATGATCCTGAGATTAAATAACAATCAGATGCGACACAGTGGCTCTTGTTGTTTGCTAATTCCTTTCCTCTAGCTGTATTTGTGACGGAGGAAAAGAGAGAAGTGTTACTCTTAAAAGAAAATTTACAGATGCAAACAGCTAGCAGGTGCTGCCAACTGCAATTTTTCTGCAAGGCTTTAGGTCTATACAACTAAATCCAAATCCAAAGTAAAAGTCATTTCTTACAGGGGGAATGTGCTGGAACTGCCAGGGTTAAGTGTGTGTCTAATCTAGACAGTAAAAGCACTTTTACTTACTTAATCCTCCTCTCCCTTGGCAAACACTGCTTTGGCAGTGGTCTGTCTGTTGGCATGCTCACATTCAATTCAGACCTATGATCTTTGCAACTGTTTTGATGATGCCATAGGCATCTGATTGCTGGAGTATAGGAAGGAGGAGACTTTACAGACCAGTATATCAGCATGAAGAAACCTGCGGGAGCAAAGGATCAGGTAAGTAAAACAGCTTTACTTGCATCCTCCAAACTTAATCATGCAGTTAAAGAACAATTTGGCTTTAAGAGAGTACAATTTGATCAACTGCTCTTAAGCTTTATTCAGAATGTACATGCATGAATGAGGCCCATACACACAGACAAACTTTAAAATTAGCAGGTTTTCATTGGACAAAAGTTCGCTCTGCAAACGGACACATTTTTCGGCAACAAAAGTCCTACGATGCAAAGTCCTCTCATGTGTACAGAAGTCCACGGGACTTTAGTCCAAAGTACAAGCACGCATGCTCAGAACCAATGTTAAAATCAACCAACAATAGCAGAAGTTGACCAAAGGGTGGCGGTAAAGAGCAGAAAAGAGCTGAAAAACCACATGATTTTGGGAACTTCTGCTGAAAAAGTCATGCCGTGTGTATGCATACCAAGTTCACGGCCAACACCCTTCAAACAAAAATCAACGGAAAAGTTTGTTTAAAGTCCGTGTGTATAAGGCCGCGTACACACCATGAGATTTATCCGATGAAAACGGTCTGTCAGACCATTTTCATCGGATATGTCTGCTGGGCTATTTTGGTTTGATCCGTGTACACACGATCAAACCAAAATCCCCGCCGGCAGACAGCGCGGTGACGTGGCATTGACGTTGACGCCGCCACGTCACCGAACCAGGAAGTAAAATACGAATAGTCGTGTATAGTCGGGCAGGCTCGGCTACTCTCGCGCTCACGTCCTGTACGTCCAGGACGTGAACGCGAGAGGAGCCGAGCCTGCCCGACTATACACGAGTGTACTACGCTCGGTATATGCAGGCGCAGTATTCAAACTCGGCGCGGGAAAGCGGGTATCGGCGTATATGGCGCACCCACGATTTTGCCCAGTTTTTCAGGGCAAAAAAGTGCGCGGTATACGCCGATAAATACGGTAAGTAATAGAGACAAGAGAATACAGGGAGTAAAAGATAGGCATAACAAAGTCATCCAACAGCCCCCCTAATACTTACCTTAGCCCAATCTCAATCCAGCTATGTGCGCGAGACCCGAGGCTCTCCCTCATTATTGGCTGAGATGCAGCAGCAGGAGTCATTCTGCTCCTGCTGCTGTCAATCAGAGGTAGTGAGGTGGGAAAAGGGGGCGGGGCAGAGCCACGCTCTCTGTGTCTTATGAATGCAGAAAGCCAGCTCGGGAGCAAACAAGCATGCTATGGGGGCACTCGGCAAGGGGAAGGGGCCCAGAGCGGAGGATCGAGGCTGCTCTGTGAAAACCCACTACACAGAGCAGGTAAGTATAACATGTTTGTTATTTTTTTAAATAAATACAAATTCCTTTACAATCACTTTAAGTTTTTTATCGCCACCGTATTTGTATTATAGTTTACAGACAAGAAATCCCTCTTTTTATCCTTCAGAGCATCTACCTATATAGACATGTTTTATCTATGTTTTTTATTATGTATACATGGTCACAAGCAAGTAGTACGGTAGTACCTCCTGATTCATGGTGTATTTTCTATAAACCATTCTTATAAAATGTAATTATTATGTGAATCGGCTGTACCGATTCAGGTGTGTCCTTTTAACTGGGGTATACACTCAAAGTGCACCTGTGCCCAGACTATGCACACTAAAATATTTGTTTATTTTGAACAACCCTTCATTAACCTCTACAGCTACATGCATTATGGAAAATTCACCTTCAAAGTTCACAACAGGGACACTAAAATCACAGCTTAATTTGTATTGCAACAGAAAATTGGCAGTTTGGCAAACCTTTGAGTGAAACATTGCAGCTCTGCATAGAAACCAATCAGCTTTCAGGATTGAACAAGCTGAAGTTAGAAGCTGATTGGCTACCATTCACAGCTACACCACATTTTGCACTCTCCAGTTTTTGTAAATCAACCCCATTGTCACCAGGGTCCCTGATATCCACCATACCTGGTATATAAGAATGCTGTACTACACCGGTGACCGTATGCAAAAGAAAATAAAACATTTTGAATTTTTTATTTTTTATTTCTTTATTTACCAAAACATTGTGACAAAAATTACTACTTAAAAAAACTCTCTAGGCCTCAAACTAAATACTTTGGACTGTCTACTTTTCAAAAAGGGTAATTTGGGGGTATTTGTAATGCTCTGTTATTTTGGGGCCTCAAGAAATGAGGCTGTAGAAGATCAACAATTATACATTTTCCGATACTGTATATACCATAGTTTACAGACTCTAATTCCCTTTGGTATTTAAATAGTGGCAGAATAAAGGCATTTTAAGGATTGCAGAGATAAATACCTGTTCCCTGGCACAGAACTCTACCCATATTAGCAGAATTCTTACTTTATAACTTCTCTGCAACAAAAGGGTGAACTGTCTAGTATGACTCAATTGGAATCTTTGTGCAGGATTATTGATAAATGCTCTGGTCATATATCAGCATTGATTTCTGAATTAATATCTATATCTACAACATTGCCTTATATGATAAAATGGGAAAAGAACTTGAACTTGGGAATGGATCAGAACGATTGGTACAAGATAGCGAGCTATGCCTCCAAATCCTACATAGACATGTCTATCATTGAAGCTAATTATAAAATAACTACTCTAATGGTATATGATCCTGAATAGATTTGCCGATTTTGTCCCAGGGTCCACGCTATATTTTCCAGGTTGTGGCCAGGAGGGTGCACTCTACCGTGTTTGGTGGACATGTCCGAAAGTAAAGTGCTATTGGATATGTATCTACTATTTTATTTACTCCTTGCCCCAAACAAACCTCAAAAAATCCTCACAACAAGCTTTATTGGGTTATCCTGCGCCTGAGGCCACAAGACATGTGTGGGAACAAATTTCCTTTATATTTATAGCAGCACAAATTACCACTGCGGGATCCTGGAGGTCTGCTATAATTCCATTTGATATTGTCAAAGAAAAGTTATCTTGGATCATGATAAAGGGAAAATGTATTGTGATTGTAAATAACAAACTAAAACTGTTTGAAAAGATTTTTTGTAATCGCAAACTGGATCAGGGAACAGATGGTCCTTTGGTCTTATATCTCACTTTCCTCCTATTCTGTACTACAACTTTCCTTTCCTTCTCTCTTCCTGGGGTGTTGACTCCTTGTCCAGGGGGGGCCCCATGAACGGTCAGTTTTCGATGCGGGACTTGGAGGTGAAGTGGAGCCCCCTCTCCACACAGGATATCTTTCATGTTTGCCCAACACAAGCACGTATGGTTTATTTCGGATAGACTGAAATGATAATAATTGTCTTTTAACATATTGATAGGGGACAGAAAGGTCCCATCTATCTGCAGCTTTTTTGTTCTCATACTGATCTCAATTGGATTTGTTCTAATATTTGATGCTATGTTGGTCTACCTGTATGTTATCTCATATAACCAAAGATGGGAAAAGTGCTTTAAGCCAGGTATACACTAACATATGTATTTTGTGCAACCTGCTGGGTTGAAAGCTCCAGTCGGAGGCGCTATATTTACAATGCAAGGTTAGTTCAGTGATCTCCCCTGCAGCGCTGCTGTGTTCTGATAAGGGGACAGCCCCCCACCAGAACACTCCAATCAGTGCTCTCTGCAGATGGTTGATTCGGTCGGCTGCAGGTCTTCCAGCATGCCTGTCTGACAGAAGCAGGCTTCTATCAGACAGACCAACATACAAAGAGGCCGAATGTCAGACATTTTTATTAACTGGCCATTGTCTCGTAACATTTGGCATGTGTGTACCCAACTTTACACCTCTTCTAATCATTTCTTGATATAATGCATTTTTTTTATGCGCAAAGGAGAAAATTGTAATTATGCACTAAACCCTCAATGGGTAAACTTTGTAAACTTGTACTTTAAAACAATACAAATTATTAAAAAGAAAAGGCATATACAGGTGCTTTAAAATAACATTAACCCCCTTGGCAGTATTTCCGAGTCTGGCTCGGGGTAAGATTTCAATACCAAAAGCGGTACCCCTGCGCCAGACTCGGCGGCGTCGCTCAATTCACACAGTGTCTGTGTGCCGCCGATCTCCGTTCCCTGCAACGTTACGACGCACTGGGGCGGAGAACGGCGCCAAATTCAAAAAAGTAAATAAACACATTACAGATTACAGTACTGTATGTAAAAAATACACACCCCCATGTCCCTAGTGATGATAGAGACAATTCTGCAACTGAGCAAATTTCAGTGTTTTTGATTTGATTACATTATTGAATAATTTTTATTATAATTACATTATTATTTGTTATAATTATTTATAGTTATTTATTATATTATAATCTATGAATTTGTGTTTCAAACTTTATCATACCCGGGATGTCTACTAGACATTTAAGTGAGTTATTCCTAAGAATTACAGGCCTACAATATAAAACGCCAAATTTCCATGAAAAATAATTGTACCGCTTTTGGTACAAAATTGCAGACATAATCATACCGCCAGGGAGGTTAAAGCGTATTTTTTCATAAAAAAGATTATAATAATATAACTAAACATCCTCTGGTTCACGTTGGAAAATGTCCACTGGCCATGCTGCATCCCCCTATCCCACTGCATACCTAGAGAGTCCCATAGAAGTACCCTATACTTTTTTTTATAGGCACTGAATATGAGAACTGTTTCAAAAACAAGAGTTGTAATTGTGCTAAGCCAGACTTTAATTTAAGTACTCCTGACAGACAGAATGGGCAGGTAAGTGATTAAAGGCATAGCCCACCTTTAGCAACAAAATTAATATGTGAACCCATATTGTTTAATAAAAAAAAAAGTGAAAAAAAATAAATAAAAATAAGTGCATGTACCCAACACCGTGTTGAAACAGTTCGGGGGAAACCTCAGGAGGACATGGTGGGACTAGGAAAGGATTGTGTGATGCCATTGTGCAGAGGGAAGAGGACGCCTTGGCAGCTGCTTTGCCAGACAAACTAAGCTCAGCCTGGGTGAGAGAGGATGAGGAGGATGAGGACGGCTTGGTCATCCACTCTACTAATTTCTCTGCATGTTGAGGCTCAACACGGCCAGCTCCCGAAAAGAAGGATGAACGGCCACAGCCATGTGCTGAAGAGGATGCACCGTGTCCACCACCAGCGTTGCCTCTAGATGCATAGCCTGCTTGCCCTCGTGACTCTCTGCCTCTCTTTGTTGTCCTTCCAGACCTTTTAATGGCCTGCACAGGACAAAATCAGTACACACACCTCGTACCTTTTGGTACAAACTGGAGAGGACAAGTGCAGTAAACTCCAAGTAGGTTTAAATGAAAAATATACAGCACAAGTGCAGTAACACAAAGGACGTTTAGGTGCAACTGAACACCACAAGTGCAGTAACACCAAGTACGTTTAGGTGCTAATAAACAGCACAAGTGCAGTAACACCAACTACGTTTAGGTGCAAATAAACAGCAGAAGTGCAGTAACAAAAAGTATGTTTAGGTGCTAATAAACAGCACAAGTGCAGTAACACAAAGGACGTTTAGGTGCTATTAAACAGCACACGTTCAGTAACAGCAACTGTGTTTAGGTGCTTTTAAACAGCACACGTGCAGTAACAGCAAATGCGATTAGGTGCTATTAAAACAGAAAACGTGCAGTAACAGCAACTGCGTTTAGGTGCTATTAAACAGCAAACGTGCAGTAACAGCAAATGCATTTAGGTGTGATTAAACAGCATACATGCAGTAACAGCAACTGCGTTTAGGTGCTATTTAACAACACGTGTGCAGTAACAGCAACTGCGTTTAGGTGCTATTGAAAAGCACACGTGCAGTAACAGCAAATGTGTTTAGTTGCTATTAAACAGCACACGTGCAGTAACAGCAACTGCATTTAGGTGCTATTAAACAGCACACGTGCAGTAACAGCAAATGTGTTTAGGTGCTATTAAACAGCAAACGTGCAGTAACAGCAAATGTGTTTAGGTGCTATTAAACAGCAAACGTGCAGTAACAGCAAATGCGTTTAGTTACTATTAAACAGCACACGTGCAGTAACAGCAAATGCGTTTAGGTGCTATTAAACAGGACAAGTGCAGTAGCACCGAGTAAATTTAGGTGTTAACTAAACAGCACACAGGCAATACAACACGTTAGAACACTGCAGCTAGCACAATCTCCTGCCTGACAAATAGGAATAGCTGATCTAGCTTTAACTTCGCCCCCCCCCCCCACCCCAGAGCACCCTGTCCCCATGTTGATGAGGACAGGGCCCCTTCCCGACAACCTTGGCCGTTGGTTGTTGGGGTATGCGGGTGGGCGGCTTATCGGAATCCCTATCCATTCACCTGGAGGCAAAGTGTAAACACAAAATAAACAACACAGGGTTTTTAAAGTATTTTATTAGACAGCTCCGGATGGCCCCCCTGTCTTCTTTAGCTCTTTTACCAGGGGGCCTTCTCGTGCTCTCCAGGGGTCATCTCCGCTCTCCGGGGTCTTCTCCCGCTCTCCGGGGGTCTTCTACGCTCTCCGGGGGGGTCTTCTCCGCTCTCCGGGGGTCTTTTTCGCTCTCCGGGGGGTCTTCTCCGCTCTACGGGGTCTTCTCCCGCTCTCCGCTCTTGATTCGGCGCTCTCCGGTGCCTTCTTCTTCTTCTTCAGGACTGGCCATCGCTTCTGTCACGTCTTCTTCTTCTCTTCTCTTCTCCAGATGTTGACTCGACGCTTCCTCCCGCTGTTATGCCGGAAGCGCGGCTCCCAGCGATTTATATAGTCTATCTTGTGACGTCGCTGTCCCATCATGCTCCGGTAGGTACCACATGGGTAGGTACCACGTGGGTAGGTAACACGTGGTACCTACCTGAGCATGATGGGACTGCGACGTCACAAGATAGGCCTATATAAGTCGCTGGGAGCCGTGCACCCGGCATAACAGCGGGAGGAAGCGTCGAGTCAACATTTGGAGAAGAGAAGAAGAAGACGTGACAGAAGTGGCGGCCAGTCCTGAAGAAGAAGAAGGCACCGGAGAGCGCCGAATCAAGAGCGGAGAGTGGGAGAAGACCCCCCGGAGAGCTGAGAAGACCCCTGGAGAGCAGGAGAAGACCTCGGAGAGCGAAAAAGACCCCCCGTAGAGCGGAGAAGACCCCCGGAGAGAGTGAGAAGACCCCGGAGAGCGGAAAAGACCCCCGGAGAGTGGAGAAGACCCCGGAGAGCGGAGATGACCCCCCGGAGAGCAGAGAAGACCCCCGGAGAGCGCGAGAAGGCCCCCCCTGGTAAAAGAGCTAAAGAAGACAGGGGGGCCGTCCGGAGCTGTCTAATAAAATACTTTAAAAACCCTGTGTTGTTTATTTTGTGTTTACACTTTGCCTCCAGGTGAATGGGTAGGGGTACGATGTACCCCATATTCATTCACCTTGGGTGGGGGGCCGGTATCTGGGGGCCACCTTATTAAAGGGGGCTCCCAGATTCTGATAACCTGCCCGCCCGCATACCCCGACAACCAACGGCCAGGGTTGTCGGGAAGGGGCCCTGTCCTCATCAACATGGGGACATGGTGCTCTGGGGTGGGGGGGCCAAAGTGCGCCCCCCTGCCCCAGATCACCTGACCCCCCCATGTTGAGGGCATGCTGCCTGTTACGGCTCAGGAGGGGAGGGCGCTCGCTCGCCCCCACTCCCTTCCTGACCGGCCGACCAGCTTGCTTTGTATACGGGTCTGCTATGGATTGTGGGGGGACCCCACGCCGTTTTCTCGGCGTTGGGGGGTCTCCTTACAACTCATACCAGACCTAAGGGCCGGTATGCTCTTGAGGGGGGAACCCATGCCGGATTTTTATTTAAAATCCGACCGGGAGTTCCCCTTCAGGATTCATACTAAACGCCGCCCATGTGTAGAATTGGCGGGAATCCAAGTCGGATCCCCGTCGCTTCTATGACGGCTTTGTCTCCATCGCGGCAAGCCAGCTTGGCGCTGGCTCCCGCGATGGGGCTCGTAGGTGGTCAATCTCGCCGAGAAAGGAGCGAGATTGACACAATATCACAGTCACCTACTGTATGCTGTCAGTAGTAGATCCTTTAGGCCCTCGAAGTTGCAAGTTGGGGCCTTCATTAATTGGACTTATTTTTACGGCACATCTCACAGATGCTCGATTGGATTGAAATTTGGAGAATAGAGAGGCCAAATCAACACCACCAGATTACATTCTTCCATTGCTTCCTGGTCCAGTTCTGATGGTCACACACCTATTGTAGGCACACGGGTCAGCATGGGCACCCTGACCAGCCTACAGTTACACAGCCCCATACACAAGAAACTGAGATGCTCTGTGTATTCTGACATCTTTCTATCAGAAAATTAACTTTGATATTCCTATATACCCCTGTGGAATGCTTCAGATATTCTGGATGGATATATCCACTATGGTGTTCTAGGTGACGTAAATATTTGACTATGAAATAATATCTGTACATTGTCAAAAATCCCTTTTGTCTCCTCCTGAGGAAGACCAACGGCGAAATGCGTAGGAGACTTCAAAGGATTTTGTCCATATTCATTTATCAATTTATTTGGTTTTTATATATTATTTTTCATTATTGTTGTATAATTTTCTATTGTGTAATAAATTCTTTTTTTTATATACTTCCGTCCTGCCTCAAAGTCCCACCATAAATTACTACTTTTAGCGATTGTTTCTTTTTTTCTACTACAAAAGGGTGTGGCTAATGTGAGTCCTTTCCTTGTGTTTTCTTTTGTTTTCCCTTTCCTTCCCCCCCTTCCCCTGTCCCACCCTCTTGTTTCTTCCCCCCTCTCCCTTTCATTCTCCTGATTTAACCCTACAATGTTGCAATACTGCGCCACAGTCATAAACATTGCCCGCGGTTGCAGTGCAACCCCATTAAACTCAATGAGTGAGTTCTGCCTGTCAATCTCTATACCCCAAGTTAAAAATGCCTTTGCTTTGCTTCGCAACATCTGTGCAGCCCTGTACAGCTCTATTGGCTGTTTTTTTCCACAAATAGAGCTTTCTTTTGGTGGTATTCAATCACCTCTGCGGTTTTTATTTTTTGTTAAAAAAAAATGTAAAAGACAGAATAAAAAAAAAATACAAAACCATTTTATATTTTGTTATAAAATTTTGCAAAGGGAAATGTTTCTCCTTCATTGATGTACGCTGATGAGGCTGCACTGATAGGTTGCACTGATGGGCACTGATCAGGCGGCACTGGCGGGCACTGATAGGCGGCACTAGTGGGCCCTGATAGGCGGCATTGTTGGGCACTGAGAGGTGACACTGAGAGGTGGCACTGATGGGTGGCACTGAAGGGCATTGATAGGTGGCACTGGTGGACACTGAGAATTGGCACTAATAGGTGGCATTGATAGGTGGCAGTGATAGGAACTGATGGGTGGCAATGATGGTCACTGATAGGTGAGACTGAAAGGCAGCACTGCTAGGTGACACTGATGAGGCACTGACTGGCACCACTGGTGGGCATTGATAGGTGGCAATGCTGGTACTGATTGGCACTGACAGGTGGCACTGGTGGTCACTGTGGTCACTGTCAGGGGGCACTGGCAGGCGGTACTGGTGGGTACTAATGAGGCTGATGTGCCTCTTCCACTGGGGATGTCCATTACACAGGAGCCGGTGGTCGGCTTTCTTTTCTCCTCACTCAGTCAGCGTTAGAGGAAGAAGAAGAAGAAAACAATTACAGAGCTTTGTTTACATCACATGATCACGTGGTAAGGGACCGGGAACAAGACCCCAAACACAACTCCAAGATGACTACTGCCTTGCTAAAGAAGCTATGGGTAAAGGTGATGGACTGGTCAAGTATGTCTACAGACCTAAACCCTATTGAGCATCTGTGGGGCATCCTCAAATGGAAAGTGGAGGAGCGCAAGGTCTCTAACATCCACCAGCTTCATGATGTCATCATGGAGGAGTGGAAGAGGCCTCCAGTGGCAACCTGTGAAGCTCTGGTGAACTCCATGCCCAAGAGGGTTAAGGGAGTGCTGGAAAATAATGGTGGCCACACAAAATATTAAATCTTTGGGTCCAATTTGGACATTTTTGCTTGATGGTGTGCTTGCTTTTGTTGCCAGTGGTTTAGACCTTAATGGCTGTGTGTTGAGTTTTTTTGAGGGGACAACAAATATACACTGTTATACAAGCTGTACACTCACTACTTTACATTGTAGCAAAGTGTCATTTCTTCAGTGTTGTCACATGAAAAGATATAATAAGATATTTACAAAAACGTGAGGCGTGTACTCACTTTTGTGAGATACTATATATATATATATATATATATATATATATATATATATATATATATATATATATATATATATATATATATATATACATATATATATATTTATATACACACACACACACCCTTATACACTATATTTACAGTATATACCATATATATCACATTAAGAATTGATGCATGATTGACATTGTGAATTATGTTGCTCTGTATTGTTGGTTACATTAGTAAAAGAATAACTGCAACTGCATTGTCACTATGTCATCTTGATGTTGCTTGCTGGGTTTAGGAATGCTCGGTTTAGATGTCCCCCAGTACTTTTTAATTTTTAATTTTTAAGAGTTTTTTTGGAGGGGAAAAAACAATGCAAAAGAAGAATATTGCTTGTACTCTCAGGATGAATCAGATTCCTAAGGGTTTCTTATTTCTGGTGATTCTACTATTGGTGACATTATACTGCCATCTAACTCCTGTATCTGTGCTCCTCTATCTTATAATATCTTGCAAGCTGAATATTAAAGATCAGTTTACAGTATATTGCTCTGTAAGCCATCTTTAAGACAACTCTCTTCTGAGAAATTTTACAGAAGTCTAATGGAAGCATCTCTATTGTGTATACATTTTATATTCTTAATGCCTTACTTTGACATACTGAATACTGAGTCACAATACAGACTACTTGGCAATGTGTATTGCAGGCCACCATGGCAGTTTTATGGTCTTCCATCTCTATAGCATAAAACAGTTTCAACTTCTGTTACAATATTCAAATTTTTTGGTCTCAACATTGGCAAATACTTCCAAAATGGGACGCTTCTCATAAAACTATGGATAGCATTAGAAATTATTAGGGATATGTGTTAACCACTTAAGCCAGGAGTGCCCAACCTATTGAAGAGCAAGGGCCACTTAAGCGAATTGGTAACTGGTCGTGGGCCACAATGAGCTGAGCGGGAGGATGACAGGTCTGTGTCTACGGACACAGCCCACTCTACTCGATGGGCCCTCTGATCCAATTCGATTTGCCCAGACAGAAGGGGGCAGATCCTTTTCTATTCTTTTTTTTTTTAGGTAGGAGGGTGTAAACAGACACAAGTCTGTTTACATCTTCTGCTCCATAGAGGTGAATATTAAGTCAGATTAGGTCAGACCGATCATGTGAAAGGGGCCTAAGGCTGCTTTCACACTGATGCACTGCGATTTGCCCAAACCGCAGGTGCAGTGCACCTGGGGGTTTTCTGCGGGTTAGCTAAACTTCTATTATATTCTGCAGGTGTGGCGCACGTTCTGAAAGTGCAAAAGACCCGCAGGTTATAACAGAAGTCTATGGCTCAGTGCCCTCTACCAGTGGCTTCATTGACAAAACTGCTGCTCTGGGATGGCGGGTCGGCAACCCGTGATCTGGGCTTGCCAACCTGCCATCCCAGAGCAGGAGGTCGAGGGCCACATCAGAGGGCTCCGCAGGCCACATGTGGCCCCCAGGGCACTGGTTGGGCACCCCTGACTTAAGCCATTTCGATGGCCAAAGACCAGAGCACTTTTTGAGATTCGGCACTGTGACGCTTTAACTGACAATCGTGCGGTTGTGCGATGTGGCTCCCAAACAAAATTAATGTCCTTATTTTCCCACAAATAGAGCTTTCAATTTTGAAAAAGAAAGCAATATTTTTTACCTTTTGCTATAATAAATATCCCCAAAAAATATATATATTTTTTTTAATTAAGTTTAGGCCAATATGTATTCTTCTAGATATTTTTGGTAAAAAAAAAAAATGCAATAAGCGTATATTGAATGGTTTGCGCAAAAGTTGTAGCGTCTACAAAATAGGGGATAGAATTATGGCATTTTTATTAGTATTCTTTATTTTATTTTTTTTACTAGTAATGGTGGCGATCTGTTATTTTTATCTTGACTGTGACTTTATGGCAGACACATCGGACACTTTTGACACATTCTTGGGACCATTGTAATTTTTATAGCGATCAGTGCTATAAAAATGCACTGATTACTGTAAAAAAAGTTCACTGGCAGTGAAGGGGTTAACCACTAGGTGGCGCTGAAGGGGTTAAGTGTGCCTAGGTATGTGTTTTAACTGTAGAGGGATGTGCTGTGTGTGACATGACAGTGAGCACAGTTTCCGATTACATTAGCATTTCCCCCTTCTTCCTCACCGTAACACGATCGGTGGTATGCCCGTGGACATCAAGTCCGCAGGACCCACGGTCGGGGTGACGGAGCTCCCGGCGGGTGCGCATCCACAATGCCGCTCTTAAAGGGCAATGTATATATACATTGATCTTCCCAGCCATGCCATTCTGACGACGTATATCGGCGTGAGCCAGTGGGCAAGTGGTTAACGTGTCCCTGGTTTTAAAGGGTCAGTTGGTAGGTGACAGTTAAGCTGGCTATACTCCTTGCAATCTGAATATAAATCTCTATTCAATCCCATTTAGCTTCACCAAAACCATTTAAAAGAAGCCCCACCTAAACAATCGGCTCAATTTGTACCTAGTCAGATAAGCTCTTATACTACATAATTGTTGGTAGATCCACAGAAGATTGTTCAATCAGATTGTAAGGTACATGGCCAGTTATAGTCTATTATAAAAGTTGTTAAGAAAAAAATCACATAATAAATTTAGAACAGCAAAACTTATTTTAAGGACAGGTTGATCTTATGTTTCATACAACATCTGCATATTTATTGTTGGAAATTAAATTACTTAATGAGTGAATACCCCCAAAAATGTAATGTAACTCATACAACACAAATGTCAGAAATATTTTAATCGCATATACAGGATTTTTTTTACGCATTAAGATACAAAATGCAAACATATTTTTTAAAGGAGACTGAACAGACAGCCAAGAGAATCGATATTGTATATTGTTTATTTTAGGTGTTGCAGTTACATATAGGTTGCTGTGTAATGGAACAGATGGAATTAGTTCCTCTTTCCTAGTTTGAAAATATAAAATCTAATTCTAAGACTGGAACACTGTAGTAATATTGTATTGTAAATTTAAAAGCCTGCAGCAGTCTTCCTGGTAAGTTTATAATTTATTACAAAAATGAGCCGTATCTATCTGGGCTATAGCTCTCTATAGAGGGTGCACAAAGAGTCTCACTAATCAAGAAGCTGGTAATTGAAATAATACTGGACATTAGGCACAATTAAATGCATTTTTTTTCTTGTATACTAAAAATGATAACCCTCTTGATGGATGTATAGTTGTTCCACGGTCTAATAAAAATCATAACAGAACACAAGACATAATTCAGAGTCTGCTGGACAGATAGCTGGACAGATTTGCATCCTGTATTACATTTTTAAAGTTCATGAATTAGTCCATTTATTAGGGTTTCCACAGAAGATTGCCACAGCTTTCTCCCAAGACTCACACACTTTTATTGGATTTCATTGTAAAAGTCCGAGAACCCTGGGAGAAAGTTGTGTAAACCATTTATCAAAAGGTTCTTAGTATCCACTACAAATCCTTAGGATCCATGGATTTGTAATCTCTCCATTTCCACTTCTGTATTAACTTATCTAAAGGGAGAGAGAGAAAATCACATTCATCACATGAAATGATATCAATATTTCAGTTAGGGTATTCCAATAATCAGTTTAAACCTTGAGATCAGTTGGCATGCCATGGAATTGCAGTAATATACTATATAGAGGACTATAGGAAATTAAATCTAGTTATACTTGTCTTGCATACATACAGTCACACCAAATTCCTACCAGGCGGTGATGTAGAACACAATGACGAGCCAAGAAAAATTAAGTTCAATGCTTGCGAGCATTCGTTGACTTGATTCGAGCATGCGTAGGATTTTTCTCCACCGGAAATTGCATACAGACGATCGGAATTTCCAACAAGAACTTTTCCCGTCTGAAAATTTGAGAATCAGCTCTCAAATTTTTCTTGGCAGAATTTCTGATCGTGTGTTCGCGGCATCATTGTGTAGAAATAAAAACACAGTTTCACCAATGTACATTCTAAATACCAACATGGTTAGTAAATCATTGTTCATTTGCAGAAGCTGTAATCTCTATGCATTTCATGGGACAGCACCCACTTCATCAGGAGACAGTCAGGCCTTGTACACACGACGGGAAATATCCGCTGTAATCGGTCCCCGGACCGTTTACAGCGTATATTTGCGCCGGGATATTTTGATCCGATGGCTGTACACACCATCGGATCAAATTCCCCGCCGGCGGACAGCGCGGTGACGCGGCGGTGACGTTGACGCCGCCACGTGACCGCCACGTCACCGCACCAGGAAGTAAACACTTCCGCGCGCATGCGTCAGATCCATTCACAGGATACGACGCATGTGCGGCAAGATATGTCCGCTGGTTTGCCGTACTAACCAGCGGACATATCTGCCAGCCAGCTATCCGGCGGAAATATTTCAAAGCATGCTTTGGAATTTTTCCGCCGGATGAATCCGGCAAAAAGCGTCCGTTTGCCCCTACACACGAGGGGATTTTTCCGCTGAAATGGTCCGTCGGACCATCTTCAGCGGATTTATTCCCTCGTGTGTACAAGGCCTCACAGTTATTTTATGTGTACACTAGCTGAATACCCAGGGTTGCCCGGTCTTCCTATCTTAACCTTTTGGGGAGGAAAATCATAGTTATATAAATATAAATAAATAAATAATAAATAACACAATGTTTAATTTTAGAAATTTGACAGATAAAATTATTAATAACATGTATTTCCCATAGAGTTGAATGGGACTTTAAAGAAAAACTCTTTCCCATAGAGTTGAATGGGACTTTAAAGAAAAACCCGGACCATGGCAAATGGGGGTGGGTAAGGGTTAAACCACCTATCCTATGTTTGTTGCTGACAAACAAAAAACGCCGTTTGAAAGTTATGAAGTAATATGTATTTCCCATAGAGTTGAATGGGACTTTAAAGAAAAACCCTTTCCCATAGAGTTGAATGGGACTTTAAAGAAAAACCCTGACCATGGCAAATGGGGGTGGGTAAGGGTTAAACCACCTATCCTATGTTTGTTGCTGACATATAAGTAACATGTGTGCCAAGTTTCATGTTAATATCTTTAGCCGTTTGGACGTGATACTGGAACATACATACATACACACACACACACACAGTTTTATATATATAGATATGGGAGGTAGTTTGGTAAGAATCAAAACCACATGGTAAGGGTTAAAAGAGATTACATCTACAGTAGATCTCAATGCTGCAAATAAACTTCACAGCTAGGGTTCCCCCCGGAAGATGAGGGTAGATGGGTGACCAGGAGACGGGGCACAGAGGCGAGACTCCCACTGCAGAACCCCTTGTTAGAAAGATCAGAGAACACAACAGCATAGAGACATGCTGCAAACACCCCAGACATCTGATCACTGGAGTGTGTGCAGCATGTCTCCATGCTGTTTACTTAGCACCACTCCCAAAAGTCCCATGGGCAAATTTTCTTGTTGGTTGTTCTGGAATTTTGGTGAGTTCTGCTTATGTCTGAGCACATGGGGGGGGGGGGGGGCTGATTTGTTTCTAGTTATTTTATAAGACTCTGAAACAGGCTCTTCTTGTGGAGGTTATATTTCCGATTTCATAGAAGACTTCTGTGATTCCATTAGGGTTTGAAGTTAATGGGTCAGACAAGTAATATAAATTCTTTAAATCTGATTTCCAGCTTTGGTGTCACTTTAAATAGAGAGTTTGAGCCATCTCTGGATGGAGAAGCAACAGAGACACCTTTGGAAGGCAGCATTGTCATTCTTGTGGGTGGGGAATGTTAGCTGTACTAGCAGATTTAGATGGGCATGACCAAGTTTAGATTGATGTGATTAGTCATGACATGGACAATGAAATACAGCTGAACTCCAGCTAATACTTTTTAATCAGTTACAGCTACAGTTTTTTTCTTATTGGAATATAGGTTTCACATAACCGAATAAAATATAACCAATGTAAGCACCCTTTTCAATGTTAAATGACTTATCTCAACCTTCTAAATGACACTTTACTGAACAGCTTGGTCTGTTAAAGAAAGATTAAAAATAATAGACTTATTGGCCAGATCACTAAGTGAAAATAAAGGGGGAAAAAATAAAAAAGTAAACTAATGAAACCAGCACATCTAAGGCCTCGTACACACGAGGCAATTCATTTGTTCAAATCGGTCAGATCACTAAGTGAAAATAAAGGGGGAAAAAATGAAAAAGTAAACGTCACCGCACCAGGAAGTAAAACACTTCCGTGCATGCGCCGAATCCATTTGGCGCCGGTGCGAGACGACATGTCTGCTGGTAAGTGTACTAACCAGCAGACATGTCGGGCGGACGGGTTCCCACCCGATAGATTTCAAAGCATGCTTTGAAATCTGTCGGGTGGCCAAATCCGTCGGCTCGCCTGTACACACGATCGAATCTGTCTGCTGGGACGGTCTAGCAGACCGTTTCCAGAAGACAGATTTGATCGTGTGTACGCGGCCTAAGAATTGTTAAGCTACCATATACATACCTCCCAACTTTTAAAAGATCCACTGCGGGACATTCTTGTTGGGGGGGGGTCGAAGTTGTTAAGCGGTTGAGCGGGGGGTGGTAGGGGGTGCCGCGGATCACAGTTGTTGAGCGGGGGGGGGGTCGAAGTTGTTGAGCGGGGGGGTCAGACTATGGGCTTAAAGACACTGGGCCAGATTCAGGTAGGAGCGTGTATCTCTGTGCTGGCGTAGCGTTTCCTATTTACGCTGTGCCTCCGTAATTTTGACAGGCAAGTGCATAATTCACAAAGCACTTGCTCCGTAAGTTGCGGCGGCGTAGCGCAAATTGGCCGGCGTAAGCCTGCCTAATTCAAATGTGTAAGAGGTGGGCGTGTTTTATGGAAATGAGGCGTGACCCCATGTAAATTAAGTGCCGTTTGTACGCCGGCTCAATGCCTGTGACGTGAACGTAACCTACGCACAGCCCCATTCCCGTACGACTTACGCAAACGACGTAAAAAGATACGCTTGTTCCGATGTTTATACTTTGCTTTACCTGCGCCTGCTATAGCAGGGGTAACTTTATGCCAGACGTAAGCCTTATGTAAACGGCGTAGCGGGCGCAAGTACGTTTGTGAATCGGCGTATCTGCCTAATTTACATATTCAACGCGTAAATCTACGGAAGCGCCCCTTGCGGCCAGCGTAAATATACACCCAAGATACGATGGCGTAGGAGACTTACGCCGCTCGTATCTTGGCCAAATCTATGCGTAACTGATTCTAAGAATCAGGCGCATAGATAAGACGGCTCACATTCGGACTTACAACGGAGTACGTGGAGATACGCCATCGTAAGTCCTTGGTAAATCTGGCCCTTAACCTTTTAATATACAGTACATAATCAATCAGCATAATAGGGGAGCTATTGAATATAAGCTGTACTGTATTGAAATATGAATGCAATACTTAAGAGGTGAAGTGCTTAAAGTACAGAGTACTTATGCCTATCACAGTAATATGTGCTGCAGACAGGGTCTAAAGAGCCCTGTAGTATGTGGATCATGGCTGATTATAAAGCATACAGGTAAAAATAACAATGCAAATATGCCATAATGTAACACTAAAATGTATTGTGAAAGGTTGTCAGTCATCTTTTATGAACAGAGTGAGATATGTTCTGCCCTGGAGCATTTTGCTACAAGGGGAAAAAATTACTTGATCTGTTTTTTTTGGTCTTAGTCAATTTTGATAATGTGCTCATTTGAATGATAACCCAGCAATAATCTCTGCATGCAAATGTGAGAAAACAGAAACGCAAATCATGTTCCAACTAAGTATGCCCATGTGACAATGTCCCAACACGTTCCTTACAGTGATTTCTACAGTTATAATTTATGACATATTCTATTATATGCAGAATATTTAAAAGTCGATTAAGCTGATCTTTCCTTTCCCAGGACTCAGTAGGCATTTTTCAGCCATACCTTTTAACAGTTTCTGGTGGCAAAACGACAGTCTGTTACTACCAAATATCCACAATAGTAGAAATTATACAGCTTGGCGTTGCTCTAAAAGGGGTTGTAAAGGTAAAAAATGTTTTCCTTAATAGCTTTCTTTACTTTAGTGCAGTCCTCCTTCACTTACCTCATCCTTCGATTTTGCTTTTAAATGTCATTATTTCTTCTGAGAAATCCTCACTTCCTATTCTTCTGTTTGTTTTAGCAGACATGTTTGATCGTGTGTACGGCCTATCAGACCGTTTTCCAGCAGACAAAAGTTTCAAAACATGCTTTGAAACCTGTCGCTGGAAACCTGTCCGTCAGACAGGTTCGATGGTTAGTACACAAAATCATTGGACCAAAATCCCGCGCATGCTCAGAATCAAGTCGACGCATGCTTGGAAGCATTGAACTTCGTTTTTTCATCACGTCGTTGTGTTCTACGTCACCGCGTTCTGGTCCGAGGGGATTTTGGTCCGATGGTGTGTACGCACATCAGACCAACAGACCACTTCAGCGTGGTCCGATGAAAACGGTCCGTCGGACATGTTTCATCGGACATGTCTGATCGTGTGTACGCGGCCTAACTCCACACAGTAATGCGAGGCTTTCTCCCTGGTGAGCAGTGTCGTGCTCGCCCTCTCCCTTGGACTACAGAAGAGTGTCACGTACCTGGTTATGGAGCCCAATGTGCAGGGAGCGGCCTCTCGTAAACCTCTGACTCAGGAACCCCTGGTAGAGCAGACAGGGGGTACGGAGTCTGGAGGGACACAAGCGCCTGGTGGGAAGCTGGAGATGAACCGGAAGAGGAAGTGAACAGGTGTTGACGAGGTCCTAGCAGAAATTCAGCAAACACAGGAACGGTGTAGTAGCGCTTGTGAATAGGAGCCAAGGGATTGTCAGACACTGGATCAGGCACCAATCAGGAGACGGAGACAGGTCTGAGGGTTGGATCAGGTTCAGACCGAGTCGGTGAATCAGGTAAGCAGATAGCAAGGTGGGTTTAAGCAGAGTCGGTAGTCGGATCAGGCTGGGGTCAGAGGCAGGCTGCAGGCAGAGAAGGGTCAACGGAAGCCGGGTCAGGTATTCGGTAATCAGGCAGACAGGTAACAGGTTCAGATTCAGTCAGGGATTGCTGCAGACTGGTCAGCAAGATACAGTGGGATCAGATGGTTTAAATAGCAGTTCTTGGCGCCAAAATGACGTCAGCGCGCGCGCGCGCTCCCGCCGCGCGCGCCGCGTGCACGCTCGCTCCACGCACATCACGCGCGCGCACCCGTGCGCCCCCGCGCATGCGCTGAAACAGACTTCTCCCGGCGCTGTCAGTATTGGTAAGATTCCTGTATCTCTTATCATGACATTGCCCCCCCCCTACGGGCAGCCTCCGGATGCCCAACTGGGCCAACCTACTTGGGTGTGCCCTTTTATAGGCCCGGACCAGTCTCTGAGCGTGAATGTTGGCCTCTGGTTCCCAGGAGTTTTCTTCTGGGCCGTAGCCTTTCCATTTCACCAGGTATTGAACCTGGTTACGTCTCTTCCGACAATCCAGGATGGATTCCACCTCGAACTCCTCCTCGCCGTCGATAAGTACCGGTGTGGGCGGACCAGCATTCCGGTTGGGAAAAGGATCCGGGACTGTGGGTTTGAGCAGTGCCACATGAAAGACTGGATGAATCCTAAAAGAAGCAGGTAATTTCAATTCGTAGGCCACTTCATTAACCCTTCTGAGTACCTGGAAGGGACCAACAAACTTAGGGCCAAGTTTCTTGGTTGGGCAAGCTAGTTTTAAGTTCAAGGTGGATAAATAAACTTGGTCCCCTGGTACCAGATTAAGTTGTCCTCTCCTCTTCTTGTCAAAGACCTCCTTATTATACTCCTGGGTTCTTGCCATTGTTTCCTGGAGTATCTTGTTATTGGTGGAAAAAAAATCCAAGGTCTCCTGAACAGCTGGTACTGAGCATTCCGGAATATGGTTGGATAAGAACAGAGGATGAAAGCCGTAGTTGGCAAAGAATGGGGACTGTTGGGTAGCTGAATGGATTGAGTTGTTGTAGGCAAACTCTGCAAGGGGCAACAGAGAAGCCCAATCATCCTGTGAAAAACTGGAGAAACAGCGCAGGTATTGCTCGAGCGTCTGGTTGGTGCGCTCGGTCTGGCCGTTGGTCTGTGGGTGGTACGCAGATGAAAAGGAAAGTTCAATCTTCAGCGCCCCACATAACGCTTTCCAGAACCTCCAGGTGAATTGCACCCCACGGTCAGATACAATATTAGCAGGTATACCATGGAGTCTCACTACTTCTTTGATAAAAATTTTTGCTGTTTCGGCAGCAGAAGGTGTCCCTACCATCGGTAGGAAGTGCGCCATTTTTGAAAGTCTGTCCACCACTACAAAGATGGTAGTAAAGTTTTCAGAAGGAGGTAACTCAACAATAAAATCAATTGAAATCATTCTCCAAGGTTTCTCTGGAACAGGCAGTGGTTTAAGTAACCCCCACGCTTTGGTTCTGCTACCCATGTGTTGGATACAGGTGGCACAGGATTCCACATAGCTTTTGCAATCTTGTAATAATTGAGGCCACCAGAAGGTACGCTGGATGAGTTTAGCTGTCTTGTGGATTCCGAAATGTCCGGCTAGCTCGTGGTCATGGCAGGACTTGAGAATTGTCAATCGTAGTTGTTGAGGCACAAAAATCTTGTTTTTGTTCCATAGCATGCCGTCTCTTAACTGCAGAGTAAGGTCTGGAGGTGAGGGAATTGATGACGAGGACTGCTTAATTTGAGACAGAAGATCTCCCTGTAACATAAGAAAATTGCCAGGGGCGAGGATGGTGTCCGGGGAGGAAGGAGCTTCAGGCCCATTGAACATCCGGGATAGCGCGTCGGGTTTAGTGTTTCTTGATCCGGGTCTGTAGGTTATATGGAAGGAAAACCGAGTAAAGAACAATGCCCACCTGGCCTGCCGTGGCCTCAGTCTCTTAGCAACCTTTAAGTATTCTAAGTTCTTGTGATCTGTATAGATCAAGATGGGGTGAGCTGCACCCTCCAGGAGATAACGCCATTCCTCGAGAGCTGCCTTGATTGCTAAAAGTTCCCTGTCCCCAACGTCATAGTTTCTTTCAGCTTCGGAGAGTTTGCGGGAGAAGAACGCAACTGGATGCAGAAGGGATTTGGGTCCTTGTCTCTGGGAAAGCACTGCTCCGACCGCCACCTCGGAGGCGTCCACTTCCAGGATAAAAGGTAGAACTGGATCAGGATGTTTTAGGATGGATGCTGAAATGAAAAGGTTTTTCAGGGTAGAAAAAGCCGCTTGAGCCTCTGGGGACCACTGGAACCGGATACCCTGTTTGGTCAGACCTGTGATGGGAGCAATTATGGAAGAGAAGTTTTTGATAAATTTTCGATAAAAATTTGCAAATCCCACGAAGCGCTGGACTGATTTCTTATCGGTGGGAGCGGGCCAATCTGTAATGGCGGTAACCTTCTGAGGGTCCATCTTGACACCGTCTATTGAAATGATGAGACCTAGGAACTGGATGCTCTCTTTTTCGAACTCACATTTCTCCGCTTTAGCATACAGACTGTGCTGACGGAGCCGGGCTAGGACCTTTTGGACATGTCTTTGATGATCTGACAGGGAGGAAGAGAAGATCAGGATGTCATCTAGGTAAACAATAACGAATAAATCAAGATAGTCTCTGAAAATGTCATTTACAAAATGCTGGAATGTGGCTGGGGCATTGCAAAGGCCGAAGGGCATCACCAGGTATTCAAAATGCCCAAAACGAGTACGAAATGCGGTTTTCCACTCGTCGCCATCCCTTATGCGGACGAGGTTGTAAGCCCCACGGAGGTCAAGTTTAGTAAAGATGGTAGCTGCTCCAAGTCTCTGAAATAGTTCAGGAACAAGAGGGAGAGGATACCTGTTCTTAATCGTGATTTTATTTAAGTCCCTGTAGTCTACGAAGGGGCGTAGAGAGTGATCCTTCTTTTCCACGAAGAATATACCGGCCCCCGCAGGGGATGTGGAAGGGCGGATGAACCCCTTCTCGAGATTCTCATCAATATAAGACTTGAGAGTGACCAGCTCTAGCCCAGTCAAAGGAAATATTCTTCCAAACGGGATTTCTGCTCCAGGTAAAAGTTCAATAGGACAGTCGTAGGACCGGTGTGGAGGTAACGTTTCTGCTCCTCTTTTGCTGAACACATCTAAGAAACTATGATAGGCTTCTGGGATTAATTGACGGTTCTCCTCTTCGGATTCTAAACACATCAGAGAAGGAGGGGAACTGACAGGCTTCTGAAGGCAGTGTTGTCGACAGTAAGAGGAAGAAAATTGGATTGTTCCAGATTCCCAGTCAATCTGGGGATTATGGGCTTTCAGCCAAGGCATACCCAGAATGACCGGAAACATTGGGGATTCAATAATGTCCAGACAGAGTAGTTCCCGGGGGTCCTTGGAGGTGAGTGCGTATAGGGGGATTGTCTCTTGGGTAACAGGGCCGGATTTGATAGCCGATCCGTCGGCTAAATGGACGGTAAGTTTCTGGTGTCGTGGTCGTAGAGGGACTCCATGTCGAAAGGCAAAGGAGGCGTCCATAAAACCGCTGCAAGCACCAGAGTCAATAATTGCGGGGACTTGGAGGTTCCTTCCTGGAAGCTGTAGAGAGATTGAAACAGCCAGGTGAGTATTATTGTTACGTAAGACAGAGAAGAGAGCCGGTGAGGGGACTGAACACTTACGGAACTTGATGGGGCAGGTGTTTACATAGTGCCCGGATCCTCCACAGTACATGCAAAGGTTATTGGATCGACGCCTTTGACGCTCCTCCGGAGTCAGGGATGGCCGAAGTAGGCCTATTTGCATTGGTTCTGGATGATCGATGGGGTTTGGTCTGGGACCTGAAGGAGGCAGATGCGGTGGGCCAGGTACACGTGGCATCATCCATATGGGACGTGTGGGGCCGGATGTGCGTTCAGCACGCCGCTCCCTCAACCGTCTGTCGATCTGAACAGAGAGGAGGATGAGGGCTTCAAGTGTTGCGGGGATGCCCACTCGGGCTAATTCGTCTTTTAGAGATTCTGAAAGTCCCATACGAAATTGGTGACGCAGGGCAGCATCATTCCAGTTGGTATCGGAACTCCACTGCCTGAATTCAGCTACATATTCCTCCACTGCTCTGCGTCCTTGCTGTAAGGCACATAATGCTGCTTCAGCGGTAGCTACTAGTTGGGAATCCTCATAGATAAGGTCCATGGCTTGGAAGAAAGTGCTGAGTAGGTTAAGACTTTCTTCCTTGCGTTCTAGAAGACGATGCGCCCAGGTCTGAGGTTCGCCAGACAATAACGAGATAACAAATCCTACTTTTGTGGCCTCAAGTGAAAAGGTCCTGGGTTGTAAAGCAAAGAAAAGTTCACAGGCGTTGCGGAAAGCTCTATATTTGCTGCGATCTCCAGAAAATCTCTCCGGGGTGGGAACTCTGGGTTCCGGTGGTAGCATCACTACAGAAGGGGCAGCTGCGGTTCCAGATGCTGCAGGTGCTGTTGTGGCCAGAGTTTGGACACGTCCTTCCAGGCGGGTATATCCTTCTTGTAAAGTCCGTACGGCCGCGGTGAGGCCATCTAGATGGCGGCATAAGTCCTCCATGGGAGACGCCCCCTGCGTGGGCTCGGACATGGCTGACCAGTACTGTCACGTACCTGGTTATGGAGCCCAATGTGCAGGGAGCGGCCTCTCGTAAACCTCTGACTCAGGAACCCCTGGTAGAGCAGACAGGGGGTACGGAGTCTGGAGGGACACAAGCGCCTGGTGGGAAGCTGGAGATGAACCGGAAGAGGAAGTGAACAGGTGTTGACGAGGTCCTAGCAGAAATTCAGCAAACACAGGAACGGTGTAGTAGCGCTTGTGAATAGGAGCCAAGGGATTGTCAGACACTGGGTCAGGCACCAATCAGGAGACGGAGACAGGTCCGAGGGTTGGATCAGGTTCAGACCGGGTCGGTGAATCAGGTAAGCAGATAGCAAGGCGGGTTTAAGCAGAGTCGGTAGTCGGATCAGGCCGGGGTCAGAGGCAGGCTGCAGGCAGAGAAGGGTCAACGGAAGCCGGGTCAGGTATTCGGTAATCAGGCAGACAGGTAACAGGTTCAGATTCAGTCAGGGATAGCTGCAGACTGGTCAGCAAGATACAGTGGGATCAGATGGTTTAAATAGCAGTTCTTGGCGCCGAAATGACGTCAGCATGCGCGCGCGCTCCCGCCGCGCGCGCCGCGTGCACGCGCGCGCCGCGCACATCACGCGCGCGCGCCCCCGCGCATGCGCTGAAACAGACTTCTCCTGGCGCTGTCAGTATTGGTAAGATTCCTGTATCTCTTATCATGACAAAGAGTCAGGACACTCTCTAAATTGCAGATAGAAAAAGGAGCTGTGTGTTAGTGGGTGTCCTGACTCTCCTGTAGTCCAAGGGAGGGGGCGAGCCTGACACGCCACACCAGGGAGAAAGACTTGCATTACTGTGTGGAGTTACAGACAGAAGAACAGGAAGTGAAGACTTCTCAGAAGAAATAAGGACATTTAAAAGCAAAATTGAAGGATGAGGTAAGTGAAGGAGGACTGCACTAAGGTAAAGGAAGCTACTTAGGAAAAAAGGAAAATTTATATGAAATACTTACCGTCATTTTCCTTTCCTGATGGACTCCATGGCAGCCTACGTGTGGGTTAATCCCGCCTCTCATACCTCATAGGACCCTACTCCCATAAAGCTTTGCTTCTCACAATAGACTGTGTTCCGTAATATAGCTTACTCCAGCAAAGGGAGGGAACTCCTGCTGCCATGGAGTTCATCAGGAAAGGAAAATTACAGTAAGTATTTCATATACATTTTCCTTTTTCCTGACAGACTCCATGGCAGCCTACGTGTGGGAAATAACTAGCCATACACACCCGGGTGGGGAATTGCTGGTTAAAGAAAAGATTTAATTGACACTGTCAACAGATAGAACATGTAAATCAAAATTAACTGACGATAAAGAAGCCGGTTCCACGCAATAGTGCGTCATAAATGTATTTAACGACGACCAAGAGGCGGCTTTGCAGATCACTTCTGGAGAAACGTGGCCACGCTCCGAGTAGAATGGGCGGTTACCGCTTCCGGGGGAGCCAAACCTTTCGCTTTATAAGCCCCCTGGATGGCCTGTACAATCCATGCTGCAATGGTTCTAGAGGAAGCATGCATTCCCTTGTTCTTCCCATGAAAGGATCAGATTGGCGAAAAAACGCTGTAGCTTCCAGATATTGCTTAAATTCTTTTCCGACATCCAAAGGATGAGCATCCGAGTCCTCAGGAGACCCAAAGGTGGGAAGGACGATCTATTGGTTATCATGAAAGACCGATGACACTTTTGGTTTAGAACCCAACATAGGGATCAAAACAACATGATTCCCCTACAAAACACACAATGACTTTCCAGGCATATCATAAATTGGGTATAGACAACCTACTCCTTCAAGAAACTAATTTCTCTCATTTCGGCCCCCAAATACTTGAACTCCAGATACCCTACGTTCTACGTATTCAACAGCCCAGATAAGAAAGGAGGTGTAGCGATCTGTATAGCTAAAAAAGTCCCATTTACTCCCATCATGGTAATAAAGGACAAGGAGGGGCATTATGTCATGGTAGTGGGGAAAATTAATAAACACGCTTATCACCTTAGTTTCATACTATGCCCCTAATGTGGGCCAAGTTAAATTTTTTGAATCCATGCTCTCAGTACTGATGCCGCACATGTTGGGCGATGTCATCATGGGGGGAGATAATAATGTGCCCTTAGACCAAGCCCTTTCATAGGACCAACGCACATGAACCAATCTTGAAACACGTGCCTAGACAGGGTTGCAAATTAGCTCGAGTATTACATTCCCATGACCTTATAGATACCTGGAGAGATCTCCACCCTATGACTAGAGATTACACCCATTACTCTCAGATCTACAAAACATACTCACGAATAGACCATATTTTCACACTATCGTCATTGCTCCCTTCCATTGATTCGGCTAAAATATTGTCCACTTCGTGGTCTGACCATTCACCGGTCCAGATTTCATTAACAGATTTGTGGACTAGACCTAAATCCTCTACATGGCGTCTTAATGCCTCGTTACTTAACGATCCTGTAATTTTAAATTAAATAGAGTCAGCCATCAGGCAATACTTCATCGATAACCTAACAACTGATACCTCCCCTAGTATTAACTGGGCGGCTCATAAGGCAACAATTAGGGGAAAAATAATCCAAATTGCTTCCAGATCCAAATGTAATCGTGCGCAAACGATACAACAATGGGGGGATGAGTGACAACGCATAATTCAAGAGCAAAAGTCCAACCCCCTGTTATATTTGAGACATAACTCGACCACTAAGGCTGAGAAATATCTTCATTGGTATAGGCATCGGTTTTATACATTGGGAGACAAGCCTTCTTCACTGTTAGCCAGGAAACTTACCCCTCGACCGTACAATCCAGCCTTGCCAAAACTACGGATGCAGGATGGGAAACTGACTCAAAACCCCCAATTAATTATCGCCAAATTTCTTAATCTTTTCTCCAAACTTTACTCAAAACCAAATTCGTTCCCCACAGCTCAGGCGGATTCATTTTTTCGCGATATTCCCCTTCCACAGCACAGGAGCACCTTGAGTTGATGGAGAGCGACTTTACAGAGGGAGGAATTAAGGCAGCAATTAAATGTTTGAACCCTTCAAAAGCACCAGGCCCTGACGGCCTTACCGACCATTATTATAGAAAGCACGCTGATATATTGACACCTCACTTATGCTCTTTTTTCAATGCATTACGTAGGGGTAATCCCTTAGCTTTACATGAAAATGCCGCGTTTATACATGTCATTCCTAAACCGGGGAAGGACCATGGGGATTGTGCCAACTACCGCCCGATATCCCTTATTAATGTGGATCTTGTTGAATTGATGACCAAAATTTTAGCTACTAGAATGAACACTTTTCTTCCTAATTATGTTCACCCAGATCATGTCGGCTTTGTTCCCAATAGACAGGCTCCTGACCAAACCCGACGGGTGATAGAGACAACTATGACAAACGTAAGGGTAGGTTACTGTCATTAGACCTTTGTAAGGCTTTTGACTCCATATCCTGGGATTACATACATTATGTGCTGAGAAAGTATGGATTTGGGCCTAATCTGTTAGCTACATTGCAGACACTTTATAGCGTACCTACGGCCAGACTCCTGATAAAGGGGTATAGTTCACATAATATTGAGGTACACAGAGGGACACGGCAAGGCTGCCCTTTATCCCCCATTTTATTTATTTTGGCCCTGGAACCATTGGCAATTAAATTAAGATGTCATCCGGATATAAAAGGCATATACTGTGGAGATAGGGAACACAAATGTGCCCTTTTTGCCGATGATATTTTGATGCTTCTCTCTTCCCCAGTAATATCACTACCCAACCTTTACCAAACCTTACACCGTTTTACAGCTACAGTGCCTGCCGCCGAGAATGTGTTTTTAGCACGACAGCATCGCGCTGAATCTCGGCGACAGGCTGCCGATATCTCGCACTCGCTGGAATAGTAAAAGCACATTCCAGCGAGTGCGTCATAGAAGCGACGGGGATCCGACGCGGATTCCCGCCAATTCTACATGTGGGCGGAGTTTTGTTATGAATCCTGAAGGAGAAATCCCCGCCGGATTTTAAAAAAAAATCCGGCATGGGTTCCCCCCTCAGGAGCATAACGGGCCCTTAGGTCTGTTATGGGTTGTAAGGAGACCCCCTACGCCGAAAAAACGGCGTGGGGGTCCCCCCACAATCCATAACAGACCCGTATCCAAAGCACGCCGGCCGGCCGGTCAGGAAGGGAGTGGGGGCGAGCGAGCGCCCCCCCCCCTCCTGAGCCGTACCGGGCAGCATGCCCTCAACATGGGGGGGTTAGGTGCTCTGGGGCAGGGGGCGCACTGCGGCCCCCCACCCCAGAGCACCCTGTCCCCATGTTGATGAGGACAGGGCCCCTTCCCGACAACCCTGGCCGTTGGTTGTCGGGGTATGCGGGCGGGAGGCTTATCGGAATCTGGAAGCCCCCTTTAATAAGGGGGCCCCCAGATACCGGCCCCCCACCCTAAGTGAATGAGTATGGGGTACATTGTACCCCTACCCATTCACCTGCAAATAAAAAGTGTAAACACAAATAAACCACACAGGGTATTGAAATATTTTATTAGTTGGCCGCCGGGGGGGGTGTGTATAATCGCTTTTATAAAAGCGCCCCCCTCCGGCGGGCTTCTGTGGGGGGTGGGTGCCGCCGTCTGGTTCTCTTCCGCCGCCGGGGGGGGCGCTTTGATAAAAGCGCCCACCACCCGGCGGGCTTCTTTCGACGTCTTCGGAGGCTGGGGGGTCTTCTCCCACTCTCCGGGGTCTTCTCCTGCTCTCCGGGGGTCTTCTCCGCTCTCCGGGGGTCTTCTTCTTCTTCAGGACTCGCCGCCACTAACTTTGTGTGTTAGCTCAATTACTAGCGGCGGCGAGCCCCCTCTTCTGTGACGTCGTCGTCGTCTTCTTCTTCTTCCTCTTCTGTTCTCCAGATGTTGACGCAACGCTTCCTTCCGCTGTTATGCCGGGCGCACGGCTCGCAGCGAATTATATAGGCCTGTCTTGTGACGTCGCAGTCCCATCATGCTCCGGTAGGTACCACGTGCTACCTACCACGTGGTACCTACCGGAGCATGAAGAGAACCAGACGGCGGCACCCACCCCCCACAGAAGCCCGCCGGAGGGGGGCGCTTTTATAAAAGCGATCATACACACCCCCCCCCCCGGCGGCCAACTAATAAAATATTTCAATACCCTGTGCGGTTTATTTGTGTTTACACTTTTTATTTGCAGGTGAATGGGTAGGGGTACAATGTACCCCATACTCATTCACTTAGGGTGGGGGGCCGGTATTAAACATTCACTTATTAAAGGGGGCTTCCAGATTCCGATAAGCCTCCCGCCCGCATACCCCGACTACCAACGGCCGGCCGGTCAGGAAGGGAGTGGGGGCGAGCGAGCGCCCCCCCCCTCCTGAGCCGTACCGGGCAGCATGCCCTCAACATGGGGGGGTTAGGTGCTCTGGGGCAGGGGGCGCACTGCGGCCCCCACCCCAGAGCACCCTGTCCCCATGTTGATGAGGACAGGGCCCCTTCCCGACAACCCTGGCCGTTGGTAGTCGGGGTATGCGGGCGGGAGGCTTATCGGAATCTGGAAGCCCCCTTTAATAAGTGAATGTTTAATACCGGCCCCCCACCCTAAGTGAATGAGTATGGGGTACATTGTACCCCTACCCATTCACCTGCAAATAAAAAGTGTAAACACAAATAAACCGCACAGGGTATTGAAATATTTTATTAGTTGGCCGCCGGGGGGGGGGGGGTGTGTATGATCGCTTTTATAAAAGCGCCCCCCTCCGGCGGGCTTCTGTGGGGGGTGGGTGCCGCCGTCTGGTTCTCTTCATGCTCCGGTAGGTACCACGTGGTAGGTAGCACGTGGTACCTACCGGAGCATGATGGGACTGCGACGTCACAAGACAGGCCTATATAATTCGCTGCGAGCCGTGCGCCCGGCATAACAGCGGAAGGAAGCGTCGCGTCAACATCTGGAGAACAGAAGAGGAAGAAGAAGAAGAAGACGACGACGACGTCACAGAAGAGGGGGCTCGCCGCCGCTAGTAATTGAGCTAACACACAAAGTTAGTGGCGGCGAGTCCTGAAGAAGAAGAAGACCCCCGGAGAGCGGAGAAGACCCCCGGAGAGCAGGAGAAGACCCCGGAGAGTGGGAGAAGACCCCCCAGCCTCCGAAGACGTCGAAAGAAGCCCGCCGGGTGGTGGGCGCTTTTATCAAAGCGCCCCCCCCGGCGGCGGAAGAGAACCAGACGGCGGCACCCACCCCCCACAGAAGCCCGCCGGAGGGGGGCGCTTTTATAAAAGCGATCATACACACCCCCCCCCGGCGGCCAACTAATAAAATATTTCAATACCCTGTGTGGTTTATTTGTGTTTACACTTTTTATTTGCAGGTGAATGGGTAGGGGTACAATGTACCCCATACTCATTCACTTAGGGTGGGGGGCCGGTATCTGGGGGCCCCCTTATTAAAGGGGGCTTCCAGATTCCGATAAGCCTCCCGCCCGCATACCCCGACAACCAACGGCCAGGGTTGTCGGGAAGGGGCCCTGTCCTCATCAACATGGGGACAGGGTGCTCTGGGGTGGGGGGCCACAGTGCGCCCCCTGCCCCAGAGCACCTAACCCCCCCATGTTGAGGGCATGCTGCCCGGTACGGCTCAGGAGGGGGGGGCGCTCGCTCGCCCCCACTCCCTTCCTGACCGGCCGGCCGGCGTGCTTTGGATACGGGTCTGTTATTGATTGTGGGGGGACCCCCACGCCGTTTTTTCGGCGTAGGGGGTCTCCTTACAACCCATAACAGACCTAAGGGCCCGTTATGCTCCTGAGGGGGGAACCCATGCCGGTTTTTTTTTTTTAAATCCGGCGGGGATTTCTCCTTCAGGATTCATAACAAAACTCCGCCCACGTGTAGAATTGGCGGGAATCCGCGTCGGATCCCCGTCGCTTCTATGACGGCTTTGTCTCCATCGCGGCAAGCCAGCTCGGCGCTGGCTCTCGCGATGGGGCTCGCAAGTGCTCAATCTCCCCGAGAAAGGGAGCGAGATTGACACAATATCCCAGTCACCTACTGTATCTCAGGTCTCACGATCAATCATTCAAAATCAGTAGCTTTAAACCTGACGCTTGAGGCAGACACTGTTAGTTTAATTCAGAATTTGTTCCAGTTCAAGTGGCAAAGAGAGACACTTCCGTATCTGGGAATCTCTTTAACTCCCTCCCTACATACTTTGTATCAGGCCAACTTCCCCCCCTTGTTTAGGAAACTGACGGCTGACCTTATACGCTGGGCTAATAATCCTCCGTCGTGGTTCGGTAGACTGTACTCTATAAAGATGAATTTCCTTCCGAGGTTATTATATTTGTTTAGAACGCTTCCGATTGCTATCCGCATGCCAGATCTTAGAGTGTTGCAGAGCAAGATTATGAAATTTATCTGGGGGGAGAATAGACCCAGGGTGAATAAACGTACCCTTTACACTCCCAGATCGAAAGGTGGCCTGGGAGTTCCAGACTTGGCCAAATATTTTGAAGCAGCGCAATTAGCGCAACTACTTCGCTTCCACTCCTTGCAGGCCCAACCATCCTGGATGAAAATTGAATCATCCCTCCATCCCACCAAACCAATAAGTCACATGATGTGGCTTCGTATGAGAGATAGACCAACCATAATGTGCCCCGTGCTATCTTTTTCATTAAGTTTATGGGACAGATTGATGAAGTCTTATGTTTTCAGATCTTCTCACGCAACCCTTGCTCCTTTAACTGGTAATCCTGACTTCACCCCGGGTCTCAATCCGCAAGAGTTTGCTTGGTGGACCAACAAGGGCTTGATTCATATTGCTGACATGTGTGACCATAAAGGTATCTTGTCAAAACAAACCCTAATAGAAAAATTTCAACTCCCTAACACGGAAGTGTATCATCACTCTCAGATGCATTATCTGAAGACTCTACAGCGTACGCATGATTTAACGGTTTCCACCCCTATGGAATATCTGTGCGGGTCTTACGACAAGCATACCAGTCACATCAAAAAAATATATGGTATCCTGTCCTCTAAGTCAGAAAAACTGTTATATGAACAAATAGGAACAGGATATAGAAGCAACGCTTCACTTAGATAAATGGGTTAAAATGGCACAACTAGCCTCTAAATCATTCATCAACACCTCTTTGATTGAGGCAAATTATAAAGTTTTGTTGCGATGGTACATGGTATCAGCGAGGGTGGCGACATATGTTCCTGGTGCTTCCCCTCTATGTTTTAGGGGATGTGGCATGGAGGGAACGGTATACCATATATGGTGGGTATGCCTGAAAGTCAGGCGATTTTGGATACGCACCTACAACTTTATCTATTCATTAACCCAGGTTAATTTGACCAAATCGCCGCAGCAGGCACTACTAGGAAGCCCACTGGAGGGAGTGCAGGGCCATACAAGGAAACGTATTTATTTTATTTTTACTGCATCTAGGGTGGCGATAGCTAGGTCCTGGAGGACGCCCATGATCCCCTTTGACTTTGTGAAGGCTAAGTTGTCGTAAATCATGATCAATGAACGCCTTTCGGCAATACTTTTGGATAAACAGCCCTTCTTTGACAAAGTCTGGGAACCTTGGATAAATTACCTGTCTGAGGGCTTATGATATATTAACCACTTGTCATCTGCCCGCCGTCAATTGACGGCGGGCAGACGACTCCATTGTTCTGACATCACGTCATATGACGTGATGTCCCTTTAAAGCCGCGGGCGGGCGCGCGCGTCGCCGGCGGCGCGCGCGCGCGCACCCGCCGCTCCGCGGGGATCCCGTGCGAGTGCCCGGCGGCAACGTTCGCCGCCGGGCACACGCGATTGCTCTGTAAGTGAGCTGGGACGTGCAGCTCTGTATGTAAACACAGAGCTGCACGTCCCTGTCAGGGAGAGAGGTGACAGATTGTGTCCCTTGTACATAGGGACACAATCGGTCACCTCCCCCAGTCACCCCCTCCTCCCCCTACAGTTAGAACACTCATAGGACACACATTTAACCCCTTCCCCGCCCCCTAGTGGTTAACCCCTTCACTGCCAGTCACATTTATACAGTAATCAATGCATATTTATAGCATTTTTCACTGTATAAATGTAAATGGTCCCAAAAATGTCAGAAAAGTGTCCGAAATGTCCGCCATAACGTCGCAGTCCCAATAAAAAAATCGAAGATCGCCGCCATTAATAGTAAAAAAAAAAAAAAAAAAAATGCCATAAACTATCCCCTATTTTGTAAACGCTATAAATTTTGCGCAAACCAATCGATAAACGCTTATTGCATTTTTTTTTTACCAAAAATATGTAGAAGAATACGTATCGGCCTAAACTGAGGGAAAAAAAAAAAATTTTATATATTTTTTGGGGTTATTTATTATAGCAAAAAGGAAAAAATATTGCATTTTTTTAAAAATTGACGCTCTATTTTTGTTTATAGCGCAAAAAATAAAAACCGCAGAGGTGATCAAATACCACCAAAAGAAAGCTCTATTTGTGGGGAAAAAAAGACGCCAATTTTGTTTGGGAGCCACGTCGCACGACCGCGCAATTGTCAGTTAAAGCGACGCAGTGCGGGAAGCTTATATTTTGTCTGGGCAGGAAGGGGGTCTAGGTGCACAGTAGGTAAGTGGTTAATACAGTTTAGTGGAGAACAACAGGGGTGCACATCCCTCTTTCCTCCTTCTACTTCTTTCTCTCCTTCTTTTCTTCTCTTTTCTCTCTTTCCTTTCACATTCCTTTCTTCTTCTATGGTTCGATTGAGGGGCCGAGATGGGAGCTTAGGCCACATGGTGTTGTGGTGTGGATCCCTCCTCTTCCTCTTCATGAGGACTGTAGAGTTTCTATTTGTTATTTCTTTTTATTTATTCGCAATAGGTTTCTCATGTAGTTTGTGGAGCTGGAGATTGTGGAGATTAGTGTTAATATGGGAACCCTTGTTAAGATAAGTTGTATCTCTCTTGTCTCTGATGTTGTTGTTGTTTTTTGTGACATTTGATATATGGAAACGATTACCTCATGTAAACTATATTTTGCTTTGTAATCTTGATATGAATTATTTTCAATAAAAAATATTGTGAAAAAAGAAAGCTATAGATTTAAAAGAGTACAGTAAAACCTTGGTTTGAGAGTAACTTGGTTTGAGAGCGTTTTGCAAGACAATGCACATTTTTTTAATACATTTTTCCTTGATATACAAGCGATGTCTTGATATAAGAGTAGCATCATGTCACAACTAAGTATACAAAAGAAGAGTGGAGCCTCTAATTGTAGAAATATGGTTACATTTAATGAAGGTACAACATTTAGCAAATTATTGCTACACTTAGAGGTGCCCCTCTTCTCTTTTATACCCTGTAAAAAAATGCTTTGACATACAAGTGCTTTGGATTACAAGCATGTGTCACAAACTAATTATGCTCTCAAACCAAGGTTTTACTGTATACATTTCTTTTGAAATTACATTAACATGCAAAAGATTATAAAAGATTTTAGTGAATGGGTTTACAATACTTAATTCTAAATATCTATGATTAATCCCTTCCATTTTCTAGGTACTGATTTCCTTTATATGACAGAGAGTTAAATGCCTGGGCTGTTTTTTCAGATTTTTTAAATAATGAAAATACAACATTTGAATGCAGATTGTTTCAATATTCATGTGGCATGAGACTTTCCAACCCGTGTGGGTTGCAATGCAATGCAAATAAACTTAGCTGCTGTGTGAGGAAACTACATAAGATTCCAATACTTTTTACTTTGGTTTAAAGGAAATCTGTCATGGCACTTCATACTTGGCTGAAGATTGACTAATATCTTAATATATTCGGCTAGAAACAGCCATTGTCCAAACACATAGCAGTTATAGATGAGTGACAACCATTATGAAGGAAGAAAGGTTTGGCTTCACTGCCCAAGAACTTGTATGCAACCTAAGAGATGGTTGATGGTTGTTTCTGCAGATGATATGCTAACAGCTTAGTGTGTTTAAAGTAGATTTAAACCCCACCACAAAAATCTCATATAAACTTTATCATAGTAAAATAATTTTCAATTTTGTTTTCAATCACTTAAAAGCTCTCATGCACACTGGACGTTAAAATAAAAACGCAGTAGCCTTGCAGTGAGTTTTTCTAAATTCTTCAGCTTTTTTTAACGTTTTTTAATAGCTTTTTTTAGAATTTTTGAGCATCTATTAGCATTTTTCCGCCTTAGCGGTTTTTTTTAAAGAAAAAAAAATGTTTATTTTATGGATTAAAAACTTTAAAAAATGCTTGGTAAGTGAAGTTTTTGAGCGTTTATCAGTGTTTATCTACGTTTATCAGCGTTAGAGGGTTTTTACAGGGTAGGGGGGATAGTAGGAACAGAAAAAGGATGGACCATCTCCCCTTCTGTTGTTTTTCAAACATTACCATGCTATGGTGCATACAGGCGAGCTATGTATTGTGCATAGTCTGCTGTTTCCATATATTGGTGCCAACAGGCCTCTGTCTCCTCTCCATTCATCTTCAGTGCAGCTGAAGCTACAGAGAAAGGGACTGGGAAATCTGTGTCCTCAGTCCCTTTCCCTGTCTCAAAAGGGAAATGTCAAGACCCCTTATATCTCAGAAAAGCCAACCCCCAACAGGGCTAAAAAAAAAAAATAATAATAATAATAATAATAATAAAAAGATTTGTAATAAATAAATATTGAAAAGGTTAAATTGTAAAAATAATAAATAATAAAATAAAACACACACTGACACCATTGCCCCCCCCCCCAAAAAAAAAAGCATTGCAAAGAAAAAAAGAATAACATATTTTTAAAAAAAAGTAAAAAAAAAAAAACATTGTAAAAAAAAGTAAAAAAAAAAAAAAAGTAAAAACATCTGACATGCATTATTAGTGCTGCATATTAGTGCCACTGTCACATGACATAAAAAAAATCGGTAGTCGGTATTTGCGAGTACTTGATATAAAGTATCAGTACTTATTGGTGTCTTAAAAAAATGGTATCGGTGCAACCCAGTTCTTAAGCCTTGCGACTTTTGCCATTTGATCATATGACATTTCAGAATTGCAAAGGACGTTGGCAATGGAAGACTTCCCCCTGCCAGATGTGGTGATCAGAGGTATAAATGGGCTAGTAGCTATATAATGCCAAGCATGGGCCAGATTCAGGAACACTTGCGCTGGAGTATTTCGATATGCGCCGCGTAACTGTGATGATGCGCCGTCGTTTCTATGTGCCCGTACCCACCAAACTAGATGCGCCCAATAACGGGTCATTTGCGACTGGCGGAACGTTCCGACGCCAGAGTATCGTCAGCGCTTAATTTCGTTGGGCGCATCAGTCGCGCCTATTGATTTCCCCTGCAAATATGCAAATGAGGGATTTTTCACAATTCACGAACGGATTAGCACCATACGCTGGCTACATGCGCCGCGCGTATCTCGTCCGTCCGGCGCAAAGTTATTTCTACAAAAGGCTGCTTTATCTTTACTCCAGATGGCCACAGGTCAGCAGGAGAGCAGCTACAGCAGCGTTACCGACGATAAGAGCTAGCTGAGCACCCCCACTTGCAGGACAACACCTCTGTCCATGCTTGTCTGTCAAATTTTACAGCCATGGAGGAAGACATCATAGGTCTCCATAGCCGAGATGACGGCTGACAGCTCCTGGCCATTAAAGTTCAGCTTTCTCCTGTGTGTTTGCGGGGAACGGGAGCAGCCATCTCAAAACAAAAGTAACATCACTGCGGGGAGGGGGAGCAGGATATACTTTAGTGCCGAAATGGCGCTTCTACGGGCGCATTTAAACGCCCAACGGAAGGCATTGCGCTGACGTTTCCCGTGAAGTGGTGCCGACGGAAGTTGTGAGCATGCGCACAAAGGGGGCGAGTGGAGCCGCACTCACTGCGCATGCTCCGTGGTTGATGCGCTGAACGTAAGCCTCTGCGCTGGGCTCCGCCCATCATTTACATATGATCACACCCACTTCCACTTGCGTCGGGTTACGCCAGCGCATTATCGTTACTCTGGCGCAAGTTTACGCGCAACTGCTATGTGAATTACAGGACTTGCGCTGAAAGGGTCTTCAGAGTAACGTAAATGAGAAGCGTTACTCTGGAGCAAAGATGCTCTCATCTACCTGAATCTGGCCCCATGTGTCACACACAGGACTATCATCGGCAATTTATGGAAGCATTTGTTCTCACAGCATTATAAAATGTTTCTAAAATGAGCCCCTTTTGTTTTTTAAAGACCATTAGCTATTGGTTTTGACATTTGTCCGGCAGTTAATTTACAGCAAATTGTATTGTCCCTTTGGGAATTATTCTCCTAAATATGATCTTTTTCATGTACTATGATTTATCATTCCTCCTTGAAGATCATAGCTGTGTTCTCTTGTTTATCCATGAAATAAAAACGGGATGTCCTCTGAGATTTGCACATGCCTTCTGTGGTGGCAGTGCAGATGAATTATCCTACAATAGTTTAAGCTACAGCCAAGCTATTCTTCAAGACAGCTGGTAAATGTGAGTACAGTTAAACCCAGAGGTTTTACAGGATAAGCAGCACTTAGTTACAGAGCAAGTTTAAGTACAGAATCAAAACAGTACAAAAAATCCACTTAGCTATGTTCTTAAATCATATATTCAAAATAACTTTAAAGGGAATACAGGATATAGTTTATTTTACATTTTTAGGTATGTACAGTATGTCCATGTTATCTGCTTTATGTAAAGACTTAAAAAAGCATTTATAAATACACAAACCTTGTTTCTGTGTGACATTTATATTTACATTTATGTACACATAGGGCAGTCAATTTATTGGTTAGTAGAAGGTCTAAATTGCTGGCTGTTATGCGACTCCCATCTTGCAATTCAAGCCAGAGTATGATCTTTAGTAAAACTAAAAGGTTAATTCCCCCAGCCCCTACTGCAGCCTCTCACCTTGTAGCTTGCTAGAAAAATAATTTATATTGGACATATTTTTGTTTTTTGCTTCATAAGTGGAATTGTTTACATAGAGATACAAATACAGAGATAGAGATATTTTTTATTAGCATATTGAGGATATTTGTGATGCACAGACCTGCGCTACTCTTACTATATCACATTGCTAGAAAAATTACAATGATACAATTTGAGTAATCATTTGGCAGGAGTCTTAGCAAAGGCTTCCTCCTGCCTTGCATAGGTAAGGTGACTTGACTGGAGTTCAAGGATTGCTTTTAAATTTGAATTGCTTTTGAATTTCTTTTTTTAATTAAACTATTTCTGTACAGTATATTGTGATATGCCAGAAATTTGACTCATGCTGATTGTTAACCTAACCCTTAGAACTAGCCCCAAAGACCTTCCAACACTTAAATCTTATACTATTCCGTAACATTTTACCATCCAACCTAATCCATACCCTAGAACCTTGGGGGAGCATTTAATACTCAATTGCCTAACAGTTTACCCCTAAAGTAAGCACATGAACATTTTTGTGTTTCAGTGTTAATAACACTTCCCCTTCTTGTTCAATTAGCAGCCATTTATGATCTTCTATACCTAACATAGAATTTAAACATGGCATGCTTGTGGTTGGTGTACATTACATATCAAAACATGTTTCCCATGCATGTGGAATTCTTATAGATTTGCCACTGACTCCCCCCCTTTCCCCGCTTTGTAGCTATTCCAGGCTGAAATCTTCTGGGAAGGTTTTCAACAAAATCTTTGAAAGTTTCTGGGAATTTATGCCCATTTTAGCTAAAAGAGCATTTTTGAATTTTCAG
Organism: Rana kukunoris; assembly: GCA_029574335.1. Lineage (NCBI taxonomy): Eukaryota > Metazoa > Chordata > Amphibia > Anura > Ranidae > Rana > Rana kukunoris. Next base: position 80,608,224 of record CM056053.1, read on the forward strand.
GTATTACTGAAATTGAAGACCTAGTTCACAATTTGCATTCCAGTTCACCCCAAAGGTGTGCAGTACGGTTGAGTCTGTGGAACCCACTCAAATTCTTCTATAATAAGCCCATCAATGCACCTGGTTATACATAGTTATGCTGAAATAGAAAAGGGTCTTCCTCAATCTGTTGCCAAAACGATAAACATGCACAATTGTCTAACATATCTTTGAATGCTGCAACATTAAAGGGGTTGTAAAGGTAAAAATATGTTTTTCCTAAATAGTAAGTGAAGGAGGACTGCACTAAGGTAAAATAAGCTATTTAGGGAAAAATACATCCTTTACAACCCCTTTAACATACAAAGCATATTTAAAAGTTTGAGAAATTTGCAGTTTGGTGTAAAAATAGTGCAATACTTAAAAGTCCATGTTGATGAGAATCATTGAGCTATAGCATAAAATATTCTCTATTTTGTTTTGGTCAATAACCCAGCCCCCTCACTTCTTCATTTGGGGACACAAGAAAATTAGTAGACATTATAATGCCTAACCAGTTCTGCAACAGTCAGCATTTGGGTAGGATTGCCACTGGGCACCCAGAAATACAAAACCAACAGTGGCACATAAACCATGTTCAGAAATAATGGTACCAACAAACACTTTATGCTTTCACTGAATTTCTCCAAATGCTGCATTGTCAAGCCTTGTACACAAGCTTGGTTTACTCGGCAAGAATCAGCAAGAAAACTGCTGGCAGAGCTTTCTTGCCGACTATACCAAGCGTGTGTACAAGGTTTTCAGGTTTCTTGTCAAGAAAACTGCCTAAAATCTAGACGAGAAAAATAGAGAACATGTTCTCTATTTTTCTCGTCGTGATTCTCTGCAGTGTTTTCCTGCCCGAGAGTGTGTATACTTACCTGACACTGTGGAAACCTGTGCATGCTCAAAATGACTTTGACGCATGCGCGGTAGCTTTCTAGGCATAGGTAGGGTGCAGCAAGATGGCGGCGACGGCATCGAATGTGACGAGCGCATGCTCATCATACGCGATGACGTCACCGTGTTCTTGCCTTTCAAAAGAACAGCGGTTCATTTGAAAGGAGTGTCTATACACTCGGGCGGCAAGAGATTCTTGCCAAGAATCTCATCAGGAAAAACAACATTTTTTTCCTGACGATATTCTGGCCCGTGTGTACAGGGCTTCAGGGTTGGGTAAAGCTGTTCTTTTTGAAGCTCCATAACTCCACTTGTTGGTTTATAAGTAAATTATTAATCTCAGCCTATAGCAATCGTCAGTTACACATCTTCGTAAACAGAGGGCATGCACTGATCCTGATCAAGTCATTAACATATTACTTGATTACCTATAGAGCAAAATAACTATTGTATTAACACTCCCAGCCATAAACCAGATATTCAATTATCCAAGCTTGCAGACTGAATCATCCAATTATTGTGCATTATCATATACAGATTTGAAATAATGGTCATAAAAACTAATAGAGAGTATGAGAGATAGTGGAAAATGCGGAAATATAACCACGTGGGCACATTACAATGAATTTGTCTGTTCTTCTATTGCATAACCGTAGATTTAAAATTCAATGTGTTGTCTGCCCAACGTTCAAGGTCACAAGTCAGCACATTAAAGAACTTATATGCGGCATCAGTACTGATATATTGCAATATAAGGTGATATTACATTAGAATTTGGCATTTTGATGTTAAATGAAATCTTTCTGTGATGGCAGACTTTGCATAACTAAAAGTATTAGAAGCTTCTAATCAGTATTCTAAAAAGATATTGAGAGTTCTCTCCTCAGACTCAACATCAAATGAACAAAAAAAAACACATCAAACTGCAAAGTGTGCAATCTCATATAGGTCCTGTGGTATCTTCGATCTCCATAATGAGTGTTATTATTATTAATTCCCTTTTCACATAAAATATCATTTATGGCTGACTATAATGGGGTAGGACTAATTAAAAGGAATCCTATAAAGAAGCTCATAGAGCGTTTTCTAACAGAATAGAAGCTGTTAAATTTGTAAGATACCCCATAGGGACTTAACACTAATGCCGCGTACACACGATCATTTTTCGACATGTAAAAAAACTTTAAAAAAAAAATGTCATTTAAAACGATTGTATGTGGGCTTCACATCATTTTTCGGGTTCTGAAAAATGACAACATGCTGCATTTTTTAACAACGTTTTAACCACTTAACCCCCGGACCATATTGCTGCCCAATGACCAGAGCACTTTTTGCGATTCGGCACTGCGTCGCTTTAACTGACAATTGTGTGGTCGTGTGACGTGGCTCCCAAACAAAATTGGCGTCCTTTTTTTCCCACAAATAGAGCTTTCTTTTGGTGGTATTTGATCATCTCTGTGGTTTTTATTTTTTGCGCTATAAACAAAAATAGAGCGACTATTTTGAAAAAAAATCAATATTTAATACTTTTTTCTGTAATAAATATCCCCCAAAAATATATAAAAAATATTTTTTTTCCTCAGTTTAGGCCGATACATATTCTTCTACATATTTTTCGTAATCGCAATTAGCCTTTATTGATTGCTTTGTGCAAAAGTTACAGCGTTTACAAAACAGGGGGTCGTTTTATGGCATTTTTATTATTATTATTTTTTTACTAGTAATGGCGGCGATCAGCATTTTTTTCAGTACTGCGATATTATGGCGGACACTTCGGACACTTTTTACACATTTTTGGGACCATTGGCATTTTTTTAGCGATCAATGCTATAAAAATGCATTGGATTACTATAAAAATGCCATTGGCAGTGAATGTGTTACAACTAGGGGGCAGGGAAGGGGTTAAGTGTGTTCCTGGGTGTGTTCTAACTGTATGTGGGGGTGGACTCACTAGAGGAAATCACTGATCTGTTCATACATTGTATAAACAGAAGATCAGCGGTTGCCCCGCTGACAGGACCGGGAGCTTACACACATAGCTCCTGGTCCCCGCTCTGTAACGAGCGATCGCGTGTGCCCGGCGGCGATCGTGCCCACCAGGCATGCGCACAGGACTCGGGGGCGAGCGCACGCGCCCCCTAGCGGCTGCAGAAGTGCCGATGTAGAGCTACGGGCTCTCACCCAGGAGAGCCGACCTGCCGCCGTATAACTTCGGCGGCTGGTCGGCAAGCAGTTAAACTATGTTGTTTTTCGGGTTGTAAAAAATGATCGTGTGTGGGCTAAAACTACGTTAAAAACCCACGCATGCTCAGAAGCAATTTATGAGACGGAAGCGCTCGTTCTGGTAAAACTACCGTTCGTAATGGAGTAAGCATATTCATCACGCTGTAACAGACAGAAAAGAACAAATCGTCTTTTACTAACACAAAATCAGCTAAAGGGTGACATCATCCGATGGGAACTTCCCCTTTATAGTGCTGTCGTACGTGTTGTATGTCACCGCGCTTTGCTAGAGCATTTTTTTTTAAACGACCGTGTGTGGGCAACGTCGTTTTAATGATTAAGTTGGGGAAAACTTTGTTTTTTCTACATGCTGAAAAACTTTGTTTTTTCTACATGCTGAAAAACTTTGGCCCAGATTCACGTACATCGGCGCATTATCGGCCGCCATTACGTTAGACTTGCGCCATCTAGCCGTGTAATCCCCCGATTCACGTAGCTTTTGCGCAGGAAATTGCGCAAGCGTAAGGTTTTTTCCAGAGGCATAAGGAGGAGTAATACAAATTGGGAGGGACGTGGGCGTGTTACATTGAAATGAGCCGTGACCCCATGCAAATGAAGGGCCGGCCGGCTCGCGCATGCGCGCTTGAACGAGACCATGTCAGCTCCGCTGTGCGCATGCTCACAACTCGGGAGCGGCGCAATCAGTGAAATTGGAAATGGACTAGGGCAACGTTGTGAACTACGCAGACAGCATAAATAGACACACACAAATGCACTTGCATTGCAAAAGTACATCCCTTTGTGTCCCTTCCCATTTAACCAAGTGCTTTTGTTCCTGTTGTTCGTTGCAGTGTGTCTTGTAGTTGTCAGATTAGTGTTCTGTGTGATCAAGTTCTTGTTGGTATATTTGTGAAAGTGTTTTTTGATAAGTGTTTGAGAGACTGTTTGTTTGATTGATATATTTTTGTTCGTTTGTTTTCTTGCTTTATTTCTTCTTTTTTTTTTTTTTGCAGACATTTTTTTTTACATTTTGGGTTGTGCATGCTGTTTGAATGTGGGGGTGACATTCCTGCTGGAAAAGGGGTGTCATCCTCAATTTTGGTGGAGAAGGGTTCCCCAGGACCAGGGAGAAGTGATTCCCAGGTCCGTGTGAATGGTGTATGAATGTACAGTGACATAATTGGAGCCTTGGCGTGGCGTTGCTGCTCACAAGTCCTGCATGGTGGACTGGTGCCAATCCAATTTGATGAGGATGTGGGGTGTGTGTGCTAGGGACCACAGTGGTGTGCATGCATGCATTCTCATTGTGCCATGATTAATGTGTGTGTTTAACGTGCAAAGATGCCCAATATGAGCTGCCTCCTGACTGCTCTTCCCTCAGAAGACGGGGTATCCTCGGTTAGGGGTTGATTGTCTGGTTGGGGGGTCAGGTCATCACGTAGCTCAACCTGCAGGCCCTTCCTCACTGCGAGATTGTGCAGCATGCAACATGCAACGATGATATGGCACACGAAGTTTGGGGAATACAACAGTGTACCCCCAGACTTATCCAGGCATCGGAAACGTGACTTCAGGAGGCCAAAGGTGCGCTCCACCACTGCTCGGGTTTTGATGTGTGCTTGATTGTATCTTTCCTCCCCTGGGGTTTGGGGGTTCCGGATAGGAGTCATGAGATGGGGTCCCAGTGCATATGCAGAGTCACCTGGAAGGGAAAAGACAGGAGAATGTTAGTCATGCATGTGCCACTTGTGAGGTGTGCATCACGGGAGGGGATAGTCATGCCTGACTCCCATGTCACTCACCAACCAGCCAGGTGTTCCCATACACGTTCTGATCGAATTCCATTCGGATGTGGCATTGATTGTAGATGTAGCTGTCATGGGTGGATCCGGGGTGTTTGGCACGGACGTGCCATATGAGGCCTTGGGCATCAACTATCACCTGTACGTTGATGGAATGCCAATGCTTCCGATTGCGGTACATGTGCTCTGTCTCATGGGGGGGCTGGAGTGCCACATGTGTGCAATCAATGGCCCCGATGGTGCGTGGAAATCTGGCAATTCTGTAGAAATCTGTCATTGCCTTCAGCCGCAGGTCCTCAGTGGTGGGTTTGATGATTTGGTTGGCCAAGCGTGTGAGGATTGCAGGGACAACCTGGTGCACACATCTGCACATGGTGGATTGTGACATCCCAGCCACCACTCCACTTGTACGCTGAAAAGAGCCACTGGCAAGGACATGGAGTGTTGCCAGGACCTTCACCAGTGGCTGCACTGCTTGTGAGCGTTGTGTTGGGCTAGTGATGTCCTCCTGCAGGGTTGTGGTTAATTCCAGGATGGCATGAGGGGGGAATCTGAAGATGCGATACACCTCAGAATCACTCATGCCAAAGAGGTCTATGCGTGTGCGGTATATCCTCTCCCGTGCCATCCTCCGTGCCATCCTCTGTGCCCTCCTCCTTCTTTGGTCATCTAAATTCACTAGTGCAGCTATGAGCGACGATGCCCCTGGCATGTTGGCAGTCAAATTGTAGTGCAACACGTGTGTGTGGTCTGCTCCTCAGTAACGGTGTTGCTTTCTGTGAGATGTAGACGTTTTTTCAAAATTTAGACCAGCTTTTAGGTGCTCTAACTTTAGACAGGACATTTTGCTGTTGCGCACATCGCGTAGCCTGCGCAGCAACTGCGTTTTTTTGTGGATCCCCGCAACTCCCTCATTAGCATATTTGACTAGCAAATCAATGGTGTGTCTAGCGCATTTTTGCGCGGACGGATGCGTCTGTCTAACGAAATTACGCCGGACAAAAAAAAGTAGATTTCTGGCGTAAATCGTTTTCTGAATCGCGCGCATCTAAACGCATGCGCACATTTAGACTTACGCACGCGCAACACCAGTTGCGCAGGCGTAATCGCTCTGTGAATCTGGGCCTTTGTTTTTTACATGCCGAAAAATGATCGTGTGTACGCGGCATAAGGCCTTATTTACATGGGCAGTGAGCAAACGTACAGGCTCGGTTCATTATCTGCACTTACAGTATAAACAAGCTCCCCACATGTGTGGTTGGGATTTATACAATGGAACAATCTTTCACACACAGTAACACATAAATGGAGAAAAACTAATAGGAGTGCTTCCTCATGTAAGCTGATGCTTGTTATGTATTCATGAAATGAGTGTTAATTTACTGAATATTACACTATATTTTCCCACATGAATTCATTACTCTTGCTTGCGCTGGGGTGTTTGCAGCATGTCTCTATGTTGTTGTGTTCTCTTACCTTTCTAAGGGGTTCTGCAGTGGGGGTCTCGCCTCTGTGCCCCGTCTCCTGGTCACCCATCTACCCTCATCTTCCGGGGAGAACCCTAGCTGTGAATTTTTTTGCAGCATTGAGATCTAGATGTAATCTCTTTTAACCCTTACCATGTGGTTTTGATTCTTACCTAACTACCTCCTATATGTACACATAAAATAACTGTGACTGCCTCCTGATGAAGTGGGTGCTGTCCCATGAAATGCATAGAGATTACAGCTTCTGCAAATGAACAATGATTTACTAACCATGTTGGTATTTAGAATGTACATTGGTGAAACTGTGTTTTTATTTCTACACAATGATGCCGCAAACACACGATCGGAAATTCCGCCAAGAAAAATTTGAGAGCTGATTCTCAAATTTTCAGACAGGAAAAGTACTTGTTGGAAAATTCCGATCGTCTGTATGCAATTTCCGGTGAAAATAATGCTATGCAAGTCGATGAATGCTCGGAAGCATTGAACTTAATTTTTCTTGGCTCGTCATTGTTTTCTACATCACCGCGTTCTTGATGGTAGGAATTTGGTGTGACCGCAAGACAAGTTTGAGCCAAAATTCTGTCGAAAAAAAAAACACGATTTTCTTATCGGAATTTCTGATCGTGTGTATGCGGCATAAGGCTTCATGTACACAGGACATTTGAAAACCTCTGAACACTGGATCTTGACAGATAATAACTGACAGTCAACAATGTCAGATTTTTCACTTTTACATGCCGCAGTTATGCGCATTTGCGGTTAGAAACACTTTTACAGATAACCTCAGGAAACCCCTCCAAATGCAAACAATGCAGGAAAAAGCTCTCTTTCTTCCCTCCCCCAGCCAACAACAGTGTACCGTTTTCATCGGACATGTCTCCTGGGATGTTTTGGTCTGATGTGTGTACACACCATCAGCCCAAAATCCCCGCGGACAGAGAACGCGGTGACATAGAACTCACAGACGTGCTCAATCCAGAAAGTTAAATGCTTCCACGCATGTGTCGAATGAATTCGACGCATGCGCGGGATTTCGGTCCGCTGGTTAGACGTACTAACCAGCGGACATCTCCGACGGACAGGTTTCCAGCGGACAAATTCTAAGTATGCTTAGAAACATTTGTCCGCTGGAAACCTGTCCGCTAGGCCGTACACACGATCGGACATGTCTGCGGAAACTGGTCTGCGGACCAGTTTCAGCGGACATGTCTCCTCGTGTGTACGCGGCCTAAGATAACATTGAGGAGAGTTTTGGGGGTGCTAAAAAAAAAATGCCCAAATGCTACTAAAGGTCCATTTACCAGCTGCAGTATACATGAGGCCTTAATGTGGGAGTGTATATGTTTTTTTATGTAAACTGAAATAAATTTAGTTTTTTTATACATTTGTTGTACAATTTTACTTAGCACCACTCCCAAAAGTTCCATTGGCAAATTGTCTTTTTAGTTGTTATAAAATAACTAGATTTAATTTCCTATAGTTCTCTATATTGTATATTACTGCAATTCCATGGCATCCCAACTGATCTCAAGGTTTTAAACTGATTATTGGAATACCCTAACTGAAATATTGATATCATTTCATGTGATGAATGTGATTTTCTCTCTCTCTCACTTTAGATAAGTTAATGCAGACAAGGCAATGGAGAGATTACAAATCCATGGATCCTAAGGATTTGTAGTGGATACTAGGGAGCTTTTGATAAATGTTCTACACAACTTTCTCCCAGGGTTCTCAGACTTTTACAATGGAATCCAATGAAAGTGTGTGAGTCTTGGGAGAAAACTGTGGGAATCTTGTGTGGAAACCCTAAAAAATAGACTAATCAATGGACTTTATACATTTCATACAGGATGCAAATCTGTCCAGCTATCTGTCCAGCAGACTCTGAATTATGTCTAGTGTTTCGTTATGATTTTTATTAGACCGTGAAACAACTATACATCCATCAAGAGGGTTATAGTTTTCAGTGTACAAGAAAAAAGAAATGTACAGTATTATTTCAATTACCAGCTTCTTGATTAGTGAGACTCTTTGTGCACCCTCTATAGAAAGCTATAGCCCAGATAGATACGGCTCATTTTTGTAATAAATTATAAACTTACCAGGAAGACTGCTGCAGGCTTTTAAATTTACAATCCAATATTACTACAGTGCTCCAGTCTTAGAATTTGATTTTATATTTTCAAACTAGAAAAGAGGAACTAATTCCATCTGTTCCATTACACAGCAACCTATATGTAACTGCAACACCTAAAATAAACAATATACAATATTGATTCTCTTGGCTGTCTGGTCACAGTCTGGAGACGTGCTTGACCAGTCCATCACCTTTTCCCTCAGCTTCTTTAGCAAGGCAGTGGTCATCTTGGATGTGTGTTTGGGGTAATTGTTCCCGGTCCCTTAACACATGACCACGTGATGTAAACAAAGCTCGGTAATGGGTGTTTTTCTCCTCACACTAACAGCGTGCGGAGAAAATAAAGCCGATCACCGACTCCTGTGTAAGAGGCACATGAGCCTCATTAGTGCCCATCAGTACCGCCTGCCAGTGCCACCAGCGACCACCAGTGCAACCTGTCAGTGTCAATCAGTACCACCTATCAGTGCCCATCACTGCCACTTATCAATGCCCACAGTGGTGCCATTCAGTGCCTCATCAGTGTCACCTAGCAGTGCTGCCTTTCAGTCTCACCTGTCAGTGACCATCATTGCCACTTATCAGTGCCCATCACTGCCACCTATGAGTGCCCATCACTGCCACCTATCAGTGCAACCTTTCAATGCCACCTATTAGTGCCAATTCTCAGTGCCCACCAGTGCCACCTATCAATGCCCTTCAGTGCCACCCATCAGTGCCACCTCTCAGTGCCCACCAAAGCTGCCTCTCAGTGCCCACCAGTGCCGCCTATCAGGGCCCACTAGTGCTGCCTATCAGTGCCCACCAGTGCTGCATTATCAGTGCCCATCAGTGCAGCCCATCGGTGTCAGTCAGTGCAGCCTCATCAGTGTACATCAATGAAGGAGAACAATTTCACATTTGCAAAATTGTATAACAAAATATGAAACGGTTTTGTATTTATTTATTTTTTATTCGGTCTTTTTAATTTTTTACAAAAAATAAAAACTGCAATGTTGCGAAGCAAAGCAAAGGCATTTTTAACTTGGGGTATAGAGATTGACAGGCAGCACTCACCCCATGAGTTTAATGGGGCTGCACTGCAACCGCGTGCAATGTATATGATTGTGGCGCAGTATTGCAACATTGGAGGATTAAATCAGGAGGTGAAGAGGTATTATAACTAGGGTTGAGTGAACCCGAACTGTAAAGATCGGGTTCGTACCGGACTTTTGTTTTTTTTGTACCCGGACCCGAACCCAAACAAGTTGCTGTAAGTTCGGGTTCGGGTCCGGTGTTCCGCTATGTAATGGTGCGCTGCAGGGCAGCCATTCACCATTTGTTTTACTTGTGTGACCTAGAAGCCATCACAGCCATGCCTACTAATGTCATGGCTGTGATTGGCCAGTGCAGCATGTGACCCAACCTCTATATAAGCTAGAGGCACATAGCACAGCTCGTCACTCTGCTTTAGCTAGGGTAGGGAAAGGCTGCCGCTGCTGCTCTCAGGGAGAGATCTAGATAGGATTGTCCTGCTTCAGAAATCGAATTACACTACTCATCGATCTACATAACATTAGCTACTTTAGGGAAAGTTCCTGATTGTGCTTATAGGGAGAGAATTAGATATGAGTCAGTCCTGCTTCACAAATCAAATTGCAGCACAACTGCATATGTTCCTGTGAGAAGACTGGGTGCAAGATGATGTGGTGGAGGATGAGGTCATCGACCCCACATGGATCCAACCTCATGCAGGTGACCCATGTTGTTCGGAAGAGGCGGTGGTCGCACAGAGCCACCAGCACAGCAGAAGAGGGAGCATGGTGCCAAAGCGGAGCGTCCGTCCCCTAGACAGTACGCCTGCTACTGCCCAACCCAGCAAGGGACCAAGCACACCAAAGCCAGGTCCAAGGAGTTCCCTAGCGTGGCATTTCTTCACACAATGTGCTGATGACAAGACACAAGTGGTTTGCACGCTGTGCAATCAGAGGCCGAAGCGAGGCATAAACGCTCTCAACCTGAGCACAACCTGCATGACCAGGCATCTAAGTGCAAAGCACGAGCTGCAGTGGAGTAGACAACTCAAAAACCAAGAAAGGTCTCTGGCTCCTCCTGCTTCCTCTTCTGCTTCAGTCTCGGGCCTCTCGGTCTCTTCATCCACCTCTGTAGTGACAGTGCCACCTGCCACCCCACAATTAGAAGACCGGCAAGCAACACTACCACCTGGGTCACCAACCATCTCCACAATGTCCCATGGAAGCGTTCAGCTCCCTATCTCCCAAACACTGGAGCGGAAGAGGCAGTACCCCCTTACCCACCCACATTGTGCCCTTAAAACTTACCCCAATATGCCACAGCTGCTGCAGAAAGTGCGGGTCGTCTGTGCGCACTTTTATCGTTCTCACCCTGCTGCTGCTCGCCTGGCAGCGCTGCAGCGTAACTTCGGCCTTCCCGCTCACCGCCTCATATGTGACGTGCCCACAAGGTGGAACTCCACCTTGCACATGCTGGCCAGACTGTGCGAGCAGCAGCAGTGGAGTTTCAGCTGCAGCACGCATGCGTGAGTCGCTCTGCGGAACAGAACCACTTCACCACCAATAACTGGGCCTCCATGTGAGACCTGTGTGCCTTGTTGCGCTGTTTTGAGTACTCCACCAACATGGCCAGTGCCGATGATGCCATTATCAGCGTGACTATCCCAGTTCTATGCCTCCTTAAAAAAACACTTCGGGTGATGATGGAAGAGGATGTGGCACAGGATGAGGAGGAATTGGGATCATTTCCAAGGCTTTCAGGGCAGTCATTCACAAGTGGCTCCAAGGGTGGGTTCCTGCACCAACAAAGGCCAGGTACACAATTGTCCAGCAAGGGCACAGTTCTGGAGGATGACGAGGTGGAGGATGAGGAGGAAGAGATGGAGGAGGAGGGGGAACCATGTTCAGAGCAGGATGGCACCCAGACCAGCTCATGGCCATCACTAGTGCGTGGCTGGGGGGATACAGAGGACACAGATGATACACCTCCCACAGAGGACAGCTTTTCGTTGCCTCTGGGCAGCCTGGCACACATGAGCGATTACATGCTGCAGTGTCTCCGCAACGACCGCCGTGTTTTGCACATTTTAACAGGTGCTGATTACTGGATGGCCACGCTGCTGGATCCCCGTTACAAGGACAATGAACCGTCCTTAATTCCCTTATTGGAGCGTGATCGCAAGATGAGCGAGTAAAAGCGCACGCTGGTAGACGGGCTGCTGGTGGAATTCCCACCTGACAGCGGGGGCACAGTAGAAGCACAAGGCGAAGGCAGAGGAGGAGGAAGAGGTCGCCAATGCAGCAGGGGCACCGCCAGCACCTCAGAACGGTTAGCATGGCCGAAATGTGGAAAAGCTTTGTCAGCATGCCACAACAAACAGCACCACCAGCTGATATGGAACGTTTTAGCAGGAGGCAGCATTTCACCAACATGGTGGAGCAGTATGTGTGCACACGCCTAAACGTACTGAATGATGGGTCTGCCCCCTTAAACTCCTTAGTCTCTAAATTGGGCACATGGTCTGAGCTTGCCCTTTACGCCTTGGAGGTGCTAGCCTGCCCTGCACCCAGTGTATTATCTGAATGTGTATTTAGCACGGCAGGGGGCGTTATCACAGACAAGCCCAGCCGCCTGTCCAGAGCCAATGTGGACAAGCTCACATTCATTAAAATGAACCAGGCATGGATCCCAGAGGACTTGTCCATACCTTGTGCAGAATAGACATGTATACCGGCCTTACCCAGCCATTCTTGTATTTCTGATCTTTCTAGGGTTGCCACCTCATCCCTTTAAAAGCGAAAACATATTAATTACAAAGGTTCTCTGGCTGATTAAGGTGCTAATTAAACTCACTTGGTGCCTTATCGACAATAAATTAGCCCCAGAACCTGTGTAATTACTCTGTGTTCGGGTTTAAAGGGATGAGGTGGCAACCCTAGATCTTTCTCACTCTTTTGGGGTGTACCCTAATTTAAAAAAAATAATAATTAAAAACAAAAAGCTGTGTTGGCTACCTGGTCCTATTCCACCGCCGATTCCACCCACACCGCCACATCCACCGCCACCTCAACCTCCTACTCCATATGGACTTCGTCCTCCTAGGTCAAGATTTTTTTTTTTTTTATGTTATTTTAAGTTATTTCCCTATCCACATTTATTTTCAAAAAATATGCCATTTGCAGCCCTCTAGCCCTTCCCCTTTTTTAGAGACATTTTAGTAGTCAAAAGTCCGGGTCCCCATTGACTTCAATGGGGTTCGGGTTCTGGGTCAAGTTCAGGTCAAGTTCGGGTCCCGAACCCAGACTTTTTTCCGAAGTTTGGCCGAACCCGTCGAACCCGAACATCCAGGTGTCCGCTCAACTCTAATTATAACCATTAAAACGCCACTTCACTAACTGTCAAATGCCCTCTGAAAAGCAACTCAAACGTGGATCGCTCTTCAGAGGGCAACAGAGGGCACAGCAAGTCTGAAAGAGCCCTTATGGTTTATTGCAACCCCTCCAAGCACCACTTTTGGCAGACAGCTTGAGGCTTAGAGGCTGACATCAGGTCCAATTGAGGTATTCACATTGCTTTTTGCTTGTACAAAAAAAGGATACATTATGCAACCTGCTGTGTTCTATAATGACACAAATCTCCACCAAAACATAAGTAAAGAAAGATGTTTTTGTAAGCAATGTTTCAGATACAACATACAGGGGGAGATTTACTAAAACTGGAACACACAGAATCTGATGCAGCTGTGCATAGTAGCCAATCCGCTTTAGGTTTTAGCTCTCGTTCACACTGAACACGGCTTTAAAATTGTGCGTGTTCATGTGAAGTCATACGATTTTAAAGCTGCATTTCAGTCCCACTTCAGGGGCGACTTAAAAGACATCTGTGCGGGTTCATGCACAGATGTCCATTGAAATCGCCCCCAAAGTCACCAAAAGTAGTGCAGGAACTACTTTTGGAAATCGGTGCAGAGCCGCAAAGTCGGCGTCACACCGATTGGGAAGCTCCTATTGCCGGCCATAGGCTCCAATATCACATTTGACCTGTCAAATCGCATCTCAGGTCACACCAATGTGAACTAGGGCTTATTGTCAAAGCTTAATTGAGTAAGTTAGAAGCTGATTGGTTACTATGCACACCTGCACCAGATTCTGTGTACACCAGTTTTAGTAAATCCCCCCAAAGTATAACATTATGTAGACAAGCTTAATATTAAAATAAATGGGGTAAAGTGCACAACAGATTCAATAATTATATCAATATACACCAATCAGTTATAACATTATGACCCCTGACAGGAAAAGTGAATAACATTGATTATCTCATGGCAATGGCACCTAAAAGTGGGTGGGATATATTAGTGAGCAAGAGAACATGTTGTCCCTGAAGTTAATGTAATGAAAGCAAAAAAAATACACAAGCAATTTGAGCAAAGGTCCAAATTGCAATGGCTGGATGACTGGGTCAGAGAAACTCCAAAACTGCAGCTCTTGTGGGATGTTTCCGGTCTGCAGTGCTCAGGACTGGCAAAAGTGGTCCAAGGAAGGAAAACAAGTGTACTGGAAACAGGGTCATGGGCAGCCACTAGAGTTGCCACCTCATCCCTTTAAAACAGAACACCTATTAATTACACTGGTTCTTAAAGGGTAATTTAATGCAAATAAGGCACTACTTATTTGCCACGGCTCATTAATGCACATGGGCTCGCCTATGTAATCCAATCCAATAGAAGAACTACTATTGCTTAAATTGCTGAAAAAGTTAATTTTCTGATAAAAAGATGTCAGAATACACAGAGCATATCAGTTTCTTGTGTGTGGGGCTGTGTAACTGCAGGCTGGTCAGGGTGCCCATGCTGACCCGTGTGCCTACAATAGGTGTGTGACCATCAGAACTGGACCATGAAGCAATGGAAGAATGTAACCTGGTCTGATGAATTCAATAATGGTTTAATGAACACAATTAACAGATTTTCGGTGTTGATTTGGCCTCCAAATTCTCCAGATCTCAATCCAATCGAGCATCTGTGAGATGTGCCGTAAAAATAAGTCCAATTTATGAAGACACCCAACTTGCAACTTCGAGGACCTAAAGGATCTACTACTGACAGCATAGCTCCCAACTGTCCCTGATTTCGAGGGACTGTCCCTGATTTGGAGCAATGTCCCTCTGTCCCTCTTTCCCCCTCATTTGTCCCTCATTTTGGTCTGATCCATATAGTTGTATATAAAATGCACTTTTTATCTTTAAGTTTCCCAGTGCTAAACCTTTCATCCAAATTCTAAATTGCTGCATTTGTAAATTTTAAGAGCCAATATAAAGGAATATTAGTGGTAAAAAAAGCACTTGTGGATTTAATTAACCTCTTTTGGGGGGTTAATTCTTCTTTAACCCCCCTGGCGGTATTCCCGAGTCTGGCTCGGAGTAAGATTTCATTACCAAAAGCGGTATCCCCGAGCCCAACTCGGGATCGCCTCGCTGCAGCCACAGGCAAAGTTACTTATCTTGTCACTCCATCTTTAAGCCTCCATCACAGCCAGCACTAAAATCAGCAGTATTGGCAACCTGGGGGAGTGTAAGGGATGACAAGGAAGTGCAGACGTAATGAATATAGATTGGTCTGTGGCCCCTTTCCAGAGACACTGTCACTTTGTCCTGCATGAAGGTGACAATGTTACATTTCATTACATTATAAAACTTACATACATTTTGTGACACCATGTGCCACAGTGCATGTATTTACTACGTTGAGGCTCATTAACCACTTCCCGCCCGGCCAATAGCAGATTTACGGCCGGGAAGTGGTTATGAAATCGTGACTAGACGTTCTCAAACGTCTAGCACGATATCAATGCCGCGCACGCCCGTGGGGGCGCGCAGCGCGGCGATCGTTGATGCGGGGTGTCAGTCTGACACCCTGCATCACCGATCTCGGTAACGAGTCTCCGGCGGAGGCTCGCTACCGCGTGATCAGCCGTGTCCAATTACGGCTGATCACGATGTAAACAGGAAGAGCCGTTGATGGCTCTTCCTCACTCGCGTCTGACAGACGCGAGTAGAGGAGAGCCGATCGGCGGCTCTCCTGACAGGGGGGTTCACGCTGATTGTTTATCAGCACAGCCCCCCCTCGTATTCCCATACTAGACCACCAGGGATGCCCACACTGGCAGGGCAAAAAAAAAAACGTAAAAAAAAAAAACAACACAAGATAAAAAAAAAAAAATACAGGTAAAGAAAAAAAAGATGCCAGTCAGTGCCAACACATGGGCACTGACTGGCAACATATACATCAGTGCCACCCCTCAAAGTCCATCAGTGCCACCCCGCAGTGTGCTTCAGTGCCACCCCTCCGTGCCAATACATGCCCAGTGCCCACCTATCAGTGCCCATCTGTGCCACCCA
Source organism: Rana kukunoris (assembly GCA_029574335.1). Classification (NCBI taxonomy): domain Eukaryota; kingdom Metazoa; phylum Chordata; class Amphibia; order Anura; family Ranidae; genus Rana; species Rana kukunoris. The sequence goes on from CM056053.1 coordinate 80,624,210, forward strand.
TAAGTACCCATCAGTGCCACCCATAAGTACCCATCAGTGCCACCCATAAGTGCCACCCATGAGTGCCATTCTGCGCCGCCTATGAGTTCCCAGTGCCGCCTATGAGTGCCCATCAGTGCCGCCTATGAGTGCCCATCAGTGCCGCCTTTGTGTTCTCATCAGTGCCACCTATGAGTGCCCATCAGTGCCGCATACCAGCGCCGCCTATCAGTGCCCATCAATGCCACCTCATCGGTGCCCATCAGTACTACCTCATCAGTGCCCATCAGTGCCGCCATATAAGTGCCCGTAATTGAAAGAGAAAACATACTTATTTACAAAAAAGTTAACAGAAAAAAATAAAAATGTATTTTTTTTTCTAAATTTTCAGTCTTTTATTAGTTGTTGCGCAAAAAATAAAAACCGCAGAGATGACCAAATACCACCAAAAGAAAGCTCTATTTGTGGGGGAAAAAGGACGCCAATTTTGTTTGGGTACAGTGTAGCATGACCGCGCAATTGTCATTTCAGTGCTGAAAGCTGAAAATTGGCTTGGGCGGGAAGGTGCGTAAGTGCCTGGTATGGAAGTGGTTAAAGTGGTTGTATACCCTTTTTTTATATTTTTACCTACAAGTGAGCCTAAAATAAGGCTTACCTGTAGGTAAAATTAATATCTCCTAAACCTGTACGATTTAGGAGATATTCACTTTGCGTGCAGCCGCTGATGTCAGCGGAGCATGCGCTGTGAAGGTCCGGCAGAAGCTACATAGATGTTTTATAGACTTAAGTTGCTGTGTCATTTAAAATGAATAAAGGAAGGGCACCGCAACACATCTACGTGCAAATGGTGTGCTATGCTGCAGTACCACAATGATGGTAATGTTAATGAGCCCACAACACAAGTACTAAGGTGTCCGTTTATGAAGCAGTGAACAGCTGTGATCCCAAGGATCACCACTGATCACAGCCCATAAACAGTTTATGAAACAGAGATAATGGGGGGGAGAAGTGTTTGAATTTGTTCTCCCGCCGGTTATCTCCACACACAGTGAAGTCTCATAGACTGACACAGTAACGGCCAGTTTATGAAGCTTTGATCTGAAAGCTTCACTGGCGATCTGTGTCAGAATTCACACTCCCCGATTCACCAGCTCAGAGGAGTGAAGAGAGAATCCCGGGGGTTCTGAGGAGGAATGAGGAAGATTTTAAACTTCCTTCTACCTCGTTCAGACCCCCCAACACTGTAACCATGTTCCCCTGTAATATGTATGTGTATATATAGTATATATAATGTGTACATGTATATATAGTGTATGTGTGTGTATACATATATATATTATGCAGGGGGACTCGTTATTTTAATTACAATGACCACGGGGTCTGTCAGTGTAATGAGCGGTGATAATTTATCACTGCTCAATAAACTGACATCTCGGTGTTTCTGTGAATTTCTGGTACTGTAATCTCGTAAAGTCTCACGAGATTCCAGTATTAGGGGCCGTTCTCCACTGTTAGAAGCGTTGGAAGATCACTTCACTCCTCCAAGGGTGAAGCGATCTTCTCCGCTTGATAAACCGGAAAACAGAGGAGAAAAATCTTCACTGTGATAGCCGGAGAACGAAGCAGTGAATAGAATTCACTGCTTCATAAACGGACACCTAAGTAAAGTGAGATACACTTCAAACATACAACCATGTTTCATAAACAAAAATAGAATGGTTTTGTATTGGTTGGATAATTAAACTGAACATTTGTGGACATTTGTTTCAGCACACTATACTTTAGTAACGAAAGCCCCATACACGCTATTAGTTTTTCTGCAGGTTTTTCTCTTCAGGTTAACCAAAACCATCCAATAAGAGGTCAAACCTTAATGCCGCGTACACACGGTCGTTTTTTGCGATGAAAAAAAACGTCGTTTTTTAAAACGTCATTTAAATTGATCGTGTGTGGGCAAAACGTCGTTTTTTGCCTTAAAAAAAACGACCAAAAAAAAATTCCAACATGCTTGAATTTTTTGTGTCGTTTTTTGTTTCACAAAAAGTCACCGTGTGTAGCAAAAACGTTGTTTAAAACGACGTTTTTCAACCCGCGCATGCCCAGAAGCTAGTTATGAAGCGAGCTTCAATGGAAAAGAGTGGTGAACGTAACCTCGCTTTTTGTGAAAAAACGATGGTGTGTAGGCAACATCGTCTTTGAAAGTGACGTTTCAAAAACGTCGTTTTTTACTTCACAAAAAACGTCGGTTTTTTTTCATCGCAAAAAACGACCGTGTGTACGCGGCATAAGAGTTTCAATTTGTATGCAATCAGGCAGGCCCTTGCACTACATGGTTTTGGTAAACCTGAAGAGAAAAACCTGCAGGAAAACTGATAGGGCTAGATTCAGGTAGAAGAGCGTATCTTTGTGCGGGCGTAGCGTATCCTATTTACTTTTACCGGCAAGTGCTGTATTCACAAAGCACTTGCTCCATAAGTTGCGGCGGTGTAGCGTAAATGTACTGGCGTAAGTGCGCGTAATTCAAATTAGGCATGTAGGGGGCGTGTTGTATTGAAATTAACCGTGACCCCACGTAAATGACGTGCCAAACGAACTGCGCATGCGCCAGCCGTGGACGTATCCCAGTGCGCATGCTCAAAATTACGCCGCAAATACTCATTCGTTTCGAGGTGAACATAATTTACGCAAAGCCCTATTCGCGAACGTTTTACGCAAATGACGTAAACGATGGAAAATTCTACTCTGTCCCGACGTCCATACTTAACATTACGTACGCCTCATATATCAAGGGTAAGTTTACACCAGACTTATGCTTACGCAAACGATGCAAAAAAATACGACCGGCCGCGAGTACGTTTTGTGAATCGGCGTATCTAGGTCATTTGCATATTCGACGCGTAAATTAACGAAAAAGCCACCTAGCGGCCAGCGTAAATATGCAACTAAGATACCACGGCATAAGAGACTTACGCCGGTCGGATCTTAGACAAATCTATGCGGAACTGATTCTAAGAATCAGGCGCATAGATACAACGCCACTCACTCAGAGTTACGAGGGCGTATCTGGAGATACGCCCTCGTAACTCGTACCTGAATCTGGCACATAGTGTGTATGGGGCTTAAGGCCCATAACATCCTAGGAAAGAACATAAACCTCAAGTTACAAGGAAATCAAGACATTGACTGATAACAAATACAGTAAAAAAGTGAAAGGAAAAGTTGCGCTACTGGTGAAGAGATAAATAGCAGCTTGCACCAACAATGGAACAATATTGTATACAAAAATAAAAAGGAAAAATTGCGGCGCTGAGGGGAATATAGTAAAATACTATAATCCAATAATGTTGTGAAACACTATATGCATAAAAACTTGCCTACGCCAGCGTATCGTGGACGCATAGTTACGCTGGACGCATTCAGCGTTCCCATTTTAAATATGCAAATGAGTAAGATACGCCAATTCAGGAACGTAGATGCACCCAGCCGCTTCATATACGCGATTTGCGTAAGGCTTACGTCCGGCGTAAAGTTACCACTCATATAGTAGGCGCAGCTAATGCAAAGGTATGGGCCAGGGAACGACGCCGTCAAATTTTACGTTGCGTATGCCGTTTACCTAGTACTACGTGAATAGAGCTGTGCGTAGGTTACATTCAGGTCGTAGGCATTGCGCCAACGTATCTTAGTGAGTATATGCGACGTGATTCTGAGCATGCGTGCTCATGCCCAGTTCGACTGCCCATTCATTTGCATGGGGTCACGCTTAATTTAAATAGATGACGCCCACCTCTTCCTACTTTGAATTAGGTGGGCTTACGCCGGCCAATTTATGCTACGCCGCCGCAACTTACGGAGCAAGTGCTTTGTGAATACAGCACTTGCCTCTCTAAGTTGCGGCGGCGTAGCGTAAATAAGATATGCTACGCCTGCACAAAGATACGCCAATGTATCTGTATCCCGGCCAATATCTCCAAATACGGAAAGGTATTAGTAAGAGCCGTGAAAATGTGGAATAGACTCCATTAGAGGTGGTTCTGGCCACCTCAGTAGATTGCTTTGAGAAAGGCCTGGATACTTTCCTAAATGTACATAATACAGTATAACTGGGTACTAACATTTATAGCTAAAGTTGATTCAGGAAAAATCCGATTGCCTCTCTGGGGATCAGGAAGGATTTTTTTCCCCTGCTGTCGCAAATTGGAGCATGCTCTGCTGGGGTTTTTGCCTTCCTCTGGATCAACTGTGGGTATAGAATTGGGTATATGGGCCTGTACGATTTTTTTTATTTATTTTTTTATGATTGAACTAAATGGACTTGTGTCTTTTTTCAACCTGACTAACTATGTAGCTATGTAACAACGCAGTATAAACATTAGGGGGGCTTTTTACAAGATCCCATTAATGGTCCAAAAAATAAATCTATGTTTGATCCAAAATCAGCTTCTTACTGATACAGTGATGTATTTAAAAATATGGTACAGAAATAAATTAAAAACGTACCTGTAAATAAATTGAAACGCAATAAGAAAATATGGGAAGGTATTTTAGCATTGGAAGTCAAGAAGGGAGTTGTGATCAGACCAATGGATAAGGGGGGGGGGCTATTTTTTTTAAAAATGATTGATTATGAAAGCGAGGTGTCAAGGATACTAAGTGATAGTTGCACCTATAAGAAATTGCAAGGGGACCCAGCTAAAGATTAAAGGTAAAATTAGAAAACTGGATTAAAAAAGGATAGAATTTTTTTTTTCAAACAACAAGAAGACAAGCAAAATATTTGACACTAATGCCGCGTACACACGATCACTTTTTGTGATGAAAAAAAACGTCATTTTATCTGACGAAACAAAACGATGTTTTTCAAACTTCATTTTCAAAAACGACATTACATACACACCATCGTTTTTCCACAATGCTCTTGCAAAGCGCGGTTACGTAAGACACTTTTGACGGTACTCTGTTCCATTGAAGCTCCCATCTCATAACTTGCTTGCGCGGGTTTACAAACGTCGTTTTAAACAACGTTTTGCCCACACACGGTCACTTTTTATGACACAAAAAACGACATTTTGAAAAACGACACAAAAAATTCAAGCATGTTGGAATTTTTTGTTGGTCGTTTTTTTGAAGACATAAAACGACGTTTTGCCCACACACGATCATTTTTTTCATCACAAAAAGTGATCGTGTGTACGCGGTATAAGAGCACCAAAAATTCCGGAAATATGTCAGGTTCCCAAGCTCCATAAAAAAAAGACTTGTCCAGCAGGGAAACCCATTATAAGTAGTATCAACTCCCTATAATCTTGATTGGGAAGCGTTTGGGTCCACATTTGGATGTGTATCTACAAAGTTTAGCCAGTAAAAGAAAAAGCCCTTCTAATAGATAGTAGGGATCTTTTAAACATATTAAAGAAGCCACAGTTAATAACATTTTGTTTAGTAACAATGAATTTCCGGATTTACGAGGGAAAAGATCTCATGGAGCCCCGCAAATTCCCAGACTACATGGAGAGCAGTGACAAGATAGTTTGGGACTTGGTGTCTCCCTTGTTTCATAAAAGGTACCACTTTTTCGTGGACATTTTTTTTACAAGTGTCACACTTTTTAGACACCTTTTTAATCTTGAAATTGGCTTATGTGGCACCATGTGACCAGGGCTTTCCCCAACGCCTTTTAAATACCCGACTTAAAAAGGGTAAGAAAGCCTGCTTGAGAAATTATGAATCACTCACAGTGAGGTAGAAGGACAAATGGGATGTTTTGGTCCTGTCTTTTTACGCAGACACAACATTTGGTGTTGTTGAGAAGCCCCTCGGTGTCCACGACTACAACCTTAGAATTGGAGGGATGGTCTTCAATGATTATATGAAGAAGCTGTACTTAGTTTACCATAAAGCCAGATGCTGGTGCAAGAAAGTATCTGTATATTTATTTTCAATTGGCTCTGTTAAACGCTTTTTTTTTTCTTCAGGAAGAAGTAAATCCTTCCTAAAATTTCAGGAAGAGATCATTGCATCTATTTTGTATCCAGAAAGAGCTGTGGCCCAAACTTCCAATCCAGATGCATGAAACGGCCGCAGGAGATGCATTTTACAGATGCCATTCCTGGTACCCTGGCCCAAAAGTGACTCCAAAAAAGACGTGTATGTGGCAGACACGGAATAAGAAGAGATGCCTGATTTTTTTGTCCTTCCTGTCTTGGCCAACCTACTTTCTTCCATGCAGAGTATTTCAGATAACCCATGGTTGCAGAAAAAATGCAGTGAAATGTTGATGATTATGGGGGGGGGGGGGTTGGGGGCGCTGGGAGAAAGAATATCCAAGTGAAACTGTCACTTTTTACGTCTTCCCTCCCTGAAATTAGTCCAGAGTAAGGCGAAAAACCCCAGGCGTGCTGTGCCAATCTGCAGCGACTGGGGAAAAATCCCTTTCTGATCCCTGCTGGCGATCGGTAAAGAACCCTGGATCAATTACTTTAATGAATAGGGGCGTGGGGGATGCGTACCACTGGATTAACTGCAGGGGCCAAGTTTCAGACTAAAACGGCCTGTGCAGGGGGAAGGTGAGGGTGAGTGAGGGTGGTGTTATTGCTGTGGAAAATAGGAGTACCAAGATGGCCGCCGACCAGGACTAGGCCCGAGCCGGGGGCTGGGGTACGGGGCAGCGAGGAGGGGGGAAGGGGACCTGTAAGGTCACCGCAGGGAGAGTCCTTGGGGGGCCTGAGCGGTGTAACATGTTTGTTATTGAAATAGGAGGGCTATCACCTTCGGCGTGCGGGATGTCCTGCTAGGCCACGGCTGAAGCCGTGGACTTTCCTACGATGCGGCAGCCGCGGTTGCGGCCACGATCCACTAGCGGTAGTTTCCTGGGTCCCCGAAGGTAGAGGATGGCCAAGGGGGTGACAGAAGATGGTGGGGGGAAGACAATGTCGTGTTTGGAAGTGGGGGGGGGGGTCGTCGCCTGATTCTTGGGACTGAAGCCGCGGCTTATCCTGAAAAGGACGGCCGCATTCAATCCCCAGGGGACAGACCAGGCCAGTCTTACCTTGCAAGAACGCTGCAGAGGAGGGATGCTGGATCCAGATGAAAGCTGCAATGAGGCAGGGGCTGGGGCTGAGCTGAGACTGAAACCCTGCCTGCCTGCCTGGAGCTATAGCGTACACGCCCTACTCCTAGGAGACGTGCGCCGTGGTGAGCTCCTGTTGCTAATCCACCTGCCTGTCTGACTGAATCTGACTGATGTCACTGATGGCACCCTCACTGCGACTAAACAGATTGGTGATCTCAGCAGAAGTCTGCAGAGTTCGTACGGGTAGTCGTTAACTGCACATTACTGCTGGAGCAGCCTATTAAGCATATACAAGGTTGAGTTGCATCGCGTCAGGCAGTCACAAATATGACGTCTGAGGGCAGGTTGTGTCATCGCTGAATGTCAGCAAGGCGAGCCATGGCCATCTAAGATCTTCTGAAATGGCCCGAGATTTTCCTGGCATGCCGAAAGACGTCCTGGACCCCAGGGTATTTGGCAACGAATCGCTGCACGACCAAGTTCAGGATGTGTGCCATGCATGGCACTTGTGTAATTTTGCCCTGTTTTAGCGCACTCAGCAGATTGGCACTGTTTTCGCACACCACTTTACCAACTGTCAAATTGAGCGGTGTTAACCACTGATCTGCCTGTGAACGCAAAGCTGAAAGGAGTGCAGGACCAGTGTGGCTCTTGTCTACCAGGCACAACAAACGCAGCACAGCATGGCAACGTCTCACCTGGCATTTCAAATAGGTTCTGGGGATCTTGGGTGGTGCAGCGGAATAGACGGTAGCATTGGAAAAGGAGGAGTCAGCCAAGGAGGAGAGGGAGGATGAAGTAGGAGGAGGAGAAGAAGAGGCAGGCCTGCATGCAATCCGTGGTGGTAAAACCAAATCTACATGGGTGCCACGGGTTACATGCTTGACGGCCATCAGAAGGTTCGCCCAGTGGGCAGTAAAAGTTATATACCTTCCCTGCTGTGTTTGCTAGACCACGTGTCTGTGGTCAGATGTATCTTGGCACCAACACTGTGTGCCAGAGATACATTCACTTGCCACTGAACATGGCCATATAGCTCTGGGATGCCCTTCTGTGAGAAATATTTCCTTCCTGGGACCTTCCATTGTGGTGTTCCAATGGCCACAAATTTTCGAAAGGCCTCCAATCCACCAGTTTATATGGCAGTAGTTGGCGGGCTATCAGTTCCAACAAGCCAGCAGTCAACCGTTGGGCAAGAGGGTTGCCTGCCTTTTTGCAGAAAAACTTGAGGACGGCATGATGGAAGGTATAGTGGAGGACAATTGTGAGTATAGAGGAGAAGGAGAAGAGGCTGGACAGTGAGAGCCTGGAGTGTGACTTTGTGGGTTCTGATGGCGTTGCTCCCACTGGGCTCGGTGATAAGAAGGCCAGGTGCCTTCTTAGGGCGGTCATCCAGTACCCAAATACACTATTATGAAATTATATTATATATAACACCCTGCTTCAATCTGTCGTTTTGGGGGGCCACTGGTTTATCGCACCAGTTATAAAACTTTTTTTTCAGTAAATGTTGTCACTGTGTGTAGCAGAGGTAATGCAGCAAAACAGAAAAGAAAATTCTGCTGTACCCAAATACAATGCTGCACAGTGCACAATGCAAATCCACTAAAATATGATTTCTATGTTAGAAAGTATATTATAAGTGTATTACACCCCTATATACTGCACACCAAAAAATAGTACACCTATACCAGTCCTTAAAAGGACTTTTGTGGACCTTTTAGCTAGCGATTTGTTTCAATACAGCATGTCCCTGCTCCATACAACCTCTCCCTAAAGACAAAAAGCAGAATGTAAAATGGCCACCAGATCAGGTCTATTTATAAGGTAGGGGTATGTCTCAATTGGCTGTCCTGTACCACCTGATGGATGTGTCATGGGTCAAAGTTCTTCTCAATGTAAAATTGTGGATTTTCGGTGAACCACGAATGAGCAAAGTTCGCCGCGAAACGGCCAGCCGGGCGAAACGCCAGACCATCTCTACCTGTCACTACCTATTGCTACTGTATCATAGGGGACATTTACAATCCCTGAGATAACAATAAAAATTATAAAAAAATAAAAATATGAAAGGAACAGTTTAAAAATAAAATAAGAAAGCAAAATAAGTCATAAAAAAAAGCACCCCTGTCTCCCCCCTGAAGGTCAGATCAGGGGAAATAATTTTAGCAGTAGACCTCCTCTGTAAATCTAAAGTGGTAAACTGTAAAGGTCTTTAAAGTCTTTTAAAAATGTATGTAGTTTGACGCCGCTGCACGTTTAAAATTAAAAAATTGTGTTTTTTCTCTAAAAAATTTGAAAAAACGCTGCGCAAATACTGTGAAAAAAAAACTCTGACCCCTTTTCACCCCAGATATCCCCCCAGCACTCTGACCCCTCTACACCTCAGATATCCCCCAAGTACACTGACCCCTCTACACCCCAGATATCCCCCAAGCACTCTGACCCCTCTACACCCCAGATATCCCCCCAGCACTCTGACCCCAACACACCCCAGATATGCCCCCAGAACTCTGACCCCTCTACATCCCAAATATCCCCCCAGCACTCTGACCCCTCTGCATCCCAGATATCTGGGATGTAGAGGGGTCAATATATCAATTAGTGGCATCTTTTTGTAATTTTTGTTGTCATTGTTTAATCACCTTGGACAAAAAATATTCAATGGGCTCAGCAATTTTCTTGGAGTGTCTACTTTCCTCAAGAAATTAGATAGGCTATTCTATAGCCTATGGGCTGAGGCTGAGCATGTGACCGGAAATGTCGATTGCAGCGTCGTACAGTTTAGCTGATCCGTCAAATCTTCTTAGAACATTCGACAAACACCATAAGCCTTCAATGATAGATTCGATGTTTGTATGTTTTTCGCTGCTTTGTCGAATCTTTGTCGTTCATGTCGAATGGTCTACCCCAACACTGTCTCTATAATGTCGAATCTTTTCTCTCTATGTCAAAACTTTCCTCTCTATGTAGAATAATCTTGGACTAATAGAGTTAGGTTAGGCACATTCAGCGTCATGTTAAATCTTCTATCTATATCAAACTTTTGTAGTAACGAAAGCGAAAATAAAGCATTTTTTACGTCGGAGCTTTCGTATTTCGGATTCTGCGTGTTCGTTTTTGTTTGTTAAAACGATAACGAAAATTTGGACTAAAATGCATTCGGACGAAAACGAATGCACATGTCTACTCCTCACCTGGTTGCGGCCACACACGCTTGACACCATCTGAACCAAATAAGTTTATCTTGGTCTCAGATCATTCTTCTAGAAGGGCATTTGTCAGATTACTGACGAGAAGCCCTGGCTAATTCATCCCAAGTCTCTGCTCTAATTCATCCCAACGGTGTTCTATCGGGTTAAGGTCAGGACTCAGTGTAGGCCAGTCAAGTTCCTCCACCCCAAGCTCACTCATCCATGTCTTTGTGCACTGGTCCAACATGACTGTGCACCAGTGCGCAAACCAAGTACCCCTACTCATTCACAAAAGCAAGTTCCAACCTAGAAATAAAAACACCCAAACGTTTGACAAGTCCTTAAAAAAAAAAAATCCCAAATAACATTCCAAGTAAATCTATCATCAATTATGTTGTTGAGCGGTGTAGAGCCACATCAGACATGATGCCTGGTGTCTGCTGATATACAAAAAAAAGCCTAGAGGATGACAACTGTTATTTACAAGAGGGTGGGATGTCCTGGGTGATGTCATTGACCATATATTCATTACCATCTATGGTCAATGACCCCATTGGGGCAGCCAAACTTGTGGTCAATCCTAACCTTGAGCTCATCTGTAATCTTCTTCAATTGTCATCTTTCCAGACTGCCCTTTTAACCACTTTTTGATTTGCTGAAACCTAAGTGAAAAATTTCACAAACATTTTACAAAAATTAACCATTTTGGTAAAAACATTTGGAATCAAAGGAAAAGGTAAAATGAATATGTTGATGGTGTTTTAAAGGATTTAAATGGCTATGGAAGGTTAGATAAGCTAATTTCAACTAACCTGGATTTTAGATATTGAGAAACATCCAATGACTTGTTGACAGGCTGTACACAGAGCATGTTCCCCAGGCACAGAAAAAAGTCAGAAACCTACTTAGCGCAAAGTGCGAAAAAACAGTATTGCCAGAAGACCAGGTGGTGTTAGGATTGACTAACGTGTTTCGAGGAAGAACCCTTTTCTTCAGAGTCAAAGGCTCTGAAGAAGAGGGTTCTCCCTCGAAATTCATTAGCCAGTCCTAACACGTCCTGCTCTTCTGGCAATACCAGTTCTTCACACCTGACCTGAGAGTGAGTGCTCGCATCAGCTTGTGCTGTCTTATGCCTTTAAACTACATTTGTATGTAAATACAGCCATTGTTGTTTTTATTTTGAATAAAATGTATGTTGGTAATAAACTTGGTTGTGCACCCTTCTTTTGCTATTGTCTTACAGTTCTAAAGGATACTCATCGTCCCAAGGAGGGTAGCAAGTCCATTTGCGCAGAAATAATCTGTACTTTGCATCCTCAGGTCCACTACTTGAGCACAGGAGAATTGGTTTGAGATTTTGGTTTTGTTTATCAACAAAGCTATGTGATCATCATGACACTAAAATGGCTTTGTTTATAGTGATCACATGGCTTTGTTTAAAAAGGAAAGAAACACTAAAACAAATTTGTAGTCCACATGACAAAAAAATTGGCTAAGCACTACTACAATTTTGGGCCAAGGTAAGACAGTTAATTTCATAGCAAAATCTATTTTTCTGAAATCACTCTACGCATCCGACTTTTCAGATTAGCTCTCACGTGAACAATGTCAGTATGCAATCTGAGATACATGCAGTGCCTCTTCCTGCAAGCATGGAGATGCTTTATGAATACAAGGCTTATGGTGTCTAACTTGGATTTTAAGCCATGATCCAGTAATCATATACTGTATATTCACTGCTTGCAATGAAAAAGAAGACTTACTTATTAATGATTATAGGACTACATCACTGGTGACTTTATTTTGACAAATACATCACTACACAATTTTTCCTCTGTTGGCTTTTATTTGGAATGCATTCCTGTTTTTAACCTGAGTTTTCACCAGAAAGCACCTTTATGATTAGAAGCATAATTTACTCATCAGCAACAAGAAGCTTCAATTATACCTATTTGTTAAATTGTCAAAGTGACCAAGCTTCTGATAATTATAGGAATTTTCATATTACCTTTAATATCATTATTACTGTTATCACATGGGAGACGTTTATTGAAGCTCCATTGGAAAACTGTGTTTAAAAGAGCAGTTATGACCTGCTATTAAACCCATATTCCAAACAAAACCCCATACGTTTATCTTTTTTAGTTTTTGTCAATGATGCACTCACTTGGAACAATATATATATATATACATACAGTATCTCACAAAAGTGAGTACACCTCTCCCATTTTTGTAAATATTTTATTATATCTTTTCATGTGACAACGCTGAAGAGATGACACTTTGCTAGAATGTAAAGTAAATATACAGCTTGTATAACTGTCTACATTTTCTGTCCCCTCAAAATAATTCAATACACAGCCATTAATGTCTAATCCGCTGGCAACAAAATTAGTACACCCCAAGTGAAAATGTCAAAATTAGGTCCAATTAGCCATTTTCCCTCCCCTGTGTCATGTGACTCATTAGTGTTACAATGCCTCAGGTATGAATGGAGAGCAGGTGTGGTAAATTTGAGTTATCGCTCTTACTCTTTCATACTGGTCACTGAAAGTTCAACATGGCACCTCATGGCAAACAACTCTATGAGGATCTGAAAAAAAAAATTGTTGCTCTACATAAAGATGGCCTAGGCTACAAGAAGATTGCCAAGACCCTGAAACTGAGCTGCAGCATGGTGGCCAAGACTATACAGAAGTCTAACAGGACAGGTTCCAGGACAGGTTCCATGAAGAACAGGCCTCGCTATGGTCGACCAAAGAGGTTCAGTGCACATGCTCAGCGTCATATCCAGAGGTTGTATTTGGGAAATAGATGTATGAGTGCTGCCAGCATTGCTGCAGAGGTTGAAGGGGTGGGGGGTCAGCCTGTCAATGCTCAGACCATATGCCACACAAGAAAGCCTGCAAACAGTTTACTGAAGACAAGCAGATGAATGACATGGATTACTGGAATCATCGCTTTGGCTCTGAAGAAAAGGGTTCTTCTTTGAAACACGTTAGTCAATCCTAACACCACCTGGTCTTCCGGCAATACTGTTTTTTCACAGTTTGCACTAGGTAGGTTTCTGACACTTTCCCTTGCCTGGGGAACATGCTCTGTGTACAGCCAGTCATTAGCTGTTTCTCAATATCTAAAATTCAGTTTAGTTGAAATGAGCTTATCTAACCCTCCATAGCCATTTAAATCATTTAAAACACCAGCAACACATTCATTTTGCCCTCTCCTTTAATTCCAAATGTTTTTACCAAAGTGGTTAATTTTTAAAGAATTTTGTGAAATTTTTCACTTAGGTTTCAGTAAATCAAAAAGTGGTTAAAAGGGCAGTCTGGAAAGATGACAATTGAAGAAGATTACAGATGAGCTCAAGGTTGAGATTGACCACAAGTTTGGCTGCCCCAATGGGGTCATTGACCATAGATGGTCATGAATATATATGGTCAATGATGTCACCCAGGACACCCCACCCTCTTATATATAACAGTTGCCATCCTCTAGGCTTTTTTTTTGTAGATCAACAGTCATCAGGCATCATGTCTGATGTGGCTCTGCATCGCTGAACAACATAATTGATGATAGATTTACGTGGGATGTTATTTGGGATTTTTTTTTTTAATTAAGGACTTGTCAAACGTTTGGGTGTTTTTATTTTTAGGTTGGAACTTGCTTTTGTGAATGAGTAGGGGTACACTGGTGCACAGTCATGTTGGAACAGGAAAGAGCCATCCCCCAAACTGTTCCCACAAAGTTGGGACCATGAGTTCCCTTCACTGGAACTAAGGGGTCAAGCCCAGTCCTGAAAAACAACCCCACACCAGAACTCCCCCTTCATGAAATGATTTGGACAAATCATGGATGAATGAGCTTGGGGTGGAGGAACTTGACTGGCCTACACTGAGTCCTGACCTTAACCCGATAGAACACCGTTGGGATGAATTAGAGCAGAGACTTGGGATGAATTAGCCAGGGCTTCTCGTCAGTAACCTGACAAATGTCCTTCTAGAAGAATGATCAAACATTCCCATAGACACACTCATAAACCTTGTGGACAGCCTTCCTAGAAGATTTGACGTTGTTATAGCTGCAAAGGGTGGGCCAATTCAATATTGATCCCTACGGACTAAGATTGGGATGCCATTAAAGTTCATGTGTGTCTAAAGGTGTCCCAATACTTTTGGTAATCAGTGTATGAGAGGATAAAAATAATAATGCAATATGGATCCCACTGATGTTAGTCAACGGAGAGGTCCAAGTGGACATGAAATATTTAGTTATTTGTAAAAGCCTGAAGCAAATAATGAGACATCTAGTAATGTAGTTTGCCTATTGTCAGTAGTGATGTCGCGAACATAAAATTTTCAGTTTGCGAACGGCGAACGCGAACTTCTGCAAATGTTTGCAAACGGGGTAACTGGACGAATTGCCATAGACTTCAATGGGCAGGCAAATTTTTAAACCCACAGGGACTCTTTCTGGCCACAATAGTGATGGAAAAGTTGTTTCAAGGGGACTAAAACCTATACTGTGGCATGCCGGAGGGGGATCCATGGCAAAACTCCCATGGAAAATTACGTAGTTGACGCAGAGTCCGTTTTTAATCCATAAAGGCCATAAATCACCTAACATTCCTAAATTGTTTGGAATAACGTGCTTTAAAACATCAGGTATGATGTTGTATCTAGCAGGTAGTGTAAAGGTTAGGGTTAGGGTTACAGATAGGGTTAGGGTTACAAACCCTAACCCTAACCCTGTCTGTAACCCTAACCCTAAGCCTAACCCTATTTGTAACCTTAACCCTGTCTGTAACTTACACACTCATGACATAAATTTTATTTCTCTATGTGTCAATCTTGATGTAGTGATGACTGTGCTCGTGCGCACGTTTGGGAGATTGCAGGCAATGTTTTTTTTTTCAAAGCCTAAGGTCATGCTGAGGTAGTTCAGTGACAGTTAAGTGACCCAGAAAATAATGATTCTGCAGTGTGGGCCCATTGTTGGCCTAGTAGGCTTTAATGATCACCTTAGATGATCACAAAGAAAATGAATGTTTTTTCTATGCAAAATTATCCAGCCGATCGCTTTTGGTCTGTTCACAATGAAGCAACTACCTTATCACCTGGGGTGTGCCAACATTGCCATTGCCAACACACTCATAGAGGTGGTCGCTTCATTGAGATATGCAAGCCCCTTCACCACAACAAGGTAACAATCACAAAGGGGAATTGACACATGTATGTGCCTTTTTTTTGTTTTGTTTTTGCAGCCACAGTGCTGCACCAGAGGCCAGAAAAATTAGGCATGTATACATGCCTAAAAAATTAGGTATTGTTGCAGCCGCTGCTGTAGCAGTGGCCAGAAAAATGTATGTTTTCCAGGCAGAAAGTGCACTAAAACATTGCAGCTTGAACCCTAGTTGATGGCGGATAAGTCACGCAAGTCATCCGGCATGCAGAGATAAAATACAGCAGCGTGTGGACCATTTTTAGCCCAAGGCAGCTCATCTCATCTCATCAGGCCTTTAGTCAAATGTATCACCTACGGTCAGTCCCTTCGGGATCCATGCCTCATTCATCTTAATAAAGGTGAGGTAATCTAGATTTTTTTGACCTAGGCGACTTCTCTTCTCAATGACAATACCTCCTGCTGCACTGAAAGTCCATTCTGAAAGGACACTTGAAGTGGGGCGGGCCAGAAGTTCTATCGCAAATTGGGATAGCTCAGGCCACAGGTCAAGCCTGCACACCCAGTAGTCAAGGGGTTCATCGCTCCTCAGAGTGTCGATATCTGCAGTTAAGGCGAGGTAGTATGCTACCTGACGGTCGAGTCGTTCTCTGAGGGTGGACCCCGAAGGACTGTGGCGATGCGTAGGACTTAAAAAGCTCTGCATGTCCTTCATCAACAACACGGCTGTAAAGCATCCTGTCCTTGCTGGCGTGGTCATGATAGGAGGAGGATTACGTTCACCTCTTGCCCTGTTAGATTACCGTTGTGCTGTGACATCACCCTTATACGCTGTGTAAAGCATACTTTTTAATTTATTTTGTAACTGCTGCATCCTTTTTCGACTTCCGGTAATTCGGTAAGATTTCAGGCACTTTCTGCTTATACCGGGGTCTAGTAGCGTGGCCACCCAGTACAGGTCGTTCTCCTTCAGCCTTTTTATACGAGGGTCCCCCAACATGCACGGCAGCATGAAAGACCCCATTTGCACAAGGTTGGATGCCGAGCTCTTTATGTCCCGTTCCTCGTCCTCACTGATCTCACCAAAGGACTGTTCTTCCCCCCCAGCCACGTACAACACCACGGGTACTAGATAGGTGACAACAAGCACCCTGGGATGCCTGCTGTGGTTGGTCTTCCTCCTCCTCGAAGCCACATTCCTCCTCTGACTCCTCTTCCTCAGACTCCTTTTACAGCGTTGCCGCAGGTCCAGCAAGCGATGCTGATAAGGCTGTTTCTGGTGGTGATGGTGACCACAACTCTTCCTCATCTACGGCCTGATCCAGCACTCTTCACAGGGCACACTCCAGGAAGAAAACAAATGGGATGATGTCGCTGATGGTGCCTTTAGTGTGACTGACTAGGTTTGTCACCTCCTCAAAAGGCATTGCGCATGAGCATCCAGTAAGGTGGCAAAAAATTCCCAACTGCGCAGAGGCTGTCCTAGCACCCCGGTCATACAAATACTCGTTGACGGCTTTTTCTTGTTGGAGCAGGCGGTCGAACATTAAGAGTGTTGAATTCCAATGTGTCGGGCTGTCGCAAATCAAGCGCCTCACTGGCATGTTGTTTCGCCGCTGGATATCTAAAAAGTGCACCATGGCCGTGTAGGAAAGCCTAAAATGGCCACACACCTTCCTGGTCTGCTTGAGGACGTCCTGTAAGTCTGGGTACTTATGCACAAAAGCGCTGTACAATTAGATTAAACACATGTGCCATGCACGGCACATGCATCAACTTGCCCAAATTCAGTGCCGCCAACAAGTTGCTTCCGTTGTCACACACCACTTTGCCAATCTCAGTCACCAACTCCTCTGCAGAGCCACGCATTACATGCTTGGCAGCCATCAGCAGGTTTACCCAATGCGCAGTGTAGTTGATATACCTGCCCTGGCCGTGCTTTGCAGACCAGGTATCAGTGGTCAGATGGACCCTTTGCCCCAACACTGTGTGCCAGACATGCCATGACTTCCTTTTTCACAATAGAGTACAGGTTGGGGATTGCCTTTTGTGAAAAGAAATTTCGGCAAGGTACCTTCCACTGCAGTGTCCCAATAGCTACACATTTTTTGAAGGCCTCAGACTCCACCACATTGTATGGATAAAAGCTGGCTAGCTAAGAGTTCCGACAAGCCAGCTGTCAGACGCCGGGCAAGGGGGTGACTCTGTGACATTGGCTTCTTACGCTCAAACATGTCCTTGACAGACACCTGACTGTGGGCATATGAGCAGGAACTGCTCAAGGCGAGAGGCGAAGTGGCGGATGGTTGAGAGGGGGCAAGGAGGACAGCAGTGGTTGACATGGCTGAAGATGCTGGACCAGGAGGAGGATGGTGGCTTTGAGCTTGTGTGCTGCTTGTACTTGTCATCATGTATTGATCCCATAGACGTTTGTGATGTGCGATCATGTGCCTTTGCAAAGCAGTTGTACCTAGGTGGGTGGATTTTCCACGACTCAGTTTCTTTTGGCACAGGTTGCAAATGGCATCGCTGTTATCAGAAGCAGACACACAAAAAAAATGCCACACTGCTGAGCTTTGCAACAACGGCATTCTGGTGGTGGCAACAGCATGCGTTGATTGGTGTGCTGGCTGACTGTGCCACTAGCTCCTTGCAACGACCTCCCCCTGCTTCCAACTCATCTTCCAACTCCTCCTCTCTGTCTCCGCATCTGAACTTTCCCCATGTTCTTCTTCTCTTGGAGCGGGCACCCACGTGACATCCAAGGACACGTGGTCATCATCAACCGCTTCACTTGTATCTGACAACTCAGCAAAGGAAGCAGCAGCGGGTACAACATCATCATCACACCATACCTCCATGTGTGTAATGCTGCCTGCCTGAGACATATCCCTTTTATCTACATCCCCTGGCAATAATGGTTGCGCATCACTCATTTCTTCCAACTGATGTGTAAATAACTCCCCTGACAGATCAAGTGAAGCAGCTGCGGTGCTGGTGTTGGTGGTGGCGGCAGGCGGGGCGAGTGGTAACTTGAGAGGTGTCCAAAGCTAAGCTGGAGGAGGATTGTGTGTCAAGGTTCCGAGCGGAAGCTGTAGAGCAGGCATGTCCAAAGTCCGGCCCGCGGGCCAATCGCGGCCCGCGATGCGTTTTGGAACGGCCCGTCTGGTTTTCTGGACATATATATCTTTTGTGGCCCCAAACGATCTCCCAGCACTGGGGTCACAAAAGACATCAGACATCACTAAATTAGTGTTCTCTCCCCTCTGCCGCCTCTCGCCTGCCCGCCGCTAACATCATTGATTACTTGGGAGGCGGCAGGTCTCTTGTTTACATAATCGCATCACTCCCCCCTTCCTCCCCCTCCCCACACACCTTATTCACACAAGCCTGTCAGCGCTGCAGGTCCGGGCAAAGTTTGTGACTTTCTAAGTTACAAAGCAGGTGATTGGTTGCCAGAGACAATGGGGCAAGTCCCAGCAATGAATCACCCGACTTTAACTTGAAAAGTCCCGCCCTTTGTCTGGACCTGCCATGCGTGCTTCCTGGCTGTGAGTGTGAATAAGGTAGGACAGTGTGGAGAGGGAGAGGGGGAGGAAGGGGGGAATGCTGCGTTAATGAAAGGGACAGGCTGACTCCACAAAGGACTGTGATGGAGGGAGGCTGTAATGGGGGCATGTCTGAGATGGAGTGGGGTCTGATAGGGGATCTGTAATGTAGTGGGGTCTGATAGGGGGATCTGTAATGTAGTGGGGTCTGATAGGGGGATCTGTAATGTAGTGGGGTCTGATGGTGCGGAGATCTGTGGTAGAAGGAGAATCTGTGGTGGAGTGGGGTCTGATGGGGGGATCTGTAATGTAGTGGGGTCTGATAGGGGGATCTGTAATGTAGTGGGGTCTGATGGTGCGGAGATCTGTGGTAGAAGGAGAATCTGTGGTGGAGTGGGGTCTGATGGGGGGATCTGTGGTGGAGTGGGGTCTGTAATGGGGGTGGATCTGTGGTGGAGTGGGGTCTGATAGGGGGGATCTGTGGTGGAGTGGGGTCTGATGGGGGGATTTGTGGTGGAGTGGGGTCTGATGGGGGGATTTGTGGTGGAGTGGGGTCTGATGGGGGGATTTGTGGTGGAGTGGGGTCTGATGGGGGGATCTGTGGTGGAGTGGGGTCTGTAATGGGGTGGATCTGTGGTGGAGTGGGGTCTGTAATGGGGTGGATCTGTGATGAAGTGGGGTCTGCTGGGGGATCTGTGATTGGGGGGGGGGGTCTGTGGTGGAGTGGGGATCTGTGATGGAGTTGGGTCTGATGGGGGGGATGTGTGGTGGAGGGGGGTCTGATGTGGGGGATCTGTGGTGGAATGGGGATCTGTGTTTGTGATGGGGGTGAAGGGGCCTGTAATGGAGGGATCTGGGTGGGGGTCTGTGATGGAGGGGGTCTTTAAAGGGATACGCTGGGATGGCCGCCGTGCAAACAGGAGTTTCTCCTGTATGTAATCTTTTGGCGCTCGTCCCGTCCCCTCCAAGGCTGCAGAGATGGATAGGCATCAATCAGGCTGCACTGATGGCAATGGTGGATGCATTCCTGGCAATGAGGGTGCTGCACTGATGGAAATCGGGGTTCTGCATTCATGGCATTTGTGGGGCTGCAGATGAGCACTGACCCTTATTTTGCTTCACAGACCTTTATTTAAAATGTACGTTTTTTTTTTCCTGAAACTTCCCCCTTAAAGTGAAGGAGCGTGTTATACGTCAATATATATCCAAATAATAAGCCCAAACTCATCTCTTTACTCACACACAGCCACAAAGGCAGGAGAATTCTTGTTGGGTAGTGTATTCGTGATCGAACGAACACACTTAGCCCGATTTTTAATGATTCAAAGAATGTCAGGTAAAATGGTCGGCCCCCGAGCATGTTCACTTCATCAAATCTGGCCCTCTTTGAAAAAAGTTTGGACACCCCTGCTGTAGAGGATTGGGTGTCCTGTGTTAGCCAGTCAACTGTCCTCAGAACTTTTTGAGTTCAGGGTATGTGGCCTCTGAACACTAGGCATTATTCTAGGACCAAAGGGAATCACAGCACCACGCCGGCCCCTGCAGGGTGGTCTGCCTCTGCCTGTCATTTTTTTAGATTAGTTTAGTTGTACTATGCGTGCAAGCTACTGTGACACCAGATATGAGTGGCACTGTGCACTGGCAGAAGTTGGCAGAGTAGACGCTGTAGGCCTGACACACACGCCTGCAGACAACTAACAGTTATTCTATTGCAGTCAAAATTGTGTTTTTTTTACATGTAATCTACTGTGCCACCAGATATATGAGTGGTGGCACTGGACAAGTGGGCACAGTATACTCTGTGAGCCTGACACACGCTGGCAGACAACTGACTACTATTCTCTATTGCAGTCAAAATTGAGTTTTTTTTTTTTACATGTAATCTACTGTGCCACCAGATATGAGTGGCACTGGTGACACTGGCAGAGGTTGGCAGAGTAGACGCTGTAGGCCTGACACAAACACTCGCAGACAACTAACTGCTATTCTATTACAGTCAAAATTGTTGTTGTTTTTTTACATGTAATTTACTGTGCCACCAGATATATGAGTGGTGGCACTGGACAAGTGGGCACAGTATACGCTGTGAGCCTGCCACACGCTGGCAGACAACTGACTACTATTCTCTATTGCAGTCAAAATTGAGTTTTTTTTTTACATGTAATCTACTGTGCCACCAGATATGAGTGGCACTGGTGACACTGGCAGAGGTTGGCAGAGTAGACGCTGTAGGCCTGACACAAACACTCGCAGACAACTAACTGCTATTCTATTACAGTCAAAATTGTTGTTGTTTTTTTACATGTAATTTACTGTGCCACCAGATATATGAGTGGTGGCACTGGACAAGTGGGCACAGTATACTCTGTGAGTCTGGCACACACGCGCTGGCAGGCAACTGACTGCTATTCTATTGCAGTCAAAATTTTTTTTTTTTTTTTTACATGTAATCTACTGTGCCACCAGATATATGAGTGGTGGCACTGGACAAGCGGGCACAATATTCGCTGTGATCCTGACACACACGCGCTGCCAGGCAGATTACAGAGAAAACACCAAAAAAAAAAGCAGACTGATGTACTAGCCCTATACAGGCTGCCACCTGTCAGTATATTAGGAAGAGCGGATCTAGTCTAGCTAAACTCAATACAGTGTATACATATATTTACAAAACCTGGGATGCATATATATACTCTACACACTGTAACTCTAACTGACTTGCCTGCCTGCCTGCTCTATCTAACTCCAAAAAATTACACTCTCTCGCCCTCTCTGTCTCTCTCTGTAAACCACCACAACACACATTAGATTACAGAGAGAACAGTTCTGTACATCTCTAATTGTTGTCAGTTCCTATAAATACTGAATGAGGAACCGCCATTTAATATAATGGTGTCTTCTAATTATCTGGATGCATTTTTCCTTTATATTAATTAGGTTGATCAACACTGTGTTGAAATCACTTCAACATTAAATTATACAAAAGCAATATGACTAAACAACATTTGCATTTGCTGGTTGGAAACATCCTGTAATGCCTCACAGTTCATACTTTGGTCAATCAGTCGCATGCTGATAGATTGTTGGGAGGGTTATATAATAATAATAATAAAAAACAACAGCGTGTTGCTATCCAACAGTTCTGCTACCACACTATTTACCCTTCTTGTAAAATTAATGCTAATACCACATGCAAATGAAGTAACTTCATCAGCTTTTTAAGGCTTGCTCAGTAATCATTTTATTGCAAAGCCTTTCAGCTGTAATGTTTTCGACATGCAAGTAATTTTGCTGTTTTCATATGGCAAGCAAGTCACACATGATTAAAATAAATATAGCCATACATCCAATTGTCATCAAGGTATAAAATGTAAATGATGTTTAATGATTTGAGCAAATATTATTATATCTGGGTTTATTGTGTAGAGAGAGTTGCAGACGTTGGCAAGTTTGAACAAGATCTCATAATTTCTTGCTCTGTAAAGTCTGGACCCCGGGCTTTGTGTATCTGAAACTTGTATGGTACATTTGATGTTTAATCTCGTTATGTGTGAAATGAAATCTTCCAACTTGTATGCTGTTTATCTTCTGTTCCCGTAAGGCATTTTTAATGAACCATCAATATGTACAAAATCAAGAAAATACTAGTTTGTTCTATTTACAGTGCATCTAGAAAGTATTATTTTTTTCCACATTTTGTTATGTTACAGCCTTTTACCAAAACATATTAAATTCATTATTTTCCTCAAAATTCTACAAACAATATCCCATAATAACAACATGAAGGAAGTTTATTTGAAATCTATTCAAATTTTTGAAAAATAAACAACATAAAAAATCACATGTACATAAGTATTCACAGCCTTTGCCATGACACTCAAATATTAAGTTCAGGTGCATCCTGTTTCCACCGATCATCCTTGAGATGTTGCTACTAGTTGATTGGAGTCCACCTGAGGTAAATTCTGTTGACTGGACATGATTTGGAAAGGCACACACCTGTCTATATAAGGTCCCACAGTTAACACTGCATGTCAGAGCACAAACTAAGCCATGAAGTCCAAGGAATCCTCTGTAGACCTCTGAGACAGAATTGTATTGAGGCACAGATCTTGGGAAGGGTACAGGGTACACATTTTCTGCAGCATTAAAGGTCCCAATGAGCACAGTGGTCTCCATCTTCCCTAAATGGAAAAAGTTATGATCCACTGGTACACTTCTTCGAGTGGGCCGCCTGGCTAAACTGAGTGATCGGGGGAGAAGGGCTTTAGTCAGGGAGGTGACCAAGAACCCGATGGTCACTCTGACAGCATTCTCTGTGTAGAGAGGAGAACCTCCCTGAAGAACAACCATCTCTGTAACACTCCACCAATCAGGCCTGTGTGGTAGAGTGGGCAGACAGAAGCCACTCCTCAGTAAAAGGTACATGACAGCCCACCTGGAGTTTGCCAACAGACACCTGAAGGACCATCAGAATGTGAGAAACAAAATTCTCTGGTCTGATGAAACAAAGATTGAACTCTTTGGCCTGAATGGTAAGCATCATGTCTGGAGGAAACCAGGCACTGTGCATTACCTGTGACCGTCAGACCCGATGATCTCTCTGCCAGCCAGCAGCTCCTACACTGGCTGAACAAGCTTGTGTAGGCGGTTTGGGCGTGTGGTCATCTTCATGTACATGCACAGGTGGCTGTTTAAAGTGATAGATAACTGGGAGGAGGAGCATAGATGGCGACCACGGAAGGCTTCACCTTCATTCATGTGGTAAGTGACTGCTACAGCTATTCCCTCTGTCTGTAATGCTTCAGCTCCCTACTGTGGTTAGTACACTCTATACTGCCTCCCCCTCCTCCTGCATACTGTTCCCCTCTTCGGTTCCCAGCCTGGCTGTTGATTGACTAGGTTGGACGGATTGATAGCAGCACAGCTATTGGCTGGCGCTGTTGTCAATCACATCCGATGACGCGGCGTGCCGGGGGGCGGGACCAAGTGATACAGTCGGCGGCTTTGCCAGCCGCTGTATCACGGGAGCATGCCCACAGGAGCTTTCCACCATGACAGCCGCTAAGGGACCCCAGACTAAATTTTTCCTAGAAATTCTCTGTCTCTCCTTTACCCCTCCATTATGAAGGTTTTAGTTTCACAACATTTAGAGATAGCTGTTAATAGGTTTGTCCCGATACCGATACCAGTATCGGTATCTGGACCGATACTAAGCATTTGCGGGAGGACTTGTACTCCCGCAAATGCCCCCAATGCCAGATCCGATACTACTTTCTTACTAAAGCTTAATACAGACTACTAGTTTATTTTCATTCAACCCCGCGGGTTAAACAAAAAAAAACTGACAGCTCAGGTCGGAGCCACTGTACTAACAATCTGATGTTAGTACACGGCTCTCCGCTGCTGAGCTACTGTGTTCTGACAGGTTGATGCCCCCCGCCAGAACACTACGGCCAGCGCTCTCAGCCATGACCTTTTTCGGTCATGCCCCTTTGACAGAAGCCAGAGGTTCAGATGGCTTCTGTCGGACTGACTGCTATACACGTGGGCCGAATGTCGGCCGGTTTCTATTGAACCAGCCGATACCGGCCAACATTCGACCCATGTGCACTAGGCTTTAGTTTAGTTTTCAGTGCCATAAATTACCATGAGACTGGGTTCACACATATGCGGCCGCATTTTCAGTGACTGTTCGCCAGTTCAGGTGCGATGCAGGTGCTAAATTTTAGCTGAAATCACACCTGGACAGGGGCCCAAAAATGCACAAGACCCTTTTTTAAATCAACACCATGGCCACCCTACCTGTTATACCTAATCCACATTACATCTCATGCATGTAGGAATTTAGCACATGCTAATACTTATGCACATGCACAAGAGAATATTCCAGCACGTACACGTTGCTCACGTGCACCCATGACAGGGAGGGGTGCAAAATGGGATATTTAAACTGAGCCAGTGCCCCGCTTCAGTCCTGTTTTGTCTTCAGCCTTCTGTGTCCTGAGAACCTGTGATCCTGTATCCAGTCTCCAGTTAGTGACCCAGCTTGTTTGACTACTCCCTGAACTCTGCCCGTACTGACCACGGCTTGCATTCTGACCACCACTTCTGCCTGCTCCATTTGCTACAGTTTCACTGATCAGCTTGTGACCTGGCTTGTACCTTGACTACGCTTTTGCCTGTGCCCCTGTACCTCATCTGCCTTGCCAGTTTATGACCCAGCGTGTTCTCCTGCTATCGCCAGGACCTACCTGTCAACCAGCTGTGCCTGCTTACCCATTGTCTGCTACCAGAACATATTTTGCATGCCTGCCTGCTATTGCCAGTACCAGCCTGCTTCGGTCTGCTGCTCACCAGCTGCCACTCAGCTTAACTGAAGACCTCTGGCAACTACTCTACTGCCTGGCGTGGACACCTGCTAGCAAAACTCAAGCTGGGTTCACACTATCTTTGCATGAGGCTCACATCATGGGTCCCGTGCTGAATTCAGACCTGAAATTATCCAAAAGACACACAGGGCTCCTGTGCAAATTCGCAACCGGAGCAGCAACGTAAATATGTAAACCGGCTCCATAGAGAGCAGGTTCAAAATCTTCTGCATCCAATTCGCAATAGTGTGAACCCAACCTTACAGTCACTAATGTCACTTGGCACTCCTGCGCCTTCTGTTCACACTATCAAGGGCCCCGAGTCAGAGGTCTAAAGAAGGCCTCCCTCATCATATGAGGCGCTGCTACCAGGTACATGATAGTTAATATGCTGAAGCCTTGGACCTGAAGACTGGTAAAGAAAAGGCCTGGGTGATGACAGCATTTGATACTTGGATAGGTGAGTGTCTGTTTATTAAAAGTAAGCAACTACAGTTTTTGTAGCTGCTGGCTTTTCATTTTTGGAAAACTGTCTGAAGCTTCTCTTTAAGCTTACTATTATTTCTGCCTTTTTTTTGTGTCCTACCTGTCAGTTCTCAAGGAAACTAGATCAACTCTCTGAACTTTGTGATTGGGTAACGTGTGAATCTGTTTTTGTACCCCTCCATGGGCTGGACGAAGTGTAAGAGGGTTAATCTTCTGCGGTTCACTACATTGACCATTTCAGTGCTAAATAGGTGAGAGGCAGTGGCGGCTTGTGAAGTTCCCAGTCCCCGTTCCTCATTGTTAACCCCTCCCACTTCTCATAAACCACACCTATTATAGAATCCATCCACTCCGTCCCCTGTATTCCACGTGCTTCTACCCACAGTGTTAGGAGTATACAGCTCAGCATCACAGGACAGAGTATATAGGTCAGCCTCACAGATAAGGGTATATAGCTCAGACTCACCGATCAGGGTATATAGCTCAGCATTACAGATCAGGGTATACAGCTCAGCCTCACAGATCAGGGTATATAGCTCATCATTGCAAAAGAACATTAATTACATATCCATTTGATAATTGACTGTAGAGTCATCATGTAAAAGAAGAATACAAATGGCTCACCGCAGATCATTAATTTTGGACTCAGTCTCACAGTCACTTTCTGTCATGAGGGAGTCTTCCTCCCTAGAGCTGGGTGGTACTTCTGCTGCTGCTGTGTTTTTTTTAAAGGGTTTACTAAAGGAAAAACATTTTTTAGCTAAATAGCTTCCTTTACCCTAATGCAGTCCTCATTGTTCGTTTTTGCTGTAATCCTTCTCTGTTCTGCACACTTCCTGGTTGTCTGTTTCCTTATTAAAAAAAGTACTGGGAGCTTCTCTCTGTGGTCTCTAATCAAGAAGGTGTGATTACTGTGTGTCTAAAACCCTTCAGAACCAATCAGATTCATTTTCAAAACAAACACTGCCCTGTATTGGCTTTCTGTCTCTGTCCTTCACAGAAGCATGAAACTAGATGAAAAAACGAAACTGAAACTGCAGGCACATTATATGATTGATTTTTATCTATTTTTAATCATTTTTAAAAGGAATCAGTTAACTATTATGTCTCTATACCCTGTAAACAGTCATTTCAACAAAAACTTTGTTTCCCTTTAGTACTAAAATGTACTAGAAATTTTAGTCTACTAAAATGTACTGGAGATTTTAGTCTACTAAAATGTACTGGAGATTTTAGTCTACTAAAATGTACTGGAGATTTTAGTCTACTAAAATGTACTGGAGATTTTAACCGACTAAAATGAACTGGAGATTTTAGTCTACTAAAATGTACTGGAGATTTAGTAGACTAAATATGACTAAAATGTAAAACAATACCAGAAGACTAAAATAGGACTAAAACTAAAATGCCATTTTAGTCCTAAGACTAATGCCGCATACACACGACCGTTATTCATGTCATGGAAAAAAACTAAGGGCCAGATTCACATACACTTAATATTGCGCTGCATAATCGAAATACTCTACGCTGCCGTATTTTACCAGGCTCTACACTCCTGGTAGATTTTTGCCCGTACGCTACGGTGGCGTAGTCTATTTCTCGCCGCGTAATCGAAATACGCGATTAGGGGGCGTGAAGCATTTAAATTAAGCGCGTCCCCGTGGCGATCGAACTGTGCATGCTCCGTTCAGAAATTTCCCGCGGTGCATTGCGCGAAATCACGTCGTTACGTCATTCGTTGTTTGAGTAGTGTCGTTTACGAACATTCCTATTCCCGGACGACTTACGTAAAAAATAATAAAAGACGTCGGAAAACATAGAAATTCGACGCGGGAACGACGGCCATACTTAACATGGGCTGTCTAATATTAGACCAGCAAAAAGCTGGTATAGTGTTACGCAAATAAAAGATGACTAAAGGTGCCGTAAGAGATTGCGATTGAAGATCGTAATTTCGGGGATCGCCGGCAAAAGCTCATTTGCATACCCCGACGCGGAAAACGTCGGGAAGTCCACCCAGTGGCCGCAATTTTATTGCAGCGTAGATCTGAAGGCGTACAAACACGTAATCCAGGCAAATTGAAGCCCGCAGCCGTCTATTCATGGTTTGAGGTTTTCGACTAGCTAAAAAACGCGTGTAATTTGAAATTACTCCAGTCTAACACCAGTTAGACAGGCGTAGTGGCTCTCTGAATCTGGCCCTAAGTTTTTCTCAATGTGATTCCTCTCAAGCCTGCGCTGCATACACACATTTGTGAAAAAAAATGCTTGAGCAAAGCGTGGTGACGTACAACACGTACGACGGCACTATAAAGAGGAAGTTCCTTTCGAATGGCGCCACCCTTTTTGCTGCTTATGCTATTTTCCCCGCCTCATAACTTTCTTCTGAGCATGCATGTTTTTTTTCCCCTTGTTAAAGCGTACACCTGACCGTTTTTCACGATGAGAAAAAATAGAGCAGGTTCTAAATTTTTAACGCCATTTTTCTCGTCAGGAAAAATGCTCTGGAGCATAGACACGACCGTTTTTCACGACCAATGAAAAAAAAATGCATTTTTCTCATCATGAAAAACGGTCGTGTGTACGCGGCATAAGACTACATCAAAATTTGCTGCCAAAATTAACATTGGTTGTACCCAAGTCGATTGATGGATCGATGGTCCCTGCTAAACTGGCTGAGATTCGAACCATCCAAAGCAGGCTTAAACAATAGGAAGTGATGGGGTAAAAGGAGAGGTTTACTAGCCTATGGGGCATGTTATAAGGAGGTAGCAAAACATAGTAAGAAATTATTTCATATATTATACTGTATGCAGGGCTCAAAATTTCAAGTCCTGAGCTACTAGCCAGGCCTCAAGAGTTACTCGCCACCAGTTGCCCCACCTAATTCATACACTGCCCTGCGCCTAATTGCACACCCTTGGAGATTATCTCATGGAATGACACTGTTAAATGTTTTATGCAGAATCAAGTTACACAATTAAATATTACCAACAACAACTTTAACAAAATGGGACAGGGCACTGGGGGTAGACCAGAGGGACAGGGCACTGGGGGCAGACCAGAGGGACAGGGCACTGGGGGCAGACCAGGGGGACAGGGCACTAGTACTGGGTCTCTTCCCCATTCTCTTGCTGTCTCCTCTGCAACTCCCATCCATCCTCTCCCTCTCTTATTCATCTCATCATCAGGAGACTGTGTGTGCGGCTCCACGCTTGAATGTCCACACTTCCCCCTTTTATTCAGGCTGGCAGTGAGGAGAGGAGCTGCAGCACAGTGGGAGGGAGTACAATCCAGCGCTGAGATCCACACAACTGCACAGCCATTGACACCATTGACACCATAGCACAGCGCACACTGACACCGCACAGCACACATTGAGACCAGTCTGCTCGCAGTGCTCAGGCTGAACTGTTGGACACTTTCATAGAGCACAAGGAGAAGAAAACTGCACAAACTGGAAGGCTGCCACTCTCTTGTCAGGGCAACTTTCAGTGAGCGCTGCACCGGAGTTGTAATTTTTGCAATCCTCCACCTCACTCATTCCTGCTCCCTGCTCTCTGATCTCCAGCTACATTGGTCAGAGGGGAGGGGTCAGGCTCAGAGAGGTCATACTGTTAGGTCCCATGGCTTAATGAGAATTGTAAGGAGAGCACCTGTGTACTGCTCTGCCTGTAGACTAATTTTTCTGAGCATGCACCTTCCATCTTTGGCCGCCAATCTAATCGGTACTCTAAATGTAGGCACAGATTGGAGGGAGATTGGTCACGCAGCCCTGTCATCACTCGCCCCCAGCTTAAATCCATTTGCCAAATGCTAGTAGGCGAGTGGAAATTTTGAGGGCTGCTGTATGTCAGAAAAGATTACAAGGCCATTAAGTAGTGGATATGTATGAATTATTTTGGAAAAGTAACTATATCGTTTAATATCACTTTATTGGGCTAAGACAAAAACCAGATGTTATTTCTAAAAATGAGAAGAGAGCATGCTCAGCAGGGATACTAAAGTTGCTTGCAGTGTAAGTGGAAACAATACATTATAGAAAATGTAAGACCCAGGAGGAAAAGGGGTGTAGGAAATGGTGAGGGGGTGGTAAATGACTACAAAACACCTGGAAACTGAAGAATAAAAAGAGAGGTGTGGGAAGCAGAGTTGAGAATGCAGAAATATCCAATATATGAAAAGCAGGAAAAGGTGATTTTCCAGTGAGAGATAAAACAGTAAATCTAAAAAAAGGTGGAAAACCACATGACAAAAGTAGAGCATTTACAATAAACAGCTAGTAGAACAGATGCATTTAGAGAAAGCAAGCACTGTTGGCAGCAGCAATCTTATATAATTAAGAGCAGATAAAGGAAAAGACAACTCATAAAGTTTGATTCTCCACTGATCAAGTTTCTATGCTTCTGAAGAAAGATCTTTTTGCGCTTAGGCCTGAACCCAAAATCAGCTGCTAACATTGTACTCTGGTGAAGTATATAAAAATTATATAGAAAAGACGTGCAGCACTATGAATGGTATGTAATAAAGTGCAAAGTGCATACAAATACAAAAATAAAGTGATGTGCAATACAGTGAGAAATTCATCTGGTACCAAACCACTACAAAAATTCTTAATAATCCATAAAGTTTCTGTATATATAGGGCCAGATTCAGGAAAGAGATAAGACGGCTTATCTCCAGATAAGCCGTCTTATCTCTGCGTCTGAGCCCTCCTATCTATGCGACTGATTCATAGAATCAGTTACGCATAGATTTCCATTAGATCCGACTTGCGTAAGTCTCTTACGCCGTTGAATCTTATTTTCATATTTAGGCTGGACGCTAGGTGGCGTTCCCGTCTAAAATATGCAAATGAGCCTATACGCCAATTTTCAAACGTACACCCGGCCGGCGCAATTTTTTTACGTCGTTTGCGTTAGCGTAGGTCCGTCGTAATGTTAACCCTGCTGTATGAGGCGCAGACAATGTTAAGTATGGATGGCGTGCCGGCGTTTTTTCTCACGTCATTTAAGTAAAACGTTCGCAAATAGGGCTTTGCGTAAGTGGCATTCACGTTGTTTTCATTGCATATTGGCGTCGTGATTTGGAGCATGCGCACTGGGAAAAATTCACGGCCGGCGCATGCGCAGTACGTTCGGCGCAGGATCGCTCGTTATTTAAATAATACACTCCCCTACCCACCCAATTTGACTTAAGACGGGCCATTTACGCTACGCCGCCGCAACTTTACAGGCAAGTGTTTTGTGAATACAGCACTTGCCCGTAAAAGTTGCAGCGGCGTAGTGTAAACTGCATACTCTACGCCAGCACAAAAATAGGCGATTATACCTGAATCTAGCCCATAGTGTTAATAACAAAAAGTCCCAAAGAGTCCTAAAAAGGAGATAAACCAAAATGAAAATAGCTAGTACACAATGGAAAACCGCAGTCCATATATACAGTATGTAGGAATACCTGAAATAGGGGTGTGTAGATATCCAGGAAAGCACCCAAAGAAATTTCACTCCACCACATAATATGCTCATAATAATATCACTCCACCACTGTGACAAAGTGGGGGGGCTTACCGGATGTTATAACCCCAATAAGGTGGCCAATATTGACCTATATGTGATAGAACATTAATAGCACTCGCATTATTGTTGTGATTAAAGGAAGGTGCTTCAGGCACTTGTGCCTGTCATCGGGGATGAGCGTCTTCAGCCTGACATCCAGCACAGTCAGTTTGTTCATCACATTAACCACGACAATATTGCGTGTGCTATTGATGTTCCATCATATCCACTAAAGCCTATATAGACCATCTTAATTGGGGTCATAACCATCTGGTAAGCTCCCCACTTTATCACATGTGATGGAGGTACCAAATCCTAAGTATAGGAGCTCTGACCAACAATCATCTTTAGAAATCAGGTGCTAATATGTACATCCCCACCACATACACAAAGTAACATTGTTAGGCATATCCAGACTAGACATGTGCGTTCCCGTTCGTAACGAATGGATTTTCGTACGAATTTGTTAGTTTTTGTACATTCGTATCAATTCGAACATCCGAAAAGCTGAAAGAACCAAAAAATTACGGAATTACGAATAAGCAAAATAACGAACAAGCAAAGATACGAAGGTATGATTGGACAATCTTACTAAAATAAGAAACACCGAAAAAGCAAAAGAACGAAAATTACATCTATAACGAACGATTTGCCTGTCCGTATTTTCATTCAAATGTTTGTATTTTCATTCATGTGTTTTGTAAATACGTTTCTTTGTCTGTTCGTAAATTTGTGTACTTGTATCGTTCTTTTTTTCGAATGGGCACTGGGCAGTGTAGTTAGTGAGTGATTACTTAATATCTTATCAGCTTATCGCTTTTGTGCTGAGTCACATTGTACAGTGTAAAGCCTCGTACACACAATCGGACTTCAAACAAACTTTTCCGTGGATTTTTGTCTGAAGGGAGTTGGCCGGACTTTTGAAACCGAAAAAGTTTGTCCGATAGAGCGTATATACGGTCGGATTTTTTGGAAAACGCTAATTTTGACGTTTGTTGGCAAAAAGTCTGACTGTGTGTTCGGGGCTTAAGAGAAAGTATATCTTAATATGGATTAGCCGCGTGTTGCTATGTATCTACGAACGTACAAAATTACAAATCCATTAAATGAAAATTATTATCTAACAAAATTACGAATTTCGAATCAACGAAAATAAATTAGACAGAATTACGAATCATTCAGTATAAACGAAAATAAAACTGTTACGAAAATACGAATGGGTCCGAATAGGAAAACTTGCATCTTACGAAATACGAACGGATCCGAATAGGAAAACTTGACTCTTACGAAATTACGAATCTTTTTACGAATCTACGGAATGAGATGAAACGGAACACAAAAATACGAAAATGTTTGTTGTGCAGACGAAACGGAACAAAAAATAGGAAAATTTGTGTTGTGCACATGTCTAATCCAGACCAAACTAACCTGCCTCCTTATCTGAATAAGTAGACATGAACTTAGATACAAATGCCCTCCGATGCTCTCAATCAAATAGGCTCACCCACATAAACATACCCTGCATGAATCTTGAAAAATGCATTGGGAAGGTAACAGAATATATCTTACCTCTTCTCCATATACCAGGCTCCCATGATCTAAAAAAGAAATGATGGGATGCAAGACCAAGTTATTTCCATAGGCTGCTAGGGTAATCCCTATAGTATAAAGCCCACCGGTGTCCGAATTTATCTCACCTGCCAGATGTACCCCTCAGAGGTGTCAGTCCCAGCGTGCTGCCACCATGATATACCAAGCTTGCAGGCAGGCTCCCATATATACCCTCACAACACCACTCTACCCCTCCCAATGCATTTGCAAGATGACATCCAGGGTGACAATTTACCAGTTCAATTTGGTTTTGATATGTCTAATGTCACTTTGTGTATATGGTGGGGATGTGCATATTAGCACAATTGAATGATTCCTAAAGACGATTGTTTGTTAGAGCCCCTATACCTGGGATTAAGAGGTGGTTTTAAGGGGGGGGGATTTAAAGGGGTGGATTTAAGGTGGGGTGTAGGCTTTCAGAGACTCCATAGTTAGAACTATCTTGTGTGCTCCTCATTTACAGGTTGAGGCCCATTTTGTGACGGTATACCTACCTGGGAAGGGTGTATATTTACAATCTTTGCATGGTTGGCTTTGCATAGAGATTAGCCCCAGGTGTCTCCCAGCCCAATCTGTAAGTACTAGAAGTAATCAGTTACAGTAGACAAGAAACTCATTATTTGTTATGTTATTGCAAGGTGTTAGTCTTCCTGCAATCTGCCTTCCCTGGTGATTCCTATGCATTACAGTTCCCAAGCCCCCCCCCCATAAGACCACAGTTATTTGCACAGTTACCATGCTACCAGAACATGTGAGCTTCCTCAGTACTCTCTGCTGTATTTATTATGAAAAATGGTTAAGCAAATTATTTGTAGTAATCTTTATTATTTCTATTAATATACTCTATAGTATACTGTATGTATAGTGGAATACTAAATACCCGTTAAATCCTGAAAAAGTGGCACCAGCCATGCATGCATTGATGGTGAATCTATGAACGGAGCCTTCTCCAACATTACTAGAGACAAAGGGGTAGATTCATGTAGAGATCCGACGGTGTATCTACTGATACACCGTCGTATCTGTGTGATCCGACGCTCGGATCTATGCGGCTGATTCCTCGAATCAGGTTCCGCATAGATCTCCCTTAGAGCCGACAGGTGTAAGTGAGTTACACTGTCGGATCTTAGGCTGCAATTACCCGCCGTCCGCTAGGTGGCGCTTCAGTTATTATACGCGACGAATATGCAAATGTGGAGAACCGCCGATTCAGAATCGAATGCCCGGCCGTCGTTTTTTCTTTACGTCGTTTGCGTTCGGCTTTTTCCGGCAGATCGTTACCCCTGCTATATGCGGGGTAAGTGCGCCGGATCCTATGTTAAGTATGGCCGTCGTTCCCGCGTCGAGTTTTGAATTTTTTACGTCCTTTACGTAAGTCGTTCGGGAATACGGCCATACGTTAATAGCGTTAACGACGAAAACAATGATGTATTTGCGACGTCATTTAAAGCAATGCACGCTGGGAAATTTAGCCGGCGGCGCATGCGCAGTACGATCGGCGTGGGGACGCGCGTGGTTTAAATAGTAAACTCCCCCTAGCCGCGGAATTTGCATTCCGCCGGGGGATTTACGATCCGCCAGGGCTACTTACGAGGCAAGTGCTTTCTGAATACAGCACTTGCCTCAAAAAATGGCGCAGGCGGATCGTAAAAAAGATAGATCACGCGGATCAAAAGATCCGCTGATCTATGTGAATCTACCCCAAAGTCTATAATAATGTCACCACTATAGTTCAAAAGATCCACACATCACCCTGCTGCCTGACCCTCCATTCATGCATGAACAGTCATTTGCGTTTTGTTTTGTTTTATTTGGGGGAAATAACTTGGATGGGGTAAGGAGGATATGGGATGCCCATAGAACAAGTTAGTGCTTGTCATGTTAAAGTGAATTCAGCTTTACATGAGCAAATGTTTTACTTTATTTCTATAACAAAAATGTCAGTTTATAAGTTGGAATAAAATGGTGAACCCCTTATTCTGACAGACTTTTCACCTCAAAACTTCACCTCGGGACACTTCTCCTCCTGCCCATCACTTTCCTGTCACAAATTACCGTATTTATCTGCTTATACCGCACACTTTTTTCCCCTTATAATCAGGGGAAAATTGTGGGTGCGCGATATATGCCAATTTCCCGCTTCCCGCGCTGTGTTTGAAGCCGCCGCCGACATATACCGAGCGCAGTACACTCGTGTAGATTCCCCACAGTCTCTCTCTCCTCTGATCCAGGACTCCTCATCACTGGCCTTGTAATGATAAAGCTCCCTCACAGACTCCCTGTGGTACACTCACCGACATTCTTCCTGCCCCAGATCCTTGATGGAGGATTTTCCAACAGCCTCCAGACACTCTCCCAGGCTACTCCACCGGGCCCTGCACTGTCTAGTACTCTATCCTTCACTTTTCCCAGCTGACAACTGCCTCCAGTGGCTTGTTACCTCAGCTCAGGCCCGTCGGAACAAGACAGGCAAAGCAAGCATATGCTTGGGGCCCCGAGCTGGCCAGGGGCCCCAGCAGGACGGGCCCTTTCTGCGCCGCCGCAGCAACATTCCGTCCCCCGCTTCTTGCTTAGGGGCCCCCAAATTCCTTCAAACGGCCCTGCCTCGGCTTATATAGGAGGCCTGCTCCCTGCCAATCCTAGTTGGGAATTGGACAGACCTCCCACACAAGCCGCCTGACACTCCAGTCCCAGGCCCTGCCTCCTTCTCTGTACATTCTCCCCAGAGACAGGGGAGGCGCCTCAGAACTAGACCACAGGTGGCCACACCCACTGTTACACTGAACACTCCCAGTCCCAGATCAAATCAAACAGGCCTGCATAGAGCAGAGGCCTGCCTAATTTTTTCTGTACTGATACCTGAGACACAAAAATACTATTTTAGCACCTACCTATGGTATATATACCTTAGACTGTATAACTTTCACACAGACTAAATAATATACACTGATTTGTTTTTTGTTTTTTCTAAAGAAGTGTAAAGCCCCGTATACACGGCCGAGGTTCTCGGCAGAAACCAGCGAGAACCTCGCTGGGAGCCGCATTCTGCCGAGAACCTCGGCCGTGTGTACGCTCTCGGCGAGCCCCGCCCGTCGGGAAACCCGTCGAGCAAATAGAGAACAGGTTCTCTATTTGCTCGACGGCCCGTCGGGATGAATAGCTGGTTGCCTTTCCCGACGGGCGGGTCGCCGAATCTGACGGCCGGCAGAGAACCTCGACGGGTGGAACGATGTGTTCCGCCCGTCGAGTTTCTCTGCCGTGTGTACGCGGCATTACAGTATTTACTTTGGAGTACATTTTTGATGAAAGATTTATTTGCAGTTTTACACCAGAAATTAAAGGAGAAGTACAAGCAAAGCAGGAAAGTAAATTTGTTTTGCACTCCTTTGATTCGTTTTCAGCAGAGAGTGGGCTAAAGTCCTCTCTCTGCTGACATCACAGAAGTCAGTCCAGGCACCGCATCATCACGACAGTGAAAGTGTGTATCTGCCAGATCCCTGGACTGACACCCAGCTCAGCCTCTCAGCGAGCTGCTGAGAGCCTAAGCCAGCAACAGGTAAGTATACACACTCTCGGGTTTCCTGCTGAGAATCACAACGAGAAAATAGAGAACAGGTTCTTTATTTTTCTCGTCGAGATTTTGGGCAGTTTTCTTGACGAGAAACCTGAAAGCCTTGTACACATGGAAAAAAAGCTCTGCCAGCAGTTTTCTTGCTGGTTCTTGCCGAATAAACTGTGCGTGTGTACGAGGCTTGAAACCTTAAAAAATGGCCTGGACAGGAAGGGTGTTTAACATGACGGTCTACAAGTGGGTAAATCATCCCCACCATGTTGTGTGGTCTGTGTCTTAAACGGTATTTGATTGCATAACTTGCTAGTTGCACAACGTGTTGCTTAAAAAAAATACCCCAAGAGAAAACTTTTCAACAGAGAAATGCAAATTGATGTATTTTTAGAACTACATTTCAAGAAAAAATTTGACTATATTTGAAATGTTATATTCATATTCAAGTTGCAATGAATTGACATTTTGTGCGGTACTTTTCTTGTGCAAGACTGATCCCTTCTGTGTTAGAGAAAGTTGTATCTGAAAATGAGCCCCCAGGCAAGGAAAGATATACAAAACAACATTTATGGAAAGAGTATGATATCTGCTATAAGGCTTGTAATCTTATCACTGCCTAATTGAAGAAGTTTACTTAAACAGCTTTAGAAAGAGTTGTTTGGCAAGTGGGGCAATGTCTATTTTGGAGAACTTAAAATATATGTTAAAAATAAATGGTTATAACTTCTGCTGTAATGTTGTACTCAGAGAAAATGCTATCAGCTGTGGGAAAATATCAATACTGGTGAGCATGTATATAAAAGAAAATGGTTAAGATTAATAAACTACATTTTCATGAAAATTATACGAAGATAAAACACTTCTATCAAAAATACTACTCACTCACTCTACTTACCCCCTTTTCAGAATTCAAACAGATTTGCATTTCCTCCCCATGAGATAAAGGATTCATTTCCAAAATGTTTAAAAATGTAAACAAATTCAATATGCCTGAAAAAAAATCACACCCCATGCGACAATGGGAATTAGACCTAAACATTTCATTCTTCTCTGAACAATGGGATATCATTTTCGAAAAACCTACACAAATGCACCAAAACTACCACCATTAGAGAATCTGCCACCAAACTGCTTTATAGGTGGTATCTCACAACTGCCAAACTCAACTCATTTTACCCGTCAACATCCCCACTCTTTTTCAGGGGATTCCCTACACATGGGACACTACTACATATATTTTGGGATTGTTCCCATCTAAAAAACATTTGGCACAATGCAAGTCTCATGATTGATCGAACTTCAGGCAGAAAGATCCCACTAACACCCCAAATGTGCCTTTTATTCTCCCCCATACAAGATATATCAATAGCCAGTTCTAGACTAATCCATACTCTATTTAGCTCTATCCACTGGACCATCGCTTTCAACTGGCGTTCATCCAACGTACCATGGCCACAAGTTCTTAACCGTATGACAAACATCAAACTATCAGAGAGAATACACCACACATTATATGACATCATGCATATATACCCCAAAAAAATTACTTTATGGGAGACCTCACTATTGGTGTAGTGTCCACTACTGTTATTCTACTTAAGCATATCTACAGATCCTTTTCCACAAATGTTATATGGATTTATAATCTAATATATGTATTTTCTCATATGATATGTCTTTACTCAGATATAATGTATAATCTAAATGACTCTCTCACTTGTACATCTTCTACCACTGTTAAAATCTTGTACTATGACCTTTTCCATAATAAAAACAGTTTGTAAACAAAAAAATATGAATTCAATTCTCTATACTGTAGATTACACTAAAGCAGGCCATACACGGTCGAATTTCGAACAAAATCAGAAAGTTTCTTTTTTTTTTTTGTGATCCTATGATGCCACCATTGATTTTCGAAAAATTCGGCCGACCAAACCTACATGTTGCCGGGAATTTTTGTTTCTCTCCGGGAATATTCTTTTGTCTCCGGGGATTCCTTACTCGGATCCGTAATCACACGAGTCTCAGTGACGCACCCGAATCTGCAGGGCGCACGGGGAGCGCGCAAAGGGGAGGACGTCTATTGACGTCCTTCCGGCTTTTGGGGTGCACGCTGTAACTGTCGTTCAGCTATGGCACGGGCGCCAAGTGGTTAAATTCAATTTCTTTGGGAAAAAAAAAAAACACTTCAATTAATTTAAAGAAAAAGTAAAGTTAGTCCAATTTTTGGGGATAATGTGAAAGATGATGTTATGTCGACTAAATAGATACCTAAAATGTCACTCTTTAAAATTGCCCACGCTCATGGAATGGCGTCAAAGTACGGTACCTAAAAGTCTCCATAGGCGGCTCTTTAAAATTTCTTACAGGTTACCTGTTATGTCTTGTCGCTC
Source organism: Rana kukunoris (assembly GCA_029574335.1). Lineage (NCBI taxonomy): Eukaryota > Metazoa > Chordata > Amphibia > Anura > Ranidae > Rana > Rana kukunoris. The sequence continues at coordinate 80,663,168 of CM056053.1, forward strand.
GAATGATGGCAGGGATACCTCAGATGTGTGGTTTGAACACCGTTTACATACGCAGGCGCAACTTATGTATACGTTCTGCGTGTGAGCTTGGAGGAATGGGGTGCTTTAAATAAAATGTTTTCTTATTTATTTTACTTTTTATTTTTTATTTTTACACTGTCCCTTACATTTTTAAATTTTGATCACTTTTTTTCCTAATTACAAAGAATATAAACATCCATTGTAATCAGAGCTTTTTTTCTCAGAAAATAGGTGCAGGAACTCAACCACGATCCGTTCAGATTTCACAAACAGTAGAAGGGTCTTAAAGGGGCATTAAATACCAGAATTGCATTACATACAGTGTGCAGAGTTCAGGGGGTTACAAAGCAGTCACTTGTAAACACAGAAACCAGACTTCTGTGTTCACAAGTGATTGTGGTGAGCGGGCACCAAAGGGTCTGAGCCAAAGGTGGTGGAACTGAGTTCCACCAAGTTCCCCCAGAAAAAAAGCCCTGATTGTAATAGAAATAAGCATGATAGGACTGCTTTATTAAGAAATCTGGGGTCAAAAAGACCCCAGATTAGTGGTGGCTGGTGAAGTTTTAGGATGGGAGGGTGCCAGACCCCGCCCTTCCTTACTGACCCCTCCCGCTTTTCACAAGCTCCACCCCAAATATATAATTCACACACTCTGTCCCCTGTATTCCATTTGCTTCAGCATCACAGGACAGATTATATAGCTCAACATCACAGGACAGAGCATATAGCTCAGGCTCACAGATCAGCGTATAAAGCTCAGCCTCACAGATCAGGGTATATAGCTCAGCATTACAGATAGGGTAAAAATGTGAATGAGGGGTTAATAAACCCAGGACCAGTTGAAAAGTGGAGAGATATTTAGTAACAACAACTAGAGTGATTAAAGTATTTAAACAGGTGAGTATTGATAAGGAGCAGCACGTTGTATATAAAAAAAAAATGAATAGAAATCAATACTAAATTAATTAAACTGCGCTCCTTCCGTTTTAAAGTGCAAACGTGCAAAGCTATTTAAACTAAACACCAATATGATAATATGATAATATGTGTGTAAAAAGTCCAAACACAAAATAAGTTCAATAGTGCAAATAGTGAATCTTCAAACAATGTATCAGAGTCCTCAGACAATGTATCGACTTCTTCAAATAGTGTACACAATCTTCAAATCCCTGCTGAACAGTAGGTATATTTGACTGAAATTTCTTCCACCACCATCACATGTCACACATCCTGCACACTAACGTCTTCAGGTGTGCACCAACGAGACCGGTAGGGTGCTTGACTGTGATACGTAATTTCCGCTTTTTTTTTAAAACGCAGCTGGAACACACCATGCACATGGATTTTTAGGCTGCAAGCATTTGCTGTTTTACTTCACTATGGAAGCCCTTCCTTTTTGATTTTTCCCATTAACCATTGGACAACTCTCCTCAAATCGTTTTTGCCTGGGAACGTGCTCAAAGGATCTGGATTCCTTTTTGGTGTGAGTGTCCTGGAGGTCGGTTAAACGTTGGGGTCATCATTGGGATTGTGTACAACTCCTGCTGGAATATACCCATATGCGCTTTATGACTACCTGTAATAGGGGTCATGGAAGTCTGGTGAGTAGGATGTGTGACAGGTGATGGTGGTGGAAGAAATTCCAGTCAAATATACCTACTGTTCAGCAGTAGGGATGAGTCAAACACCCCGCGGTTCGGTTCGCATCCAGAAAATGCGAACAGACCAAAAGTTCACACGAACATTTGAACACCGTTAAAGTCTATGGGACTCGAACGTGAGAAATAAAAAGTGTGAATTTTAAAGGCTAAAGCCCCATACACACATAGGCCCGGATTCACATACATGGGCGCACATTTATGCCGCCGTAGCGTATCTCTTTTACGCTACGCCGACGCAGCGCAGAGAGGCAAGCACAGAATTCAGCAAGCTCTTGCTCCCAACGTTGCACCGGCGTAACGTAATTTCGAAGGTGCAGGCCGGCGTAAGTGGAAGTAGGAGTAACCCTATGCAAATGATGGTCCGAGCGTGGCGCTGAGGTTTATGTCCGGCGTATCTCTAAAGGCGCATGCACCGTGACAAAGGTCGTATGTCCCGCACCCATCTGCACATGCTCACAACTATGCCCGGTGTAACCCCTAAGATACACCGGCCCACCGCCTAGGCCGAGAGCATAAATACGCCCAGACATGCACCCGTCGAGCGCAAAAGTACACCAGCAGCTTGTGTTCCGTGGTGCAGGTACTTTTGCATTGTGAGTGATGTCTGATTCTGAGACTAAGAGGGAGAGGGGGAAAAAATTTTGGCTGAGGAGAGGGCGATCCTGACCTCTGCCATCTGTAAGTATGACGCCTACCTCCATGGCGCACAGAGTGGCAGGACCAGCAGGGCAAGGAAGCAAGAGATCCTTGAGAAGATCACCCTGGAGGTCAATGCCCTTGGGCATGAATCCAGGACCTCTAAGGACATTGCCAAGAAAATTAACGACATGCATCGGCGTGTCCGGGGATAAACTGGCCAGCATCAGAAGGCACCTCAGGGGCACGGGAGGCGGACCAGCTTCTTCTGTGAGGTTGACACCTGAGGAGGAGGTCATTGGCAGCTGTCTGGAGCAGGAGCAGGTGGAGGGCCTGGAGGGCTTTGACTCCAGTAAACAGGACCTGAGGAGAGGTAAGTGTGTTTTATCCCCCATCTGGTGTGTAGCATATGAGGGGGTGGAGGGGGACATGTGACAAGTTTGTGAGTCCACCAATATGTGAATGCTTTGTGTCATCCACAGATGTGCTGGAGGGAGCTGTGCCATCGTCTGCCGGTGTCCGACCCACGCCATCCCCGGAACATCATCCTCAGCCTGACCCCCTGGGAAGCCATGTAAGATCGGTGGAGGGGAGTGTGCACACCTCTGCTCTAGAGGTAGTTGAGGAGGAGCTGCTGGATCTCCATCTCGAAGGAATGCCTCTACTTTGATGAGGCTTCCATTTTCCACGGACCCTCAGAGACCTCCACATCCATCAGGGGAACCCCATCCAGGGGAACCCCCTCCAGGGCTACCCCATCCAGGGGAACTCCTCTCCATACCCAGGCCATAACGGACAGCCTGCAGGACATCAATGCCAACTGTGCAGCCATGGTCCACAAGCCTCTGTGACCAAAGCGAAACCCTGGATGCCATCCATCAGCATATGTTAGCAGGGGGTCCCTCGTCATCTGGGGACATGCAGGCCACCCAGGACCGGCGCACTGCGGCTATTGTGGAGCTGCAGGCCACAGCATTTGAGATCCTGGCAGAGGTGAAGAGCCTGGGGGAGGCTGTGCAGGCCAACACTGCTGCCATCCAGGCAGAGGGTCGGCAGAACAGGCGCCTCCAGCGGCAGACCAACGCCTGCCAGCTGCGGATGCAGGTGGATACCAACACTGTTCTGACCCGCATTGCTGTTGCATTGGAGGGCATGCAGGCTAGATCTGCCATCAGAGCCAGGAGGGACAGACCAGGGGATGAGCCTCCTCATGAGTCGCCCCCCAGACAATTGAGGAGCCGTACCCGTGGCACCAGGCCTGGCCCACGAGAGGGCAAATGACTCTCCTCTGATTTTTTTCTGCTCAGAGTATGAGCTTAATATATTTTGTTTTTAGACGTGCAAAGACGTATGTGCCATCCTCCTGTAAGGGCATGATCCCTATTTTTTTGTTTTTTGTTACTGCACATGGTGAGGAGTGCAGAAGTTTGCAGGGGCAGGGTTTGCCCGGTGCTGCTACAGTGTGACTGGTGTGTGAGTGTGTGTATGAGTGTGTGACATTCCTGCCAGCAAGGTGTGTCACCTTGGCTCGTCAGGGAGAGGTTAACCCCACGAGCGTGTGAATGTGGTATGAATGGACAGCAACATCATTGGGGCCTTGGCATGGCGTTGCTGCTCCCAAGTCCCGTGTGGTAGATTTGGGCTAAACCAATGTGAGGTGGATGTGGTGTATGTGAACTAGGGACCACAGTGGTGTGCATGCGTGCATTGTCCGTGTGCCATGATGAATGTGTGTGTTTAACGTAAAGATGAGTTCCATGAGGCAACGATGAGTTCCATGAGGCAACGATGAGTTCCATGAGGCAACGATGAGTTCCATGAGGCAACTCCTGACTGCTGTTCCTTCAGCAGACGGGGTCTCCTTAGGCAGGGGGGACTGTGTGGCTCGAGGGGTCAAGTCATCACTTATGTCAATCTCCAGGCCCTTTCTCATGACGTAGTTGTGCAGCACACAACATGCACCGATGATCTGGCACACAAAGTTTGGGGAATAAAACAGGGTCCCCCCGGACTTATCCAGGCATCGGAAACGGGACTTCAGGATGCCAAATGTGCGCTCCACCACTGCACGGGTGCGTATGTGTGCCGCATTGTATCTTCTCTCTCCTCTGGTTTGGGGATTCCGGTCTGGAGTCAGGAGATGGGGCCCAAGTGCATATGCCGAGTCACCTGGAAGGGAAAAGACAGGAGTATGTTAGCCGTGCACGTGCCCCTCGTGATGTCTGCATCATGGGGTCGGACAGTCATGCCTGACTCCCATGTCACTCACCAACCAGCCAGCTGTCCATGTATATGTTCTGTTCGAATTCTGTTGGGATGGTGCTTTGACGGTATATGTAGCTGTCGTGGCTGGCCCCTGGGTGTTTGGCATGGACGTGCCATATGAGGCATTGGGCATCGGCTATCACCTGTACGTTGATGGAATGCCACTGCTTACAAAAGCAGTATATTGATTGATTGCATGTGTGCAATCAATGGCCCTGATGGTGCGTGGGAATCCGGCAATTCTGTAGAAATCCTGCATTGCCTTCTGCCGCAGATGCTCATGGGTCGGTTTGATGATGTGGTGGGACATGCATGTGAGGATTGCGGGGACAACCTGGTGCACACATCTGCTCATGGTGGATTGTGATGTCCCAGACACGACTCCACTTGTACTTTGGAAAGATCCACTGGCAAGGAAATGGAGTGTGGCCAGTACCTTAACCGGTGGCAGCACTGCATGTGAGCATCCCATCTGGCTGGTGATTTCATCATGCAGGGCTGTGGCTAATTCCAGGATGGCATCAGGGCTGAATCGGAAGATGCAATACACCTCCGATTTCCCCGTGCCAAAGACGTTCATGCGCGTTCGGTATATCCTCTCCCATGCCCTTCTCAGTGCCTGTGGACGCAGTAGTGCTATGACCATGGCTGCCCCTGGCATGTTGGCATACAGATGTGTTGTCCTGCAAGTGTGGTTGCTCAGCTTGTCCGTAACAGTGCTGCTGCAGCTGCTCTCCCCCACAACCATCGGGCAAGGGTTGTGGGGATGAGGCCCTTGTCCCCATCGACATGGGGACAAGGTGCTTTGGGGGTCACAGACCCCCAAAGCATCCTCCCCATGTTGAGGGAATATGGCCTGGTACAGTTCAGCAGGGGGGGCGCTTTCTCACCCCCTCTTTTCCTGCAGCCTGCCAGGTTGCGTGTTTGGATAAGGGACTGGTATAGAATCTTGGGGGAACCCCACGCCATTGTTTTTCTAAATTTGCTGCAGGGTTCCCCTTAAAATCCATATCAGACTTTGGGAGGACCCCCCTTTTTTTTTATTTTGGTTCCCTGTACAATATGTAGCATTTTGGAGGCGTGGTGGTGGAACAACCTCCAACACTACTGTACCCTGTCCTGCATCCTTCCCAGCTGCCAGCAGAGTCACCCAATGCGCCGTAAAAGATGGTAAAAGCCTGCTGGATCATGAATCAGCGGTATTATGCACCTTACCACACCTTACCACTGACCGCCCTGTCCAGCGGGGCATGGACATTGCGTTTCACATGCCGGTAGAGAGCCAGAAGGGGCAGAATCTACCAACTGAAAAGGCAGCAGTTGAAGTGCTAGCAATTTAGCTAAGCTAGCATTCAACCACTGGGCATGTGGATGGCTGGGCGAGAACTTCTTTTGGCGCTGCAGCAGGGAAATTTGCCTGGTACAATCTGACATCAGTGTACTGATAGAAGTTTGCCTACAAAAACTTGGCTGTGACACACCTAATTCTACACCTTCAGTCCTATCAGTGCAGGCTTCAGAGAGGACTGAGGGTATAGTGGGTTTGGAGATCCCAGCTGATGAGGAGCAAGGAGAGGTCCGCTTTGTTTTTTGGTGTGGGTCTTTGAGTTACACTTGTACACACACCACGTAGCTTTAGGTGCAAACTGTACAGAGGAAATAGACAGTACACCACATGAAAGTACTTGCAGAATGATCCCCTGCCTGTGGTATTAATATGAGAAGATCCCTGCCTCTAGGAATAAATATGAGTAACACCAGCTTTACGTAGCTTTAGGTGCACACTGTGCAGAGGACACAGACATACACACACAACGTAGCTTTAGGTGCACACTGTACAGAGGACACAGACAGTACACCACGTGAAAGTACTTGCAGGATGATCCCCTGCTTGTGGTATTAATATGAGCAGATCCCTGCCTCTAGGAATAAATATGAGTTACACCAGCTTTATGTAGCTTAAGGTGCACACTGTGCAGAGGACACAGACAGTACACGCACCACATACCCTTAGGTGCACACTGCAGAGGACACAGACAGTACACCATGTGAAAGTACTTGCAGAATGATACCCTGCCTGTGGTATTAATATGAGCAGATCCCTGCCTCTAGGAATAAATATGAGAACTACCAGCTTTACATAGCTTTAGGTGCACACTGTGCAGAGGACACAGACAGTACACACACCACAACGCTTTAGGTGCACACTGCAGAGGACACAGACAGTACACCACGTGAAAGTACTTGCAGAATGATCCCATGCCTGTGGTATTAATATGAGCAGATCCCTGCCTCTAGGAATAAATATGAGAAACACCAGCTTTACATAGCTTTAGGACACAGACAGTACACCATGTGAGAATACTGCAGCTAGCACAATCACCTGCCTGCCTGTCAGTTCATTAGGAAGAGCGGATCTAGCTAAACTCAATACAGTGTATGAATATATATACAACACCTGGGATGCATATATATCCTCTACACACTGTAACTCTAACTGACTAGCCTGCCTGCTCCATATAACTGCAAAAAATTACACTCTCTCTCTGTCAACTTTTAACCACCGCAACACATTACACAAGGCCAACTTCCAGGCGGCCTTATATAGTGTGGGGCGTGTACTAAAACCCCTAACCCTTAATTGGCCAAAGCCACCCTGGCTTTGGCCAATTATGGCTTTCTGTTTTTTGCAATCTGTGATTGGTCAAGCATGCGGGTCATAGTTCATGCTTGGCCAATCATCAGCCAGCAATGCACTGCGATGCTGCAGTGAATTATGGGCCGTGACACGCCACTCGAATTTGGCACACACGGCCCGTAACGTTCGTATTTCGGTGGGCATTGATAGGTGGAACTTGTGGGCATTGATAGGTGGCATTTGTGGGCATTGATAGGTGGCACTGGTGAGCGCTGTGGGCACTTGCAGGTAGTAACGGCAGAGTGGCACTGGCAGGGGGTACTTGTGGGCACAGATGAGGCAGAATTGGCTCTTTTTCTTCTGGACCGCCCTCGGCATGAGGAGAAAAAATAACTGATTACCAGCTTTTGTTTACATCATGTGATCAGCTGTCATTGGCTGACAGCTGTTCATGTGGTAAGGGGCCAGGATGGGCCCCTTAATCGGATCTGTGATCACCCGAGTCTCAGTGAATCGGGTGATCATAGCACGCAGGAAGCACGGGGGGAAGGGGAGCATGTCTCTTGACGTCCTCCTGGCATTTAAGGTTCGCGCTGTAGCCATCATTCGGCTATAGCATAGGTGTCAAGTGGTAAAAATTTCAGCACTGGCATATTTAAGATACTGAGTTTGATGCTTGCTCAAGGGCTTTTTCAAGGAAGCAATACATATGAACAGGACTAAGGTGTCTAAAGTAAACAGGGTTGGAGCAAAGCCAGTTGGCACAATGTACCTTTTCTCCCCCAAGACTTATGCTATGATTGCCTGTAGCGCACCTTATTTTATTGCCTGGCTAATGGGTTCAACTCCAAGAATTATTATTTAATGTGAATAAGGTGTTTGTGTTTTTGTTTTTCGCATGGCAAGAAAAAAAACAACCTTACTATAGTTACATTAGTGGGCTTTCACTATTATATTTAGAAGCAGAGAATCCGCTGAGTGTTGCATAGTCCAATTAATCATATACACAAGGCTGCACTCTTGAGGCTGGCAGATTTGTCTGTATCAGCTGTGCTGGCTGACACATGGTGCATTTAATAAACCGAAGACTTACAAACAAGCTCAGCGTAACCCTCCGCAGCTGCATTAGTAATTCATAAACAAACATAAATCTTTAAATTAGTCTTTATGTTAGAGAAGGTGCCCAGAGGAGCTAACAATCCAATGTCACGCCAAATGCAGAATGTGTGTTGGTGATGTTTTCCAACCCAGCTGAATGCTAGATAATAACTAAACCTCTGTTTTAATTACACACAGTTAGACAGTTTAATTTGGTTTGTGCTTCTTGGTTTGGCATTTTTGAGCCTGGTCATTATGGAATTATTTTTATTTATTTTTTCCATATATATATACTTAATCGCATTTTGCTAATCGCATCTCATTTAAAGTCCCAATCCTTCATTTTTTACACCCTTACAGGGATGGAGGCCTGTGGTGGTGCATACCACATGCCTCATACAAAGTCCCAACCCCTCTTTATTTTTCTAATATTAGCCAGGGATGGAGATGCGATTTTCAGGAGTTTAACAGAGTGCCTCCACAGATCTACCACCAACAGTTAATTTATGCATTGTCATTTTTTGACTAGCTGACCCAGTTTGATGTGGTCCGCACCTATTTTGGTGGTATTTTGGTTTGGCAGGCATGTATTGGTTTCACCCCTGTTTTTTTGTCTTTCCAGTGCTCTCATTTGTCAGACCAATTATAGATAGGGGCAGGTCTAGGTTTCCATCTGCTCCCTGTCTATTAATTAGCACACCTGTGCTCCTCCTTTGGAGGCTATAAAAATCATAGTTAGGACTGCAGTTACACAGAGTGCCTTGACGCTTGGCCTGCAGCTTCCCAGGTATTTGCAAATCTCTGCAACTAAACCTCTGTTTTAATTACACACAGTTAGACAGTTTAATTTGGTTTGTGCTTCTTGGTTTGGCATTTTTGAGCCTGGTCATTATGGAATTATTTTTATTTATTTTTTCCATATATATATACTTAATCGCATTTTGCTAATCGCATCTCATTTAAAGTCCCAATCCTTCATTTTTTACACCCTTACAGGGATGGAGGCCTGTGGTGGTGCATACCACATGCCTCATACAAAGTCCCAACCCCTCTTTATTTTTCTAATATTAGCCAGGGATGGAGATGCGATTTTCAGGAGTTTAACAGAGTGCCTCCACAGATCTACCACCAACAGTTAATTTATGCATTGTCATTTTTTGACTAGCTGACCCAGTTTGATGTGGTCCGCACCTATTTTGGTGGTATTTTGGTTTGGCAGGCATGTATTGGTTTCACCCCTGTTTTTTTGTCTTTCCAGTGCTCTCATTTGTCAGACCAATTATAGATAGGGGCAGGTCTAGGTTTCCATCTGCTCCCTGTCTATTAATTAGCACACCTGTGCTCCTCCTTTGGAGGCTATAAAAATCATAGTTAGGACTGCAGTTACACAGAGTGCCTTGACGCTTGGCCTGCAGCTTCCCAGGTATTTGCAAATCTCTGCAACTAAACCTCTGTTTTAATTACACACAGTTAGACAGTTTAATTTGGTTTGTGCTTCTTGGTTTGGCATTTTTGAGCCTGGTCATTATGGAATTATTTTTATTTATTTTTTCCATATATATATACTTAATCGCATTTTGCTAATCGCATCTCATTTAAAGTCCCAATCCTTCATTTTTTACACCCTTACAGGGATGGAGGCCTGTGGTGGTGCATACCACATGCCTCATACAAAGTCCCAACCCCTCTTTATTTTTCTAATATTAGCCAGGGATGGAGATGCGATTTTCAGGAGTTTAACAGAGTGCCTCCACAGATCTACCACCAACAGTTAATTTATGCATTGTCATTTTTTGACTAGCTGACCCAGTTTGATGTGGTCCGCACCTATTTTGGTGGTATTTTGGTTTGGCAGGCATGTATTGGTTTCACCCCTGTTTTTTTGTCTTTCCAGTGCTCTCATTTGTCAGACCAATTATAGATAGGGGCAGGTCTAGGTTTCCATCTGCTCCCTGTCTATTAATTAGCACACCTGTGCTCCTCCTTTGGAGGCTATAAAAATCATAGTTAGGACTGCAGTTACACAGAGTGCCTTGACGCTTGGCCTGCAGCTTCCCAGGTATTTGCAAATCTCTGCAACTAAACCTCTGTTTTAATTACACACAGTTAGACAGTTTAATTTGGTTTGTGCTTCTTGGTTTGGCATTTTTGAGCCTGGTCATTATGGAATTATTTTTATTTATTTTTTCCATATATATATACTTAATCGCATTTTGCTAATCGCATCTCATTTAAAGTCCCAATCCTTCATTTTTTACACCCTTACAGGGATGGAGGCCTGTGGTGGTGCATACCACATGCCTCATACAAAGTCCCAACCCCTCTTTATTTTTCTAATATTAGCCAGGGATGGAGATGCGATTTTCAGGAGTTTAACAGAGTGCCTCCACAGATCTACCACCAACAGTTAATTTATGCATTGTCATTTTTTGACTAGCTGACCCAGTTTGATGTGGTCCGCACCTATTTTGGTGGTATTTTGGTTTGGCAGGCATGTATTGGTTTCACCCCTGTTTTTTTGTCTTTCCAGTGCTCTCATTTGTCAGACCAATTATAGATAGGGGCAGGTCTAGGTTTCCATCTGCTCCCTGTCTATTAATTAGCACACCTGTGCTCCTCCTTTGGAGGCTATAAAAATCATAGTTAGGACTGCAGTTACACAGAGTGCCTTGACGCTTGGCCTGCAGCTTCCCAGGTATTTGCAAATCTCTGCAACTAAACCTCTGTTTTAATTACACACAGTTAGACAGTTTAATTTGGTTTGTGCTTCTTGGTTTGGCATTTTTGAGCCTGGTCATTATGGAATTATTTTTATTTATTTTTTCCATATATATATACTTAATCGCATTTTGCTAATCGCATCTCATTTAAAGTCCCAATCCTTCATTTTTTACACCCTTACAGGGATGGAGGCCTGTGGTGGTGCATACCACATGCCTCATACAAAGTCCCAACCCCTCTTTATTTTTCTAATATTAGCCAGGGATGGAGATGCGATTTTCAGGAGTTTAACAGAGTGCCTCCACAGATCTACCACCAACAGTTAATTTATGCATTGTCATTTTTTGACTAGCTGACCCAGTTTGATGTGGTCCGCACCTATTTTGGTGGTATTTTGGTTTGGCAGGCATGTATTGGTTTCACCCCTGTTTTTTTGTCTTTCCAGTGCTCTCATTTGTCAGACCAATTATAGATAGGGGCAGGTCTAGGTTTCCATCTGCTCCCTGTCTATTAATTAGCACACCTGTGCTCCTCCTTTGGAGGCTATAAAAATCATAGTTAGGACTGCAGTTACACAGAGTGCCTTGACGCTTGGCCTGCAGCTTCCCAGGTATTTGCAAATCTCTGCAACTAAACCTCTGTTTTAATTACACACAGTTAGACAGTTTAATTTGGTTTGTGCTTCTTGGTTTGGCATTTTTGAGCCTGGTCATTATGGAATTATTTTTATTTATTTTTTCCATATATATATACTTAATCGCATTTTGCTAATCGCATCTCATTTAAAGTCCCAATCCTTCATTTTTTACACCCTTACAGGGATGGAGGCCTGTGGTGGTGCATACCACATGCCTCATACAAAGTCCCAACCCCTCTTTATTTTTCTAATATTAGCCAGGGATGGAGATGCGATTTTCAGGAGTTTAACAGAGTGCCTCCACAGATCTACCACCAACAGTTAATTTATGCATTGTCATTTTTTGACTAGCTGACCCAGTTTGATGTGGTCCGCACCTATTTTGGTGGTATTTTGGTTTGGCAGGCATGTATTGGTTTCACCCCTGTTTTTTTGTCTTTCCAGTGCTCTCATTTGTCAGACCAATTATAGATAGGGGCAGGTCTAGGTTTCCATCTGCTCCCTGTCTATTAATTAGCACACCTGTGCTCCTCCTTTGGAGGCTATAAAAATCATAGTTAGGACTGCAGTTACACAGAGTGCCTTGACGCTTGGCCTGCAGCTTCCCAGGTATTTGCAAATCTCTGCAACTAAACCTCTGTTTTAATTACACACAGTTAGACAGTTTAATTTGGTTTGTGCTTCTTGGTTTGGCATTTTTGAGCCTGGTCATTATGGAATTATTTTTATTTATTTTTTCCATATATATATACTTAATCGCATTTTGCTAATCGCATCTCATTTAAAGTCCCAATCCTTCATTTTTTACACCCTTACAGGGATGGAGGCCTGTGGTGGTGCATACCACATGCCTCATACAAAGTCCCAACCCCTCTTTATTTTTCTAATATTAGCCAGGGATGGAGATGCGATTTTCAGGAGTTTAACAGAGTGCCTCCACAGATCTACCACCAACAGTTAATTTATGCATTGTCATTTTTTGACTAGCTGACCCAGTTTGATGTGGTCCGCACCTATTTTGGTGGTATTTTGGTTTGGCAGGCATGTATTGGTTTCACCCCTGTTTTTTTGTCTTTCCAGTGCTCTCATTTGTCAGACCAATTATAGATAGGGGCAGGTCTAGGTTTCCATCTGCTCCCTGTCTATTAATTAGCACACCTGTGCTCCTCCTTTGGAGGCTATAAAAATCATAGTTAGGACTGCAGTTACACAGAGTGCCTTGACGCTTGGCCTGCAGCTTCCCAGGTATTTGCAAATCTCTGCAACTAAACCTCTGTTTTAATTACACACAGTTAGACAGTTTAATTTGGTTTGTGCTTCTTGGTTTGGCATTTTTGAGCCTGGTCATTATGGAATTATTTTTATTTATTTTTTCCATATATATTTACTTAATCGCATTTTGCTAATCGCATCTCATTTAAAGTCCCAATCCTTCATTTTTTACACCCTTACAGGGATGGAGGCCTGTGGTGGTGCATACCACATGCCTCATACAAAGTCCCAACCCCTCTTTATTTTTCTAATATATACAACACCTGGGATGCATATATATCCTCTACACACTGTAACTCTAACTGACTAGCCTGCCTGCTCCATATAACTGCAAAAAATTACACTCTCTCTCTGTCAACTTTTAACCACCGCAACACATTACACAAGGCCAACTTCCAGGCGGCCTTATATAGTGTGGGGCGTGTACTAAAACCCCTAACCCTTAATTGGCCAAAGCCACCCTGGCTTTGGCCAATTATGGCTTTCTGTTTTTTGCAATCTGTGATTGGTCAAGCATGCGGGTCATAGTTCATGCTTGGCCAATCATCAGCCAGCAATGCACTGCGATGCTGCAGTGAATTATGGGCCGTGACACGCCACTCGAATTTGGCACACACGGCCCGTAACGTTCGTATTTCGGTGGGCATTGATAGGTGGAACTTGTGGGCATTGATAGGTGGCATTTGTGGGCATTGATAGGTGGCACTGGTGAGCGCTGTGGGCACTTGCAGGTAGTAACGGCAGAGTGGCACTGGCAGGGGGTACTTGTGGGCACAGATGAGGCAGAATTGGCTCTTTTTCTTCTGGACCGCCCTCGGCATGAGGAGAAAAAATAACTGATTACCAGCTTTTGTTTACATCATGTGATCAGCTGTCATTGGCTGACAGCTGTTCATGTGGTAAGGGGCCAGGATGGGCCCCTTAATCGGATCTGTGATCACCCGAGTCTCAGTGAATCGGGTGATCATAGCACGCAGGAAGCACGGGGGGAAGGGGAGCATGTCTCTTGACGTCCTCCTGGCATTTAAGGTTCACGCTGTAGCCATCATTTCGGCTATAGCATAGGTGTCAAGTGGTAAAAATTTCAGCACTGGCATATTTAAGATACTGAGTTTGATGCTTGCTCAAGGGCTTTTTCAAGGAAGCAATACATATGAACAGGACTAAGGTGTCTAAAGTAAACAGGGTTGGAGCAAAGCCAGTTGGCACAATGTACCTTTTCTCCCCCAAGACTTATGCTATGATTGCCTGTAGCGCACCTTATTTTATTGCCTGGCTAATGGGTTCAACTCCAAGAATTATTATTTAATGTGAAAAAGGTGTTTGTGATTTTGTTTTTCACATGGCAAGAAAAGAAAAAACCTTACTATAGTTACATTAGTGGGCTTTCACTATTATATTTAGAAGCAGAGAATCCGCTGAGTGTTGCATAGTCCAATTAATCATATACACAAGGCTGCACTCTTGAGGCTGGCAGATTTGTCTGTATCAGCTGTGCTGGCTGACACATGGTGCATTTAATAAACCGAAGACTTACAAACAAGCTCAGCGTAACCCTCCGCAGCTGCATTAGTAATTCATAAACAAACATAAATCTTTAAATTAGTCTTTATGTTAGAGAAGGTGCCCAGAGGAGCTAACAATCCAATGTCACGCCAAATGCAGAATGTGTGTTGGTGATGTTTTCCAACCCAGCTGAATGCTAGATAATAATTTAATAATGTAATTTTGTAGATGGACATCAGAGGTGGGAGGAAACAGCCCTGTACAAATATTTAATGACAGAGCACGTTACAGCAAAAAAATAACTTAACAAAGAAGGGCTTATGTTGCAAAGTATATTTACGGAATAATCATTTTAATTCATTATATACATGAGTCTAATTCTGAATAAATTTTCTTAAAAAAATCAGACATTTCATGCATTTTGTGATCCATTGATGTCACTGTTGATTTCGAAATTCGACCAACCAAGCCTTCAATTTCATCTCATGTTGCTAAAGAAAATAATTTTCGTGGCCGGGAATCTTCTTTTCTTTCTGTGAATTTGTTAAGAATTTTGTACTTTTTGAATCTGCCGCCGAGCTCCGCCCCCATGCATCTCAACGCTATTTCTGGAAACAAAGCCCGAGCACACAGAAGCTTCGGGCGGAGGACACAGCTCACAGACACAGTGGGGGGATATCGCAGGATCCTGGTACTGAAATTGAACCTCGAGCCACACTCGGGATTACCGCAAGGGAGGTTAAGCTTTGACTAGACATGTGCGCTCCCGTTCGAAACAAATGGATTTTCGTACTAATTTGTTAGTATTCGTACATTTGGATCAATTCGAACATCCGAAAAGCTGAAAGAACCAAAATTACGGAATTACGAATAAGCAAAATAACGAACAAGCGAAAATACGAACGTATGATTGGACAATCTTACTAAAATATGAAACCCTAAAAAAGCAAAAGAATGAAAATGACATCTATAACAAACGATTTGCATTCCGTATTTTAAATCCTTTGTCTGTTTGTATTTTCATTCGTATGTTCGTTCTTTCATTTGTGTGTTTTGTAAATCCATTTCTTTGTCTGTTCGTAAATTTGTGTACTTGTATCGTTCTTTCAAATGGGCACTGGGCAGTGTAGTTAGTGAGTGATTTATCTTACTTAATATCTTAGCCAATCAGCTTATCTCTTTTGTGCTGAGTCACATTGTTACACACGATCGGACTTCAAACAGACTTGGCTAGACTTTTGAAACCGAAAAAGTTTGTCCGATAGAGCGTACACACAAACAGATTTTTTGGAAAACATTCATTTTGAAGTTTGTTGGCAAAAAGTCAGACCGTGTGTAAGGGGCTTAAGAGAAAGTATATCTTAATATGGATTAGCCGCGTGTTGCTATGTATTTACGAAAGTGCAAAATTACCAATCCATTATTATCTAACAAAATTACGAATTTCGGACCAGGAGAAATAAATTAGACAGAATTACGAATCATTCTGTATAAACGAAAATAAAACTGTTACGAAAATACGAACGGGTCCGAATAAGAAAACTTGCGTCTTACAAAATACGAACGGGTCCGAATAGGAAACATTTAAGTCTTACGAAATTACAATATCTTTACGAATCTAGGGAATGAGACAAAACAAAACAAAAAAATACTACATTTTTTGTTGTGCACACGTCTAGCTTTGACCAAAAAACAGTTTTAGTAAATCAACCCCTGTGAGTGAGGACCAATACAATTTAATGAAATTGTGCTTAGTAATTTTGCATTATTGTTAAAATCTTCAAACTAGTACAACAGTGGTACAAGTTTATAAAATAATTGACAAAGTGATAGTGACAAAAAAATTATGATTAAAAAATTATTTTTAGAAATGACAAAAGTGCATTCCTGAGCACCCTGCACTTGCCTTTCTCTCATTAATATACTTGTCTTATGTCTCTTCAATGTTTTCTTGATCTCTTTTAGATTCCTCCACATGTCTTTGGATGGTTGTCTTTGATCACTATTTCCATGTCCTATTTAGCCATCGGTGTAAGACACATTGGGGTTGATTTACTAAAACTGGAGAGTGCAAAATTTGGTGCAGCTCTGCATAGAAACCAATTTATTTCCATTTTTTTTTTGCCAAAGCTTAATTAAACAAGTTGAAGTTAGAAGCTTATTGGCTACCATGCCTAGGTGAAGCACGCAGCGGGGAGACGTCGCAGGGTCCATGGGACAAGGTAAGTAATAACAATTATATAAATTAATAATACTATTTGCTCTATAAGTAAATATACATATAAATAAAATGCAAAAAATGTATGAACATTTTGATAATTAAACTTTGCTCAAGTCCATTTGTGATGACTGTAATAGCATGAGTGAATTGATATTCCAAATGAGTGAAAGTAGATCTTCAGTTAACACAAATGTGATGATCGAAGAAAAGCCGTCACCATTGATAGGAATGAGGCCTACCAGTTTAATGGACTCAGCAAGGCATACGCCAAATAAGTCTAAAAAGGCTGTGTGGTGACACTACACCAAAAACATGAAGACCTCAGCACTGGAACTGGCGAACATCAGAGTAAGATAGTCATACTTTCATATAAGCAATAAGTGGCATAACCACAATATTAACGATGGGTTCCGTGGCAGAGATATTCAGGTTCACCAAAATTATGGAAAAGGTATATACATAGTGTGAATCCATTTAACAGGAAAAACATTTATTTCAAAACATTAAAAATTTACACTCAAATTTGAGAAGATAAAACAAGCGCTTGTAAATAATGAGTAGATTCCACGCAGTAGTAGCTGTGGATACGACATGATGCGTGTTTTATCGTCTGGGACTTCTTCTTAGATGAAAAGCGTGTTGGTTAGTATCTACAGCTACTACTGCATGAAATCTACTCATTATTTAAGCGCTTGTTTTATCTTCTCATATGTAAGTGTACATTTTACATTTTTCTCAAATAATTGTTTTTCCTGTTAAAGCGGGGGTTCACCCAAAAAAAATGTTTTAACATTACATTCAGCCGAGTTGTCATAATGACATTAGGCTGTTTTTTTTTTTATTTCATTGCCGTACATACCGTATTTTCACCGCCGCTTCCGGGTATGTAATCTGCGGGTCTGGGCGTTCCTACCGACCGGCGCATACAGCGCGTCACGAGTTGCCGAAAGAAGCGGAACGTTGAGTCGGCTCTATACGGTGCCTGCGCACCGACGTTCGGCTTCTTTCGGCAACTCATGACGTGCTGTATGTGCCGGTCGGAAGGAGGTCAATCAATTAGGAAAGCCCAGACCCGCAGATTACATACCCGGATGTATGTACGGCAATGAAAGTAAAAAAACAGCCTAATGTCATTATGACAACTCGGCTGAATGTAATGTTAATTTTTTTTTTGGGGTGAACCACTGCTTTAAACGGATTTATGTGCATCCTTTTTCCTTATTTTTGGTGAACTTTAAAATACTATTTTGCTTGTGCGTGATTGGGTATTCCTTGCAAAGTAAATTTTCACCACATTCACTATTTTAAAGGAAAATTTCCTTGCAAAGTGAATTACCTGTTTTCTTTTCACAAATCAACATCTAGGACTCCACAGGGTTGTTACAGTGACTCTAGGACTCTAGGGCTAAATACTCTATTTTGATTTTATATAAAATACTTGTTTATTTTTTTTCTGCCCTATAAGACATTTTAGATATTTGTCTTATGTAAAACAGATTTTATATCTGTCTCTAGAATACAAACACTAATATTGCAGGACTGCATACAGAAATGATATGGCAATGGGAATGTGTGCGTAATGACATTTAACCATTGATTTGGCTTCCAACCATGTTAAACCCAACTATGGTAATTTTTTTTGTTTGGCATATAACCTACTTTTTGTTGCTGTCTCTGCCCCTGTTGGGGACATTGTGCCTAACTTCCGATGCTGGTAACAGCACATGAAATGGGGGATTTCACCCTATTGTAGACAGAGCTAACCCTTCCCCAATGTACTAAAGACACTGCATCAGTGTTGGAAGGATTTATTTTTGTACCCATCCTAGTAACCACACAGGTTGCTAAAGCCAAAGCTACTACAGAACAAAAAAAATAAAGTTCACAAACAGTATACTACTGGCTTAAAAATAAAATTAAAACTGACAGTGGTTTGCCTGGTTAAAGTTTATCCAAAGCTAAAACTTTTTTTGGGCAATATTTATATATATTTGTGTATATTTTTTCTAATTTAGATGTTGTTTTAATGCAAAATCAGATCAACATTCTGTTATATAACGGTTTATAGCAGTGTACAGATATATAGGATACAAGCATAGTAGTGCAGGTTAAATATCATGTCAGTGGATATACCAATCAATGAGTTCATACTAACTTGCATTAAACCAGCGTGGTAAAAGCAGATCTATCCCTCAACAAATAACCAGGGGATTAGTGGAAGTGCAAACTAAGTAAGTACTGATTAGGATGGTTTTAAAAGAAGGGCACGTATGTGTGTTTCTCAAGTTGGGGTTAAGATACATGGGAATAGAGAAGAAGATGGAAGAAGGGGGGGTCAAGGGGGAACCGTGTTTGACACGGACGGATAGAATGGTGCTTTTAGCTGCGGATTTTACCGCAGCTAGAAGCACACAATGCTTTCCTATGACTTCATTCACACACTACCTACTGTTTTGTTACCCGCGGTTTTGTGCGGATAGAAAAAATAGAACTGGATGCGTCCAGCTGCGCAATTCTGCAGCTATCGGCGCATAACTGCAGGTAACCACAGTGCACCTTGTCAGCTGCGTTTGGTATGAATCTTAAGAGAGAACTCCACGCCAAATTTCAAATAAAAAAACGGCATGGGTTTCCCCCTACAGGAGCATACCAGGTCCTTGGGTCTGCCATGGATTTTAAGGAGAACCCCCGTACGCCGAAAAAACGGCATGGAGTTCACCCCAAAATGAATACCAGATGGTATTTGAGCAGCAGCCTGGCCAGTCAGGAAAGGGGTGGGGACCAGCGAGCGCCCCCCCCTCCTTAACCGTGCCAGGCCGCATGCCCTCAACATGGGGGGTAGGTGCTTTGGGGCAGGGGTAGCGCGCTGTGGCCCCCCACCCCAAAGCACCTGTCCCCATGTTGATGAGGACAGGGCCTCTTCCCGACAACCCTGGCCATTGGTTGTCAGGGTCTGCGGGAGGGGAGCTTATCGGAATCCGGGACCCTCGTTTAATAAGGGGGCCCCCAGATGCCGGCCCCCCACCCTAGGTGAAAGAGTATGTGGTACATCGTAGCCCTAACCATTCACCTGGTGGAATTTTTTAAAAAAAAACACACTACACAGGGTTTTTAAAGTATTAGTCAGCTCCGGGGCCCCCCTCTCTTCTTTAGCTCTTTTACGAGGGGGGCCTGCTTCTTCAATGTCTTCTGCCGGGGGGTGGGGGGTCCCGGTCTTCACCGCCATCTGGTTCTCTTCCACCGGGGGGCGCTTTCTACTTTAGCTCTTTTACAGTGGCCCCCTTCCGGGCTTCTTCGATGTCTTTGGCGGGGGTATGCCGGTCTTCACTGCCATCTGGTTCTCTTCCGCCGGGGGGGCGCCTCCTTCTTTAACTCTTTTACAGCGGACCCCCTCCCGAGCTTCTTCATTGTCTTCTGCCGGGGGGTGCCCGGGCTTCTGTCGCCTTTTGCCTTCTTCTTCGCTTCTTTGATGTTGACATTTTGCTTTTCCCCGCTGTAATGCCGTGTGCGCGGCTCGCACCGATTTATATAGGCCACTTATGACGTCACAGTCCCATCATGTTTCGGGTGCACGGAGCATAATGGGACTGTGACGTCATAAGAGGCCTTTCCTGACCGGCCACGCTGCTGCTCGGATACGGGTCTGGTATGGATTTTGGGGTGAACCCTACGCCGTTTTTTCAGCGTACGGGGGTTTTCATTAAAATCCATAGCAGACCCAAGGGCCTGGTATGTTCCTGTAGGGGGAACCCATGTCGGTTTTTTATTTGAAATTTGATGTTCCCCCTCAAGATTCATACCAAACATGGTGCTTGGTATTGGCAGGGATCCAAGTCGGATCCCCGTTCAATATCGTGCCGTGGCTAAACGCAACCGCAGCTAAAAGCACTGTACAAATGCAGCTAATCGCTGTGCCTTGAGTCTTGAATTCCAGCAAAACATAAACATGTTTTTAGCTGCGGCAAAACAGCAGTCCGTGTAAAAGGGGCCTTAGGTAAATTGTGGGCCAAATGTAAAGGGGAACTGTCAAGGTCCAAGCCTTGTTTTATATTTTGAGTAGGGTAGAGAATGAGCAACACCTTCATTAGGTTTTTACCATGTGTGTCATTGAGGGGATTCCCCTTAATTTCCTGTCCTGAAGATAAAACAAGAAGTAAAATGAAAATCTCTCCAAAGTAATGGAAATACCCTCTTAGACAGTTGTCACTGGGATATTTTCTCCACTGTTTGACTCCTGGTAAATATGCACATTTTCTTTTTTCTTTTTGCATATGCATATCCTAAACAGAATTGAGCACAGGCAGGTAACTTTATTTTGTTGCAGAAAAATCATATCATATCATTTCCCTTTTGCAATACTTTTTTCAGTTTAGTTTTAGAGAGTTTACAAGTCAATCTTTAAATGTAAAATAACCTGTTTTACTTCTTTGATGTGTCATATCAAAGATAAGGAAACTTCTTAAAAAATCTGCTTAATACACAATTTATTCCTGCAATTGAAGTTTTGCATATATACCGCTATTGTAAATATCCCCACTATGGACTTTTATTTGCACGTTTGGATAAGTACTTCCTACTGAGTTCTCAAATAATTAACCTTTGACTGTCCATGTAGAAAATATTACATAGGAATAATGGCCCAGATTCACAGAGCGATTACGCCTGCGCAACAGGAGATGCGCTGCGTAAGTCTAAATGTGCGCGTGCGTTTCGATGCACGGCATCCCCAGAACGAGATACGCAAAAAATTTACTTTTTTTTGTCCAGCATAATTTCGTTAGACTGGCGCATCCGTCAAATATGCTAATGAGGGACTTACGGGGATCCACAAAAGAACGTTGGGGCAGCGCAGGCTACGCAGTGTGCGCAACAGCAAAATGTCCTGTCTAAAATTAGACCATATAAAAGCTGGTCTAAAAAGAGAAAAAAAGTCTACTTGTTAGATAAAGCAACACTGTTAGTGAGGAGCTCAGCAGTCACACGTGTTGCACAACAATCTGTATGCCAACATGCCAGGGGCATCGTCGCGCATAGCTATACTACTGACTTTAGATGAGCAAAGAAGGAGGAGGGCACGGAGGATGGCACGGGAGAGGATATACCGCACCCGCATAGACCTGTTTGGCATGAGTGATTCTGAGGTGTATCGCATCTTCAGATTCACCCCTCATGCCATCCTGGAATTAACCACAACCCTGCAGGAGGACATCACTAGCCCAACACACCGCTCACATGCAGTGCAGCCACTGGTGAAGGTCATGGCAACACTCCATTTCCTTGCCAGTGGCTCTTTTCAGCGTACAAGTGGAGTGGTGGCTGGGATGTCACAATCCTCCATGAGCAGATGTGTGCACCAGGTTGTCCCTGCAATCCTCAGATGCATGGCCAATTAAATCATCAAACCCACCACTGAGGACCTGCGGCTGAAGGCAATGACAGATTTCAACAGAATTGCCAGATTCCCACGCACCGTGGGGGCCATTGATTGCACACATGTGGCACTCCAGCCCCCCCAGGAGACAGAGCACATGTACCGCAATCGGAAGCACTGGCATTCCATCAACGTAGAGGTGATAGTCGATGCCCAAGGCCTCATATGGCACGTCCGTGCCAAACACCCCTGATCCAGCCATGACAGCTACATATACAATCAATGCCACATCCGAATGGAATTAGATCAGAACGTGTATGGGGACACCTGGCTGGTTGGTGAGTGACATGGGAGGCAGGCATGACTGTACCCCCCTCATGATGCACACATCACAAGGGGCACATGCATGACTAACATCCTCCTGTCTTTTCCCTTACAGGTGACTCTGCATATCCACTGGGACCCCATCTCATGACTCCTTTCTGGAACCCCCAAACCCCAGGAGAGGAAAGATACAATCAAGCACATGCCCAAACACGTGCAGTGGTGGAGCGCACCTTTGGCCTCCTGAAGTCACGTTTCCGATGCCTGGATAAGTCTGGGGGTACCCTCTTGTATTCCCCAAACTTTGTGTGCCATATTATCGGTGCCTGTTGCATGCTGCACAACTTCGCAGTAAGAAAGAGCCTGCAGATTGACCTGCGTGATGACCTGACCCCTGAACCAGACAATCCCCCCCTAACCGAGGCTACCCCGTCTTCTAAAGGGAAGAGCAGCCAGGAGACAGTTCACATTGGGCATCTTTGCACGTTAAACACACACATTAATCATGGCACAATAAGAATGCATGCATGCACACCACTGTGGTCCCTAGCACACACACCCTACATCCTCATCAAATTGGATTGGCACCAGTCCACCATGCTGGACTTGTGAGCAGCAACGCCACGCCAAGGCTCCAATTATGTCACTGTACATTCATACACCATTCACACGGACCTGGGGATCACTTCTCCCTGGTCCTGGGGAACCCTTCTCCACCAAAATTGAGGGTGACACCCCTTTTCCGGCAGAAATGTCACCCCCACATTCAAACAGCATTCACAACCCCCCCCAAAAAAAGACCAGCAAAATCAAAAAATTTCCAGCCAAAAAATAAATAAAAAAGAGGGGAAAAAAATGTATTGCCCTTGACGTGAGCCACGCCTGGGGCGCCCCCGGCCACGGCCCTGGCTCCTCAGGGGAGACTCATGGGGGAGGGGGAAAACCGGGGAAGGAGGAGCAGCCCCTGATCTCTGCCCACCTGGCGGCCTGCCCTCCAAGGCCACGGCTATTCTGTCCAGGGCAGCACCAAGTGTTGCCGTGTTGGCCTGGATAGCCTGGGTGAGGGCCCTCACATCCTGCCCAACGCCTGCTGATGTCGTCTGCAGTTCGCTTAGGCAGGTTGTGAAAGCCCGGGAGTGGGAGTCCAGGTTCCCCAGCGTATCCTTGATGGAGGACAGGCTCTCCTCCATCCGCACCAATGTCTGGCTGACCTGTCCCAGATGGCGGGTCTGGAGGAACTGGTCCCTTCTCAGAGTGGCAGGCAGGAGATCGGCCACCCCCCTGGTCTTCTGGGACGACTTCCTGCCTCCAGCTGATGCTTGTGGCCGGGGAGAAGGGGAGGCCCTTGAGAGGGGAGCCATGTTGGGGGAGGAGGGGGGGGGCTCCCCCTTAGGGAGGGCTGCCTGCTGCCAGCCAGAGGGGAAGAGTCCTCAAAAACCAAACGTCCAGTGCCTGACATGGACTCCTCCTCCTCATGATTCTCCTCCTCCTCAACCTCCTCCTCCTCCTGTTCAACCTCCTCCGCGGGCTCCGGCCTTGTCGGGGGGGCCTCATTAGGCTGCTGTCCTGGGGATGGTGCGGTCAGGCCAGATGGCCCTGCACCCTCCTGCACATCTGTGGATGACACAAAACATTCACAGGTTGGAGGATCCACACACTTGCCACATATTCCCTTTCACCCCCTCCCACACACTTGCTACACACCTGATATTAAAAAAAATACTTACCTGGCACCACGGGCTCCGGACTTGAGTCAAAGCCGGGCAGGCCCTCAACTTCATGCCGATGAAAGGTCAGGGCCACCGCACGCTCCTCCGCTGTCAGCCTAATATGGCATGGTGGACCCCCTCCTGTGCCCCTGGCATGGGCAAGCATTTTGGACAGCTTCTGTTTGACCAGACGCCGGAGGTCATTAATCTTTTTGTCAATCCCAGACCGGGTCCGTGTCTCCCCCTCCCCCACTGAATTGACCTGCTCAGTGATGAGGTCCAAAATCTCCCTCCTCCTTGCCGGGGTGGTGTTGGCACTGTCCGGGCCGCGGAGGAAACGCCCATAATCGCTAATGGCGCGGGCAAGAATTCTTTTTTCCCCCACAGTAAAATGTAGTTTTCGCTTTCTCTCTGTCATACTGCCAAAAAAACTCACTCCCAGTCAACAAAAATCAGTCACAAAAACAAGCACAACCAATCAAGCAAGAACACACACAAAGAGAAAACTAACACCCAAAAAATCACACAAGCACTCAGCAAAAAACAGTCACAAAAACAAACAGCAAAAAATCAGCAAGAAAACAAACGAACAGAAATATATCAAACAGTCTCTCAAACACTTATCAAAAAACACTTTCAAAGATCTACTAACAAACACTTGATCACACAGAACACTAATCTGACAAATACAAAACACAACGCAACGAACAACAGGACAAAAGCACTTGGTTAAATGGGAAGGGACAAAGGGATGTACTTTTGCAATGCAAGTGCGTTTGTGTCTGTCTATTTATGCTGTCTGCGTAGTCCTTAGTCCATTTCCAATTTCACTGATTGCACCGCTCCCGAGTTGTGAGCATGCGCACAGCGGAGCTGACATGGTCTGCTTCAAGCGCGCATGCGCGAGCCGGCCGGCCCTTCATTTGCATGGGGTCACGGCTCATATCAATGTAACCCGCCCACGTCCTTCCCAATTTGTATTACTCCGCCTTACGCCTCTGAAATAACGTTACGCATGTGCAATTTTCTGCGCAAAAGCTATGAGAATAGGGTGATTACGCGGCTACATTGCGCAAGTCTAACGTAAAGGCGGTGCGCTACGCCGGTCCAATAATGCGCAGATGTACCTGAATCTGGGCCAATGTATTTTGCTAAAGACATTGCTACGTGTCTATTTTCAAGGTGTGTTTTCTACATGCACACAAACACAATGTAATTTTTTTGTAAAATCTAAAATATGAACCTCTAAATTGCATGGGCCTGTGAAACTGTCAAAAATGTGAATACCCAAAATTGTGTACACAAGACAAATTAAAAACCTTTACAGCTAATCATTTTCGAGTTATCAATAAAAGTTGTCATATAATTACTTCTCTCGCTCTGGTGGGCATGGACAATACATGAAATGCATTGTGAAATAGGTGTTTACATACTCACATGCTTACTACAGTAGGTGCCCATATGTATGTGTATGTGGTAGGGGGGCCCTACATTTTTCTTTGTTTTTTAACTTTATGTTATATACTGATCTTTGCAAAGTGAGAATTTTCTATAGTTTAATGAATAAGGTGAAGCTGTTCTGACTCCAATTGTCCAACAATGTACAAGTAAAAATACAGTTGTTTAAGTTTTCTTGCACATGATTGCAAAGTGAAAGTTGCTTTGCATCATTCACTAAGCTAAGTGGAAATGCATATTGTAAACTGAATATGTGATATTCCTTTAGTAAATTAATACCAGTGTTAGTGAATAAGGTGGAATAAATTGTAACTTTAAATACCAAAACATGTTCATTCATGAAAAAGATTTTGGCAAATGATTAGGTATTCAAAGTAAACGCACTTCACCTTATTCACTAACATTCACTTTACATAGTTAAAGTCTAATTCCAGACACAACCTAACTACTTTAAAAAAAAAAAAAAAATCTCCCTCCCCTTTTTAACACATGTTGAATTAACCCGTGCAATGCCTGGTACACACATTATGTATTTTTTCATTCAACATACTGTAGCAGGCTGAATGAAAAAAACTGAGGAGCTTGATTTACTAACTATGCGATGTTAGTACACCAATCTCCCCGCTGTGCTATTGTGTTCCCACAGGGGGACCTGTGAGAACACAGCACCAAAGTTAAAAGTCTAAGGGCTCTTTCCAACGGAGCGGATCAGTAATGATCCGCCCCGTGCACCTCCGTTTGCTCAGCGGGTATCGCTCCGTTGATCTCCGCTGAGCTGCCGGATGACAGGGCGGTCCCCGCACACTGTGCAGGGACCTCCCTGTCTTTTCTCCGCTCTCCCCTATGGGGGATCGGATGAACACGGACCGTCTGTCCGTGTTCATCCGATCCGATTAACCAGACGGAAGGAAAAGTAGGTTTTTCCTCCGTCATACTTTGGCGGATCGGAGCGGGTCAGATGTCAGCGGACATGTCTCCGCTGACATCCACGGCTCCATAGAGGAGCACGGAGCGTCCGTTCAGGTCCGCAAAAAAAACTGGCAGGCGGGTCTGAACGGACGCTTCGTGTGAAAGAGCCCTTAGGGTCATCTTTGATACCTACATGACAATGGATGCACAAATAGGGTCAGTAGTCAGCGGATTGCACCATCTGCTGCGCCTACTACGCAGACTTATTTCCTTTATCCCAAAAGAAGACATAGCAGTCGTGGTGGGAACAATTATCAACTCCAGACTTGACTACGCAAATGCCCTCTATCTTGGACTTCCAAAGTACCAAATCACTCGTCTACAAGTCGTTCAAAATATGGCCCTAGACTAGTGACTGGGAAAAAAACATGGGAATCAATTTCACCTTCGCTGAGATCCCTTCATTGGTTGCCATTAAAAGACAGAATTACATTTAAAGCACTCTGTCTGACGCATAAGTGTATTCTAGGAAATGCCCCTCAATATCTATGCGAAAAACTAAAAGCCCACAACCCCAATCGCGTTCTGCGATCCACCATCCAAAATCTACTCCAGATACCCAAAGCTAGATACAGGTCCAAAGGAGAAAGAAGATTTGCTGTCCAAGGACCCAGAATATAGAACGCCTTACCAACCAGCATTTCGGTTGGAGGAGAACCACTTGGCCTTTAGGAGAAAGATCAAGACCTATCTCTTCTGAGGACAAAAGAGAAATGGACACCAAGCGCCCAGAGGCGATTTAGTTTGCATGTGCTGC
The DNA here is from genome assembly GCA_029574335.1 of Rana kukunoris. NCBI lineage: Eukaryota > Metazoa > Chordata > Amphibia > Anura > Ranidae > Rana > Rana kukunoris. The sequence goes on from CM056053.1 coordinate 80,690,432, forward strand.
ACTATATACATTTCTCACTCACTCAGAACATACTGGTCAATCAGCTTCTGTTTTTCCAGCATGCCTGTTCAACAGAAGACGGACGTTAGTATGGCTTTAACTATAGATCGCCTTCTGTCGGAAAGGCTGCTTCATACACCATTCGAATCTTGGGCTGTTTCTGTTGAACAGTCCAATACCAGCTGATGTTTGGCCCGTGTGTACCAGCCTTTAGAAAGATGTACCCGAATTTGCCAAGGTATAAGGCGACCGGGCGTATAAGACGACCCCCTAATTTTACAGTTTTTAAAGATTTTTTGCCTGTACGCACCGTATAAGACAATCCCCATTCCAATGCTTCATATTTCTTTATTCTGGAGCCATATTCTTCTTCCTTCTTGCTGGAGCTGGAACCAATCACGGCTAACGATCTATTCTAATAATGAATACAAAGCCTGCTTGGAGTGGCAGAGGCAGTAACATCATCAGCCCACACCTCTCTGACTCTCAAAGCCAATCCGAGCAGGCTACTGTATGTAGGCACTCGGATTGGCAGAGGTTGTTACTCCAATCTGAGCAGGCTTTGTATTCATTTGAATACAACGCTCACAGAGATTGGCTAAGCGGTATATACTGTATGTAGTCTAAGCTACATACAGTATTACCGCACATCCAGCAGGCATCCGAGCAGCTGACCCGGCGTATAAGATGACCCCTGCTTTTTGGCCAGTTTTTTTTAAGTGTAAAAGGTAGTCTTATACGCCAGCAAATACAGTATATACTTACTTATTTTCTCCTAGTTGTTAGGAGGGAGGAGGGAACATTTTTAAGAGTAGTTGAGTTGTGCCTGGAATTCAACTTTAATATACATTTTTCAAATTAAAATGTACTTTGCTAAGTGAACAGCCTCCGCTATTTTTAGTAAATCAACTCAGCATCATAGACATGCATGGTAAGAAAGAGCAGTAAAGCATAACTGCGGTTGGGCTGTGGTTTGCCAATGGCCGAAGAAGGATATCTTCTCCTGGAGCTCCCGCACCAGCTCGCCTATCTCATCAGCACTGCCTGTATTTATCAGCATTGAGGACACCACATTGATTAACATGGAGAGACAGAAGTATTTGAGGCAGCCTATATCCATAGAAGATCTCTGCAGAGTTACTTCAAAAACTCTGTGCAAGTGTACTTAGAAGAATTGATGCTGTTTTAAAGGCAAGGGGTAGTCACACCAAATATTGATTTAGATATTTTTATTGTTTTCTCACTTTGCATTTTGTAAATGTATAAGAAAAAAATATTAAATATATATTTTTGAACGCATTCTTACTTTACAGCATTCCTTCACACCTACCAGTACTGTACATGTAGACAATAGTACATGTTATTAAAAACAGTCCTGCTTGGACTTTTATATTCCTGTCACTGATTAGAAAATCTCTTCTGTTATTGATTCTGCAGTTAGTTCGGCTCTGGGGAATTGTAGTAAAGTTTCTCTCAGTATAATCACGCACGCCAAGCATAAGGTCTTTGATAATGGACTCTTTTCTGTGTTTTTTTGTGCTTTTATCCTATCCTTTGCTTTCAGCTTGCTTAATTTCCTTTGCTTCCTTCTGGCTGCCAACTAAAACAATTTTCTTGAAAACTAACAGATGAAACACATAATAGCAGAACTGGGAAAACTTGGATAGCTCAATGCTTTTATCTTCCATTTCTTTTCCAGTCATTGTCCTACTTTTAGACCTCCCTGTGAGCCACCAAGGAAAATGGAACCAGGAGAACAAACATTTCAAGAGTTGATCTGTATAGACATAGACACCAGCATTTCACACAGTCTTTTATCTTCCAATTTTCTTTCAAGCATTTACTTACCTTCAAATGGACAGATGACCCAATGCTAGAATAAGGGTTTGCTGTCTTGGCACTCCTTTCAATTGAAGTAGTATCTCAAAGACAGGCTTACAATTGAATGTAATTCAGCACGTGTCATTTAAAGAAATTTACCTTGTTTAACAGAAATATAAACCTGGTTATAGATTTCTGTCAGCAGTTGGATATTAGGAAATAATAGAAATGCTTAAAAAGAGTTCAGCCACTGAAATTACCCTATGAGAATTCATAAATATGTGTCCATCAGTTATTCCTTCGTGTCACCATTATCAAGAGCAGAAGGGCTATATAACTTGTTTACCTATTTTTTGTACACTTTGTATATTTATATCAGTCTAGCGCGTTTTTTTTTTTTACTATATGACTTGCCCAGATGTTCTGTGCTGTTTTTCAGCTTTACCTTGGTGGTACTCATAGTAAGCTAAACTATTGAAGAATGGTAAAAAAAAAGGTAATATGTCAACATTAATACTAAGCATTGTGCACATTGTGTTGTTCAGTGTTGCATTATATACAATATTAGGAGTTACAGTTGGCATACTTGGCTCACATGGTTTTAGTTCCCAGGCATCTGATGCTAGTAAGTTCCCTCATACTGGTTTTAACACAGCATGAAAAAGAAGATAATAAATGAATTGCAGATTTATCAGGTAACTGGGTTAAAACGTTCTTGTTCTTTCCTTTATTAGAACATTTTGGAAGTAGCATCACTTGCAGAATTTGAAAGGACCCTTGGGTCATACTTGGCCACCCTAAAATTGGCATGGTTGCCAACCAACACTGATCTGGGTGAAGAGTAGTCTCACACCAAGAAATATCTGGCTCAGTTAATTCAGACTCCACTCACTTGAAATGATTTGGACAGCATTTTTTACAGAAGGCTGAGGTCACTCATGGAAATCACAACCTACAATTGGTAGATTTCCTGTAAATTTTGTAGGATTATACTCTAGCTTGGATCTCTCTTAGTAAATAAATTAGTGTTTCTCAAATATGAGTATTGGAATCGGTATCTGCTTCCAGGTTCTTTGAAAAAAGATTGTGGATTGTGTGATTTTTTTATTTCATTATGAAACTACTGTAGCACACCCCCTAAGGGGCTGCAGTTAACTGGGATCCCCCACCCGGCACAGCGAGGCACATTTAATTTTACAGGTACTCTTGAGACAGGGAACAGTCCGTGACTTTTTTTTTGTTATTTATTGAGGGCAATAACTTGGATAAGAATGAGAGGTTATGAAATGCCCGTTGACTTCAACAACAAACTTTAGGGACAACTCTACACAGATTTACCTTATTATCCAGCACTCACTTGCTTGCAGACCTCAGCTGGATAACTGTGAATCTCTGACAGGCTCTCAGTCAAATTTAAATTGCCGGCCCATTACGGGCAGGAACCCAAGGCCCCTTGTATGTGTAGCAAAAAAAAAACCTTTTCAGACACTGCCAATCCACCTGGCTGCAACTGCTCCTTTCACTAGCCCTCCAGGCTAACTTCTCCCCACAATCCTCCAGACTGACACTCACCAGTCCACCAGGCTGACTCTCAGTAGATCTCCCAGTAGTGCTGACCTGCTCCTGCTGTCCCCCCCTTATCCTGTGCCTCCAGGAAGAGCTTCGTAGGTGTGTTTTGGCAGGATTTATTCAGCACCCAAGCCCAAGGCCACCCCCCCCCCCAGACTAGGGGGCACCCTCAAGGGCCACCGACAGCCTCCTCAGCACTCCATTTCTATCTTGCCCCTGCTGGCATAACTCATGCCTATTTATGAGGTGGCCTGTCCCTTGCCAGCTCTTTACTCGTCCACTATGTCTAGAAACTTCTCCAATGTCCCAGAAAATAGGAGGCTTCACCAGAGAGGCTGCTAGGAGTCATCCAGCCCTGTGTCACTGAATCCTGACCCAGATTGACAGCTCAGGCTTAGCCCTGAGCTGGACCAAATTTTCCTACATTAACAAGCCTATTCTACAAATAAAAACTACCTTACACCTAGCACACAGCAGAGGGTGCTACACTACCACTGGTCATCCTACAACTTTGGCAAGCTTAAAAAAGAAATAAAGCTGAGGTCCATTTCCCTCACATACCATCTTCAGCTGTCAAACCTCATAGATCTATCATAATTTCCTTAATGACTGAGGTAGTCAATTCCTCTTTCTGGACTGAGCAGCACTTGTTTCTTAGTACATCATCAAACAGAACAAACAGAGAAACATCAGAAACCTTTATCTTCATATCTGTTCAAGGTCATTCAAAATAAGTCAGAGGGTTAGCATGACAGGCAACAATTTATTTGCCAAACGAAGAGTTAAAAATAAAAACCTGTTGTATTTCAAGATTTTTTTTATTTTTAAATATCTGCTATAGGCTCAGAATTTTGCTAGAAAAACAGACACAGGAAAATAGCATTGCATTTCCTAATACAATATGTTATCGATTTTTTTTTCTGTTTTACCTGGAGTTTTGTTTCATATGCTTAATAATCTGTTGTTGGCAATTTCCACCTTTGTGTGTATGTTGATTCACTGTATAATCACTACCATCTCCAATGCAGTCCTAATTACAATTAGCTTTATGCCTGACCTTATGACGAAAACACCTAGCAGTTATCTACCAAGTAAATTACTAAACCATTGTTCTGATAAGCATCAGTGGATGGCTGCTCTGCAAAGTGACCTCAATTCTGCCAGTCCCCAGGGGCAGCCACCATGAAATTACCTGTGCAAACAAGATGCGGACAAGTCAATCATTAGCAGTACAAATGTACAATCCTACATGGCTTGGACTTTTTTTTTTTTCTTTCTATTCACAATTACTACATATATATTACCTTATAGGACCTTTTTACCCCATTTCACTTTTATTTACATCAGCAGGCATCTCTAAAGCCCTGTACACTTGATCAGATATCTGATGGAATCTAATCCGATGGATTTTTTCATCGGATATTATTGTTATTATTATTATTATACACGATTTATAAAGCGCCAACAGTTTGTGCAGCGCTTATACAACATCAGGAAAGACAGTATAGTTACAATACAATTCAAAACAGGAGGGATCAGAGGGCCCTGCTCGTTAGAGCTTACAATCTAGAAGGGAGGGTCAAGTGGAACAAAGGGTAGTAGATGTGGGGGGTGATCAGAATTAAAATACAGTTGTTAGATGTGGGTAGGATAGGCTTCTCTGAAGAGGAGGGTTTTCAGGGATCCTCTAAAAGCTAATAGAGAAGGAGATAGACAGACAGATTGGGGTAAGGAGTTCCATAGGCTTGGAGAGGCTCTGGAAAAGTCCTGGAGATGAGCATGGGAGGAGGTGATGAGAGAGCTAGAGAGCAGGAGGTCTTGAGAAGAATGAAGAGAACGATTAGGTTGGTATTTACAATTTAGGTCATTGATGTAGCTAGGGTTAGAGTTGTGGATGGCTTTGTAGGTAATTGTTAGTATTTTGAATTTAATTAGTTGGGCGAGCGGAAGCCAGTGGAGGGATTGACAGAGAGGTGAAGCAGAGACAGAGCGGTTGGTAAGGTGGATGAGTCTGGCAGCAGCATTCATGATGGACTGAAGGGGGGATAGAGTATGCAGCAGTAAGCCAATGAGAAGGGAGTTGCAATAATCGAGGCGAGAGATGACCAGGGAGTGAATTAAGAGCTTTGTTGTGTCATTGATTAGAAAGGGGCATATTTTGGAGATGTTGCGGAGGTTGAGACGGCAAGATTTCGACAGTGATTGGACGTGGGGCTTGAAGGAGAGTTCAGAGTCCAGGACGACTCCTAGGACCTTGGCATGTGGGGATGGGCTTATGGTTGTGCCATCAATTTTGACAGAGAGATCAGGGGAAGATGCACGTGGGGGAGGAAAAATTATGAGTTCGGTTTTGGATAGGTTGAGTTTGAGGAAGTGGTGTGACATCCAAACTGATATATCTGATAGTAAATTAGTGATACGTGAGGAGAATGAAGGGGCAAGTTGAGGTGCAGAGAAATAGACTTGAGTGTCGTCAGCATAGAGATGGTATTGGAAGCCGTGGGAGGCTATAAGCTGACCCAGGGAAAATAGGAGGGGTCCAAGAACAGAACCTTAGGGGACCCCAACAGGGAAAGGAAGTGGAGAGGAGGAAGTAACACTAAAGGTACGGTTGGATAAATAGGTAGAGAGCCAGCGAAGAGTAAGGTCACGGAGACCGAAGGTGTGGAGTTTTTTGAGGAGGAGGGGGTGATCAACTGTATCAAAGGCAGCAGAGAGGTCCAGGAGTAGGAGTACGGAATAGTGTCCCTTAGTTTTGGCCGTTAGTTTATCGTTTGTTAGTTTTAGGAGAGCAGTTTCTGTGGAATGAATTAATTAGAAGCAAGGAAAAGAGGTCAAGGGGATAGGAAATACAGAAAGAAAATAAGAAAGTAGAGAGAAGTATAAGGGGGAGAGATGACACAAAAGGAAAACACTCACATGGGCCACATCCGTGGGTATAATGGAGGAAAAAAAGTAGTTATTGTTCTTTTTCCTCCAGTTTCTGTGGAATGTTGAGGACGAAATCCAGACTGAAGGGGATCAAGAAGGTTATTATCAGCAAGGTGAACGCTCAGTCGGCTGTAGACTAAACGTTCAAGGAGTTTGGATAAAAGGGGAGCAAGGAGATGGGGTGTAGGTTGTCAAGATTGGATGGGTCCAATGAGGGCTTTTTAAGTATGGGACTGACAAGTGCATGTTTCAAAGAGTTAGGGAAGATGCCAGAAGAGAGGGAGAGATTGAAGATGTGGGTTAGAGTGTGTAGAATAGAGTCAGAGGGTGAACGTAGCATTTGCGAGGGAACAGGATCCAGAGGGCAGGTGGTAAGATGGACATTAGTAAGTAATTTAACAACCTCGTCTATAGTGGTGGGGTTGAAAGAGGGAAGTAATAATTGTACCTGTGGGCATGAGGTGTGAAGCATGGAGGGTATCTGAACAGTAGAGATCGCCTCGCGAATTGTATCTATCTTCTGTTTGAAGTGATTGGCGATCTTCTGGGCAGTGATTGAGTTGGTGAGTGGAGGCAGTGGGGGACAAAGTAGAGAGTTGAAGGTAGAGAAGAGTTGACGGGGACGGATGATACGTTTTTAATTAGGGTAATGAAATAGGTCTGCTTGGCAGTGAGGAGGCTGGAATTGTATTTTTGGAGGGCAGATTTATACTGGTCGAAATCTTTCTGGGACTTTGTCTTACGCCACAGGCGCTCAAGGGCACGGCTGTGTTTTTTCAGACTTTTAGTATCATCTGTTTGCCAGGCTTGAAGGGGACGGGGCCTGATTCTGCATGTAGTGAGGGGTGCGATTTTGTCATAGATGTGGTCAGTTGTAGAGTATAGAAGAGAAGGGTTGATATGATGATGATTTTTACGAGAAACCGTGGCGTTTGGGTGGAGAGGAGGAGGAGAAGGAGAGAGGGAAGTTAATAAGGTAGTGATCAGAGAGGGGGTAAGGATAGTTGGAGAGGTTGAATGGAGTGCATAGGTGGGAAAAGACAAGGTTAAGAGTATTGCCTTCAGAGTGAGTAGGAGCATGTATCCATTGCTTAAGGTCAAAAGAGGAGGTTAGACTGAGAAGTTTTGAAGTTGCAGGAGTGCTAGCATTAGTAGGGATGTTGAAGTCGCCAAGAATAATTGTGGGTATTTCAGAAGAGAGAAAGTAGGGTAGCCAGGCAGAGAAGTCATCAAGAAAGGATGATACTGGACCAGGGGGACGGTAGATCACAGCTATCCTTAGAGAAACTGGGGAGAAGGGACAAACGCAATGTGCCTCAATTGAGGAGAGTGTCAGAGAGGGAGGTGGGTGAAGTACATGAAAGGTGCTATGTGGGGCTAAAAGGATTCCAACACCCCCTTCTTTGCGTCCACTGGCTCTGGGGGAGTGAGTCCAAAGAAGACCACCATGGGATAGAGCAGCAGAAGATGCAGTGTCGGATTCGTGAAGCCAAGTTTCGGTAACGGCAAGAAGATTAAATGATTTAGCGATAAAGAGATTGTGGAGGATGTGACTTTGTTACAGATGGAGCAAGCATTCCAAAAGGCGCAAGAGAAAGGGAGTCTGGTCTTGGGAAGAAGAGTAATGCAAACTAGATTGTGTGCATCGCGGCTGCAGCCAGTAGGTGTAGAGTAATGGGTGTGTTGAGCACAGTTAGAAGGAGGGCCAGGGTTTGGTGATACATCACCAGAGAATAGGAGAAGCAGAAGGGTGAGGGAGGTAATGTGGGAATGTGATTTATATGAGGGGACATTTCCCAGTGGTTTGGAGTATTGGGCGTGTAAATTTAGAGTTACCCAGAGTTGGTGAGCGCAGTTATAAGGGGAGGACAGAAGTGAGGGTGATATATACAAGGTGTGGAGTGGAGAATAGGGAGAATGAAAGACAGTTTAAGGATTGAAGATGCAGCTGTCGGAAGGAGGGGTAGACAGTGCATTTTAGAAGGGGGAGGAAGAGCAGAGAGTGTAAACAAGGTTACCTGTCTGCCAAATCTCAAGTATTTTATGTTCCCTCGCTTTGTGCATTCGCTGAAGTGCAGAGTCAGAAGTGCTTCCACTTAGATAAATCCCCCCACTTTAAGAAAGAACCCCATTTACAAACGTGCCACCCCTAGGCAAACGTACCTTTCCCAAGAGATGGTTAGATATATACTCTTAGGAATGGGGGGTGTGGTGTGTTCCTCTAATTACTAATTAGGGAGGTAATAAAATGGCTGGCTATGCAGAGCAAAATGCTCACTTAAGAAACAGATTTACATGTGGACAGCTAATAGAGATAAGGAAAGGCCAGAATTTATAGGTAAAGCATAGGGAGGAAACAAAAACAAAAGCAAGGTATGTGGATAGTCTACAGATAGTTAAGCAAAAGAAATAAGTAAAAAACGTTTCATTATTGCAATTAAAGTTGGCGTTGCATCAGTGCAAACATACCAGCAATTTAGACAATGGGGAAATAAACACGTTCAATTTTCAATTCTGGGTGGATAACAGACAGCTGCAAACATACCTGTGAAGAGACAGAAAATAATCTTCAGACAAGTGCAGAGTCAGAAGTGCTTCCACTTAGATAAATTCCCCTACTTTAAGAAAGATACCCCATTTACAAACGTGCCACCCCTAGGCAAACATGCCTTTCCCAAGAGATGGTTAGATATATACTGTTGATATATCCGATGAAGCTGACTTTCATCAGTCTTGCCTACACACCATTAGTCAAAAATCCGACCATTCCAAAACGTGGTGACGTAAAACAGTAAGACGAGCCGAAAAAAATTAAGTTCAATGCTTCTGAGCATGCGTGGATTTTTATCCATGGGAGTTCCACACAGACAATAGTATTTTCTATTGTTTTTTTATCCATAGGAAATATTTAAAACATGTTCTATTTTTTAACACCGATGGAAAAAAGACTGATGGGGCCCACACACGATCGGTTTGTCCGATGAAAACAGTCCAACGGTCTGTTTTCATCGGACAAACTGATCGTGTGTACCTAACACTGCTTTATTTAAAAAAAAAATGTTTGCTTTCCTTACCTTTTTGTTTTTCAACATCCTGTTTTTTCTGTAGGCAGTGGTGATGTACCCCTGGCCACACAGATGCCCCCTGGGAAGGCAACATCACTATTGCCTTTAGGGAAATCTTGTACCTAAATTGAAAAATCTTGCAGTATCGTCATACTGCACATGCACAAGATGAAGTAAATGACACCACATTCCCAGGGCTGGTGCAAGGATTTTTGACACCCTAGGCGAAACCTAATTTTGCCGCCCCCCTTGGCTCCACCCCTGACCCCACCCCCTTTGCCCTGCCCATGTACTTATGTACTTATCGTTTTAGCGGTCTTCCTTCTCCGGCACGGAGCAGCGTATCCTTCCGGGTATAGGCGTTCCTAAATCAAGCGCAGTTGATTGACGGGCTTGGATAGCGCGTCACGCCTTCCGAAAATACCCAAAGTGACACTCGGCAATTTACGACGCCTGCGCAGTCAGCACTACACGGCAGGCGCAGGCGCCGTATAGAGCCGTAAACAGCCAAGTGTCACTTAGGATATTTTTGGAAGGCGTGACACGCTATCCAAGCCCGTCAATCAATTGCGCTTGTTTTAGCAACACCTACTCCCCGCAGAAATCCCCGCTCAGAGCCGGAGAAGAAAGAGTGCTAAAACGATAAGTACAAAAAATAAATAAAAAAGCCAACATACTGCAGATGTCTGCAGTATGCTGGATCTAGTGGCAGAAAGTTGATTTTTGGGTGAACCTCCACTTAAAGGTGGCAGCCCCTACATGTATATCCTACCTAGGTAGAATAAAAATATGAAAGGAAAAAAGTATATAGGTGTTGGCGCCTCCTAGTGTTAACGATGCCTGCTTACGCAAGTGAAAGTGCAATGTGTTAAATATGGGGGTAGTGAAAATCAAATAAATAATATGCTAAAGATATAAATGCAAAACGATTAAAGGTGCATAAATATATAAGGGTGTATGGATATTAATATCATAAATGCAAACAATGATCCATATATCATACGGTGCTAGATTAAAAAATAATAAATGCTAAACCATAATTAATAGTCCATATTCAAGTGCGGATAGGTTGGCTGTAAACTGCATGCAATAAAGTGCTGGTAAAACGTGCCAAGGTGCTAAGTGCCAAGATTAAGGAAAATTCACTGGTGATTCACTGATGCCCTCTTCCTCCATACTCTGGTGTATCCCGCACTCACCAGATCAGAGACCCCCTCCTGGGGTACAAAGCATTTACAACCTATCCGCACTTAAATATGGACTATTAATTATGGTTTAGCATTTATTATTTTTTAATCTAGCACCGTATGATATATAGATCATTGTTTGCATCTATGATATAATTGTGGCATATTAATGCAGTTTTCAGCCAACATATCCGCACTTAGTTATGGACTATTAATTAAGGTTTAGCAATTTATTTTTAATCTAGCACCGTATGATATATGGATCATTGTTTGCATTTATGATATTAATATCCATACACCCTTTTATATTTATGCACCTTTAATCGTTTTGCATATTATTTATTTGATTTCACTACCCCCATATTTAACACATTGCACTTTCACTTGCGTAAGCAGGCATCTTTGACTGTAAGGGATGCCCATCAAATGCCATCTCACCAGTGCCCATCAAATGAAGCCTCATCTCTGCCCATCAAATACAGTCTCAGCTCTGTCAATTAAACACAGCCTCACCAGCGCCCATCAAATGCCTTCTCACCTATGCCCATGAAATTCCATCTCACCAGTGCTCATCAAATACAGTCTCACCCAGGATTCAACAAAATCCAGGTGCCCGGGTCGCAATTGCGACTGGAATTAGCGACCTGGCGCCTGGGGAAGGAAGCTTAGGCCTGCAGTCAGGAAGCACGTTGAGCCAAAAAAGAGAGCATGCTCTCTTTTTCCTCGTTGTTCAATGAGGACTTTGGCTCAACAAGCTTTTTGGACTGCTCATCGGGAACCTCGTCGGGGCGGAACGATCAGTTTAGCCCGACGAGGTTCTCGGACGTGTGTACGCGGCCTCACTTGTGCCCATCAAATACAGTCTCAGCGGCTCCCATCAAATTCCATCTCACCTATGCCCATCAAATGCCATCTCACCAGTGCCCATCAAATGAAGCCTCATCTCTGCCCATCAAATACAGTCTCAGCTCTGTCAATTAAACACAGCCTCACCAGCGCCCATCAAATGCCTTCTCACCTATGCCCATGAAATTCCATCTCACCAGTGCTCATCAAATACAGTCTCACCCAGGATTCAACAAAATCCAGGTGCCCCGGTCGCAATTGCGACTGGAATTAGCGACCTGGCGCCTGGGGAAGGAAGCTTAGGCCTGCAGTCAGGAAGCACGTTGAGCCAAAAAAGAGAGCATGCTCTCTTTTTCCTCGTTGTTCAATGAGGACTTTGGCTCAACAAGCTTTTTGGACTGCTCATCGGGAACCTCGTCGGGCGGAACGATCAGTTTAGCCCGACGAGGTTCTCGGACGTGTGTACGCGGCCTCACTTGTGCCCATCAAATACAGTCTCAGCGGCTCCCATCAAATTCCATCTCACCTATGCCCATCAAATGCCATCTCACCAGCACGCATCAAATACAGCCTTACCTGTGCCCATCAAATATAGCCTCACCAGCGTCCAAATTCCATTTCACCTGTGCTCATCAAATGCCATATCACCCGTGACCATCAAATACAGCCTCATGCGCGCCCATCAAATAAGTCTCACCCGTGCCCATCAAATAGTCTCAATTGTGCCCATCAAATACACCTTCACCAACGTCCATCAAATTCCATATCACCCGTGACCATCAAATACAACCTCATCCGCGCCCATCAAATACAGTCTCACCCGTGCCCATCAAATAGTCTCAATTGTGCCCATCAAATACAGCTTCACCCACGTCTATCAAATTCCATCTCACCTATGCCCATCAAACGCCATCTCAGCCGAGCCCATCAAATACAGCCTTACCCGCACCCATCAAATTCCACCTCACCTGTGCCCATCAAATACAGTCTCACCTGTGCCCATTAAATACAGCTTCACCCACGTCTATCAAATTCCATCTCACCTGTGCCCATCAAACGCCATCTCAGCCGAGCCCATCAAATGCTGCCTTACCCGCACCCATCAAATTCCACCTCACCTGTGCCCATCAAATACAGTCCCACCTGTGCCCATCAAATACTGTCCCACCTGTGCCCATCAAATACAGTCCCACCTGTGCCCATCAAATACAGTCCCACCTGTGCCCATCAAATACAGCCACACTCGCGTCCATCAAATACAGCCACACCCGCGTCCATCAAATACAGCCACATCCGCGTCCATCAAATACAGCCACACCCGCGTCCATCAAATACAGCCACACCCGCGTCCATCAAATACAGCCACACCCCGCGTCCATCAAATACAGCCACACCCGCGTCCATCAAATACAGCCACACCCGCGCCCATCAAATACAGCCACACCCGCGTCCATCAAATACGGCCACACCCGCGTCCATCAAATACAGCCACACCGCGTCCATCAAATACAGCCACACCCGCGTCCATAAAATACAGCCACACCCGCGTCCATCAAATACAGCCACACCCGCGTCCATCAAATACAGCCACACCCGCGTCCATCAAATACAGCCACACGCGCGTCCATCAAATACAGCCACACCCGCATCCATCAAATACAGCCACACCCGCGTCCATCAAATACAGCCACACCCACATCCATCAAATACAGCCCCCCCTGCGTCCATCAAATACAGCCACACCCGCGTCCATCAAATACAGCCCCCCTGCGTCCATCAAATACAGCCACACTCGCGTCCATCAAATACAGCCACACCCGCGTCCATCAAATACAGCCACACCCGCGTCCATCAAATACAGCCACACCCGCGTCCATCAAATACAGCCACACCCGCGTCCATCAAATACAGCCACACCCGCGTCCATCAAATACAGCCACACCCACATCCATCAAATACAGCCCCCCCTGTGTCCATCAAATACAGCCACACTCGCGTCCATCAAATACAGCCACACCCGCGTCCATCAAATACAGCCACACCCGCGTCCATCAAATACAGCCACACCCGCGTCCATCAAATACAGCCACACCCGCGTCCATCAAATACAGCCACACCCGCGTCCATCAAATACAGCCACACCCACATCCATCAAATACAGCCCCACCTGCGTCCATCAAATACAGCCACACTCGCGTCCATCAAATACAGCCCCCCCCCCCCTGCGTCCGTCAAATACAGCCACACTCGCGTACAAATACAGCCCTCCCCTGCGTCCATCAAATACAGCCACACCCCTGGGTCCATCAAATACAGACATACTCGCGTCCATCAAATACAGCCCCCCCTGCGTCCATCAAATACAGCCACACCCGCGTCCGATCAATCACATCAGTGTCAATTAATGCAAATCAAGCTCTGGGGGGGAGGGGGCAGATATTTTAATATACACACATACATTAAATTTTTTTTTATTGTTATCACATACACAAAAATTTTACTTTACTCACCAGTCACCACACCAACTTGAAAGGTGAACCCTGTGGTGACTGCCTGCCCTCGCTCACACCTCTGCTGTTGTACAGTGGCACTGGCAGGGTGCCTCTTCAATGCTCCATCTCACCTGTCCCCCCCAAGCCCGGGAACCGCCAGTACTAATAATCCCATGATGCATCGCGCGGCATCAGGCTCCACACACTGTGACTGACAGGACTCAGGAGAGGGGGGGGGGGGCGCTGTGCTGCGGACTGTACACATCCTCTTGTCACACACAGACTGTCAGTCATTGTGGACACTGGACAGAGAGAGAGAGAGCTGAGAAGGGAGGGGCTGCTGCTGCCTCATGTGAGTCGGCTCTTGCTCCTGAAAAGGAGGATCAATGATTGCTGGACACGGACGGACCTTTGAGGACACAGGAGATGAGATGATCACAGTATTGTATGCACACTAAACAGCGTAGGGCGCCCAGGCTGGGGGGGGAGGCGAGTGCGGGACCTGCTCATGTCAGTCAGACACACTCAGAGCAGAGAACTGGAGCCGCGCGGGGGTCTGCCTAGCAGCGCTGCTTGACATGTCAGGGCTCAGGACGCTGCCGCCTGCCAGCATTTTGTGGAGGACAGTGCGGAGGTAATAGCGTTCGGGCGCTCCTAGGCGACAGTGCGCTCTAGGCGGTCGCCTAATCCGCCTAGTGGTAGCGCCGGCCCTGCACATTCCCCATTTCATGCAGGCAGTGTACAAAACTACATCAATTTTCTGGTAAACAAAAAAACTTCTCTTTTGGAGGAAGAGTTTTTCTTTATTGCAACTTATATATTGTATGTACTATCATACAGCACATACACATACTTCATCTTTTGCACGTACAGTATGAAGAAAAGATTTTCAAAATGGCAGGGCGAGAACAGGGACCCAGGCAGCACAGAAGAAGGATAAAAAAAGTAAAAAATTAAGAAAAGGTCACAAGGACAAAGGGAGGTATAATTGTTTGTTTCCCACCTATACATTTTTGCAAGGTTTATAGGATTATGTATCATATGTGTAGATGCATGATTATTCAAACAGCAAGAGGATTTCCTAAATAATAACAAGGTAGATTATATTGTATACTATCACAGTACAGGTATAAATGGTGACTATTGATCGGTTGGAATTCACTTTTAGGCTGGTTTCACACAGGTGTTTTTTTAGTTCAGTTAAGTCACGTTTTTTTTGTAAAAAAAAAAGGATCAAAAATTGATACAGATGTATGTGTTTACATCTGTTTTCATGTCCACTGACATTGTTTTTTTACAACAAAAAAAGTGACTTAACTGAACTTCAAACACTGTATATAGCTGGTTGCTAAGAAGGGGGCCATGCACAGCTCAGCATACATTCCTGGAACATTTTGGCTGTGCTAGAATGACTGACTCCCATGCACATGCGTAGGATGAGGGGCCCATGCGGGGCGATTAAAAGGCCGGCAACCCAGCATCCAGGCAGAATATGTCAGCGTTCAATGAGGGATATAACCACCGCATTGCTGGAAGGTAGAGGTAAACATCTTTAGAGGTTTATTTCTGGTTGAAGTGATGACATCAGCGCATCTCTCTACAGCAGAAAAGTGCAGGGCACCATGGTGATGCCCATACAGGATAGTAGGACCTCAGTCATCAGGGTTGAATGATGCTGGGTATATCTGAGGACATTAAGTGGTGGAATGAAATTATTTTGGGGTAAAGAACAGCGGAGATAACCCCCTTTAGGGAACTATTTACCCTTGCTATGGGACAATATTACAGGTTTTAATGAATGTTTTGCATTGCAATAACTGCTTTAAATAAACAACAGACAATAACTACTTTAAGTGAACAATAAGAAAGCAATAAAAAGTGATCATACAAATAATAACAAACACATTAGGTATTCTTAAAGCCCAACATATATTGAGCATCATAAAATTAAATACAATAGATAATAAATAATTAACAAATATGTAATTAAAATTCAAAGCAGTACAATAATGTGGGTTTGATTGTGTGTCTTGTATTGCAGTAACCACTTAAAGTGAACAATATATTCTATTTAAAATGACATCAGTAGAAAAAGATTGAATTTCTTCTCATCCTTGAATCTCCTGTAGTGGAAAAGAAAAGGTCATTAAACTTGAATGCAAACGATGTCCATGCTAAGCACAAGTCAGGATAAGCCTGTGAAATCAATGGATCTTTTAGCTTATAGGGAGAATTAATGTACTGGACTCAAGGTTGAAGGATATTATATCTACTGCAATATCTATGTCTATTGATTGAGTGGTTCATGCAATTGTATGAATTAGATTGATTACATGTTAACTAAAGAAAAGTCATGTAACATACTGTCTATATACTCACAGACTCCTCTACTGACTGAGAGACCAGCCATCATTTTTCAAGGACCAGAAAATGTATTATCTCTGCAAGGGTGAAAATCTGTTAACCTCCCTGGCGGTATGATTATGTCAGATTTTTGATGCTCAAAGCGGTACAATGGTTTGCATGGAAATTTTACATTTTATATTGTAGGCCTGTAATTCTTAGAAAAAACTCACTTAAATCTGTCCAAATAAGAGTCTAGTAGACATCCCAGGTATGATTTTTGAAACACAAAATCATAAATTATAATACAATAAATAAATATAAATAATTATAACAAATAATAATATAATAATAACAATAATAATAATAATAATATATATGTGAGATAACAATAAGTGCTGTTGCTATGCAAGAACACTTAATACTAAAAACTATTCAATAATGTAATCAAATCAAAAACACTGAAATTTGCTCAGTTGCAGAATTGTCACTGTCATTACTTTCACTGTTTGATGACGAATTTCCCCACAAATCACTATCGCTCAATTCTGCAAGTGATTCTAATTCATGTTGTTGTTTTCTAGCTTTTTTCTAAAACCACTTTTGACGTAAAGGGACACGTTTTGGTTGCTATGGACAATCTCCAGTTTCCAGGCAGAATTTTTTTTATTTATAATGTAAAACTGCATGCAGGGCACTGGACAAACCACTAGGGACAAAGGGGGTGTGAAATAGTTTGATACAGTACTGTAATCTGTAAGATTACAGTGTACTGTATGTGTACTGTGTTTTTATTTTCTTGAATTTGGCATCGAGCGGATTAGGAGACAGCTCGCACACACAGAGGGGAGACATTGCTGGATCCAGGAGACAAGGTAAATAACTTTTCCACTTTTGGTACTGAAATTTCACATAGAAGTGTTAATAGTTTATTTTTAACAATTAACAAAATGGAAAGTCAATGAACAGAAGAAAAACCCATCCTTTGCCTTCAAAACAGCATCAGTTCTTCGAGGTATTCTTTTACACAGTTTTTGAAGAAACTCAGCAAGTAGGTTGTTTTAAAAATCTTGGAGAACAAACCACCGATCTTCTGTGGATGTAGGCTGCCATATATCCTTCTGTCTGTTCATGTAATCCCAGACAGACTCAATGATGTTGAGATCAGGGGCCAAACCATCACTTCCAGGACTCCTTGTTCTTCTTTACGCTGAAGATAGTTCTTGATGACATTGACTGTATGTTTGGGGTTGTTGTCCTGCTGAAGAATATTTATGGCCAATCACATGCCTCCTTGATAAAATGGCATTATGATAAGTATCTGCCTGTATTTCTCAGCATTGGGGACACCATTGATCCTGACCACATCTCCAACTCTTTCTGCAAAATTGCAGCCCCAAACTTACATGGAACCTCCATCGTGCTTCACTGTTGCCTGCATACACTCATTATTGCACCGCTTTATAGTCAAATTTTGACTCATCAGTCCAGAGCCCCTGCTGCCATTTTTCTGCCCCCCCCCCCCCCCCAGAGCCAATGTTTTTGTGCACAGTTGGGTTCCTTAGCCTTGTTTCCCCATCAGAAGAATGAATTTTTGGCAGCAATTTTTCCATGAAGACCAATTTTGGCCAGACTTATCTAGAGAGTAGATAGGTGTATCTGGTCCCACTGGTTTCCGGCAGTTCAGTGCTGATGGCACTGCTGGACATATTCCAATGCCGAAAGTTAACGTGATATGTCTTTTATCTGCTGCTTTAAGTTTCCCTGGCCAACTGCTGTGTCTACAGTCCTCAACATTGCCTGTTTCTTTGTGCTTCGTCAAAAGAACTTGAACAGCACATCTTGAAACCCCAGTCTACTTTGAAATCTTTGCCTGGGAGAGACCTTGCTGATACAATATAACTACCTTGTGTCTTGTTGCCGTGCTCAGTCCTGCCAAACTGTCTTCCACAACCTCACCTTAGTAGCAGAGTTTGGCTGTTCCTCACCCAGTTTTGAGACTTCTACAGTTTCTGTTTCAATTAATGATTGTGTGTGAAATTGATGATCATTAGCACCTGCTTGGTATAACTGGTTAAACATACGCCTGGAAAAATCCTACAAAATCCCCAACTTGGTGCAAGTATACAAAGGCCCGAATTCACAGAGCACTTACGCCGACGTATAACAAGTAAGTAACCGACGTAAGTGCAAATATGCGCCATCGTATCTGTGCGCCAGACCCACAAACAGAGATGCGCCTAAAACCAGGCTACACCCCACCAACGTAACTTGCTTATGCCGGCATAGGGTGGGCTTACATTTAGGCTGGGTGCATGGTGCCGCTCCCATTGATTAGCCATTCAAACATGCAAATGAGGTAAATACGGCGATTCACGAACGTACGTGCGCCCGACGCAGGCTACGCGTTGTGCGCGTAAGTTGTACGTCCAGCGTAAAGTTATTCCCCATAAAGGAGGTGTAACTCAGCAACAGACATGCTGGGCGTAGGTTACATTAACGGCGTCCACAGTGATCCAGCATATATTAGGCAGTTGTTCCGACGTGGTTGTGAGCATGCGCAGGCAGATGCGTTCACGTCACGGCGCATGCGCAGTTCGTTATACGTACTTGTCTGGCCCTCGGCCCATCGTTTGCATGGGGTCACGCCTCATTGCATGGATCACGCCCACTTCCACCTACACCGGCCTGCGCCTTTGAAACCCACGCCACGCTGGTGCAACGTTGGGAGAACTGGCTTTATGAATTCCATGCTTGCCTCTCTGCGCTGCGTTGGTGTAGCGTACTGGCTTTTTGAATTCCATGCTTGCCTCTCTGCGCTGCGTTGGCGTAGCGTACAGGGGCTACGGCGGTGTAATGTGCGCCTGCTGTCTGTGAATCCGGGCCAAAGTTTGCAAACTGATGCTGGTTTGAAGTCAAAGGGTAGGCACAGCAAATATTGATTTGATTTAAACTGTCTTTTGTTCACTCACTTTGCATTTTGTAAATTGATTAAAATAAATGATTAAAATACATATTTTTTAAAGCATTCTTACTTTACAGCATTTCCTGCCTAAAATGTTTGCACAGTACTATATATCAGCCAATGGGCTCCTCAAAAGTTAAACTGTAATGGCTTTACTGCAAGATTTAAGATGATGTTATGCTCAGTCATCCTTTTAAATACTTGATAGGTAAAATATCAAGTTTCTGTAGGATTAGGGTATTTTTTGGTAACACTCACCATATATAAACCTGTTCCCTTTTTTAGAACTTAACCGCTTCAGCCCCGGGCCATTTCGCTGGCCAAAGACCAGGCCACTTTTTGCGATTCGGGACTGCGTCGCTTTAACTGACAATTGCGTGGTCGTGCGACGTGGCTCCCAGACAAAATTTATATATTTTTTCCCACAAATAGAGCTTTCTTTTGGTGGTATTTGATCACCTCTGCGGTTTTTATTTTTTGCGCTATAAACAAAAATAGAGTGACAATTTTGAAAAATATTCTATATTTTTTACTTTTTGCTGTAATAAATATCCCTAAAAATTATATTAACATTTTTTTTGCCCTCAGTTTAGGCCGATACATATTCTTCTACATATTTTTAGTAAAAAAAATGCACAATAAGCGTTTATTGATTGGTTTGCGCAGAAGTTATAGCGTCTAAATTTTGGGGGTAGTTTTAAGGCATTTTTATTAACCTCCCTGGCGGTATGATTCTTTCAGATTTTAGGTGCTAAAAGCGGTACCATTATTTGCAAGGGAATTTGGCGTTTTATACTGTAGGCTTGTAATTCTTAGGAATAACTCACTGAAATCTATCCAAACAAGAGTCTAATAGGCATCCTGGGTATGATTTTTTTTTTTTTCTTATTAAAAATTATAATATAATAAATAATTATAAAAAATTATAACAAATAATAATATAATTATAGTAAAAATTATTCAATAATGTAATCAAATCAAAATCACTGAAATTTGCTCAGTTGCAGAATTTTTGCTGTCATTATTTTTTTTTTTTTTATGACGAATTTCCCCACAAATCGATATCGCTAAATTCTGCAAGTGATTCTGATTTATTATCGCTGTTTTTTAGCTGCTCTAAAACAATTTTTGCCATAAAGGGACACTTTTGGTTGCTATGGGCAATCTACAGTTTGCAGGGAGAAAGAACAGTTTTTATTATATAAAAGGACATGTAGTGTACAGGGCAGACCACTAGGGACATGGGGGGTGTGTATTTTTTACATACAGTACTGTAATCTATAAGATTACAGTGTACTGTATGTATAGTGTTTGTTTACTTTTTTAAATTTGGCGCCGTTCCCCCCCCTACGTCGCGACGCTCGCAGGGAAGGGAATCGGCGGAACACACAGCATCAGGCGGACATCCGCCCGCCGTGTACTGCGGGGATTCATCGCTGGATCGCAGAGAAAAGGTAAGTAAACTTTTTTCTGCATCCAGCGAGGCAAGTCCGTGTGTGGCACGGGGTTACCGATCGTAGCTTTAAAATCTCACCCCGTGCCACACACGGGAAGACCGACATTATGGAGGACACATCGGACACTTTTAACACCATTTTGGGACCATTGTCATTTGTACAGTGATCAGTGCTATAAAAATGCACTGATTACTGTAAAAATGACACGGGCAGTAAAGGGGTTAACCACTAGGTGGCGCTAAAGGGGTTAAGAGTGACCTAGGGAGTGATTCTTACTGTTAGGGGGCGTGGCTACCAGTGGCATGTCATGATCACGGAAACGGTGAGATCAGTGACATGTTTACAAAGGCACCCCCCTGTTCTGCCTTTGCCGATCACAATCGTGGGCCGCCCTGGAACATCGAGTTCCCAGGACCCGCAAGCACACTTGCGAGGGAAATTTAAAGGGACGTACAGGTACATCCATTTGCCTGCCCGTGCCATGTTGACGACGTACATCTGTGTGCAGCGGTCGGCAAGTGGTTAAACTGGTAGAAAGGCCTTTGTCTAAGGCCGTCGAAATCGGCGACCCGCCCGTCGGGAATGGCAACCAGCCATTCATCCAGGCGGGCCGTCGAGCAAATAGAGAGCGTGCTCTCTATTTCTGCTCGACGGGCTTCCCGACGGGATGCTCGCCGAGAGCGTACACACGGCCGAGGTCCTCGCTGGAATGCAGCTTCCAGCGAGGTTCTCGCTGGTTTCCAGCGAGAACCTCGGTCGTGTGTACGCTGCTTAACTCTTGTTAAAAATGTTTTCTCTCCTCCTACCTATCCTCCTAACTGGTATAAAAAAAAGATTTGTGTACTTACCAATTGATTTGCTTCTCTCCGATCATGTGATCCTGCATCTCAAGCTCCCTTATGTCAGTGAATGGCTGCTGTCACAGATAGCCTGTAATTCCCTTTACAGATCCTTCTATATCAATACCCTCTAGAATACAAGTCATTACAGAATGTTCTGTCATAGATCATTATAATAACAGCAAACATCTGCAGTAAATATTGACTGAATCGTGTCAAGTACATAAAACAAGTAGACTTAAAATTAAAAGTTGCAGTCAAGGACAGGAGATTTCTTTGTCACAGAGTTATATTTAATGTCTACCTATGATATTCATTAGTACACAAGAAAAAACTTTTTTTTTTTTCCATAAATAGCTTTCTTTACCTTGGTGCAGTCCTCCTTCACTTACCTTATCCTTGAATTTTGCTTTTAAATGTCCTTATTTCTTCTGAGAAATCCTCACTTCCTGTTCTTCTGTCTGTAACTCACCACCATAATGCAAGGCTTTCTTCCTGGTGTGGAGAAAGCCTCTTGAGGGGGGAGGGGGCGAGCAGAGGTGTCAGGACGCCCACTAACACACAGCTCCTTTCTCTATATGCAAAGTAGAGAGTGTCCTGACTTGCCTGCTCGCCCCCTCCCCCCTCAAGAGGCTTTCTCCACACCAGGAAAAAAGCCTTGCATTATGATGGTGAGTTATAGACAGAAGAACAGGAAGTGAGGATTTCTCAGGAGAAATAAGGACATTTAAAAGCAAAATTCAAGGATGAGGTAAGTGAAGGAGGACTGCACTATGGTAAAGGAAGCTATTTGGGGGGGGGGGGGGTAATTCCTTTACAACCCCTTTAATGAGCATCCATGTACCTTTTGTTTTTCTGCAACAAACCCTGGCCTCTGTCTGCCAAGCTCAACCATTCTGAGAGTATTGAATGACAGCCCCACCTGTGTATTGTTGAGGAAAGTGGAAAAATAGCACTGGACCCATAGGGTTATATCATTGTTTTTACTATCTTATAGTATCAATGTGGATGTAAATAATTTGGTTCCCAGGCAGGCAGCTTCTACACCCCAAAAGATTTGCACAGTCTCTTTGTCTTGTAGTGTAATGTAACAAACCAGAAAATTGGAGCACCACACCACTGATAAGAGGTCTAGATACAACTTTATTTCAATAAAAGTTCAGGGGGGGTCAATTCAAAAAGTAGCCACCACTTATTGGGGGTCCAAGAGCATTGGTGGTGATTGACAACAATGTGATTAGGCTAGAAGTGAACTGGACCAGTATTATTATTATTTTTCAATGTGATGGCAAGAAGCTGATTGTGTTTGGTCAGTAAGGTGGCGTACACACGACCGAGGTTCTCGCTGGAAACCAGCGAGAACCTCGCTGGAAGCTGCATTCCAGCGAGGACCTCGGCCGTGTGTATGCTCCTGGCTCGCCCCGCCCGTCGGGAATCCCGTCGAGCGAAAAGAGAGCACGCTCTCTTTTTGCTCGACGGCCCGCCTGGATGAATGGCTGGTTGCCATTACCGACGGGCGGGCCGCCGATTTCGACGGCCGGCAGAGAACCTTGACGGGCGGAACGATGTGTTCTGCCCGTCGAGGTTCTCTGCCGTGTGTACACGGCTTAAGAGTGCTCATCATAATGATGGGCCAATAGGAACTTGGGGAGGTAGAGCCAACACTTCCAGAAACATTGCAGTCTGCCGTGATAATTTATACATGAATATAATGGGAATTTAACATGCCAGGAAGATCATACATTAATATTCTCATCTTCACATTGCTTTTAACCATTTTAACCATTGCCATTCTGTGTCTAGCTGAAATTTACATTCTGCTATTACCGTAATTTTAAGAGGGGAGTTTAAGGAAAAAAAATTCACAGCCCTCTTTACAGTACACAGCCCACCTCCCCAGTACACAGCCCCCCATTCATTATACGTCCCCCCCATCCAGTACACACCCCCATCCATTATACAGCCCCCTTCCCCAGAATACAGCTCCCGTCCATTATACATTCCCCCATGCAGTACACATCCCCCTATCCAGTACTCAGCCCCCCATCCATTATATATCCCTCATCCAGTACAAAGCCCCCATCCATTTTACATCCCCCATCCATTATACAGCCACCCTCCCCAGTATACAGCCCCCATGCATTATACATCCCCCATCCATTATACATCCCTCCCATCCAGTACACAGCCCCCTGCACTCCCAGAAGACCCCCAGTCTCCTGGGACAGTGCTGCCAGCATTCTCTACAGTTAAGTAAAAAAATAAATCACTGTCAGCCCCTTCCACACTGCTCCTCCTGTATCACTCCCATCGCAAAATGAAGCTTCCATCTACCTCAATAGCTCCGTTCTTTTCACTGACCTGGTCACATGACTACTCTCCTCTGATTTTACACAGATGGTCATGTGACCACTCTCCTCCTCCAATCAAAGCTACACTCAGAGGAGGAGGAGAGCAGCCAGAAAAAACAGAGCTATAAAGATATTTACAAGCTTTGTTTTACAATGACACTGACACAGGAGGAGCGATGTAGAAGGGGCTGGCAAGTGGCTTTTTTTTTCTCAACCTTAGACTATGCAGGGAGCATTGTTCCAGGGCCATGGAGGGCGGACCGCCCGATCCCCACCCCCTATTGGTAAAACATGATATCGGCGTATAACATGCAGGCACTGTTTACCATCTGTTTTCAGAGGAAAAAAGTGTGTGTTATACGCTGATAAATACTGGACTTGTATTATAGTATATTGCTTTTAACCTATACCTGTTATTCTTTTGTCTATATCATTGAGATAGATTTACCTTCCCATTGTTTTGTCTGATCAGAGAGCTGAAGTTTTTTTTATGACTGTGGTTTGTCTGGGAGTGAAAGTTTCCCCTTTCATCCATGTGTCTCTCATCAGTTCTTAATTGAATAATTGCTCCCCCACCCAATATCCCTATAAATTCTCCTTGCCTCCCTTGGCTTGTAGTGTAATGTAACACTCCTTGGCTTGTAAGCATAGTACACATGGGCTGAATACCGGGTGACATTGGTCGGTCCAATAAAAACTGCCCAACATTTGGCCCGTGTGTATAGTAGCTGGTCCGACAGAAGCCGGCTGTGGAAAATCAGCAGCTGACCAGCCCCAGATCAGCTCTCTCAGCCAATAGCTGAGAACGCTGACCTGATTGTTCTGGCGGGGGGCCGTCCCACTGTCAGGACACAATACCTTAGTGGGGAGATCCATGTACTAACATTAGATTGTTAGTACATTGGCTCCGACCAGAGCTGTCAGTTTTTTTTTCATTCAACCTGCAGGGTTGAACAAAAAACAAGGTGATATTGTGTTCTATGCTTTAGTGTAATGTAATAAAAATGGAAAATTGAAGCACTACACCACTGCTAAGTGAAACCCATTTCTACGGAGCCGATGTCAGCGTGTGGTGGCACTTCCTAAAGGGGAAACTTGTTCACCTGCAGGCGGACCCCGCAAATGCATGCACGATTTTGGGTGATCATATAAGTGAGCAAGCTACATGTGGTTTGTTGTTCTTTAGACAAGCTGTGATTGCTTATCCAGCTCTTTCTATGCTAATTCTTATTAATTCCCCACTTTTCCTACCACTAGTAAAACCATATTTACTACTTTTAGATCATGGTATTGCTCCTTAGTGAGGTGCTTCCAGCCCTAACGATCACTGTTAGTGTGCACTCTTGTAAAAGATTTGGCTCTCCCCTTGGGTCCAATGGCAAACAGGATTTAGAAATGTTTTTAATATTAAGTGGCTTGAATGATTTAAACAAGGCACTTGTCTTGAACCGAGAATGTTTAAACAATGGACTTATATATCACCTTAATTTATAATGTTTTTTTAAGAATATATACTGATAGTTGTACTTTATTTCAAACATAATATATATCGCTATTCAATACACCCCACAAGAAAAAACAGCTGAAACGCATTGGGTGTTTTTCTGTGTACAACAAGTTACACAATATTATGTTTTGTGAAAACACTATTGCGTGTATTCTTTATGTACAAATGGGATATTGAACTGAGTGTGCTATATTACTAAGCTGTAAATGTTTTAAATATTATGCTTTACGATTGTTATGAATAAAATATACAATTGTTTTATCATACAATATCTAGTGGCACTGTCTTTCTATGTATATACCAATATAGGGTTGATGGTAAGCTCAAAATGTCATTAACACCTCCTTGTGTTGCAATTGCACCACTGCTAGGAGGTCCAGATACAACTTTATTTCAATAAACGTTGGGGGGGGGGCAATACAAAAAGTAGCCTAGGCTTATGGGGTCTAATTAATATTATCATAAATATATTTTTTTTTCCAATGCGATTGCGAGCATAGGTCTTGTCAGAAGCTGATTGTGCTCAGCCAGTAAGATGGGCCAATAGGCACATAGGCACCTGGGAAAGGAGAGCCAGTGATGAAAACTTCCAGGAGCATGGCACTATTCCATGACCCTTTTTAGTGTAGCCCTCTGGTCCTAAACTGGGGCTATAATGTAAATTTTGCTTTTGGCTGGGCCGTAGACAGCTCAGACTGATTGTTCAGTTTATATGGTCTTTCCCTGATCTCAAATAGATTGTTTATTTCTCACTGTCGGCAGTAGGTGTCACTGGTACCACAGCTCAGTATGAGAAGTACAACTATGTTGAGCTATGGATAATTATTCTTCTTCCAGCCAGCCTAGTAGGAGGTTCTTAGCTGCTGTGCATTCAGGGAAAGGATATGTATTTGGGATGGGCTATTTTTTTTTACCTCAGGCCCTCCTGGCCTGGGGACATGCTGCTGCAGTAAGCACTGCAAGTAGACCCAGAAGCCTGTCTGGTGTCTACTATTCCTGAGGTGGTTCTTAGGGTGTCCTGACTGGCGTGGAAGAAGCCAAGCTAAGCTGAGAAGATCCAGGGGAGGACCCTTTCTGGAGAGAGCCAGGATGAAGGTTGGTCTCTTAGGAGGGCCTGGTGACTTGTTTGAAGGATGCACTCACATCTAAATGTATGTGCTTACAGTGTTGCCGAGTCGGCTTTAAGGTAAAGGTGTTTGCAGTATCGCTGGGTTGGCTTAAAGGTTCTGGTACTGTGAAGCTGTACTTTTTCTTGGATCCAAGGAGTCTGTAAGTGATCTGCAATTGGTATTTTAAACCCCTAATTCTCTCTCATATTACCTCCTTTTAAGCTCTGCATTAAAAGCTTTGAATATATTAAAAGTGACTGGCACCCAATTTCTGTTCCAAACTTCCCATTATAGCCGTGGACTCAGCCCTGGGGTAAAATGCAAGCTCATCCCCTTCCTTTGGAGGTCCCTCCTAGCCTTCAGTAGACCATGGGGGGCGCTACACTACTGATGGTAATTTCTACATAAATGGAATAGGAATTTAACATGTCAGGTAGATCATACATTAATCTTCTCATCTTCTCTACTATTCTCCTTCACATTGCTTTTAACTATTGCCCTGCTGTGTCAGGCTGAAATTGTCATCCTCCAATTACTTGTATTATGATGGTACATTGCTTTTAACCTACAGTACACCTGTTATTCTTTTGTCTATATTATTGAGATAGATTTACCATCCCATTGTTTTGTCTGATCAAAGAGCAGAAGTTACCTTTATGACTGGTTTGTCTGGGTGTGAAAGTTTCCTCTTTTAGCCATGTGTCGTTCATCAGTTCCTAAATTAATAATTGCTCCTCTACTTAATATTCCTAAAAATTAGGAGCAACCATTGGGGAACTGCACTCCACATGATAACTACTACCAATTTTGCCACCCCCGAAGTAAAATTTACTGGCAGAAAGCCAACATTTACAAACTGCACCAATTTTTTACTGGCAAATAATCATGAAATTTACTGGCAGAGCTGGCTTTTTTTACTGACACTGCAAACATGAAACTATCAATATTTAAACTAGGAACTTGGTGGTCTCAGCCCGGCTCTCGGTGGGTGTGCTATGCAAGGTACGCCTGTGCTTAGTACACCCACCCATCCCACAAAAAAAAACACCACACTTGCAAGCACATGAAATTGGTTTAAAAACACACGCACTTTGGCCATGCGGTCTCCTAAAATAAAGAGAGGCGAAGGACCTACGGGGCTGGCTGGGTGGGCTAGGCCCCCTCACTCCCTCATAGGGGACCTATTTGGGCTCCCAGTTGGGCTCCCAAGAGGAGCAGGTAGGATGGGGTGAGTGGGAGGCCCCCCCTCACACCCGCCATTGCCACCAGGGGCATGGAGAAGGATGGCGATTGCCTCCGGGGGAGGTTCTGCCTACTCCTGCAGTCCGCCTCCTCTCTCTTGAGTTCACGCACACAAAAAAAAAAACTAGGAACGTGTAGCTACAGTATACCGCATTGCTCTTTACATCAGAGTTCCCCCCTTTAACTGTAAGCTGGGAATCCTGCAGACTCTGATGTAAAGGGGACTGCTGGAAACTCTGTGGGGGGGTGTGGGGGGGACTCCGGTGATCAGAGACCACCTTCTGCAGAGTGAATACACTAAGGTAAGGGAGGGAGGGTTGCTGATATAAGGGGGAACCTTTATATCAGTGCCCCCTTACATTATTGTATTCACTCCCCCCTTACATCAATGACCCCCTCTTCAGACTGGCCTGGTGGCACTGTCACTGATCTCCTCTCAGGTGACCATGCAGGGCTCAGTCAGACAGTTCCATGTTTGTGGCTCTGTTTTCTCCAATAGTCTCCTCCCCACAGTCCACATACGTCTGACTTCTCCCATAATCCCCATCCCGGCATCAATCTCACTCTTGACTCCTCTCCAGACTCCCCCCTTGGAGACTGCATACATGATAAAAACAAGATATGGTGAGAGGATGTGCACAGGATACAGGAGATGGTCAGAGGATGCGCACAGGACACAGGAGGTGGTCAGAGGATGCGCACAGGATACAGGAATTAGTCAGAGGATGGTGGACAGAATACAGGAGGTGGTAAGAGGATGCGCACAGGATACAGAAGGCAGTCAGAGGATGGCGGACAGGATACACAAGGTGGTCCGAGGGTGGCGGACAGGATACAGGAGGTGGTCAGAGGATGGCGGACAGGATACAGGAGGTGGTCAGAGGATGGCGGACAGGATACAGGAGGTGGTCAGAGGATGGTGGACAGGATACAGGAGGTGGTCAGAGGATGGCGTACAGGATACAGGAGGTGGTCAGAGGATGGCGGACAGGATACAGGAGGTGGTCAGAGGATGGCGTACAGGATACAGGAGGTGGTCAGAGGATGGCGGACAGGATACAGGAGGTGGTCAGAGGATGGCAGACAATGCACAGGGGATAGCAAGGCAGAGATTGTAAACATCTGTAATTCTGTACAATCACACCACTGCCATTCTTGTCTGATAACTGCTGCCTGTGCCTGCTTGTAGGCATCATATAAATAACAACCAGCCCAAGTGATGAATGGATGGATGGATGTTGCAGCCAGGCCAGGTGTCTGATGGTGGTACTCTCTCTAAGTTTAAGTTAGTGTATGTATGTATATGCACTCCACTCACTCACTAGACAGGGGGCTGCCACCAGGGCACTGATCAGGGTGCCTTGTGTGTCCGTCCGGGGGAAGGGTGGCGGGTCAGCTCTGTCCATCCTTCTCTCTTGCGGTGATGGTGCATTGATGCCGCCAGTCTTCTGGCTCCGCTGTATTGTCCACACACTAAACAGGCTACTCCACCATTAGCCCGCTCTGCTCAGCTCCTGGCGGGAAATGCGGCCTGCGGCATGACATCATCAGCAGGCGGGGTGGGCCGGGCGGCATGGATCATCTCTGGGAATTACGGAGCTGCAAATGCATAGTTCACACCCGTGATGAGCGCAGCCATTTTTACTGACACTTTTAGACTTCTACAGCCTTTACGGGCAGAAGAAAAAGTGCCTGCTTTTATGGGCTGCCCAAAAATCTACAGGGGGTTGTCAACACTGACTACTTCCAAAGTGATCGTTTATAAATAAGTGTAATAGCAGTTTACCAAAGGCAGAAATCAGAAAGTATCTACAAACAACTCCAGACAGACTGTAAGTGAACCTGTTTTTCCCCATCCAGCTCTTAATTACCCAAGACTGATTCCTATACTCTCCACCCTATAATATGCTTCCTCTACCTTGCCTTCTCACAATAGTGTGTTCTCTTTTCTTAAATGATCACACATTTACTAACATTTTTCACCGCACAAATTATATATATTGCCCTTACTCCTGCCCTTTCCCTGCACTCATCACCCCCTACCATGCATATTAATATGGGTTAAAGTTTCTAAAAAAGGTAAATCAGAAGGATCTTAGAGTTCAGCTGTAATGTTTATTTAGGGGTTAATGTACAGTAGATGCAATTTCTGGGAGACCCTACTGGCCTCCAGAAGGTGTACCTGGTTGCAATTGTAATTTTCTGTTCCAACGCTCTTTTCCTTTTTTTTTCTTTTTTTTTTTTTGTTTACAAACTTTTATTAAATAAATAAATGGTGGTACAAATCCATATAGTTAAGGCATATACAAAAGGAAGGAGCTGCGGTGGCTCAACGCGATTGGCACTGCGCTGACAAGCCATTCACCTCTGCAGCTAAGGGTTCGGATCCCAGTCTCGGCTGCATGTGAATTGAGTCTGGTGGTCTCAGCCCGGCTCCCGGTGGGTGTGCTGTGCGAGATAAGCCTGCGCTTAGTACGCCCACCCCCCTCCCACAAAAACCACCACACTTACACTCACTCGAAATTGGGTTAACATGCACGCACTTTGGCCATGCGGTCTCTAAAAAAGAGAGGCGAAGGACTAACGGGGCTGGCTGAGCAGGCTAGATCCTCTCACTCCCTCCAAGGGGTGTCCCTCTGCCCCGTTGGGCTTCAAAGCGGAGCAGGTAAAGCGGGCTGTGTGGGAGGACCCCCTCACAACTGCCATTGCCACCCGGGGGCATAGAGAAAGATGGCAGATTGCCTCTGGGGGAGGTCTGCCTACTCCCAACTCCTGCAGTCCGGCTCCTCTCTCGAGTACACGCACAAAAATACACTTAAAAAAAAAAAACAATAAGAAGTCAGTCTGAATACACACATTAGTAGGGCGCATAAAGGCAACAGATAATTTTACATATTCTCAGAAAAATTAGACCAGAGTGATAATGTCTCAAACAGGAATTGAACTATATTGACTAAAATATGACATGCAAGGGGAAATTAGATAGGGTTAAAGAACAGGGTATCTTTTCCAAGGTCATTGCCATCATCATCTCTGAGATATAATTTTCCAATATTTCTGATCTACTTTCTCCTCCCTAAAACTAAAAGATAGATACAAATGTGTTGACACAGCTACATTTTTCTTCACTCTGTCTTCTTTTAGATAGCAATCGTTATTTGAAAAGCCTAATGTTTTTAAGTCAGTAGAATTGAATTTATTGTAGGAGAAAATGAAACACATTTTAATTCAGTAGGTTATGGATATGTTCCCTCGTTGATGCAATTAAATGATTATGGGTACGTAATTTCTAGGATGAGGTGTATTCGTTAGCCTCGCATTCAAAGAAGTAACATAATTAATTATAACCCAAGATCAACATAACAGCTACTATTGATTTTCTCATTGCTTGACTAGCATTTACTTGCACTATTGTTTCACTTTCAAAATAAAGTTATTTCTGGAGGCATGATGTAGATTCAACTACCTTTGTAAGAAATTAAATATTGCTTTTCACAGCAGAACAATTCCCACTTAAAACCTAAAAAATCATTTCATTGGAAAATATGAAAAAAGTTGCTTACTCTCAGCTGCCAAAAAAATGTCACTGGAATCTTAATCAAAACAGGGAGATTTGTGTGTATTATTTAATTGGAACACTTAACATTATCTTGGAGTTTATATGGTGGCAATCAATATTGTGAATGCTTCATGTCATTATAAGTAAAACTATGAAAAATGTAAACCAATTTTCTACAATTATTTGTGATATTCAACCAGGCTTATTATATAAGGCAGCAAGTGAAACAATACATAATAGCTTATCGTTTTATATTGTTCTGATTGTTTTAAACCTCTGAAAGGTAAAATCCATAATGTTTGTAGGGGACTTTATAATTTAGGATTGCTCTTTGGTCAAGTGAACCATTCTCCCTCCGTACTTTGGTTTCCTATACATGTATTCCTTCCCCTTTGTGTCTTGTTTGTCTTATCATTTCCTCCATTGTGTGTTTGGTTAGGTTTTGCCTGTATTGACTCTCTGTTCCATTTACAGTGCCTTGAAAAAGTATTAATACCGCTTGAAATGTTCCACATTTTGTCATGTTGCAACCAAAAACGTAAATGTATTTAATTGGGATTTTATGTGATAGACCAACACAATGAACAAAAAGAAATGGCTGAACACCACAGTAATGTTTAAAGATCCTTTATTGGACATCCCAAGTAACACCACAGGACCAGAATGCCTGGTAGACACATTTCACACAGTTTAGATGTGCTTAACCCCCCTGGTGGTATTCCAGAGTCAGGCTCGGGGTAAGATTTCAGGACCAAAAGCGTTATCCCCGAGCCAGACTCGGGATCGCCTCGCAGTGTCCACAGGCATGGTTTACTCACCTTGTCCCTGGATCCTGCGATGCATCCCGCTGTGTGAGAGAGCGGCTTCCTCGCTCGATTCACACAGTGCCTGTGTGCCGCCGATCTTCGTTCCCTGCGATGTTACGACGCACGGGGGCGGAGAACGGCGCCAAATTCAAAAAAGTAAATGAACACATTTCATACAGTATACTGTAATCTTACAGATTACAGTACTGTATGTAAAAAATACACACAAGATAAGCCACTGGCGCATGCCCGCAGGGGCGTACCACGCAGCGATTGGTGGTGTGGTGTGTTAGTCAGACACATGGAATCTCTGATCTAGGTAAAGAGCCAATGAGCTGTGTCCAATCATTGGAGACCACCAGGCATGCCCACTGGGGACCACCAGGTGAGTTCACAAGGGATGCTAATCAGTGCACATAAGGATGGCAGTCTGTGCCCATCAGTGATTTCCTGTCAGTACCTCCTGATCAGTGCTGCCTATTAGTGCCGCCCATCCCTGCCCATCAGTGTGGCCTATCAGTGCCCACCACTGCCACCTATGAGTGCCCATCAGTGCCACCTATGTGTGCCCACCAGTGCCGCCTATGAGTCCCACCAGTGCCACATAGCAGTGCCCATCAGTGCTGCATATCAGTGCCACCTACCTGTGCCCATTAGTGCTGTTTATCAGTGTCACCTATCAGTGCCCATCAGTGCTGCATATAAGTGCCTCATCTTTAGTGCCCATCAGTGCCACTTTATCAGTGCTCATCAGTGAAGGAGAAAACTTACTTATTTAGAACGTTTTGTAAAAGAAACAAAGAAAATTATTATAATTTTTTTACAAAACTTTCAGTCTTTTTTTTTTTTTATTTGGAGCGCAAAAAATAAAAACCCCAGTGGTAATCAAATCCCACCAAAGAAAGCTCACAATTTGGGGAAGAGGGTGAAAGTGCCCTGTATTGAAATGGTTAATGCGATCAATTAATTAAGGTAAAAAAATGTTTAGGTTTAGTAACATTTAATGGAACACCAAGGCAATTTATGTCTCAATAGCCATGCTTCTTTTCTTTAATATTTTATAAAGTATTTCATGGAAACCATTTCATGTTGAACATAAAATGGTCTCTCTAAAATTCTTCTGCACAGCATATCACAAAATATAATACAATGCTTTGTAAATAATTGATTTAATTCACATTTATTTTACTGATTCATATTTAATTAGCTTTAAGAACATCAAAAGGGTTTTTGTCCAGCACCATACTTAAATAACTTTGAAGTTTTTCTATCTTATTAAAGATTGCAGATTTCAGCAGATTTAATTGTAAACAGCAGTAAACATCATCAGCATAACAGTAGGACTTACAAAATAGACTCAATACAATGACAAACATGGTCATCTACTCTTTTGAACTTCAACAGACTTTCCCAGTTGACTTCAACCAGTCAGGGGTTAATTATCACAAAAAATATCAGTTTTAGTGGTAAATATATATTTTATTTTAATAGTAAGACATAATACAAATAATAACAAGCGTTTACAATATTGAGTGTAACATGTTGACATAAATTGTCTTGTTAAATAGCATGACATAAGTTTAACAGTAGTATAACAAACTTATCTATGTTGAGTATTCAACAATTTTTATCATGTAATTTCAAAAAGGACTGAAAGAACAGAGATAATTAAGGCTATAGATGATCATTTACAAGATATAATTTTATAAGAAACAGAAAAGAGGAAAGAAAAAGGAGAAAAAAGATTAGTGGGGAAGAGGGAAAAGAGGAATCGAAGACCGGGCGGGCCGAATATATACCATCTGTGAAAAGGGCAACCTAAGCAGGGCATCAGGGTTTGGTCTGAGGTGTCAATAAAGATTTTAATGAATCAGATGAAGAGTAATCAATCCAAAGCAGCCACAGGAACTTAAATGTATCATACAGTATGTGTCAGAATCCAGGGCTAACATCTCCTCCATTCGCATGATATCGTTAACCGAAGAGACCCATAATGATAATGGAGGGGTAGTAGAAGATTTCCAGAACATTGGAATAAGTTGCCGTGCGGCTGATAAAAAAAAACGTAATAAAGTGCCTTTCTGTGATGTTATAGAACCAGGTAACATGGACAATAATGCTATTTCGGGTAAGGGTGTCAGGGGTTGATTATAGAGCTCACTATATATGGTAAAGACCTGAGACCAGAGCGATTGAACGGCCGGACATGACAATATCAGTTTTAGTCCAGAATGCTTTGAGACTTTTACAGTTTTGCACTGCATGTGAGCGTTGTGTTGGGTTGGTGATGTCCTCCTGCAGGGTTGTGGTTACTTCCATGATGGCAGCAGGGGTGAATCTGAACATGCAATACACCTCAGAATCACTCATGCCAAAGATGTCTATGCGTGTGCAGTATATCCTCCTCCGTGCCCTCCTCCGTGCCCTCCTCCATGCCCTCCTCCGTGCCCTCCTCCCTGCCCTCCTCCTTCTGCGCTCATCTAAAGTCAGTAGTATAGCTATGAGCAAGGATGCCCCTGGCATGTTGGCATACAGATTGTTGTCCTGCAAGTGTGGCTGCTCAGCTCGTCCCTAACGGTGTTGCTTTAGCTGACATGTAGACGTCTTGTCCAAATTTAAAGCTGCTTTTATAAGGACTAACTTTAGACCGGACGTGCAGCTGATACACACAACGCGTAGCCTGCACCGCACAAACTTACTTTTGTGGATCTCCGTATCTCCCTCATTTGCATATTTGCATAGCAAATCAATGGTGTGTCTAGCGCATTTTTGTGCGCACGATGCACCGGTCTATCCAAATTACGTTGGTCGAAAAATTCTGGATTTCAGGCGTATATCGTTTTGGGGATGCGGCGCATAGATACGCAGGAGCATATTTAGACTTACGCCGCGCATCGCGTGAAACGCCGGCTTAAGTGCTTTGTGGATCTGGCCCCATATATTTAACCACTTAAGGACCGCCGCACAACGATATATGTTGACAGAATGGCACGGCTGGGTACATGGACGTATATATATACATCCTCTTTAAGAGCCCAGCCGTGGGTCGCGAGCGGGTGTCACACGATCGGGTCACAGGAGCTGAAGAACGGGGAGAGTTGTGTGTAAACAAACCATCCCCGTTCTTCTCTGTGGCAATGTCAGTGATCGTCTGTTCCCTGATATAGGGAACGACGATGACTGACATCACATGTCCAGGCCTGCCCCCTACAGTTAGAAACACACATGAGGTCACACCTAACCCCTACAGCGCCCCCTAGTGGTTAACCCCATTACTGCCTTTGTCATTTTTACAGTAATCAGTGCATTTGTATAGCACTTTTCGCTGTGAAAATGACAATGGTCCCAAAAATGTTTCAAAAGAGTCCGATGTGTCCGCCATAATGTCGCAGTCATGAAAAAAATCACTAATCGCCGCCATTAGTATTAAATAATTACTAATAAAAATGCCATAAAACTATCCCCTATTTTGTAAACGCTATAAATTAAGAAAACCAATCGATAAATGTTTATTGCGATTTTTTTTTTTTACCAAAAATAGGTAGAAGAATACGTATCGGCCTAAACTGAGGAAAAACATTTTTTTTTACATCTATTTTTGTTTATAGCACAAAAAATAAAAACCGCAGAGGTGATCAAATACCATCAAAAGAAAGCTCTATTTTTGGGAAAAAAAGGACGCCAATTTTGTTTGGGAGCCACACCGCAAAATTTTCAGTTACATCGACGCAGTGCCGAATCGCAAAAAAGGGGAAGGTCCTTAACCTGCATATTGGTCTGGGTCTTAAGTGGTTAATTAGATAATAATATGCTTTATTTTGTTGAGAAATAACTTTGAAAAACACCCACTAGCATTTCTAGTTGCAGCCATCTTGAGTAAAGGCAGATTCATGTAACATTTACTTCTTATCCATCTGCCCTTAGCTCAGGTATGGAGGCAGGGGGTTATGTTTAGTTGTGAAAGTTCTTCCTCCGCTCCCCCAGATGAAATAGAAAAATGCAAAGAAGGCTCCTGGGATGTATGACATCATTTTTGGCCTAGGTCAGGAACCAGAAAGCAACTGAAGAAAAAAAAGTTAAAAGTTAAAAAAAGGTCAAAAGAAGTACCGTATTTATCAGTGTATAACACGCACAGGCGAATAACACGCACCCTAATTTTAAGAGGGAAGTTTCAGGAAAGTTTCAGGAAAAAACTTTCTATGGCACCCTGTACAGCACCCGGACCCCGCCCATGACACGGACCCCCCGCACATCACACGGAACCCCTCACATCACACAGACCCCTGCAGAGCACACAGACCCCTGCACAGCACTGCACAGCTCATGGACCCCGCACATCACACGGACCCCCCCTCACATCACACGGACCCCTGCACAGCACTGCACATCACTGCACATCACACAGACCCCTTAACAGCTCTGCACATCCCTAGGACCACCTGCACTGCACAGTTCACAGCCCCCTTTCATTATAAAGTCCCCCCCTGCACTCCCAGGAAACCCACAGTCTCCTGGGACAGCATTGCCAGCCTACTCTAAAGTTGGGAGGACATTGCTGCCAGCCTCTTATTATGCACTGCTCACCCTGTGTCGCTGTCATTGTAGAACAAAGCGTCTACGTACCTCAATTGGTGCCGCTCTCTCACGGACCCGGTCATGTGAATCTCCTTTGCTGTTTCATTGATGGTCACATGACCGCTGTCCTCCTCCAATCAAAAGCTACACTCAAGGACCTGGCCATTCACGTTATGTAAAACATGATTCATCAGACAAAGCCACCTTCTTCCATTGTTCTGTGGTCCAGCTGTGATGCTCATGTGTCCGTTGTAGGCACATTTAGCTGTGGATACGGGTCAGCACGGTCATCCTGACCTGTTTACGGTTAAGCAGACCCATACACAACAAACTGCAATGCCTATTTATTCTGTTTTCAATACACCAACTTCGGGGGCAGCATGTTTATTTGCTGCCTAATATTTCCTACTGACTTTCAGATACCATTGTAACGAGATAATCAATGTTATTTACTTAACCTGTCAGTGGTTATAAAGTTCTGGCTGATCGGTGCATGCACTGGCACATCCAGAACAACCACATTTACAATTCTCAATTTTGTTTTGTACATATTGTTGTAAGCACAGCCAAGGAAGCAGAGAACTGACATGATATTCCTTTGCGTTACCTGTGCGAGCATCTCTTAACCTTCGGAAAAGATCCCAGTCCCTAAAAGCTTGCAATTATTTATAATTTTACCAGCCAGCTATTGAATGTATCATTTTTGAGTGACTTCATATGTCCTGATTTAATTATGTTTTTGTTCTCATTGCTGTTCTGTGGACTAACAGGCAATCATCCTATTGCTAAGATAATATATAAAAATCATCTTTCCTTATCTCCATATTTCTCAGTGACATTGAAACTAATGATTGGCATCAAGGAGGAAAAAGGACAAAGCATATAATTTTCTTTTCCTTATAATTTATGTAACAGTAGTCGCCTACTTAAACAGACATAATGCACCATTACATCACTGTAATATAGCCATAATGGCTTATTTCATGAAAATAGACTTACATTTTAGTAGAATGAAATCAGCTTGTAATGTTTTATCAATATCACATTGGGGTTGATTTACTAAAGAAATAGAGGCTGTTTACCCAAGAAAGTGAATATTAATTTTGCATGGTTTAAGTTCACTTTGCAAAGTACGGAATATATTAGTAAGTAAGTTGAAGCTGATATTTCTTTAAATAGCCAATCACGTGCTAGCAAAAATCCAGTCTTTTGTTTAATTACCTCACAAATTGTTGGGTATTGAATATTGATAATGATTAGTGGTTTACTTAATTTGCCAATATTTACTTTGCAAAGTGAACAACCTGTATTCATTAGGTGAAGTAACAACAATGTGGCCTGCAGCTTAAAGTGTATCTAAGAGAAATGTTTTTTTACACAATAGGGAAGGATTAAAACATATTTTAGGTTATTTTTGTAGTGTGTGCCCTGCTAGGGAGATTTCCCTTAATTTCCTGTCCTAGTGATACAACAGGAAATGTGAGCAGATAGTGAACATAATTCCCATATAGCAGGGTTTGACAAATTTGCTTGGAATCTAGGAGCCAGCTAAAAAAGTTAGGAGCCAGAAAACGCGCCCCGTCCCGCCGAGCTCACGTGCAGAAGCGGATGCATAAGTGAGTAGTGCCCGCATATGTAAACAGTATTCAAACCACACATGTGAGGTATCGCCCAGATTGGTAGGGTGAGAGCAATAATTCTAGCCCTAGACCTCCTCTGTAACTCAAAACATGCAACCTGTAGAATTTTTAAACGTCGCCTATGGAGATTTTAAAGGGTAAAAGTTTGTCACAAATTCCATGAGCGGACGCAATTTTGAAGCGTGACATGTTGGGTATCAATTTACTTGGTGTAACATTATCTTTCACAATATAAAAAATATTGGGCTAACTTTACTGTTGTCTATTTTTTTTAATTAAAAAAAGTGTATTTTTTCCCCAAAAAAGTGCATTTGTAAGACCGCTGCGCAAATACGGTGTGACAGAAAGTATTGCAACGACCGCCATTTTATTCTCTAGAGTGTTAGAATAAAAAAATATATAATGTTTGGGGGCTCCTGTAACGGTCAGGGGTTAACACTGTTTACGATTTCCCATTCCACCAACCCAAGACAGCTTATCCGACACTCCAACAATCCACCAGACACGATCCATAAGAATTCCCCCAGAAAGACGAGACACAAGCTCTGTTCTCTCTGGTTCAAACAAATGAATGCTTTAATGGTAACTCAGCCTTGTTATATACAGTTTAGAAACCAAGTGAACAATGAATCAACTCCACCCACCACATTATACAAGGAACTCCAATACACATTCTTTTAGATAGTGACATTCAGATTAGTTAATTATTAGTCAATACCCAGACATTCTGACTCTGCGACAAGCTATTCACCTGATATACAAAACACATTCCTATGTCAGATGTTCTGGCATCGAATCTACAGGAGTTAGTTACTACAGCTGACAAGTCACATTCCACATCTATTATCAATAGTATTTTCACACAAAACAGTGTCATTAGCATACACAATGAAATATCTTAGGAGCAGACTTAATTAGCACCATGGACAACGGAATGCAATCACAGCAAGCCCCATAACTACAGCCAGGTAGACTTAATTAGCACCTCAACAGTCTACAGTTGTGGCCAAAAGTTTTGAGAATGACACAAATATTTGTTTTCACAAAATTTGCTGCTTAACTGCTTTTAGATTTTTGTTTCAGTTGTTTCTGTGATGTAGTGAAATATAATTACACACCTTTCATACGTTTCAAAGGCTTTTATCAACAATTACATGACATTTATGCAAAGAGTCAGTTTTTGCAGTGTTGGCCCTCCTTTTTAGGACCTGTGCAATTCGACTGGGCATGGTTTCAATCAACTTATGGGCCAATTCCTGACTGATAGCAACCCATTCTTTCATAATCACTTCTTGGAGTTTGTCAGAATTAGTGGGTTTTTGTTTGTCCACCCACCTCTTGAGGATTGACCACAAGTTCTCAATGGGATTAAGATCTGGGGAGTTTCCAGGCCATGGACCCAAAATGTCAACGTTTTGGTCCCCGAGCCACTTCGTTACCACTTTTGCCTTATGGCACGGTGCTCCATCGTGCTGGAAAATGCATTGTTCTTCACCAAACTGATGTTGGATTGTTGAAAGAAGTTGCTGTTGGAGGGTGTTTTGGTACCATTCTTTATTCATGGCTGTGTTTTTGGGCAAAACTGTGAGTGAGCCCACTCCCTTGGATGAGAAGCAACCCCACACATGAATGGTCTCAGGATGCTTTACTGTTGGCATGACACAGGACTGATGGTAGCGCTCACCTTTTCTTCTCCGGACAAGCCTTTTTCCTGATGCTCCAAACAATCAGAAAGAGGCTTCATCGGAGAATATGAATTTGCCTCAGTCCTCGGCAGTCCATTGACCATATTTTCTGCAGAAGATCAATCTGTCCCTGATACAGCTTCTTTGCTGCCCTTCTTGACACCAGGCCAGCTTCCAAAAGTCTTCGTCTCACTGTGCGTGCAGATGCACTCACACCTGCCTGCTGCCATTCCTGAGCAAGCTCTGCACTGGTGGCACTCCGATCCTGAATCCTTTTTAGGAGAGGGTCCTGGCGCTTGCTGGACTTTCTTGGGCACCCTAAAGCCTTCTTCACAAATGCAGTGGATTTTTTTTTATGGGATTAAGTTAATTTTCATGGCAAAGAGGAACTTTGCAATTAATTGCAATTCATCTTATTACTCTTCATAACATTCTGGAGTATATGCAATTTCCCATCTCAAAAACTGAGGCAGCAGACTTTGTGAAAATTAGTATTTGTGTCATTCTCAAAACTTTTGGCCATGGCTGTATGTTACACATTGAATGAGTCACTCTATTGACATGTTGGGGTCAGAATAAACAAACAACTTGTAATATTTCAAGATATCCTGCAATACATGAATTATCATTTCTCAGTCATCCTATGCCCAAAAGGGACTCCCGTTACAGCTCCAATTAGAGGGAAGGAGATGGCAGTGAAAACACTGGGTAAGCTCCATTAGAATTACTGTATTGCTGGTTTACTTGTTATGCCAACGGCCACCACAAGATGGTGCCATATCACAGAAGGAAGCTTTTTTGTCAAAGATTTTGTTGAGCCCTGATATATAGTCATGGGAACAGGTTTCCCCCCTATTGAGGAATTTTCCTGAGCTCCTACTATGGTGACAATTTTAACATTTTCTCATTGTCTCCTGGGAGATTTTGGTCTGATGTGTGTACACACGATCAAACCAAAATCCATGCGGACAGACAGCGCTGTGACGTGGCGCGACGTCCGCAAACCAGGAAGTAAATTGCGTTGAATGTGTCAAATCCATTCGACGCATGCGGGGGATTTTGGTCTGCTGGTTAGGCGTACTAACCAGCAGACATGTCCGACGGACAGGTTTC
The DNA here is from genome assembly GCA_029574335.1 of Rana kukunoris. Classification (NCBI taxonomy): domain Eukaryota; kingdom Metazoa; phylum Chordata; class Amphibia; order Anura; family Ranidae; genus Rana; species Rana kukunoris. The sequence goes on from CM056053.1 coordinate 80,731,534, forward strand.
CAGCAGACAAGTTTTAAAGCATGTTTTTAAAACTTTTGCCTGCTGGAAACCTGGCCCCTGTGTCTCAGAAATGTCAATGTAACTAGATATCGTTTTGTACCTTCCAATTTCTTTGCATCTAAGACCTCTTTAAAGGCCTAACTTTTGGGGCACAGGATTTTTGGTACAAGGTTGCCAAGGTATCAGTTGGCCAAGAACCACCTACATAAGGTATTAAAGGTGCACGTGATGGATGGATTTTTTTCAAGGTTTTTAATATAAAATTCATGAAACATGAAATGAAAAAGAAACATGAAACATGAAAGGGGAACGAAGAATGAGACAGGAAAAGCTGCATGCACCAATATAGGATACACTATATAAATTCATGCAAACATAAAAATCACGGAAAGGATTTTCTAAAACTAGAGCATGAAAAATCTGGTGCAGCTCTGCATAGAAACTAATCAGCTTCCTGGGTTTATTGTCAAAGTCTTATTGAACAAGCTGAGGTTAGAAGCAGATTGGCTATAATGCACAGCTGCACCAGATTCTGAGTGCTCTAGTTTTAGTGTTGCACTAATCCCAAAATACATAAAAAGTAATAGATAATCTAAACTGTGATTATACAAAAACTGTGTTTTTTTCAAAAATAGCAGATAACATACAATTAGCTTAATAAAGTGCAAGTGCTAAGCAAAAGTCCATGTGACCAATTGTACCATTATGAGTACTTCCACCATAAATTCCCTACGCTGTGCAACACATAAAGGCTTTCCAGAGATTATAATGAGAATTCAGACTGGGCCTGGCCAATCACTGTGGCACATGGTTCCACCATTTCCCTCACTAATGAGTCTCTAAGGATGGCAGACACATAAAGGAAATTAAAAAGTGCCAACACACTTCAGCAGTGTGAAACCCAGCATTACAAGTTTATTAAAACAGTTAAAAACACATAGATGAATTAGTAACAGTGCTGCAACTACATATCCCAGAATCCAATGTGCAAAAGCGTGCTTGCATGGTGACGTCACAACCTCCAGCTCCACCCTACATATTTGAATGCTACCCCTCTCTATTCAACACTAGAAAAAAATATTTGGCTTCAGTTTGTAGGTACTGATGTACAAAGTCCTGAGTCTTCTTTCTTTTGGATTACAGAGTTGCAGGGCCTTTCCTAGGATCCCACTGTTGTTTCCTAATGATGTGGACATGTCCCACTGGCTGTCCAGTCTTGCAGGTTCCAGAAGACACCAGCGATTTGATAATGTCAAAACGAGGGGCAGCAACAAGACTAGTTGGCCAGGGCTTGCCTGGACTTCAGAGGTGGATCACTGGTCTTCACTAGCAGAACAGGCTCGGCTGGGGATCACATGACAATAGAAAAAGGGAGTTTTTTTTTTTTTAAAGCTTTGGTATAGATGGTAAAGTCGAAGTTGGTTTAACTAAAGTTCCAAATCCAAAAGTTTACAAAAGCACAAATATTGGTTAGGTAACTAACCTGATTTTAGAATTTTCTATTAAATCTTTGGTACAACTATGACAGCTGAATTCTGACACTTTTCCCTTTTCTTATAGAAGACTTCAGTTAGAAGTCCAGACTTTTTGGTAAGCTGAAATAACGACACTGTTAGAGGACCATGAACAACATGAGCATATAGAACTCAATAATAAGCTAGCTTTAATTAACTTATGTACTTGGACATTTTTCTCTCTTTCGGGACAGCCAGCAAGCCTTGACATATGAATAAGCTTACAATAGGAGCACAGCTTGATTTACTGCCTTTTGTTCTGTGAAATTATTCTCTACCCATTCATCCATGCTTTACTTAAATTAAAGTATTGCTAGAGTTTGTAGTTCCCTTTCTAAACTCCAGGCAAACAGCAAAAATAGAGCTGCAGCTTCCATTGCTTTTAATATTCTTTCCTCCTTCCAACATGATCCTTGTCAGCAAATGTGTATACAGCATACCTGCTTGCCTCCTAGTGTTGCCCCTCCACCCCTGATGTGTGCATTTGCATGTTTACCACTACCCCCTCAGGAGCCGCTGGTAATTGATTGGGCCTGTATCTGCTTTAATACCCCCCAATAGTTTGGTCTCACTCCCCCTGACATAGCTGTGGTGCAAATGCTGGTGTGAAGGTCAATAATAAAAGATAGGTAAATAGACACAGATTATATTCACTTTACCTGTGTTGTCACCCGGGCATACACTGGTACACCTGCTTGGAGAATTAACAAGCCTCACAACAGATTGTGTTAAAGTAAAAAGGTAACTTTACTAGAACAGGTTTTATAGTTAAACATGGACTCACAATTGGTATACAGTAATGAGACAAGAGGTTATAAGTGGCAATCGCATGAGAGCCACATGTATTGCTTCAGCAGGGGTGTCTCTCCAAGTGGGACTAATGCTCAGGCAACAACCTCAGCACTGGGCACCTTCCCACTTCCAGCACACCATGTAGACACTATGAAACCCACTGTGCGGCACACTGTATTTAGCAAAAATTATATAACACAATATAATTAATTCAACATTCCCCCTACAGTCTTTAGTAAGTGGTAACAACACTGCAAGGTCTTGCGGCAAGAACACAGCACAGTCTCTGGTCTTCTTTCTTCTGCTAGCTATGGTGAAACAAAGATTGTAATCCAAAGGGTTCTGCGATCAGTAAAACAATGTAGAACAAAACAAAACAGCAGCTTAAATTGTGAAAAGTATCTGCACACTCCTTCCTAGAAACGTACTTCCAGTGGCAGTCACCAAACTATCAAATCAGGTTTGAGGCCTATGCACAGATGTCGATTGGATTGAACTGCTCTGTGGAACTAGCGGTCCCAGCAACACTATGCAGTCAGTCTAGGTGTGTGAAAGGCAGTACAAAGTTCTGGGCTTCAGCCCTCTCACTACACGATGTCCAGACAGATGGATGCCTCCCCTCCACAGGATCTCAGTCTGTTGCACAAATGACCAGGAGCTCTCGGTTACCTCCTCAAGGGTCGCTAGTCTGTCACACTGCTCTCTTTCACAGATGACCAGGAGCTCTTTGCTACCTCCTCCAAGGGCCGCTGGTTCAAATCACACTGCTGCTCCAGAAAGCTGTGGTATAAAGCAGAATCAAATGCTGCTATTCTGCTCCTCACGATGTAGGCCTGAGCTCTATGGAACACATACAGAGCTCTCCTGGCAGACCATCTGCCTCAGGAACAAGAGACCCAAGATCACCACTGCAGGGCCTTTTATATCCTACCCAGCATGCACCCGAGTGTTCATGGGTAAGTTATTTACATAACACCTCCCATGTTCTTGAAAAACAACAAAAAGATAATGAAGTCCATTCCACCTTTTAACCACTAGATGGTGTCAAATACCAATTTATAGCACCAGTAATAGAACAACATTACACAACATTAATATGGCATTTTAGAGGCAAAAGTTCCCCCGCTACACATACATAATTGAATATACATGGAAGTGAGAAAGGTTTACTGGGGATGGGGTTTAAGTACTTGGGTGTACCTTCAATTTTTTACACTCATTTTCACTTAAAGTGATTGTAAAGTTAAATAATGATCCTCTTCTTCTTGGGTCCCCCTGCGAGTGCTCTCGGCTCCTCCTTTTCTCTCTGTGTCATCATAGAAAGTTGGGCTATTGACACACAGTGTGGCTTGGCCTCCTCCCTGGCTCCCTCCTCATTGGATTTCATTTGACAGCAGCAAGAGCCAATGGCTCCAGCCACTGCCTCCATGTCAAGGGAGGAGACAGTGCTGGATCGAGATTGGGCTCAAGTAAGTGTTTAAAGGAGGTTAGGGGCTAGGTTTTTTTTTGTTTACCTTAATGCACTTTTACCCTCTTCCTACCCAAGCCAAGTTTTAGCTTTCAGCAAGCGCTGTCATACTTTGAATGACATTGAGCAGACATGCTACAATGTACCCATAAGAAATTTCTATAATTTTTTTCACACAAATCATTTTTTTTGGTTGGTAGTATTAAATCACCACTGAGTTTGTTTTTTTTTTTGCTAAATAAAATTATAAATTCTTTGACAAATAAATGAAAAAAAAAATCATTTTGAAAAAAAAAATGTTTTTCATAACTTTGCAAACAGGTAATTTTTCTCCTTCACTGATGTGCATTGATGTAGCTGCACTGATGGCCACTGATGAGGTGTTACTGGTGGGCACTAATGAGGAGGACATGCTTTGGACATGCCAGGTAACATTTTCCTTCCCTTTTTTACTGATGAGGAGGCACTAATGAGGCTGGACTGATGAGGCTGCACTGATAGGTGGCACTGATGGGCACTGATAGGTGGCACTGAAGGGCACTGATAGGTGGCATTGATGGGAACTGATGGGCATTGATAAGCACTGATGGGCAATGATAGGCAGCACTGATAGGTGACACTGAATCGCAGCACTGATGGGCACTAATTGGCAGCACTGATGAGCACCGATTGGCACTATTGGTGGGCATTGTTACTGTTAGTGAGATTCACCCTCTCGATTTGTCTTGTTTACAATTATCATTGAAATTTAAAGTAAACAAAAGTCCCAAATTTTGGGTTGTCCCCAGAAAAGTATTAGAGGGGAAATCTTGCAATAAGGACACTAGTTGTGGTGACCTGGGGGGCCCCAAGGGATTTATTAAATTTGCAGCCATTTCCTTTCACTGTTTGGCCATGGGACAAGAAGTGAAAAAAATCCACCAATAGGACACAGATGGGAATCATTTTTTACTTATAACCCTTCCTTACTCTATCCAAAATGAATATAGTTCTACTTAAAGGTAAAAAAAAACTTAAAGTGGTTCCAAAGACTAAACATTTTTTGCCTTATGCATTCCCTGCATTAGGTGGTAATGTATCCCCCCCCCTTCCTTATACTGTGCCAGTACCTGATGTTATATATATGTATACATACACACAGTTTTTTTTAATGTGAACATATGTGTGGATTAGGCTTAACACAGCTGGTAGATAAGTTGGATGTTTACATATCAAAAGGACCAAGGCAGTTACCTAAAAGGGATTGTAAAATGTATTTTTTTCTGATCAGACTTGAAAGGAATAGTATTCATGGGAAATGGTGGCTTGTTTACTTGGCAAACACTAATGTGACTTTAAAAGGTTATTGCCAGCAATTATGTAGAGTCTTTTCACCTTCATTAACAATATGATCAAATGTATTTTGAGTTGACTAAACAGAAACCCCCCACCAGTGTCAGACTAGTATTTCAAGGGAAGATCTGAGTTGTTAATCATACTTCCTTCATACACCCATGTTTTCTTCTACAAGATAAGAGAACAGGTCTAGATTATAATACTGTACACGTTATTGCATTTATGGAAGCTATAAAGGTGCATAATATAGATGGGACATATCATCAATTGTAGTGTCTTAATGTATGCTAATATATGCTAGGACGAATGGGACGCTGAAGGCTACTGTTCATTGTAATATTTACTGGATTTTGTAATTTTGTCAGCGGAGCAAAATTATGATATAGGTAACAGAGAACACTTCTAGCCATAAAGATAGCTTTGGAGGAATGGAGACATTGGCTGGAGGGAGCTCACTATCCATTCATAGTTCTGACTGAACACAAAAACCTTGAATACATCTGTTCTGCTAAAAGACTGAACTCACGTCAAGCCAGGTAGTCATTGTTCTTCTCCAGATCTGACTTCACAATTTCTTATCTACCAGGGCTAAAAAAAAATCATCCACAACCCATTATTTTGGCTTTCACCCAGACTGACATCTCTAAGGCCTTGTTACCAGCACAGACTAAGGCCCCTCCATCCACTCCCTCTGGTATGTTTTTTTGTGCCCCTGGCCCTTTGTTTGCACGTATTGCAGCAGGTTTATGCATTGAAACCTGCAGCACATCCAGGATTTAGACAGACTTTTGAGATTATCTCTCACAACCTCTGGTGGCCATTGATTAGGCAGGATTTGTTAGCCTTGGACAGGCCTGTGAAGTTTGTGCCAGAAGCAAGAGCAGTACCTCTAAGGCCCTGTACACACGATCAGACATGTCTGATGAGACTTGTCCGACGGACCGTTTTCATCAGACAACTCTGAACTTGTCTGATGGTCTGATGTGCGTACACACCATCAGACCAAAATCAGATCAGACCAGAACGCGGTGACATAGAACACAACGAGGTGAAGAAAACAACGAAGTTCAATGCTTCCAAGCATGCGTGGGTTTTAGGTCCGATGCTTTTGTGTACTAAACATCGAACCTGTCCGACGGACAGGTGTCCGTCGGACAGATTTTAAAGCATGTTTTAAAACTTTGGTCCGATGGAAAACGGTCCAATAGGCCGTACACACCATCGAACTGGTCCGATGAAACCGGTCTGCAGACCAGTTTCATCGGACATGTCCGATCGTGTGTATGCGGCCTAAGCCCTCCGGTCACCTACGTCCTTTTCCGATGGTTACCTGTCCCTGAACCCATTTATCTATGGACTTTATCACTGACCTCCACAACAGGGATGTTCAACGATCTGGGTGGTGGTGGACAGGTTCAATAAGATGGCCCACTTTGTTCCACTTCCAAAACTTCCATCGGCAAAAGGACTGGCATCCTTATTCGTTAAACATGTTTTCGGGCTCCATAGGGCACCAATTAACATTGTCTCAGACCATAGCTCTCAGTTTATAGCCCAGTTATGGAAGACCCTTTGCTCTCAATTGGTGATTAAGTTAGAATATTCTTCAGCATATCATACTGAGACAAATGGCCAAACAGAAAGGACTAATCAGACTCAATAGAAGATGATACGTTGTCTGATGGCCAATGATCACATGGAGTGGGTCAACATTCTTTCTTCTGTGTTTACGGGTTGCATCCTTGTGTGTGCTCCTTTGATCTTCCACCCTCCGATGTTCCAGATGCCAACGCTATAATTGAAAATTCTCCAAAATCTGATCCAATGTTAATCGTGCTATTTCTCCATCTGTGCAGGCTTTTAAGAAAAAGCCTGACAAGAGGCGCTTTAAAGGCATCAGGATATTGTCACAAACTACGGTGAACGAGAGTGAACCACAACAGCGGTTCGAATATTTTTAAAGGGGTCAATGCATTTCTCAATGTAATGTGACATTCAGTACTGGACCCCAGGCGTCATTCTAATCTAAGGAATAAGAGTTTGGGGTTCACAGCATCATCTGTCACACAGAAAGGAATGCGTTGAGGTACTAACGGAGGAGGTATTACTACATACCTACAACCCCTAATTTAAAAGGTATATGCGAACCTGTTTCATATACAGGCCAGAAGCATGTTTTCTATAGTTAACAAATGTCATGCACGTAGCATAAGAAAATACTGTATTAGGATAATATATGCTGGAGAGAGGCAGCTGATGATTATATAAACGGCTTAGGATTGTGTGTACCTTTAAGAAATAGACTAAGACATATAATCAAGCTGTAATATTCATGAATATTCAAAGAACATTTAGTATGAAAAGTCCCACAATAGTAATATGAATCCACAGTAGCTAATCCCAAGCAAGGTGGTAATTTAAGCTTGAGCAGGGTCCAAATACTATAGGTAGTATGTACAATATGAGAACAAGGTAATTCTAGAGTATTGAAGTATAGTAGTAAGGATACTTTTGTAGAGGATGAGACTCCTTAGAAGTAGACCTCTATTTCCGATCAGCTGTTATACTGTCAGGATCTGGAATACCGGAACCAAATGTGCCAGGCTAGGATTCCGCCAAACTCCACCATGCACAAATGTCTTATATAGCCTGGCACATTTGGTTCCAGTATTCCAGATCCTGACGGTATAACAGCTGATCGGATATAGAGGTCTGTTTCCAGTGGAGAGAAGGAGGTGTTCTGTAGATCCAGTTCATACGAGTCCTTGGTGTGAACAAGCGCAGGCGATCCACCACCGTATGGTGAGTTGGGTCCACTCCGGAGGGTAAGAGTATTCAATTCTCTCCTCCTGCCCAAAGGTGAAGGCACTCCTGGTTGACACTCTCTATAGTACACCAAGTATATAGATCACTTGAAGTACCAAGTACAAGTCTCCCCCCACTTGGATATTTACTGTTGAACTGTCTGGTGCTTAAAAATTTGGATAATGGCAATTTATTCTATGAAGATTGCTTTATATCACCTTTTCACAGTTGTTAAGACACAGTATTTTTGGTGTTGTTTGCGTTTTGAACATATTTTCACTGCATTTGTGTTGATTTTTCTTCACATAATTTATGACACACATTGGGCTAGATTCACGCACCCCTTCTTATCTTTGTGCGGGCCTAACGTATGTCATTTACGTTACGCCTCTGCAACTTTTTCAGGCAAGTGCTTTATTCACAACGCACTTGCCTGTAAAGTTGAGCTGGCGTAGCGTAAATGACCCGGCGGAATTCAAATTCGGCGGGTAGGGGGTGTGTAGTATTTAAATCAAGCTTGTCCCCGCGCTGAACGAACTGTGCATGCGCCGGCCGTGACTGAATCCCAGTGCGCATGCTCCAAATCACGTCGCTAATTGTCAATGAAAGCGACGTGAGCGTAACTAACGCACAGCTCCAATGTGAATGGACTTACGCAAACAACGTAAATTACGTCTGTCCCGACGTCCATACTTAACATTGGCTGCGCCTCACTTTAGCAGGGATAACGTTACGCCGGGCGTAAGTCTTACATAAGCGACGTAAACAGATACGCCGGCCTGGCGTACGTTCGGGAATTGGCGTATTTGCTCATTTGCATATTTTACAATGGGAACGCAACCTAGCGGCCAGCGTAAATATGCAACTAAGATACGACGGTCTAAGTGCCTTATGCCGCTTGTATCTTAGCAACATTTAAGCGTATCTCATTATGAGCATGCACTTAAATTTGCGCGGGCTGAGATTAGGACTTACGACGGTGTATCTACTGATACGCCCGTCGTAAGTCTTTGTGAATCTAGCCCATTGTGTCACACCTTAGTATACTTATTTTTGTTTTGAGTACACGCACTGCTCATATATGAACAGGGCCTAGTAATTTTTTGTGCATATTGGGAAAGCCATATTTCCTAAGGTTTCATCTATGTAATTTTGCATTGATGGTTTGTTCCATTTATCCTCATTCACAGCGCTACACTTTATATTGTATTGCACCATCACAATTCTTGTCTGATTGTAGTGTTTAGCTCCTATTTCTTGTCTTTGGTGCAATATCTTATTTTTTATTTTGTTGAGTATTGTTGTCAGCAATGAAATGAAGTAATGAGGGTCTCCTGCAGGTAAATAGGTTTGGGAGTCCCCACAGCAAGCAAGGAATTGATGGTAGTGTGGATCCGGTTTGATAATGCTTAATGAAAATGAATCGGGCCCTATGAAATTTCGGAGATTGTTAATCCTGTAGCTTGTAGATTAAAACTTTCCCCCATCAATGCGCATTCCAAATGTCTTTCATGTCTCATTGTTGAAACCTGTTCATTTGAACCATAAAGTAAATGAACCAAAACCTGTGGATATGTTGGACAGTCAGGAATATGAAGTGGCGTTTATTCTTGATTCTAGACGTATGCAATTCCTTTCAATATCTCATTCATTGGAAAGGTTTTGACCCAGATGACCGATATTGGGTCCTAGCTCATGATCTTCATGCTGACCGCCTTAAGAAGAAGTTCCATCTTTGTTATCCAAGTAATCCTGGGGGTGCAAGAGCAACCCTTCGAGAAATGGGGGTACTATTAGTACTAGGAACCCTTTAAGTTCCAGCGAAACTCACCTGACACAGCCTTTTCCTAGGAAACAAAAGTGATTGACCAGCTCACCTTTAAATCACCTGTATTAGCATACCACCAGTGCTCGTGATACCTTTGTGTGCTACTGCTTGACCCAGCTGATATCTGCTCTGTTTATTTCATGTATGACCCGGATAGTTTTTGACCCTGCTTTGCTCGTTTCTGATTCGGTACCATTTGGACTCTTAATTACCTGTGTATGACCCAGCTTGCCTAGACTACACTTTGCCTGACTCTACTGTAGTGCCAGACATTACTACTTGGCTGCCCAAACTTCATCTGCAGTGGTGAACTACAATGTCCAGCCAACATATACCTTCATCTGCAGCAGTGAACTACAAGGTCCAGTCTACATCTACTTTCATCTGCAGCGGTGAACTACAAGGTCCAGCCAACATTTACCTTCATCTACAGCGGTGAACCTAAAGTTCCAGCTGACCTGCTCTGCTTAGACCTGCTCATGGTATGTGCTCTTGTTGATTAAACTCTTTGCATAATCAGCACATTTAAACTGTTACCTGGTATCTGCTCCTAGCCTGACACATATAAATCCAAAACATTTCCCTCCTGCAAAGGAGGGAACATCTCTCGTTTTTGGTAAGTGGGAATGCGTTGAATGATGCTGGCTTTCAAACTTAGGATATCTAGTGGCATAAAAAAGTACAGTGAAGGAAATCCCTAGATTAAAGGCCAATATTGAGGCAAAAAGTGGTTATGCAATTTTATTCTCTAATAGGCTATTCATTTTTAATTTGTTATTTTTGTCTGGAGTTCTGCTTTAAAACAAAACACTATAGGCTAGATTCACAAAGACTTACGACGGGCGTATCAGTAGATACACCGTTGAAAGTCCTAAACTCAGCCCGCGCAAATTTAAGTGTATGCTCATAATGAGATAAGCTTAAATGTTTCTAAGATACGAGCGGCGTAAGGCACTTACACCGTCGTATCTTAGATGCATATTTACACTGGCCGCTAGGTGGCGTTCCCGTTGTAAAATATGCAAATGAGCAAATACGCCGATTCCCGAACCTACGCCAGGCCGGAGTATCTGTTTACATCGTTTACGTAAGACTTACGCCCGGCGTAACGTTATCCCTGCTATAGTGAGGCGCAGCCAATGTTAAGTATGGACGTCGGGATAGACGTAATTTACGTCGTTTGCGTAAGTCGATTAACAATGGAGCTGTGCGTTAGTTACGCTCACGTCGCTTTCATTGACAATTAGTGACGTGATTTGGAGCATGCGCACTGGGATTCAGTCACGGCCGGCGCATGCGCAGTTTGTTCAGCACGGGGACGCGCTTGATTTAAATACTACACGCCCCCTACCCGCCGATTTTGAATTCCGCCGGGTCATTTACGATACGCCGCCTCAACTTTACAGGCAAGTGCTTTGTGAATAAAGCACTTACCTGAAAAAGTTGCGGCCGCGTAATGTAAATGACATACGTTACGCCCGCACAAAGATAAGACGGGCTACGCGAATCTAGCCCTATTAGTGTAAGGTATCACATATCTACATATAGGGCCAGATTCAGAAAAGATGAATAATTTCAAATGTGTGCCGTTGCATCTTTGCGCCAATTCACAAAGCGAGATACGCTGCAAAACATGGCTTCAGCCGTCCGACGTAACTTGCCTCGTGAGTGAGTCAAAAACTTATAAAGCGCAACACATGCGAACTGAATCGCCTCTGGGCGCTCTTTCCATTCCTTGGGTAAGGAAACCCCTTGACCTCAGAAGAGATGGGTTTTAATCTCTCTCCTGAAGGCCAAGTGGTCCGACTCTAGTCGGATGTTGGTTGGTAGTGCATTCGACAGCGAAGGTCCCTGGACTGCAAATCTCCGATCTTCTTTGGCTTTGGGTATTTGGAGCAGGTTTTGATTTGGGGATCGCAGAATGCGATTTGGGTTATGGGCTTTTATTTTTTCGCATAGATATTGGGGGGCATTTCCGTGAATACACTTATGCGTTAGGCAGAGTGCCTTGAAGGTGATTCTGTCTTTTACTGGCAGCCAATGAAGGGATCTCAGCGAAGGCGAGATTGATTCCCATGGTTTTATGCCAGTCACTAATCGAGCAGCCGTATTTTGAACATCTTGCAGACGAGTGATTTGGTAATTGGGGAGTCCTAGATAGAGGGCATTTGCATAGTCGAGTCTGGAATTGATGATTGTTCCCACCACGACTGCAATGTCCTCTTTTGGGATAAAGGGGGTGAGTCGACGTAGTAGCTGCAGCAGATGATGGCATCCATTGACTACAGACCCTATTTGTGCATCCATTGTCATGTAGGAGTCGAAAATGACTCTGAGACTTTTGACTTTGGTGCTAGGGGTGATAGTTTTACCCAGAATGGGCGGGGAGGGGGGGTCCAAGTTGATGCAGGGTGACTTTTCCGGTTTGCGTGAAACAGAAGAAGTTCTGTTTTTGAACCATTGAGTTTAAGATAACTGGATGTCATCCAGTTATCTATTCAAAAAATGGATTTCTCTAGTCCAAGAGAATGATCCTTTTTGTTGCAGATGCGGAAATACAGTTGTGTGTTGTCTGCATAGGAGTGGTAGAGTAGCTTCTGGTTGCTGATGAGGGGGCAGAGATAGATATTGAACAATATGGGTGATAAGGGAGATCCTTGAGGGACTCCGCATGATACCGTACATTTTTCAGAAGTGAAAGATCCCAGTTTCACTGTTTGTGATCGGTTTTCCAAGAAGGAGGAGAACCAGGGTAAATCACCTTCCGCGACTTTGGCCACTTCAGCTAGCCTAGCGAGTAGTAGTCCATGGTCTACCGTGTCAAAGGCCGCGCTTAGGTCCAGCAGGATCAGGAGACAAGATTCTCCTTCATCTGCGGCCTCTAGAGCGTCATCCTATCTTTTGAACGCATTCGGCGTTCCTATTGTAAAAATGCAAATGAGTAAGATACGCCGATTCACGAACGTAGATGCGCCCGGCCGCTTCATATACGCGATTTGCATAAGGCTTAGGTCCGGTGTAAAGTTACCCCTGCTATATAAGGAGCAGCTAATGCAAAGGTATGGGCCAGGGAACGACGCCATCGAATTTTGCGTCGTTTACGCCGTTTATGTAGTATGTGAATAGGGCTGGGCGTAGGTTACGTTCACGCGTTGTAGGCATTGCGCGTCAACATCTCTTAGGGAGTATATGTGACGTGATTCTGAGCAATCGGGCGCATGCCCAGTTCGACCGGCCATTCATTAGCATGGGGTCATGCTTAATTTAAATAGATGACGCCCACCTCCTTCCTACTTTGAATTAGGCGGGCTTACGCTGGCCAATTTACACTACGCCGCCAAAACTTACGGAGCAAGTGCTTTGTGAATACTGCACTTGCCTCTCTGGACCATAATGTCCTATCATACAGTGACAGAATGCTATAGCAGGAGAGACTGATACCACTCGATGAAACCATCAGTTCAATTGGAATGAATGATTGATATTTTATGGGTACTATTGAAAATCCAGCCCATCTTTCAGTTGCTGTGTTTACATATTTTTCATGATGTTGCAGTTCTATAATGTGAAATGTGTCAAAGCAATCTCTCTGTTCTGAGCTTTGTTTAAGGTACCCAACTTTCCCATTACACTAATTCTCCTGCATGGAAATGATGAAACAATATAATAAAACAAAGGGTTGAAAATGTCAAGCAAAAAGGGTTTCATTGATGTTACAACTCTACAGATGAATCGGGAATATGTTGTGACAGAAAGAAGAATGTGTAATTAATGCAAAGTATTATAAGATTACATGCATGGCATGTCATTGACCTTCAGTATGTCTTCTTCAATGGGTTGTTTTAAAGTAGAAGCTTGTTTTAGGGTTATTTTATTGTAATGTACTTGCTAAAAGCAGAAAATATGATGCTGTGTTTTCAACAGATAAGTTTGAATCTACCATCTGTGAAAAACAGTTTCTATAAAAATGAGAATATTCTCCTGTGGTAGTAAGGGATTTCACAAACAGAAAATATACGACCATACAACATCAGTTAACCCAAATGCTATTTCAGTTTAAAACAACATTAAAGGTTCATTTAAAAAAACAAAATAACAAACACGTTATATGTACCTGCTCTGTGCAATGGTTTTGCCCAGAGCAGCCCCGATCCTCCTCTTTTCTGGTCCCCCGCCAAAACTCCTGGCCCCTCCTTTTCAGACACTAATAAAGAGCCCAAAATTGGGAGGTTCCTTAGCTGAAGTAGTCTACAAATGTTTTTTTCCTTCCAAGCTTCACAGAGAACTGCTCAGTTCTGCTCAGTTCTGCTTTCCCTGGTTGCCATTATCCCGGATACTGAACTTTTTCTCTTGCCTCCCCCCGCACTCTTTTATCCCCCTTTACTGAGCCTTCCCGAAAAAGGCACTCTGTTCCATTGAAGCTCCGTCTCATAACTTGCTTCTGAGCATGCGCGGGTTTAAAAACCTTGTTTTCAACATCGTTTTGCCCACACACAATCACTTTTTTGGAAAACACCCAAAAAAATTCAAGCATGTTCGAATTTTTTTTTTTTTGGTTGTTTTTTTTAAGACATAAAACAACGTTTTGCCCACACACAATCATTTTAAATGACGTTTTTAAAAACGTCGTTTTTTTTTCATCACAAAAAGTGATCGTGTGTATGCGGCATAAGAATTGAAGTGAGAAAAGGGAGAAAGTGATGAGCTCAATCCCAAACACATTAAACGTGAAAATTTAAACACTACAATGTGTCAGAGACAAACCAAAAACCAAAAAAGTGAATGAAGTCCAATATAAATGCTGCCAGATGAGTTCTTCCAATATTACAAAACATGTAATGCTTCAAAATGCAGATCTTCTTAGTGAGTAGGCTCACAGAGCGCTTACCTCCACCATGAGAGTCTTGGGCATAGAATAGCTGCAGACAGGCTTACTGTGCATCTGATGTCCTTAGACTGTGTCTTCCCGATGTTCCTGGTGGAAGTGCTGGTCTCCAGAAAAATGAAGGCTCACAATGGAATCCAATGGTTAGCAAGAGGAAAATAACAAAAACTATGCTCCCATCGTGAAGTAAGTAAAAACAGGCGATTTTTTTTGTAAAAAAATGAATCCTTAGAAACCTAAACAAAACCAAACATGGATAAAGGATGAAAACTTCGGATGGACGGGCTCCACGTCACTTCCGGTCACGTACAATCGTCCTTAAAATCGTCCTTACGCGTTGCGTCACGTCACGTGACTATCTATTTTTGTTTATAGCGCAAAAAAAATAAAAACCACAGAGGTGATCAAAGCTCTATTTATTGGGAAAAAAGGACGTCAGTTTTGTTTATGAGCCACGTCGCACGACCGCGCAATTGTCAGTTAAAGCGACGCAGTGCTGAATTGCAAAAAGTGGCCTGGTCTTTGGCCAGTGAAATGGTCCGGGGCTGAAGCGGTCAAAATTGCTTTGTAGTTCTGTGGCTCAAATGGCCTGTACTACATTTTAACATACATTTTTGTGTGTTTTCTGTATTTTTTATAAAGATAAAATAGAATATAACACAATAATGTGCAACAAAGTGTGATAAAACATGTTAAAGACAGCAATTTTGGAACACTATAGTGTGTGATGAATGGTAAGAAATTATTGTATGCACAAAGCCAAAAGGTACACAGGTAATATGCACTTACATGCTTTTACTTGCACAGAAAGAGTTGTTCAGTCAATTTACCTAACAAGCTCAAGTCCTGTGACACATTAACAGTGATGTCAGATAGGTGCTTACTATGATGTCCCAGGATTAATTAGAAGCTCAATGTTTGAAATGTAAGAGATGCTGTTACATTTGTTACAGTGTAATAGGTAAGACCGTGTGTCAGAATACATGTGCAGCTTTTTATCAGATACTTTTCCATGCTTTGCCGCTCATCTCAACAAGATGTTTTTTTGTCTCATCACATGGACAAGAAAAGTACCCATTCTTCTGGAATGACAAAACCATGGAGCTCACAATCTTAAAGTAGAACTAGGGCCTTCCATTATAAAAATGTGTTGCAGCACTTAAAGTGGTTGTAAAGCCTAAACATTTTTTACATTAATGTATTCCTTGCATTAACTGCTTGTGGACTGCCCCACGCACATATACACGCATACAGGGCGGCCCCTCTGTGCCAGATCACACACCTAGTACGTGAACTGACACTTCCGGGTCTGGGGCGCAATTGGACACAGCAGGAGCCAATCAGCAGATCCAGTGGAGGCGATGTCTGACAGGACCCGCCGATTGTTCGGGAGACAGGCAGAATGGTGGTCTGCCTATGAAAACAAGGCAGACCGCCCTTCTGTGAGAGGGTTATGTACCGATCCTGTGTTTCTGTGCTTCCACCAGTCAAAGCACCTCCCCCACAGTTAGCAAGCATTCCCTAAGAACACATTTAACCCTTTGATCGCAACTAATGTTAACCCCTTCCCTGTCAGTGTCATTAGTATAGTGGCAGCGTATGTTTTTTAGCACTGATCACTGTATTAGTGTCACTGGTTCACAAAAAGTGTCAGTTAAGTGTCCGATTTGTCTGCCGCAATATTGCAGGCCCACTATAAGTAGGTGATCACCGTCATTACTAGTAACAAAAAAAAGAAAGGTACCCGCCCATTTTTGGTGAGGAAAAAATTTAGCGCTAGGTGAAACAGAGATAATGATTTCTCTAAATTAAAACCACAGGTTACATAAAAAGTGATCACAAGTAATAAAAGGGGCAATATGAGAATTGGTGAAAAACCATTGGGCTTGGGCTTGATTTTTCACCATTTCTCATATTGCCCCTTTTATTACTTGTGATCACTTTTTATGTAACCTGTGGTTTTATTACAATAAAACCTTGATATTTTTTGGGGCTGCGTTTTTCTTTCTCTCCCCCGCATGTTGTTTGGAGCCTTCCATCTCCGCCTTGTCCCATCCCCCTAGGGGGTTATACCATCACCCCCCCCCCCCATTCATTTGGACACCTTGGATTATTTGGGACATCATTCCAGGACATCGTGCATCCATGGCCCATCCCACTCGTTGATCCAGTTTGAGGAAGCCGAGCAGATTGTGCCCTGAGAGTGTTCATGCCTAATTGATCTGTTGTCGCTGACAGACAGATCTACGCCTTCTGGTGAGCGCATTTACATCTTCATTAAATTTAGGAAATTATTGTTTGCCTTTGAGGATCTACGTGGTCATCCCACCATCCCTTCGTTCACCAGTTTTTGATGGACTTTATATTGTTATTTTTGGTTGTGTTTGTTTATAACACTTGTTTTTTCATTCACTTCACCTTTATTGTTGTTTTTGTCACTTTATCACTATTTTAGTACAGTGATTTTACATTTGTTTTAATTTAGAGAAATCATTGTCCCTATTTCACCTAGCGCTACATTTTTCCCTCACATCACTGTTCAATATTTGTCACATTGTAGTGTAGCAGTTTTATTTCTTTTTATTTTCACATTGCATCCAGATCAGCGCAATATTTTCCCCATTTTCCTTTGATCACATGATCATCACATGATCATCTTGTCGACAAAGCTGTTATGAAGGAACTTCTTTTAAAACCGCTGTTTTTCCTATACAGTGATGCTGTAATTGGCCCATAGCTATCACATGGTACCTGAGCTAATCACAGCATCCTGTACCATGTGATTAGGTGTAGCAAATCACATATCACTAGTGATCACACAGCTGTTATGAATGTAACCCATGCATTACAGTTTAAAACATTGCTAATACAGTGCTCATCCACAATCAAAGTGTAAAAAAACTATGATGAAACTGAACTACACTGCTGACCATAGGTGTGTGCAGCCTATTGCATTAGAATGTGCACCCCACAACTCAAACACACATGTGTGTGTGTGTGTGTATATGTATGTATATATATATATATATATATATATATATATATATATATATATATATATACACAGTACATACACACACTCTTATAAATAAATGTGAACACACATTTTAAAATGTATTAAAACATTTTTTTTTAACACTAATCAATGTAAACATACTGTCACTATCACTGTCAGTATCACTGATCACCACCACACCAGTCATATGATTATACTGTACTGCACTGGTGTTGGTATGCAAAAAAACGTAGGGCCAGATTCACAGAGCCATTACTCCGGTCTATCTCCTGTTAGACCGGAGTACTTTCAAATTACGTGCGTCGTATCATTAGTTTGAATCCTCAAACCATGATTCGACGGCTTTGGGCTTTGATCCGACAGGCTTACGTCTTTGTACGCCTTCGGATCTACGCTGCAATCTTTTTGCGGCCGCTGGGTGGAGTTCGGTTGTTTTCCACGTCGGGGTATGCAAATGAGCTTTTTCCGGCGATCCACGAAGTTACGATCGTCCTTCACAATCTCTTACGGCATCTGTAGTCATCTTTTTGCTGCGTAAAGTTATACAAGCTGTTATCTAGTCTATAGTTAGACGGCCCATGTTAAACGCGCCGAATTTCAATTATTTATTTTTTTCTGCGTAAGTTGTCCGGTAATAGGAATGTACGTAAACGACGCTACTCAAAAAAAAATTACGTAACAATGTTATTTCGCGCAATGCACGGCGGCAAATTTCTGAACGGAGCATGCGAAGTTCGATCGCCGTGGGGATGCGCCTAATTTAAATGCTTCACGCCCCCTAATCGCGTATTTCGATTCCGCCGCGAGAAATACACTACGCCGCCGTACCTTACGGGCCGAAATCTACCTGAATTTGTCTTAGAGCCAGGTAAAATACGGTGGCGTAGTGTATCTCTGATACTCTGCGCCAGGGCAATTGTACTTGAATCTGGCCCTTAATTTCTTAATGTGACAAAAAATTGCAACTTCAAAACTCGCCATACCTTTTACTAAATACCTAAGACTCATAGGTGTGTGCAGCCTAATGCAATGGAAAGCTAGTGCGTTTTGATTACTCTTCAGAGTGAGGGGTGAAGCTAGATTCCCTCTCTCCTCCTTCACATCAGGCTGTAAATGAGGGTGGAGATAGACTCCTTCCCTCCTTCTCCTGTTTGCGACACCATGTTCATATCTAAATTTGTGCAGAGGATAGAGCTAGACTACCTTCCTCTTTCTTCGGTTTGCTAGACCCGCCCGCTGACCATACCTGGCAGTTTTGTAATCTCTTCAATGTAATCTTTTCTCATGTCCACAGACAATTATAGACAGGAGAAAATTTCCTTGTTTTTTTTACAGAATATCTGTAATTTTATAGATGTGTAGCACCCTCTAGTGCAGTGGTTCTTAACTCCTGTCCCAAGGACCCCCTAACAGGCCAGGTTTTAAGTATTACCTTGGGGAGATGCAGATTAGAATATTGCAATCACTAAGCAGCAAATTATACCACCTGTGATGTATTTCAGTTATCTGGCTAACCTGGCGTGTTAGTGGGTCCTGAGGACAGGAGTTGATAACCACTGCTCTAGTGTGTGCTAGAAGTTAGTGTAGTGCAGGGGTGCCCAACCGGTGGCCCGGGGGCCACACCTTTTGCTCTGGGATGGAATAAAATAAAATATTGTTATTTAATTTAAGTTTATTACAAAAACCACAGTGTATATATGGCCATGTCTGTTTTGCAGTGGTTACTGGGCTTTTAAACTGATCCACAGGCGCAGAGAAGTACACCCGCAGGTTACCTGCACTGAGCCATAGACTTCTATTACCTGCGAGTTTGGTGTGGTGGGAGTAGAGTGGGCACTATGGAGCCGAGTGGGCTGCCTTCCATCCGCTCATTGTGGCCCACGACTGGTTACCAAGTTGCTTAAGTGGCCCTTGCTCTTTAAAAGGTTGGGCACCCCTGGTGTAGTGTGTGTGTTAGAAGTTAGAGTAGGTAAAACATAGTTTAACTGAGAGCTACGCCTGAGCTATGGAATCTGGGTCAGGGTTTACTAAGGTTCAGGGCTGGCTGAATCATTCTGGCAGCTCTCTGGACCCTCCCCTGGCATAGAAGGTTTGAGAGTCGTCTAGAATTGGTGGGTGGAGGTTAGGAGGAGCTTATGGAATATTTAAGGAGCCTCAGCGATTCTTCAGAGGTAGGCGGGCAGGGGGCTGTGACCACTTCATATATAGACATAGGCCATGCCAGCAGGGCAGTCAGATAGAAGATGGAGATACCGTATTGAGGAAGCTGTTGGCCCTCAGTGGTACCCCCTAGTCTGGGGGGGTGTCCTGCCTTGGGCCATGGCTCAGGTGCTGGAAGGATTCTGCCATAACATATGGAAGGAAGCCCTTCCTGAAAGCATCGGAGCAAGAGCGGACAGAGTAGATTAACACCGTTGTGGACTAACAAGGGGGGGAGATTGCCACATGTAGCCAGTCTCCCTGAAGACAGCAGTGTGCTTAAGTCTTTATCCTTCCCAGAGAGATCTCCTGAGAGTCAGCCGGGTGGGCTGGGAAAGCGTCAGTCAGGTGGACTGGTGTTGAGAGTTAGCCTGGAGGGCTAGTGAAAGGGGCATCTGCAGCCAGGTGGGTTCGCAGTTCCTGAAGAGGTGGTGCTGGGATCAGTGGCCACAGAGAAAAAGTGACATGCCGTTTTACTAAACTGTGCTACACAAAAAGGGGCTACGAGCACGTGACTGGGAGCCTGTCAGATAAACCAAAGTAATTCAGATGGAGCAAACAAGTGTGTGCAGGGGAAAAGTAAAAAATACTCTATATAGAATGTATATAGGAAGATGTCCCTGAAGTTTTGCTGAAAGTTTTGCTGAAGTCAAGTGGGTATCCCATAGCCTCCAATGCCTATCCAAAGTATTAACCCTCAATAAATAAAAAAAATAAAGTCACAGAATATTCTCTGTCTCTGGGTGCTTGTGAAACTCGTGGCTGTGCAGGAGTGGAGGATCCAAGTTCATCAGCAATCCCTACCGATGTGCTACAGGCACTTGGCAACACTATTTTTTTGGTGACACATAAAGTACAGTTTTTCTCTTTGCCCCTGTAGCCTGCAATATTATTGCTCGCCTATTATTTACTCTAAATGCAACATTTTTGTGATGGTCACGCACATGTTTTTTGCTAATAGTTGGGAAATGGATAACAGTGTTTTTTCATAGATGCCATCTTCCCTAGAAAAAGCCAAGTGTCCAACATCAAGGAAATTATAATGCAGTACTATCACATATTAATGTATCTTGTCTTTTGATCTTTGTTAGATATGGCACAGGGGGGATAATACACAGTTTGAATTATGCCACCTCTCTGTATGCCAGGACACATTAAATCAAAAAGGGTCAAAATGTAATGTGGAAAAGCAGTGATATTTCTCTCTCAAGAGCTATGAAATGTTTTAACCTTCAGTTAATAGTTGTCATTTCAATCTAGATAAAGTTATAGACTTTTTTAATTATAACCATTTTCTCATGAGCTTAGGTGATTTTATTAACATTCATTTTTGTGTTCGAAGAATCCTTTGAACTCTATGACTATATATAAAGAATCTTTTGAACTGTGTAGTTATACTTTGGAGATACATCAACAGCTCAGAATTCTGTTTGGGTTTATGTATAAAGGCATCAGGTTCAGAAGCAAGTCCACTGTAGTAGGGAATTAGTATGCTTTTATTTGCTCTTACGGATAATTGATCGCTTTTTAAAATGTGTCTACTATGCATCTACCATGTGTTTATCTAGTGTTCATAGTGCATTCACGTTGACTTCTACTGAAGAGTAAAAGAATGTTACAATCAGTAAAACAGAGCATACTGTTCATAAAGGGCGTTATGGACAGAATTCTGTTGGGCTTCTGCATCAAAATTATTGGTACCAGGGCACCATCTTGCAACATGTGTGACTCTGTATTGTTACCTAATTTGGCTTTAATGGCTGCACGGAATGTGGATTTATAAGATGCTTACTATGTGGCAGTTGCGATATAATATGGGGTTTATGATCAAGAAAATGGAATGAAGTGGTTTAATCTGATCAAATATCTTCTTCAGAATAAGATAGCACTAACTTTGCACTACTATCTGATTATTTGGGTCTCTCCCTATTCTTTTTAACTTGCTGATGTGTGAGAGGTTTTTGACTTTGATATCGATGGGTTTTGGTCAGATGGGGATTTCCATTTGATATTGAGGATGGAATCAGGGAATTTATCTGTTAAGGTGTTAAAATATCCAGATAAGACAACTGTCATCTAGTTCAACCAAAAAAATGACATCTAGTTCAACCAATAGACAAAATAAATAAATAGCAAAACCTCCCTAGACAGAACCCTATAGCCACAGTTAATGCAGAGAAAGGCAAAAAAATCTGCATAAAGCATAGTCCAATTTGCTTCAGCGGGGGGGGGGGGGGGATTCCCAATTCACTAAAGACAACTGGATATTCCCTGGATTCATAATGTCTGGTGTTATTATCAATTGACGTCTGTACAACCACCCTGTCAGATTTTTCCTGCTTGATCTGCACCGTCTGCTTTAGCTGACAGCACTGATAAATTTATTCTGACGGTGGCAAAATCTCCTCGCTTTGCTATTGTATTCTGACATGGAGTATGTGGATGCGAGAATGAAAAAAAAAGACTCATCTTTGGGATGCCTTCGTTTTTTTCTCATTCAGCCACAGGTTGAACAAAATAAAGGAACATATTCCCCCATCCACAGAAGCAAGATGGTTTCAGGAATCCTCTATACTGTGCTATTGTTTTCTAACAGTGGGGTCTCCTCCGTTGTCAGAATTAGTGTTGTTCACGAATATTCGCATTGCGAATATTCGCATTGCGAATATTCGCTACGAATATTGCATATTCGAGTATTCGCGAATAACTCGAATATTGTGGCGAATATTCGCTATGGCGAATATTCGCTATGGCGAATATTCGTATTTATTCAAATTTATTTTTAAAACAGATCACATCCTAGTGATCTCCATCGACGTCTAAAAGCATTGCTGGTATGATTAGAGAGAGACCCTGGGCCGAGTAGCTGATGCGATTCTTTTATGTCTTTTATGTTGCCGAGAATTTTCGGCAACATAAAAGCATCGCATCAGCTACTCGGCCCTTCTTTTGCATCAGAGCCAATCAGAATAACTTGAATATTCGACAAACGGAATATTGCGCGATTATCTTCTCCGCCCTTCTTTTGCATCAGAGCCAATCAGAATAACTCGAATATTCGGCAAAAGGAATATTGCGCGATATTCCTTTTGCTGAATATTCGAGTTATTCTGATTGGCTCTGATGCAAAAGAAGGGCGGAGAAGATAATCGCGCAATATTCCTTTTGCCGAATATTCAAGTTATTCTGATTGGCTCTGATGCGCCCTTCTTTTGCATCAGAGCCAATCAGAATAACTCGAATATTCGGCAAAAGGAATATTGCGCGATATTCCTTTTGCCAAATATTCGAGTTATTCTGATTGGCTCTGATGCAAAAGAAGGGCAGAGAAGATAATCGCGCAATATTCCTTTTGCCGAATATTCGAGTTATTCTGATTGGCTCTGATGCGCCCTTCTTTTGCATCAGAGCCAATCAGAATAACTTGAATATTCGGCAAACGGAATATTGCGCGATTATCTTCTCCGCCCTTCTTTTGCATCAGAGCCAATCAGAATAACTTGAATATTCGGCAAAAGGAATATTGCGCGATATTCCTTTTGCCGAATATTCAAGTTATTCTGATTGGCTCCGATGCAAAAGAAGGGCGGAGAAGATAATCGCGCAATATTCCTTTTGCCGAATATTCGAGTTATTCTGATTGGCTCTGATGCGCCCTTCTTTTGCATCAGAGCCAATCAGAATAACTTGAATATTCGGCAAACGGAATATTGCGCGATTATCTTCTCCGCCCTTCTTTTGCATCAGAGCCAATCAGAATAACTTGAATATTCGGCAAAAGGAATATTGCGCGATATTCCTTTTGCCGAATATTCGAGTTATTCTGATTGGCTCTGATGCAAAAGAAGGGCGGAGAAGATAATCGCGCAATAGGAATATTGCGCGATTATCTTCTCCGCCCTTCTTTTCCCACTTATTCTCCTTTGTTTTAAGTAGAGTTAGTGTAGAGTTAGTGTTTAGTGCATATTAGTTTAGTAATACAGGAAATGATCTCCGTTTATGAGAATTTTGCAATCATTTTCGCATTAGCGAAATTTCGCATTAGCGAAATTTCGCATTAGCGAAATTTCGCAAATTTTTTTTTGGATAAAATATCACGAATATTCGATATTAGCGAATATTCGCGAATATTCTTCTATATATTCGCGCAATATCGCGAAATCGAATATGGCGTATTCCGCTCAACACTAGTCAGAATACACTGTTCAACACTGCAGTCAATTGGCTGCAGCACCTGAATATATGAAAGTTTTCTAGCAGTCTTGTTCAACAGAAGTTTGTAGGTAGGTGCCTACAAAATGGTTACTGTTTTTCCTATGCTGACTCGTGTTCTGCAGCTGGGTCACGTTTGCCGTTTTTCCTGTGAAACTGTTACAATGTAGATGTGTGGTGGTAAGGATTAATTGGCTAGATTTTCCTGTCAATTTTGCACAGATCCACATTAAAGGAGACCCTTCATTGCTCTATGTGAGAGCTGACGGATGCAGGCTGTTATACTGCTGGACTGTGCCCCTAGATTGGGGGGCCAGTAGGGGGTTCCCTGAGGGTCTGGGAACCTGAGGACTCTTAACTACCAAGAATGGACTGATAGCCTTTTAAGGATCTTTTAACCAAAGACTATATGGACCCTGTGCTACCTCTGGTGGGATATTTGCCAATCATGGACTCTGTCTCTAATGGACAGTAAAGACTCTCTGCTGTCATTCAGGTATAATTACCCTATGGGCACTAAAGCTCCTTGTGCAGGAATTCATGTGAGAAACTACCTGATAAGAACTGCTTCTGCCCTGTGCGATGCCTTTCTTTAGTTACATTGTTAACTGTTTAATGCCTGGCCTCAAGTCTCTCCTTAAGTGGCATATTGAATGGTGTATCCAAAGAACAGAACCGTACATGTGTTATAGCAGTGATATGCAATTAGCGGACCTCCAGCTGTTGCAAAACTACAAGTCCCATCATGCCTTTGCCTCTGGGTGTCATTCTTGTGGCTGTCAGAGTCTTGCTATACCTCATGGGATTTGTAGTTCTGCAACAGCAACACTAATTGCATATCACTATATTATGTATGTATGTATATACATGTATATATATATATATGTATCTATATTATGTATATGTATTATAGCATAACCACTTCAATACCGGGCCATTGTCATTTGACATCCACAGAGGGGATCTCTCATCCCGGGTGGACGTCATATGACGTCCTGGGCTTTGTGGGGGGATATCTGAATGATGCCTGCAGCTAGAGGCATCATTCAGATATCCTTCTCTTCTGTCGGCGATTCTGTGCAACATAAGAACGATCATAGCTTGATCATTCTTATAGGCGGCGGGAGGGGACATCCCCCTCCCGCCGCCATCCGGTGCTTCTCCGGGCTCTCCCGTGCCACCGGGGGCCCGGAGAGCGAATCGTCTGGCGTTGGCAGGAAGCATAGAGATGATTGGTGACCAGATGGTCACCAATCATCTCTATGACTGTTGGAGGACCCGGGCACGATGTGATGACATCACGCCCGTGTCCCCGTAAGTAAACAAAGCCGCTATTGCGGCTACTAAGCAACAGTGATGAGATTGGTGAATTTTTTTCACCGATCTCAAGCTTTCCACCCTGGAGGAGAGATGTGAGGTCTTATTGACTCCATAAAGAGGACCTGTCACACACATTCCTATTAAAAGGTATTTTTACATTCCTTGTAATAGGAATAAAAGTGATAATAATTTTTTATTTTTATTTTAAAGTGTAAAAAAGAAAAAAATATGTAAAAAAAAAGAAAAATTAAAACGCCCCTGTCCCATATGTAAACGCTGTTTAAACCTCATATGTTAGGTTTTGCCGCGTGCGTTAGAGTGTCAGCAACAATGCTAGCACTAGATTCTCTCTGTATATCTAAACTGGTAACCTGTAAAAAAATTCAAATCGTTGCCTATAGCGATTTTTAAGTACCGAAGTTTGGCGCCATTCCATGAGTGTGCAAAATTTTAAAGTGTCACATGTTAGGTATCTATTTACTCGGTGTAGCATAATCTTTCATATTTTACAAAAAAAATTGGCTAACTTTGTTATTTTTTTAATTCATGAAACAATTTTTTTCCAAAAAAAAAAAGGCGTTTGAAAAAATTATTGCGCAAATACCGTGCAAGATAAAATGTTGCAATGACCGTCGTTTTATTCCCTAGGGTGTCTACTAAAAATTCATATATAATGTTTGGGGGTTCTGCGTAATTTTCTAGCAAAAAAATTATGAGTTGTACATGTAGGAGAGAAGTGCCAGAATAGGCCCGGTATGGGGGTGTGTATAAAAGCCCGGTATTGAAGTGGTTGAGGCAACCAACCGGCCAAGGAATAAATGACTGGTGTAGGGTGACGGTTACTCTGGTAGTGAAGGCTTATTGTGCTTGTCCACTTCCCTAGCAGTTGGTTTCCCCACATTTTGGGACTGGGCCTGAGGCACAGAGTGCCAAGGGACCTAGCCAGGGAGTCATGGGAGAGTTGTCAAGAGGGAACCCCTGAGGGAGAGAGCAAGCATGCAGTTTCAGAGTGAGTTTCATTTCCTGTACCAAGTGATAATTGTGGACTTGTCAATGGGAGTAAGGTAATAGTTATTACTGGGTTTATGGTGCCAGTGCTGGGCACCTGGGAGTTGGTATTCTCTAATTGTGGTAGTGTGTGTAGTGCTTAGTGTAACAGTACAGTCAGTGGTCCTA
The DNA here is from genome assembly GCA_029574335.1 of Rana kukunoris. Classification (NCBI taxonomy): domain Eukaryota; kingdom Metazoa; phylum Chordata; class Amphibia; order Anura; family Ranidae; genus Rana; species Rana kukunoris. The sequence goes on from CM056053.1 coordinate 80,758,084, forward strand.
TGAATGCTAGAGAGTTAAGTGGGTTCTTTTTGTCTCACTTCTATATCTGGAGTTATGCGATGCTGATTTCCGCATGGAAGCAAACTTCTGCTTAGAACCTATACAATTAGCAAGTATAGTTCTAGTGTCCCTCACTAGGGTGCCAAAACCATGCACACAAGTTGATCCAACAATAGAATTCTATTGAACACGGAGGCTCACACAGAAATTGAAATGTGGCCAGTCCGTGATGAGCTGGCCAAATTTCGATCCATGTGTACCAACCTTAAATATGCTACTATATTTCCCTTTTGTTGTACAGTTTTATAGCTAATAACTAGCATGTGATTTCGTTTACAAAATATTCATTGTGAACATTTCCCAGTCCTAACCTGATCATTTCAATCTTAAAGCTGAATTCCAGTTATGGTTGTTTTTGCATAGTTACATTGGTCCAGCTTAGATCAATGTAAGTATGCATGCTACATACCTGGCCAGTCCTTGAGGAAGCTGAAAATCACTGTAGTAAGCACTGCTTCCAGGTCCTGTGTGCCATTCCCTTACACTATACCTATTCTCTCCCTCACAGTTCTGTTTCTGTCCTGATCCCATACTGGGGAACCTAGAAATGATGCACATGATGCTATTTAAGCACCACTGTGTCCAAGATTGCCACCCAACCATTATGATATATTGGCATTAAGAGATGCCAGACTCCCCAAAATGGCTGACTAGAACCCAAACCAGGGGAAAATGTAGTCCCCTATGGCACCTGCCAACCTGAGGTTGTTAGACATACTAGAGCACCTGTCTACAAACTTACTTAAAATATGTTTGTTATTGTTCAGTTCTGTTTTTTCATCAAAACAAGAGAGTGTTTTACTTTGTAAGCAGGTGTTTCCAAAAAAAAGGTCTTGAATTATATGTTTTTTCCCCCTGTTTTTATATCATAATTTTGGCTTCTGTACTGCTTGTTATTGTTACTTTGCTGAGCTGGTGCCTCCTGAGAGTTAAGGGTTGACTCTGCTGACCAGGTTTTCCTGGCCTCTTATGTGCCAATGTCCTCTGCTGGGGCAACTGTATAAGGACTTTAAAGACTCTCTATTATCTACAAGGTATGACTACCTCAATGGACAGGGGCACCTAGGGACACTCAGTAGGCACTTTGTATTATAAATGGATGTAAAGAGGTTGACTGTAACATTCTTGTTACTTAAAGCGGAGGTTGACCTACAAAAAAATATTAAAAGTCAGCAGCTACAAATACTGCAGCCTCTGACTTTTAATAAATGCACACTTACCTGTTCAGGGTGCCCGCGATGTCGGCAGCAGAAGCCAAGCAATAGCTTGTCTCTCTGCTGCCCCCGACACCATCCTTGGTGAGGGAATCCCTACTGCGCATGCGTGAATCACGCGGCGCGTCCTCACTGGTCCCCGCTGTGTTCTGGGACCTGTGTGTTTCCCAGAAGACAGCGGGGGGGGCAGGAAGGGGTGTGACTCCCACTGGAGTCTATTCCCAGAAGTGGGTGCAAATACCTGCATTATACAGGTATCTGCACCCCCTCCCCCCTAAAAGGTGCTGAACAGCGGAGGTTCACCTTCGACACATAGTAAAGGGGTGCATGCAAGGTATATCATACATATGGTTTACACCAGGGAACAGGACACTACAAGAGTAGATGCAGTACATATGTCTAATGTAAAGTGACGCTAACCAGAGAAGGCCAAATTCCTATTGCCAATGACTACAATTCTAGTATCTGCATGCATATAGCAGCCAGCCAGTTGGAAGCGGAGGTGACTTGCATAGGTGACGAATGGTCCTGGTGGTGAAGGAGCTTGTGTGCTTAAGATTCTTATCTAGCAATTGGTCTTGGGTCCAGTTTGTTGTAAGTAATATTCTAAGGACCCAGCCTGTATGTCACAGAAGATGGAGTAAGGCCTCAAGGAGAAAGTCAAGCGTCCTAGGATTCAAGTTTAACATATGGCTCAGTGTCACTGGGATGAGGTGACAGTTAACTGGGCTGGTGAAGTCCAGTGTACACTCTGTGAAACCTACTAAGACAAACTGCACAGGAAGAGAGAGAATTAAGAACTACGAGACTGGGATGGGTCTGTAGTAGAGTTGGATGTTCGGGTTTACAGTTCGGGTTCGCTCAACCCTAGTCTGTAGTGTACAGAGTTACAGAACTGTGCAAATAAATTATAAAGCGTTAACCAATGTCTGTGTGGAGAAGTGCAGCTTTTACAGAGAGCGCTGCCTTAACACCATATCTGTGTGTAGGCACATGCCTCTGGCAGCCTCTAGGGGCACTAGCAAACACTCCTCCCCCTTCCCACATGGGCATCGCTCAAAGTAGAGTTAATGTGCTCAATATCCAAGGCTCAGTGGTTCTCTGAGTTTTTAAAAACTCTTGGTATTATTTTAGTCACAGTAAATGTGTATATAAAACCTAAAAATAACATTTTCTTATGCCACGTACACACGATCGGAAATTCCGACAAGAAAACTGTGTTTTTTTTCCTGACGAAATGTTGGCTCAAACTTGTGTTGCATACACACGGTCACACAAATCTCGTTGGAAATTCTGACCGTCAAGAACGAGCCAAGATCAATGAAGTTCAATAGGCAGTTTGGTTCTTTTGCTTGATTCTGAGCATGCAGGTTTTTTTGTGCGTTGGAATTGCATACAGACGAGCGGATTTTCCTGTCGTAATTTCCGATCGTGTGTACGCGGCATTAGTTGTTCTTTTTCAGGCCTCATGTGCACAGGGCATGTGATTTTCTTATCTGTATAATTTTCTTCTCCTGACAGGGAAAGAATGCTTAAAAAAAGTGCCTAATCCTTATGCCGCGTACACACGGTCGTTTTTTGCGATGAAAAAAAACGTTGTTTTTTAAAACGTAATTTAAATTGATCGTGTGTGGGCAAAACGTCGTTTTTTGTCTTCAAAAAAACGACCCAAAAAAAATTCCAACATGCTTGAATTTTTTGTGTCGTTTTTCAAAACGTCGTTTTTTGTTTCACAAAAAGTCACCGTGTGTAGCAAAAACGTTGTTTAAAACGACGTTTTTCAACCCGCGCATGCCCAGAAGCTAGTTATGAAGCGAGCTTCAATGGAAAAGAGTGGTGAACGTAACCTCGCTTTTTGTGAAAAAAACGATGGTGTGTATGCAACCAGGGCCGGACTGGCCTACCGGGATACCGGGAAAATTCCCGGTAGGCCGGCTGCCTGTCAGTGAAAAAATCAATTAATCAGGCCGCAGACGCGGCCGCGGCGGCCGCACTTGCAGTTATGCCTAATGCTGGGGTGGATGCCTGCGCCTGAGCCTCCAGTCAGTGTCTGCCATAATGTCCCACCTCACACGTGTACAGTGTGTCTTTGCGGTAAATCGTCCCGTGCGGTGCGCGCCAAGCAGCGACGGGCCGGCCGCCGTTGGCTTGCGGCCGGCCGCCGACATGCTAGCCGCTGCAGTGCCGCAAGCTCCTTCCCGCGACTGCCTGGAGGAGAGATCATGTCACGTCACAAGTCTGAGCGAGGGGAGGAGCCGAGCAGGAGAACACACAACGTGGCCGGCGTCATCCATTCCCATCGTCCCGTGCGGTGCGCGCCAGTACCGCCCACTTTCTCCTGCAGGGCGACATGAAGGAAGGAGTTAGTTCACCACGCCACCCTGACCCTTGGAGTACGAGCGCCACACACACAGAGTTTTAATCTTTCTCTTTCCCACCATTGCAGACACGATTGGCAGCTGTGCAGTGGCAAGGCAGAGGACGAGCGGTCATCAAGGCAAGCCAGGAGGTGAACTAGAAGAATTATGAAATCCTAGGCTAGGCCTGCCTGCATATATGTTCTAACATCGACTCTCTCTCAGAGTGACTCCCCCAGGCCCCCCCCTCCTCTCTCTGTCAGTCACCTATTTTTTTGCTGCCCCTGTTGTAAACTGTATTATAATCTCAGAGAGAAGTGGGGGAGTCACTCCCCCCCTTCTCTCTGAAAATATTGTACAGTTTACAACAGGGGCAGCAAAAAGGTAGGCGACTGACAGAGAGGAGGGGGAGCCTGGGGGTGCACCCCCCGGCCCCCCCTGGTCTGCAGAGCATTTTAATCTTTCTCTTTCCCACCATTGCAGAGCCTCTCTCTCTCTCTCCCCCACCATTGCAGCCCCCTCTCTCCCCCACCATTGCAGCCCCCTCTCTCCCCCACCATTGCAGCCCCCTCTCTCCCCCACCATTGCAGCCCCCTCTCTCCCCCACCATTGCTGCCCCCCCTCTCTCTCCCCCACCATTGCAGCCCCCCTCTCTCCCCCCACCATTGCAGCCCCCCTCTCACCATTGCAGCCCCCCTCTCACCATTGCAGCCCCTCTCTCTCACCATTGCAGCCCCTCTCTCTCATAATTGCAGCCTCTCTCTCTCTCTCTCTCTCACTATTGCAGCCCCTCTCTCTCTCTCACTATTGCAGCCCCCCTCTCTCCCCCACTATTGCAGCCCCCCTCTCTCTCTCACTATTGCAGCCCCCCTCTCTCCCCCACCATTGCAGCCCCCCCTCTCTCTCCCCCACCATTGCAGCCCCCTCTCTCCCCCCCACCATTGCAGCCCCCCTCTCTCCCCCCACCATTGCAGCCCCCCTCTCTCCCCCCACCATTGCAACCCCTCTCTCTCACCATTGCAGCCCCTCTCTCTCACCATTGCAGCCCCTCTCTCTCACCATTGCAGCCCCTCTCTCTCACCATTGCAGCCCCTCTCTCTCACCATTGCAGCCCCTCTCTCTCACCATTGCAGCCTCTCTCTCTCACTATTGCAGCCCCTCTCTCTCTCTCTCACTATTGCAGCCCCCCTCTCTCTCTCACTATTGCAGCCCCCCCCTCTCTCTCTCACTATTGCAGCCCCCCTCGCTCTCTCTATTGCAGCCCCCCTCTCTCTCTCTCTCACTATTGCAGCCTCTCTCTCTCTCTCTCTCTCTCTCTCACTCTCTCTCTCACTATTGCAGCCTCTCTCTCTCTCTTTCTCTCTCTCACTATTGCAGCCTCTCTCTCTCTCTCTCTCTCTCTCTCACTATTGCAGCCTCTCTCTCTCTCTCTCTCTCTCTCTCTCTCTATTGCAGCCCCCCTCTCCCTCTCTCTCTCTCTCTCTCTCACTATTGCAGCCCCTCTCTCATGGATTTCTTTAAAAAAAAGAAGCTAACGTATGTATTATAATAATATTAATAATAATAATAATAAAATGTGAATGTATTTATTATAATAAATGACATTTTCAGAAAAAAAAATGTGCTTTTATATATATATTTGTTTTTTTTTGCCTGTTCTCTCTGCATTGATCTCCTGTATCATGTTTGCAGTCTCTGGCCATCTCTTGTATCATGTGAAGTCTGCAGTCTGAGGGAATTTGGAAAGGAGTCAAAAGTGGGAGTGTCGCTGGTATGGGGATCATGGGAGAAGTCAGAGGTGTGTGGACTGTGGAAAGGAGACTATAGGAAAACCAGAGCCACCAAGCTGGAGCCTGACTGATCCCGGTTGCAAGGTGCACCTAAAAGGAGGTCAGTGACAGCACCGCAAGGCCAGCCTAAGGGGGGGGTCACTGATGTAAGGGGGAGTGAATATAAAAATGTAAAGGGACACTGATATAAAGGTTTCCCCCTTATATCAGTTATCCCCCCTTACCTTAGGCTGCTTTCACATTGAGGCGTTGGGGGCGTCGGCGGCACCTTTAACCCCCACTAGTGGCCGAAAAAGGTTAAAATGGTTAAAATCACCCCCAAAAGTGCTGCTGCTGATTCAAACAGGCTTCCAGATTTTCAGAGGTCCCCCATTATTGATCACGTTTAACTGGCATTTGCATATATATATATATATATATATATATATATATATATATATATATATATATATATATATATATATCCGTTATGCTATGGGGCTGGTATGACATTTTTTCCAGGGCTGGTTTTTACTCCCAGTCCGGCCCTGTATGCAACATCGTCTTTGAAAGTGACGTTTCAAAAACGTTGTTTTTTACTTCACAGAAAACGTCGTTTTTTTTTCATCACAAAAAACGACCGTGTGTACGCGGCATTAGAATAAATGAATGCTCACACGTTAAACACGTCTAGATGCGTTTAGATGCTTGTAAACATGTTTTTGCATGTTAAGTGTTTTTTCTGCTCAAAAGCTCTTCTCCTGAACCTGCTGGTGATGTTTATTTTTTCTGCCTGTAAATGCTTCTTTTCTAATATGCCTGTAAATGTGTGCATGGTTTTATAGGGGTGCGTTTACAGGCAGAAAAAAAGCCAAATGCCTGTGAAAGCAGCACTTTTTTAAGTCCTGTATGCATAGGCCCTTAGTCTGTAAAATGTTCCATTGAACATATTTTGTATATCTGTACGATACGTGCAAAAAAATACACATTGATCTTGCCAGAAATCCAGTGAGTTATTACTGTAACTTCCTGCATAATCTGTTCCTGCTTCACTGCAATCTTAAACATCCTTATTAGTCTTGCCCAATTCACTTCTGTGAACTAAAGAACACCTACTTCCTATGTTATGGAGATGGGGAGAGGGGTGTTCTACAATGCAATTCAGGAGCAATCAGCCACCAGAGTTGTCTAAATGCATGGGCACCCCTGGGCCCCATGATAATCTTGCATTACATTATACTTGCCAACTGTCCTGCATTTGCTGGGACAATCACACTTGTTATTAAACTGTTCCAGGATGGTTGTGTCCCAGACAGTGTCTCAGAACCTTTTCTGTGCCCTCCTGCCTCCCCCATACTGTTTCCTTTGCGCTGTCTAGTCTTTGATTTATGGCATGTTTTTTTTTATTGTTTAAAATCGATTTTATTTAAAGCACTGATGAATATATGCTTAATTCTATTAACTAATAATATTTTGGTGTGTAAATTGGGGCAAGCTTGTAGGGGCCCCAGTGCATGACTTTTCCCAGGGGCCCATGATGCTATTAAGATGGCCCTGCATGACACCACTGCACTACGGAATAACATCTCCCAGGTGCTTAAGGATCTACACTGGCTTCCGATAGCAAAACGGGTCGAGTTGAAGGCTCTCAGTCTGGTGTACTTATCGAATATGACACAACACTATTGTCCACCCAGAGAACTTCGTTCAACTGACGCCCTTTTAGCGATTATTTAACCTAGTCGCTTAGCTTCAAAGGGTGGCCGCCAGCTCCAAACACTGGAGAATTCTCTTTGGAACCAGCTCCCTCATCAGCTCCGAGCATCCTCCTCCTTGATGGCCTTCCGTAAAGGCTTGAAAACACTGCTTTTTTCACAAGTCTAAGGATAGACACTTGGCCATCCAAGCTCTTAGTAGGACGCTGCCTTAATCCCAGGCTGCGGTCCATGGTCAGGGAGTAGGGATAGGCTCCTTGTGTCCTGCCCCCGCCCTCCCTTCTTTTTATATTTCTGTTTACTTCTTGCTTGTTCCCTCTTTTGCTTAGATGTCCTAGTCTCTTCTCTTTGCTCCTGGGAACTGGATACCCCCAGCTTGTTGGTAAGCGCTTAGACGCGTGTTTAAGGCATTCCAATCCAATCCAATCCTCCATAATAACATCAAATTAGCATTTTCATCCTAAACAGGAAGTGTGTTACTGGCAGGATCACAGGTGAAAATAAAGGGAAAAAAAACTACCACCAAAACTGGTAACCGGCAGTAGATTTATTTTTTTCAGTTTGGATACATTTTAAAGGTGAAATCACCCATATGAAACTGCTCATTATACTCCTGATATATGAAAAGCATCTTGTTTATATGAACATAGAACATAGTTCTGGTTATAAGTAAAAGTTTTTCGACAACTGACCTGTAGTTTTCTATGCAGTTACAGAGGAAATTGAGCAGTTTTAGATAACAAGGTATTTCTACAGTGACAATAAGTACATCATTTTTTGAAGAAAAAAAAAAAGTAATTGCAACTTCAAATTGCCTGTATTTTCTGGAACTCCTTCCAGTCTTTAATATCAATCTCCTAGAAAATACTATGTAGCAAAAACAGTGCCAAAAATGACTGAAGATCTGTGCAATTTCATTATTTCAAAGTGCTGAGAATGTTTTGGTACATGAGGGCATATTTTCTTTTCTTTCTGTAGAACATTAAAAATGTAATGGAGCAAAATGTAACAACAAAAGGGATTATTTGCTCATAGTTAAACTTTTTACTTTGAAAATAATAATTTCTTAACTCATTCATTAATTATAAACTAGTTTAAAAAAAAAAATCTACTTTTACATAGAATGCCATTACATGTATAACACTTCAATCCATATTCTACCCTGTAATTTCATATCACTATCTTCTGGGTGTGTGAAAATATTATAGGTTAGTAACTCCTATTCTGATTCTAATATTTTCATATTTATGCTTTATCAACTCAACTTTCCTAATTCCAAATTGATTTTAAGTTCTGAATAATGAATAGTATATTAACGATCTGCTGCAGTACTATGTTTGCCTCCAAAAGAAAAGGAGGTGGGAAGAATATATTGAGAAAATGTTACTGCTCCAATCTATTAAAAAAAACTTAAATGTATTTTGATGTACTATATATTAAAGCCGGTGAAAAAAAGGGGGGAAGGACCCCCTGTAAAGTGCTAAAATGTGTGCAATATATAGTACGTCAAAATACATTTTTTTACAAGTTTTTTTTTAATAGATTGCCGCAGTAACATTTTCTCAATGATTTTAAGTTCTGCTTGCAATCAAATGAGGCCCATCCTAATGCATATACAGGTAGTTTAATGATAATCTTCATAATGTTAATCTTCTTGTACGATAATCTGTCTGCTTCCATACTCTGATGTGATGTCAGGGGTCATTATACCATGTTTTGATGTCAGGGGACACTGTGCCATGCTCTGATGTGATGTCAGGGGACACTGTGCCAAGCTCTGATGTGATATCAGGAGACACTGTGCCATGCTTTAATGTCAGGGGGTACTACTGTGCCATGCTCTGATGTGATGTCAGGGGGCATTGTACCATGCTCTGATGTCAGGGGGCATTGTACCATGCTCTGATGTCAGGGGACACTGTGCCATGCTCGGATTTGATGTCAGGGGACACTGTGCCATGCTCTGATGTGATGTCAGGGGGCATTGTACCATGCTCTGATGTCAGGGGGCATTATACCATGCTCTGATGTCAGAGGACACTGTGCAATGCTCTGATGTGATGTCAGGGGACACTGTGCCAAGCTCTGATGTGATGTCAGGAGACACTGTGCCATGCTTTAATGTCAGGGGGTACTACTGTCAGGGCCGGCGCTACCAATAGGCAAGTTAGGTGATGGCCTAGAGCGCACATCAGTAGGGAGCGCCATGCTGGCTACATGCGTCGGTGAGGAGTGAGCAGTGGGGTGATTCATTTGTGCTACTGCTTTCTGTGCAAACTGTGCTCCCAGCGCTTGCTGCAGAGTATCACTGCTGAAGAGAGCGAGGGGGGTGAGGGGGGTTCATGTGCAGGGGACAGTGAACCTGTAGAACAGCCTGTTCAAGGAATGAGGCTGAGGACACTGATGTAATGGGGGGAAAGAGGTAATTGATGACATTGGGTAACTTGGATGCAAAGAGGTCTGTGATGTAAAGCAGACACTGTATTGCAAAGGGGTGCTGTATTGCCACTCTTTGTCTTCAGGCCGTTCCAGAGGCGCAGGTGGCTGAGGAAATAGGTGGAGAGGTGACACAAAAAAACTCCACCCCCGCCGCATACATGGGCAGGGCAAAAGAGGTGGAGCCAATGAGGGGCGGCAAAATGAGGTTTTGCCTAGGGTGTCAAAAATCCTTGCACCAGCCCTGACTACTGTGCCATGTTTGATGTCAGGGGGCACTAATGTGCCATGCTCTGATGTCAAGGGGCACTGTGCCCCTCTGTGGGCAATCTGATACTACTAACTGACACTGGCTGATCACTGTACTAGTGACATCAGTGTCAGTTCGTGACACTGTACACTGTAATGATGACACTGGCTGGAAAAGGGTTAACATCAAGGGGTTAACTGTTTGTCTAACAATGTGAAAAAGTGAAAAATGTGAAAAAGTGCGCTGATTGTACTTACTAATCTGGCTGTTTTTTCTCCCTGCTCTTCAGGGACAAGAAATAACTAGATCACTATTCTTATGTACACAGAGCTTTGTGTGTTTGGTTTATGTGATATATATATATATATACACGTGTGTTTGAGCTTCTGTTTGGGGTGCACACCCTAATTCCATAGGCACCTATGGTGCACACAGTTTGTATTCAGGGTCAGTCGAAGGCTCTATTCACATGTAACCTCTCGTGTGATTATTGTACACGTGAAAAGCATTGGTGCAGGCCATTGATTTATACTGATTCTTGCCAGTGGCCTCCTTTGGCTGCTGCTATTTGTCCATGTGAATGTAGCCTAAAATATTACAATATGGCTATATTAAACCATTCTGTGGACTTCAATGTACAAAAAAGTACAATGTAATATCAGAGGCGTCGTTAGGCCCTGGCTTAGGAGGCTGGAGCCCCGAATGGGTCCCTGTAAAGCCCCGAATCCCGGGCATTTAGCTAGCCGATGCTAGCCCCGAGTCTGGCCGAGTGCGGCAGCTATATGCAGCACTATGAGCAGCGATGTCTGTCTGCTATGTCTCACAGCCGACAGTCTGTGTTACATAGCCCAGCCCCTCCCTCCTCCACACAATTGGATGGCAGAGGCTGCTCTCTCTCTCCCCGCCCACACTCTCCCTGTGTGCTGTCTGTGAAGATGTGTGGGTGGGAAGTTCAAGCTGAGCAGTCGGCTCGAATGCAGTGAGTTTCCTGGCACCATACAAGTAAAGTAAGTGAGCGTCTCTCCCCTCCCCCTCCCTGCAGCTAAAAGGTTTTTTTTTTCTCTAGCAGCCTGTGACAGACACTACCCAGGTGTTATGATGTGGGCTCACACTGGTATCCTGCAGTTTGTATCCCTGCATGTTGTCCCTATTTTTCCTTAGAGGTTGCACATTTTTACTGCATGTTTTGAAAGTGCACAACATGTCCTGAATGCTGCATCTTTGGTGCAATTCTATAAAATGCAGCAAAAATGTGCAACCTGGGGGACTATGACTGTGAAAAACTGGCAGTACCCCAGTGTGAGCACAAAGACTTGTATTCACTTGCAGCAGGAACTGCCACTCCACTAAAAAGGAGGTGATACCACATTTCCTCCCTGCCTGTTTTAACCCCCTAAATACCAGTTCCTCCAGGTAATGTCGCGGTTCACTTTTGAACTCCACCTTGTTTCCATTACTCTCAGTAGATATTAGATGTGTTCTCACCTCTAATACCTAAAGAGTTCTGGAAATAAGGTGGTGTAACGGAATGCACCGTGACAGACTGAGATATTCCTATGTCTAGGGTCACCTTATGTCCACTATGGCCATAGGGTGACAAAGAATCATAATTCATATGTTACAGAAGACATTAATAAGGGACATTAATAATAATTCATGTTTGCAGGATGTCTTCAAATACCAAAAGCTGTTGGCTATTCAATCTGGGCATACATGATTTGGAAAGGTGTTAATCCAGGTCTACAAGACCAGAGTGAGTCATACCTTTGTATAATATGCTATTGAAATATCTTAAGGTGTTGGCTATTCATGTGAAAGACATTCCGTTGAAGGTGTGGATTGCACCCATCTCACGAGACTTAGGCCATTGTGTGATAAAGCTGCCTAGATAAATTGAACTTTCAACTATGTGCTGTGGTTGTACAGAATTAAAGGTCTATCAATTGAACACTATTCAGTACAGATGCGGTGCCGAGCGTGTCTACATGGTTAGCTTACCTGAATTTTTAGAGTTTTTGGCAATCACTGCTGGCTGCTATGGAGCTGCTAGCTGCCAGCAGTGATTACTGTATTCTGATGGCTGGAAAACTTTTGCCCCCACAGAACGGAGTGACTGCTTCGCTTACTGGAAAAGGATGTGGAGCAGTCTCATTCTCTGTGCAGGCAGTGTCAAGCGGAGCTCTCTCTCTCTCTCTGGTGCAGGCAGTGTCAAGTGGTCTCTCTCTGTGCAGGCAGTGTCAAGCAGTCTCTCTCTCTCTCTGTGTGCAGGAAGTGTCAAGCAGTCTCTCTCTCTCTCTCTGAGCAGGCAATGTCAAGCAGTCTCTCTCTCTCTCTCAGTGCAGGCAGTGTCAAGCAGTCTCTCTATGTGCAGGCAGTGTCAAGCAGTCTCTCTCTCTCTCTGTGCAGGCAGTGTCGAGCAGTCTCTCTCTCTCTCTCTGTGCAGGCAGTGTCGAGCAGTCTCTCTCTCTCTGTGCAGGCAGTGTCGAGCAGTCTCTCTCTCTCTGTGCAGGCAGTGTCGAGCAGTCTCTCTCTCTCTGTGCAGGCAGTGTCGAGCAGTCTCTCTCTCTCTCTCTGTGCAGGCAGTGTCGAGCAGTCTCTCTCTCTCTCTGTGTGCAGGCAGTGTCGAGCAGTCTCTCTCTCTCTGTGCAGGCAGTGTCGAGCAGTCTCTCTCTCTCTCTGTGCAGGCAGTGTCAAGCAGTCTCTCTCTCTCTCTCTCTGTGCAGGCAGTGCCAAGCAGTCTTTCTCTCTCTGTGCAGGCAGTGCCAAGCAGTCTCTCTCTCTCTGTGCAGGCAGTGTCAAGCAGTCTCTCTCTCTCTCTGTGCAGGCAGTGACAAGCAGTCTCTCTCTCTCTGTGCAGGCAGTGCCAAGCAGTCTCTCTCTCTCTGTGCAGGCAGTGCCAAGCAGTCTCTCTCTCTCTGTGCAGGCAGTGTCAAGCAGTCTCTCTCTCTCTCTCTCTCTGTTCAGGCAGTGTCAAGCAGTCTCTCTCTGTGCAGGCAGTGCCAAGCAGTCTCTCTCTCTCTCTCTGTGTGCAGGCAGCGCCAAGCAGTCTCTCTCTCTCTCTCTCTCTGTGCAGGCAGTGCCAAGCAGTCTCTCTCTCTCTCTGTGCAGGCAGTGTCAAGCAGTATCTCTCTCTCTCTGTGCAGGCAGTGTCAAGCAGTCTCTCTCTCTCTGTGCAGGCAGTGTCAAGCAGTCTTTCTCTCTCTCTCTCTCTGTACAGGCAGTGCCAAGCAGTCTCTCTCTCTCTCTATCTCTGTGCAGGCAGTGCCAAGCAGTCTCTCTCTCTCTCTCTGTGCAGGCAGTGTCAAGCAGTCTCTCTCTCTCTCTCTCTGTGCAGGCAGTGTCAAGCAGTCTCTCTCTCTCTCTCTCTCTCTCTCTGTGCAGGCAATGTCAAGCAGTCTCTCTCTCTCTCTGTGCAGGCAGTGTCAAGCAGTCTCTCTCTCTTTCTCTCTCTCTGTGCAGGCAGTGTCAAGCAGTCTCTCTCTCTCTCTCTCTCTCTCTCTCTCTCTCTCTCTCTGTGCAGGCAGTGTCAAGCAGTCTCTCTCTCTCTCTCTCTGTGCAGGCAGTGTCAAGCAGTCTCTCTCTCTCTCTTTGCAGGAAGTGTCAAGCGGTCTCTCTCGCTCTCTCTCTCTCTCTCTCTCTGTGCAGGACGGGACGGTGTATGTAGGACATATGTCAGAAACAACCCTGAAAGACATGCTAGTGTGCCTAAGAGCTTCCTTGCATGCTGATCTCATGGAATGTGTAACTGACATACATACACACACACACTGACTTGCATGTCTGTGTGTACTGACACAAACACGGGCGCGCAGGTCAGGGTATGTGTGTCAGGTAAGTCGCACCACGTCCGCCGCTCCCCCCCCCCTCAGGTTGCCGGCTTCGGGCTGAAAGCCCCTGGTCTTTTTGCCACCTAGCAACGCCCCTGTGTAATATATACTGTATCAGGTCAAATTATGCAAAAAAGAGTTTCATTTTATATAAAAGCATTGTTTGAATTACAGTTTGCTTCATAAAAGTATTCGGTTCTGTGGGGGCTTTCAAAAGCACCTTCTCTAAAATACAAAGAACACTATATTAACCACTTAAGGACCGCCTCCTGCAGATTTACGTCGGCAGAATGGCACGGCTGGGCACATCAACGTATATATACGTTGGTTTTAGTACCCAGCCGTGGGTCGCGGGCGCGCGCCCACGGGCGCGCGCCCGCGACCCGGTCCGAAGCTCCAGGACCGGGACCGCGGGATTCGCGGACCCGATCGGCTGCAGTGCGGCGATCCGTCCCTGGAGCGGAAGAACGGGGAGAGCCGTGTGTACACACGGCTTCCCCGTGCTTCTCTGTGGCCGGAGCATCGATCGCGTCATCCCTGTAATAGGGGGACGCGATCGATGACATCACACCTACAGCCACACCCCCCTACAGTAGTAAACACACACTTAGGTACACATTCCCTACATGTGGTTAACTCCCAAACTGCAACTGTCATTTCCACAGTAAACAATGCAATTTAAATGCATTTTTTGGCAATTGTCCCAAAAATGTGTAAAAATTGTCAAGTGTCCGCCATATTGTCGCAGTCACGAAAAAAATCGCTGATCGCCGCTATTAGTAGTAAAAAAAAAAAAAAATTAATAAAAATGCAATAAAACTATCCCTTATTTTGTAAACGCTATAAATTTTGCGAAAACCAACCGATAAACGCTTATTGTGATTTTTTTTACCAAAAATATGTAGAAGAATACGTATCGGCCTAAACTGAGGAAAAAACATGTTTTTTTATATATTTTTGGGGGATATTTATTATAGCAAAAAGTAAAAAATATTGCATTTTTTTTTAAATTGTCGCTCTATTTTTGTTTATAGCGCAAAAAATAAAAACCGCAGAGGTGATCAAATACCACCAAAAGAAAGCTCTATTTGTGGGAAAAAAAGGACGCAAATTTTGTTTGGGAGCCACGTCGCACGACCGCGCAATTGTCTGTTAAAGCGACGCAGTGCCGAATCGCAAAAACCCCTTGGGTCATTTGCCAGCGTATTGGTCCGGGTCTTAAGTGGTTAAAAGGAAACCAATAAATACCAAGGAAACTACAGAGCCAGAATGGTTAAGTAATGTGCAAATGATGGATTAGAACTGGAAAAAACTCATTTAATATTTTTGATGGAGGGATCACAATAATGATGTATACCGATACACCATAAAAATATATGACTTCCCATCAATGATTAAACAAAAACTTGTCCTATTTTGGCATTTTTCATATCTTTGTCATTCCGCTCCTGGGAGGGGGATGTTTCATTTGAAATATTTTAATAAGCCAATTTTTTTATTTTTTTCCTTTCACACTGAAAAAAAGTTTTCAAAAGATTCTGGCAATTATGAAGCTGTAACATGCTGATGATGTCCTTCAAGTTGAAAAACTATGTGCACGTAGCCTTTTGAACTTGACTTGAAAGTGTGCCTTGTAGAATGTTTTTCCATCCTATTAAAGATAAATCGCTTGGATTTTAACTCGGTTTTTGTTTATTTTGATACATTTAATGTTTCGTTATAAATGCCTGTGCTTGTTGCCAGACATTATAACGTTTCCTGGTGTTTTTAAATTGAAATCTTTTCTTTGTACTATTAGACTTGCTTCGGTTATGACATTTTTTATTCCCAGTTAGCACTAAGAAAACAAGATTTGGTATCCTGGGGTAGAAGAGACTGATGAGATCTTTTTTTTTCAGCCACCGAAGGATAAATCCAGTTAGCAAAAAAAATTCAAAAATAAGAAATTGTCAAAAGAAATGCAAAAGAGCAAAACGATATAGAAGTTAATTAATGACTGTCAGCAAGAGACCCAAATGGTTTAAACTTTGTATCAAGTGTTTTCCTCTTGGAATTAGTAATCTAGGGAAACACATTTGTTTTAAAGATGTCTCCATATGCATATTAATCTTTTCCAGGGTACTTTTCCATAGGAGTTGCCCCATCACCTGAAGGTCATCAGTACACATGAGCTGAATACCAGGCGGTATCAGCCGCATGTCAGGTGGTATAACATGGACCAACAGAAGCTGGCCGAATGGCCGTCTTCAGACGAAGGGGCATGACCAAAAAAGGTCATCCGATCACCATCAGATCAGCACTCTCAGGTCCACCCCCCTTTCAGAACACAATAGCCCAGTGGGGAGATTTATGTACTAACATTGGATTGTTAGTACAGTGAGCTCCTCATGAGCTCTTCAGTTGTTGTTTTTTTCGTTCAACCCTCTAGGTTGAATGGAAAAAAACTGATAGTTTGTACTAAACTTAACTAGACATCCCCACCTATTGAAATAACATTGTAAACAATAGCTCCTAACAGCTAGTAACATCAGTAGCTTTAAATATTGTGGGCCTTGAGTGTGGTCTATGGCAGTCCCAGGGAACCCCATAATAACTGAAGTCAGCCAAAGATGATGCGATAGATCACTTGCGATGGCACAGTCAGTGTTGATGGGGAAAATCTCCCATGGAACTATTGTGTTCTCCCAATGGCATGGGGGGTGGGGCCTCCCTGCTAGGAGAACACACAGTGATTATTGTTAGTGGCTATAGCCACTGGCAATAATCACATGAAAAATCTGACATACTGGTTGTACCCAAGTTGATCAATTGGTCAATTTGGGTATAAGCAGCTTGCCCATACATGCTTCGAATCTTGGCCGGCCCCTGCTGAACCAGCCAAGATTCACTTACACAAGGGTTCGAAGCTTACACAGTAAATCCCAGGTCCGTTTTTTATCATCTGCTGATGAAGGTGGATGGTCCTTTGTTTTAAATAGTGTGATACTTATGTAAATAACAGGAAGTGCTTACCAGTATTAATTCCGTCAACAAAAACGATTCCGGCATAATTTTCATCAGTGTCATCAATTTTACAGTGACGAAAACTAAATGAAATGTACATCACATTTTTATACTCTGATGAAAACTACCTTTTCGTTAACCACTTAAGACCTGGACCATTATGCAGGTTAAGGACCTTGCCCCTTTTTGCGATTCGGGACTGCGTCGCTTTAACTGACAATTGCGTGGTCATGCGACGTGGCTCCCAAACAAAATTGGCATAATTTTTTTTTCCACAAATAGAGATTTCTTTTGGTGGTATTTGATCACCCCTGTAGTTTTTATTTTTTGCGCTATAAACAAAAATAGAGCGACAATTTTGAAAAAAAATCAATATTTTTGACTTTTTGCTATAATAAATATCCCCAAAAAAATATATAAAAGGAGTTAACCACTAGGGGGCACTGTAGGGGTTAAGTGTGACCTCATATGTGTTTCTAACTGTAGGGGGCGGGGCTGGATGTATATCAGAGAATAGATGATCACTGACACTGCCACAATGAAGAACGGGGAATGTGTGTTTAAAAGCCCTGTATTGAAGTGGTTAATAAACAGATATTGGCTCTGTTAAGTTAAAGTAATATAATGGACATGGATACAAGGCTATGATATGACAGTTAACCTAGACCACAATAATAACAAACCAATGTAACCTGGAATACACATTATTAAAAAAGAACGGCATAGGCATTCAGAAATATAAACAAAAATAAAAGACGCCTCCCTCCTGATTGGCCAGAAGCACATATAGCAGTGGTTCACCAGTCCCAGTAGCACAGTGGGACTTGCTCTGTATTCTTGTCTGTTAAGCAGTCCCATTGGCTGTGCTTTGGGAATTCGGTACCACAGGCTCAGTTCTAACTCCAGTCCTTGCAAAGTCCAAACGATCTCTCTAGGTCTCCTCCCTGCACAACAAGAGCTGTGGCTCAGTTTTCTGTCTCTGGGTACAAAGAACACAGCAACAGTTCCATACTCTCTCTAGTCCCTGCACATACAAAAGACTTCTCCTCCTCAAAGACTGAGAAACTCATCATGCTCTCCTCCTGCAGGGAATCCTGGATGTTGCAGTGTTTAGTTCCATTATCCTCCACAGTACAGCGGACCCTCAAGACTACATCTCCCAGTGTCCTCTGATTGGCTTACCACTGCTGCTGCCATGAGGAAGGAGGGAACGGTGGAGGAGCGAGTAGGGGATCACACACCTCAAATTACCACAATTCCTGCACCTTCACACCTCAGATCAACCCAGTTCCTGTACCTTCACCCCTCAGATCACCCCAATTCCTGCACCTTCACACCTCAGATCTCCCGGATTGCTGCATCACTGTAGCCCCCGGCACACCTGCTCTGCTGCTGTAGCGCTCTGCACACCTGTATATGACTGTACCCTCATGCACCCCTTTTCCCCACTGTACCACCCTTAATGCCTTCCCACTGTAACCTTCTGAACCCCTTTCCCCACTGTACCTCCTAAATACCTATTCCCCCCTGTGCCACCCTTGCACTCATGTTCCCCATTGTACCACCCTGAATACCTGTCTTCCCCTTTCCTGCACACCTGTTCCCCACTATACCCACCCTGCACCACTTTTCCCCATTGGACCCCCCTCTACACCTGTTCCTGCTGTATCCCCCTGCACCCCATTTCCCATTGTACCTCCTAAATACCTATTCCCCACTGTGCCCCCCTGCACAACGTTCCCCAAGGTAAATGCCTATTCCCCACTGTGCCCCCTTCACTCCTGTTCCCCACTGTGCCACCCATGCTGCCATGCTGCCTTTTCTTCTCCCATTACCTGGGAAAAAGTGGCCTCAGCTGAAGAAGAGCAACACTGCTGTCTGTCCTTCCACAATAGATCCGACAGTCTGGGGGGAGAGGGAGGAAGGTGATATTAGGGCAAGAGGGACTTCCATGCAGGGCATTGGTTGCACCCGTCCCACGGTTCTCTTCCTCATGCCGCACATTTGGCTTCTGGCTTCTCTTTGTCTTGGCTCTCTCCTCTCATGCTTGTGCTGCATTGCAGGCTTGGGATAGAGTAGAGACCCAGAAGGAGAGTGCTCTGATCCTACAGGGAGCCCTAGCGAAAGCTTCCCCTGGTTTTAATCACATTTATCTGTCAGTGGGGAAGCCTGCTGACAGATGAATGAGTCATCAGTTGTCAAGGATGCGGCGGCCTCGCTCCTTAACAACCGCAATTGTTGCATTCTATTGTGTGCATTTTACTTGTCAGTCTGAGAATCCCGCTGACAGCTGAAAGAACCGAGCCAGAAGGTATATGTGCATTTGCATGAGTACCGATACTCGTGCAAATGCTTAGTATCGGCACCAATACCGGTAGCGGTTAAACCCTCATTTGTTTTTATTTGTTGTATTGCAATAAAAATACACAAAGTTAAAATAAAGTCTCTATTTCACTTGTGAACAAACTCACCATGCTTTGTACTAGAAACAACTTTTTAAAGTCTTAATGAAAAGAACAAATATTGTAATATAATTTGCAAGAATTTTAACTTACTTTAGTTCCCACATAGAAAATTATTTGTGTAGCATAATGTTTAATGAAAACTTGCCTCTGTTTACAGAGTTCATTATGATTAACCATGACACAAAACCTATCACCCCCACCCCACTATTCCTTCCACTTTTTTGTGACCCAAAATGTGGCAACCCTAACACCAAATCACAACAGTTGTAATTTCTGTGGGTCACCATGAGTGTGTGAGTGGGTGAGCCGGGGCGTAAGGGACTGTGCGAGTGGATGCAGCTGGGCGGCTCAGAATGCGGGTGTGAGAGCGCATGAGAAGCTGCCAGCTAGGAGGCTCGTGGGTGGACTGGCCAATCAATGGGTGGCGGAGCAGAGAGATGACTTCATCTCTCACCGCCTGGGGCCCGCCCTGCATCCCAACAGTTCCACCCTCACTCAATGTGCAGGCAGCAGAGAGATTACATCATCTCAGTCAGCTGCCTGACTTCGGGACACAGGTAGTGACAATCCCCATTCCCCACCTAAGCAGGAAAGTGACTATCCGCACAGTGTGGCAGGTTACATGGCAAGTGGACAATCCGCAACTTGTGGCAGGTGACGTGGCATGGGACAATCTGCAATGTGTGGCAGGTGACGTGGCAAGTGGACAATCCGCAACTTGTGACAAGTGACAATCCGCAAATGTGTGGGAAGTGGACAATCCGCATAAAATGTGTGGCAGGTGACGTGTCAAGTGGACAATCCACAGTGTGTGGCAGGTAACGTGGCATGTGGACAATTCACAATGTGTGGCAGGTAACGTGGCAAGTGACAAAATGCAACTTGTGGCAAGTGGACAATTCCACAACTTGTGGCAGGTGACGTGGCATGTGACAATTTGCAATGTGTGGCAGGTGACATGACAAGTGGACAATCCGCAATGTTTGGCAAATGGACAATCCACAACTTGTGGCAACTGACAGTCGGCAACTTTTGGCAAGTGACAATCTGCATCTGGTGGCAGGCGATGGTGGCAAGTGACACACTCGGGGCTCCCACTGATTCTGCATTATAGTGAATTGAACTATTTTGCTTTCTATAACATTGTAATAATAGAAATAATGCGCTACACTCATCCTGACACCATAACAACCATGATGCCGTGATGATTGAAGTGTTAACACCAGCCATTTCCCCAAAAAATTGCCTGCAAAAAATCTTATTTTTTGGCAGTGCCCCTCCCGAGACTAGACTCTGGATCCACCCCTGCCTCAGCCTGGAAGGGAGCACCCTGGCATGTTCACCTTATGTGCTTGGTAACCTTGTCCTGGCAATGACTGTCAATTCTAGAGTTCACATTAAAGGGAGACTATAAAGGCTAGTTTACACTTGCTACAAAAAATGCGGACAGTCAAAGCATCTGCCACTAAATAAATTGGGTAGCATACAGTCCTGTTTACACCTTGCGTTTTTGTGGCTTGGTTTTGCTTCAAAAAATATACCCCATGTCGCTTTGGTGGTGCTTCAAAGTGTCTTTAAAGCCTCAATAGAAGTCTATGACAAAGCTTGCTTGAAGAACTTGAAGCTTTTGAGGCTTTTATTTAGCTTTTTTTTTTTTTCAAATTATTTTTTATTAAGGTTTCCAAACAATACACAAAGAAAAATACACAAGACAAAACATAAGAACACAGCTCAAATGCATACATTGTAGAGATAAGAACTCATGGTACAGTTACATTGCAACAGTGCGCCTCCATTGGCAGATGCGCAGGAATGGGGGGGGGGGGCAGGGGTGCACCCAAACACAAACAAGACATAACCTCAGTGTGCCGGCACACTAGCTCAGCATATACCAATAACAGGACACTAGCCACTAGACAGACATAGCATTTACATTGTACTATCAGCCAGCAGTTTCGGCCTCCGCCAGCCAAGCGCGCCAAACTTTGTCGTACTTCTGTGGGCAGCCCCGATTAATATACGTTTCCCTATACAGGGGAAGGCTGGTGTTCACCAGACACCTCCACTGCACCAGGGAGGGGGGCGTGGATTTCTTCCAGTGCATGGCAATATTCTTACGTGCATAGAAAAGAAGCAGGCTGATCAATGTGCGTTTAGCGGAGGTCGGAACAATGTGTTCAATAATACCCAGGAGACAGATCTCCATTGCCAAGGGCAGTTGAACCGCCGCAATCTTGTTGGTCATTTCCAGTACCACTTCCCAATACTGTTTCACTGCGGGGCATTGCCAAAAAATGTGAGAGAAGTCGCCAGGGGAGGCGCTACATCTCCAACACTCTGGGGAATGTGCCGGGTTCATCTTATGGAGCCTGTGCGGGGTGAAAAATGCCCTGTGGACAATCTTAAATTGCACCAGCCTGTCTTGAATAGAGACCAGGGTGCAGAAGGGAAGGTCCCATACATCATTCCAGTCATCTGTGTCTAACGTAGGAATGTCACCCTGCCACCTGGATCGCAGCCCGTCCAGGGGAGGGAGAGAGACAAAGATCAGGTATAAGTACAAATGCGAAGCGGGCTTCGTCTCACAGCAAAATCTAAGTGTTCTCTCCAACTCCGACTGGGCCACGATGCAGGATGACAGCGGGAACTGTGCCGCAAACGCATGTGACAGTTGGTGGTATCTGAAAAGGTAATGTGAGGGTAAATTAAATGTGGACAAGAGCTCTTCAAAGGGTATCAGTTTGTTTTGCGAGACAATGTGCGAGATCAGTTTGATACCGCGCCTTGACCACACAACGGGGTCTAGAAGCTTATAGAAGTGGTTCAAGGTAGGGTTCAGCCAGATAGGGGCATTGGGGGAAACCTCAGAGGGTTTGCACTTCTCAATGGCCAGCCCTGTTCGCCACGCCCGCAGGGTGGTAAGCATGGAAGGGGTCAGGGGGTACGGCGCGCGGGGGCCCTGGAAGAGCAAAAGCTGGAGGGCCTCCAACGATCCGACCACCGAGGCCTCCAGGACAGTAGAGGTGTTGGTCCCGTCCGGTCGCAGCCACCAGGCCGCAGTCACCAACTGGGTTGCCAGAAAATACTTGTAACAGTCGGGGAACGCCATTCCCCCCTGCGTCCGTGGCCTCATTAATGTTGCTAACTTGTACCTTGGCGGAGAGGGGCCCCAGACAAAAGAGGAGAAAACCTGATTCAATTTACAAAAGAAGGACTTGGGCACCCACTGCAGGGAATGGCGGAATAGATATACAAGCTTAGGGACAATTTTCATCTTGATAAGATTAACCCTTCCCCAAACAGATAGCGGGAGATTACTCCAAGCCTTAAGCCTGGATTGGGCTTCTAGTAGAACCGGGGTCAAGTTAAGCGAAATAAAATCAGAGGCTGAGGCAGAGATCTGTACCCCTAGGTATTTAAAGGAACTAACCCAGCAGAGAGGGCTATCGGGTGGGGAGGTGGACCGGGCCGCCTGGTCAATTGGGAAGAGCAGCGATTTGGACCAATTCACCTTGAGTCCAGTGACCGAGGCGAACGTGTCTAGAACAGTCAGTGCACCCTGCAGCGAGGGACCCGCGTCATTTAGAAATAGTAGCATGTCGTCCGCGTACAGGGCCACCCTCTCCTCCAGCAGGCCCACATGTAGACCTCTAATAAGCGGTGAGGAGCGGAGAGCCTCCGCCACCGGTTCAATGGCAAGGGCAAATAGAGCAGGAGAAAGAGGGCGCTTTTATTTAGCTTTAACGTCACTTTGATTTGGAGAAATTGAAGGTATGAGATATCAACACACACACAGGGCATCTGCCAAGCTTCATTAAAGCTTTAAAAAAGCATCACAGAAGCATCATTGAAGCACCACCAAAGCATCATCGAAGCACCACCGAAGCATCATAGGAGTATTGCACAAGCAATGGGTTAATTTAATTTTTTTAAGTTTATACATTTAATCAGATTTATTTATTTAAATTAAATCTTTGTTTTACAAATGAACATTTAAATTAAGGTGCACTCATGACACAGGAATCACCGAGGATATTATGAGAGGGTGAGTTCAGCAGAAGTTGTTTACTTTCAGACTTTTTCTCTAACTAAAATTTTGTATGGGACCATGTAAACAGAGCAGGCAGGAGGAGAGGAGACATCCCTACTAGCATCGACACATTTGTAGACATCATTTTGAATAGTAGAAATCAAATAATGTAATTTTGTTCATTTATTATGGTCAATTCATACCGAGAAAATTAACATTGCAACTACAGTATATGCAAGGTATCCAACGGTAAGATGCCTGCTATTACTTTCCCAGGGATCTCCCCCCCCCCCCCCCCCCCAAAAAAAAAGAAGCAAATACAGACATCATTAAAGTCACTAATTGCTGGGGACTAATAATATGGCAGTTTAGGATCTGATTATATGTCACCTGGCACCCAGAAGTTTTTTTTACAATTTATATGCACTGTTAAGTTTCAATTGTGCAGCCTATGGTGCCTGCTTTATAACACCTGTATTACCTAGCATGGTAAAAAGCAAATACAGTTTTCCTTTAATATTAGCGACTACTACCATAATATGAACAATAGAGCACATCACAACACCTTGGGTAACATTTTTCAACTAACTTAGAACCCTGCAAGGACACATCAACAAAAGGTTTATGAAATATTGTTAATATCAAAGCCACCTCCCAGGAACAATAGAAAAACTGCTTGACCTTGAGTTATAGATAGCAATTTTAAATTGTAATGAGAAGTGATAGTCATAGAAATGGTATATTAATGTCCAGATATCATAATAACTGTCAAATATAGTATAAAAATAAATGGATAATATATATGGTCATTAATATAATATATAATTTAAATAAAGAATGATAACAATGTCAGCGTAGTTCAATAGAAATATGTGACTCTTGGCTATAACAATCAGCGTTTCTGTATTATTTATAGACTTTTTTTAATATAAAGTTAATTTGTTTAACTTTATACATACTACTTACATAAAATAAAAAGTTTTTTTATGTGGTGGACATGTAAGAGGAGAGCTCCAGTCCCCGTCTCCCTGTTTGCAGGCTCCTGCTACGCATCTACAGCCACAATAGCTCCAGGAGTGACACCAACGATCGCCTGAAGCCCCCGGGCAGCTTATGGGCAAAATCGTCTTCCAAAAAGCTATATATCGCAGATTTGTCCCGCCATCATCCTTGAAGCCTAACCACACTATGGAGCGCTTCCTGTATAGGCCGCAATACCCAACCTCGAATACCGCGGCCGGCCCGTTGGATCACGCCAACTCCCGGCTAGCGGCTGAAACTGCACCACCGATGGAGTACGGATCCCAGCAATCTCATACATCAGACACTACAGCTGTAGTAACAGTGGCCATGCTGGATCTTAGGCTACAATCGCTGCTCAAGGACTTGACTCACAACATAGCCAAATAGGTGAGTAAAATAGCACATGAACTCCGTGGGAGATAGACCAGCTGGGGCAAGGCACAGACACTTTAGAGCAGTGTTTTTCAACTTCAGTTCCTCAAGGCACAACAACAGGTCATGTTTTCAGGCTTTCCATTATTTTGCACAGGTGATTTGATCAGTTTCACTGCCTTAGTAATCACCACAGCCATTTCATCTGAGGGAAATTCTGAAAACTTGACCTGTTGGTGTGCCTTGAGGACTGGAGTTGAAAAACACTGCTTAAGAGAATAAATTTGATGAGCTTACCCAGCATGTACACGTCCTATAGGAAGACAATGCTGCCATGAAGCACACAGTTTCCCAACTCCAGTTACAACAGGAGGATTTAGAGAACAGAGAAAGATGTCAGAACCTAAGGATTCTAGGGGTGCTTGATAAGGCTACATCCATATCTTCATGGCCTATTTGTCACTCTAGCTCCCCACATCCCAGATATTGATTGGTGCCTTGACCGGGCTTTCAGGCCTTTGGCTCCTAATGCCTTGTACACACGAGCAGAATTTCCAATGGAAAAAGTCCGATGGAAGCTTTTTATCGGATATTCCGTCCGTGTGTATGCCCTATCGGACTTTTTCAGTCGGAAATTCCAACGGAATTAAATAGAGAACATTGCATCCAGACGAATTTCCGTTTGTCTGGATGCAATTCCGACGGACTAAAAACCATGCATGCTCAGAATCAAGTCGACGCATGCTCGGAGGCATTGAACTTAATTTTTCTCAGCTTGTCATAGTGTTGTACATCACCGCGTTCTTGGCGATCAGAATTTTATGTGACCATGTGTATGCAAGACAGCTTGAGCGGAATTCTGTTGGAAAAACCGTCTGAGTTTATTCCGACGGGAAAACCTGTCGTGTGTACAGGGCCTCCCCCTGGCTCCAACCCTAGAGATATTATTCTCCACTTCCATTATTACGAAAGCAAGGAAGCCCTCAGGCCTTGTACACACGAGGGAATAGATCCCATGGAAACGGTCCGACGGACCGTTCCCCGGATTCCGCCGGATTGCTTTGATCCGATGGCTGTACACACCATCGGATCAAATTCCCCGCCGGGGACAGCGCGGTGACCGGCGGTGACGTTGACGCCGCCACGTACCGCCACGTCACCGCACCAGGAAGTAAACACTTCCGCGCGCAGCGTCGGATCCATTCGAGGATACGACGCATTGCGGGCAGATATGTCCGCTGGTTTGCCGTACTGACCAGCGGACATATCTGAGGCAGCTTCTGGCGGAAAAATTCCAAAGCATGCTTTGGAAATTTTCCGCCGGAGGAATCCGGCCAGAACGGTCCGTTTGCCCCTACCCAGCGGATTTTTCGGCTGAAATGGTCCGTGACCAGTTCAGGATTTATTCACTCGTGTGTACAAGGCCTCACTGTCGCAACTCATAACAAATCTTGCATTGACTTTAAGCAGACCAAGATCCAGGTTTTCAGTGATCTTTCCCCTATTACTTTGGCAAAAAGATGTAGCTTTCACCCTGTTACCACCCACCTGCAAAATCATCAAATGCCTTACCGCTGGGGATTCCCCTTCCGCTCAAAGGATGGGGTCCAATATTCACTGAGAGACCTTTATGAAAGTGAGGCCTTGATTCGCAACCTGGGTCTCCACCCATCCCTGAAGAGGATCTTCAGCTTCCTGTTTTGAACCCCAAGCCTCTTACGACCCCAGCCAAGATCTGGACCCCCATCAACGAAGATCACAAAAGGCCTTCTCTACCCCTCAATGAGCTAACCCCTCCAGATTTCCGACCTAAAGAGGCTCTTTATTCAAGAATACGATTTACCCACTGCCATGGCCGGTTGATGTTTAACCTGGCTGTGCGAGTGGTCCTGTGAATAAGGGCACTCCTTTTTCAAGAGAGACACTTCCTTGAATTTCAGGTTTTCTTTCTTTGTTTTATTTTCTTATTTTTGAAGTGACTGCCACCCATGATAATCTTCTAGTTGCTTAGTCGCTTGCCACTTTTGTACTTCGTTTTTTTTTTTTTTTTTTTTTTACCTTACTCTGGTTGCTAGTGCTATTTTTTTTGGCACCATTTCAACTTATAAGCTTATATGTTTCAGTATGCTTTTCACCATGGTTATTTAGATGTTCTTTTATTGTCTATGCTATGCTAGTTGTGTATGCATTTGATTTAATATGGCTCTAAAGATATACTCCTGTAATGTGAAGGGCCTGAATTCCATTGGTAAGAGATGGCAAGCTTTGAAGGAATTTAGGTCCTCCAATACAGGTTTTTTCAGGAGACCCACTTGTGGTGGATCTTTAAACTTGTTTTTTAGCTTGTTGGTTGGTGTGGCAAGCGCTTAGACGCTCCTGAGTATCACAACTTGCATTTGGCGCTCTATATCCCCAGTCGTTTTGTATTTAATCCAATCCTCTGGTTAATCCAATCCAATTGGTAAGAGATGTTTTTCTCACAAGCTTTGAAGGAATTTTCTTTTATTCTTTTGGTCCTCCAATGCAGAGGTGATTATGGTTCAGGAGACCCACTTCAGACCTGGTGGACGAGATCATATAACTTTAAATGGAGAGTGAAACATCCAACTTAGAGAGGTTATACATTTTATTTTCCCCGTCATAAGCTTTATTACAACTTGACATTGTATTGACTGCTTCGACCCCCAAGACTTATCATTGGTGTCTTAATGAGTCCCTACTCAGACACCCAATGATTCAAACCGAATTGCAACAAAAATGATCAGAATTTCTGAATGTAGGATCTGTTGGGGAAACTTACACCCTGTGGAAAGCCCCTGAGGCTTTTTTCAGAGGTGAGTGCATATCTGCAGGTACCCGTCTTAAACAAGATTCCATGAAAATCAAAGCAGACCTTCTTGTTCAGCTAAGAACTGCAGAGATGCACCTACTTAAATCCCCCATGGTGGAACAACTGAGAGTGGTAACTTCATTATGGAACCATATCAAATCATTTAACATGAATAGGATATCTAAATCTATGTTATGGGCCAAAAAAAGTTTCATGAATATGCCAACAAACCGCATAGAATGCTTGTTAACAGATTAAAACCACATCCCTTCCTTTCAATTCCTGACCATCTGATACAGCCAGATGGTACTCCTACATACTGCCCCAAATCCATGTCTCAGGTTTTTGGAGATTTCTATAAGAAACTGTATAGCTGTTTGAGTTCCAACTCAATGCCCCAATTCTCTCAGACTAAGTTTATTAATTTCATGTCTTCCTTGAACTTACACAAGTTGTCCAGTGCACAAAACTCTACACTTACTGCCCCTGTTACTATAGATGAGATAGCGGAGGCGATTAAAGCCTTACCAGCTCATAAGTCCCTGGGTCCAGATGGGCTCCCCTATGTTTACTGTAAGACTTTCTTTGAAATTCTCAATCCCCATCTACAGTCTTTGTACTCCTCCTTGCTTAAAGGTTCCATCCCACACTCACAATTTCTACACGCATACATAACTGTCATTCCTAAACTAGGTAAGGACTCCTTACCGCCCCATTGCACTATTGAATTCGGATTACAAGATCTTCACTAGAATATTAGTGAACCAACTCTCCCCAACACTGATTCACAAAGATCAAGTGGGTTTCGTTCTCATGAGGCATGCAGGTGACAATACCAGACAGACTGTAGACCTGATAGACCTTTTAACTAAAACTAAACAACCTGCTATTGTTCTAAGTCTGGATGCGCAAAAAGTGTTTGATCGTCTTTGTTGGCCTTTTATGTTTGCAGTCCTTTCTAGATACGGATTTTCGGGTTCCTTTTATACAGGCCTTGCATGCTTTATATTCTACTGCTTCGTCTCAGGTTCAGCTGTCTTCCTATATGTCAAAGCGGTTCCCCCTCAGTAATGGTACCAGACAGGGGTGTCCTTTGTCACCCCTGCTGTTTATTTTAAGTTTGGAACCTCTGGCACTGGCTATTAGGTCCCATCCAGACATACGGGGGGTTCTGCTGCGATAGCTATCACTTTCGCTGATGATATTTTGCTGACTCTCACACACCCTTCCACCTCCTTACATGACACTCTCTCCACATTTGGAGCTCTCTCAGATTTTAAGATTAGCCAGTTGAAAACGGAGGCTCTACCCATTAATGTCTCACCAGATTTGCTTAAATCTCTCCAAGACACCTTCAATTACCGTTGGTGCTCTTCTACATTGAAATATTTGGAAATGTACTCTACCCTATATCAAGCTAACTTTCCCCCTATGTTTGCAGCAATGACTCGTCTCTTGAATCTTTGGACTTCTCTTCCAATTTCTCTCCTAGGTAGGATTAAAGTGCTCAAGATGTTGACACCTTCCAAGTTGCTGTATCTATTTGAAACACTTCTAATTCCAGTCCCAATGTAGCAATTGAAACTTCTCCAGAGGCGCTGCCTCAAGTTCATAAGGAACAATGCCTTCCACAGGATTGCATGGTCAGTAGCGTTTGCTCTCAAAAATAGAGTGGGTCTGGCTGCGCCAGATATCATAAAATATTATTATGCCTCTCACCTCCGAGTACTACCTTCCTGGATTTCTAGAAAAGCTTCCAGCAGATGGGCTCAGATTGAGATGGGGATTACTGTCCCGGTGCACCATTGTTATATGCCCTGGCCTTCCTATCCTAAATTTATGTCTCAGTTGAGATCCCTCTGCCTGGTGCCAATGCTTTTTACCCTTGCTATTTGGAAGAGATGCAAAGAACAGTTCTCACTTTTCTCCAAGTGCTTCCTCTCCTGAATATACTTTTCAACCCATACAGACCTGATAGAATGTCCTATGTGAGGATGTATCCATGGACTCAATTGGGAATCTTTCAATTGCGACATCTTGTGCACCCGGTCTCACGCAATCTTTTGTCTTTCCCAAACTTACAAGAAAACTGAGTACTGTCCGTGATACTTTTTTTATTTGCACTAACATATAATTTTTTAGGACAAGCTTTCGGGGTGTTACCCAGTGGCGGCCCGTATATAGGGGGCGCCCGGGCGCCCCCCCCCCCTGTAGTAGAAAAAAAAACGGGCCCTTTAAGACATTCTACTTTGCTTAAAATGTCATTTTTTATTTTACCTGCAGTCCTGGCGGCCGTCAATAGAGGACGCTGCAGCGCCACCCCCTATCGCAAATAACACACATTCAATGCAATGCTATGCAATGAATGTGTGTTTTCATTGTTGCCAGCTGCCGCTGGTCTATTCATATAACCGGACATAGGGCGCCGGTTACCTGAATAGCGGCAGCTGATTGGCTGTGAGGAAGTGCCCATCAGAGCTGCTAGCTCTGATAGGCTATACTCAGAGCACAGTCTCTCTGCGTTCCTTGCATAAGACTCATGGCCGTTTCAGCCAATCAGGTTTCCGGATTCTGGTTATTAGGAGCCTGATTGGCTGAAGCTTCACCAGGGCGCCAGAAGACATTGAGGGAGGACGTGGAAGCTTCAGGTAAGTGCTTTTTACAGGGAATGGGGTGACAATGGGCACAGTGGCATGGGGCACAGTGGTGACAAAGGGCACAGAGGCGACAATGGGCACAGTGGCATGGGGCACAGTGGTGACAATGGGCACAGTGGCATCATGGGGCACAGTGATGACAATGGGCACAGTGGCATCATGGGGCACAGTGATGACGATGGGCACAGTGGCATCATGGGGCACAGTGATGACAATGGGCACAGTGGCATCATGGGGCACAGTGGTGACAATGGGCACAGTGGCAGCATGGGGCACAGTAGTGACAATGGGCACAGTGGCATCATGGGGCACAGTGGTGACAATGGGCACAGTGGCATCATGGGGCACAGTGGTGACAATTAAAGGGCACATTGACATGCACAGTGGCATCA
This sequence comes from Rana kukunoris, assembly GCA_029574335.1. NCBI lineage: Eukaryota > Metazoa > Chordata > Amphibia > Anura > Ranidae > Rana > Rana kukunoris. The sequence continues at coordinate 80,788,484 of CM056053.1, forward strand.
AAGGGCACAGTGATGACAATTGGCACAGAGGCAACAATTAAGGGGCACAGTGGCTGTGTTTGATGGCATGGCACAGTGGTGACAATTGATGGCACAGTGGCTGCGTTTGATGGAATGGCACAGTGACTGCGTTTGATGGCATGGTACAGTGGTGACAATTGATGGCACAGTGGCTGCTTTTGGCACAGTAGCTGCGTTTGATGGCATGGCACAGTGGTGACGATTGATGGCACAGTGGCTGCGTTTGATGGCATGGCACAGTGGTGACAATTGATGGCACAGTGGCTGCGTTTGATGGCATGGCACAGTGACTGCATTTGATGGCATGGCACCGTGGTGACAATTGATGGCACAGTGGCTGCATTTTGTGGCATGACACAGTGGCTACATGTGATGGGCACAGTAAGGCTGCATTTTTTTTTTCGTTTGCGCCCCCCAAAAATTTTAAGCACCAGCCGCCACTGGTGTTACCCCTTCTTCAAGGTCCAAGCAGTCCCCCTTGAAGAAGGGGTAACACCCCGAAAGCTTGTCCTGAAAAATTGTATGTTAGTGCAAATAAAAAAAGTATGACGGACAGTACTCAGTTTTCTCTATCACAATTGCACTAATACGGCTACAATCATGCCAAACTTCCAAGCAAAACATGACCTTCCTGCCTCCCTCCTGTATTCCTACGTACAATTGAAACATTTATTTCTTTCCAAGTCCCCCTCACTTTCCCTGGAGAGGCCCACAGATTTTGAAATTGTATGTGCTACTGGTCCCTATTAACCCAAACAGATTTCATCCATATATAAAATCCTACACGAAACCCTGCCCCTAATGGAACTTACACATAGCTATATGAAAAAATGGTCTCATATATTAAAACGTCCAATTTCATTACTGGATTGGGGGAAAATATGGGACTCTACGTCAAAAATCTCACGCTGTGTAGTGCAGAGGGAAACAGCCTTTAAAATCTTGTTATTTTGGTACAGGACCCCAGACTTGTTGCACGCCCGTGACCCCACATTCTCTAAGCTCTGTGGGAGATGTAACAAATCTGTAGGTTCCCTTTTCATATATTTTGGGAATGCCCTCTCATTGGCCCTTTTTGGACTAAAATTCAAGAGTACCTACAAAAGTTATTACCTATTCCTATACCTTTATCGCCTATACATTTCTTTTTGGGCCCGCCTCTCCCGGGATTATCTAAAACCTTTCGGAAACGTATGTCCTTTATTCTTTTGGCCGCAAAGAGAGCATCCCTAGGCATTGGCTTTCCATTTCCCCTCCCACAATCCATAATGTTCTTTCAATAATGGTTGATACACGTTGGATGGAACATTTGACTGCTAAGATTGAAGACACACTACCTCTCTTTAATAAAATATGGAAAACATGGGATGATTCAGAGTTTCCACTTGAATCTGAAAATATAAATGATACCCGACTCCTGGTGCCACCTTCTCAATGTACTATGTTTTCTTTTTCTTTTTTCTTTTATTCAGAGCTAATAATTTTCTTTATGTTATGTTTGCCATAGGATACAATATGTTAAATATGCTTTGATGATCCCTTGTTGAAAAATGTTTCACCTAAATGTACCTGTATCCATGATGTGTTTTACATATGATTGTTCACTCTGCTCTGTACTTTCGAAAGTTGAAATGCTTTCTCTTTTGTATTACATTGTAAGATGTTCACAAACTTCTATAAATAAACAATTAAAAAAAAGTTTATTTTAATTATTCAACATTAAAGAGTAGACATGAAGAAAACAGTTTTCCTGGTTCATGGTTCAATCCAAATCAGACCACTTTACTAAAAAGTGAATAGTCAAAAAAAATGTAAGGCACTTCATGACAAAATCTTTCTTTCATCTGATGTTTTTTTGATAGGCTTCCCTAAGTGCATCATACCCTGCTATTGTCTTTTCTGTTTTCCACTATTTACTGCAGCCAATCAGGATGGCTTATGTTATCAGAAACAACCAGCGTTTAAAAGTTTTGCAGAAGCACATGATTGGCTGTTTTTATTTTTTTATTTCACTAACAGTAAATCAGAGAATCACAGCAATTCACATGAACCAATACTCACTGCAAACTAGTGTTTTGGACCCTTTATTTTTCAATGCATAGAAATCTCATAGCTAAAGATCTTCAGTCCAAAATCCTGTTATGCATTGTGCCTCTGACTACTGCATTATGAGTTTGGAATGATATTTGGAGTGATCATTAATCATGGAGCACACACTGTGGAAGTACCTCAGAACCTGCAATGGAAAGATCTGCATGCTTGGGCTTCATTCATTCTGTGTTTTCTAAACCTCTCCTGATGCTACTTGATTATTTCTCCATCAGTCAGATTGGCAGTCATCAGGAGGTAGCTTTGACATGAGCAAGCAAAGCCTTTCCTCTACCAAGGTGGCTACTGCTACACACCATGAAACATCGAAGAACAAGGTATAAAAGGTTCATAATAGGAACAAATCAGGTGCAGGGAGACTACAGGTAGTACTGGTGACTAGTCTTTTGTCCTCTGCTTTCCCCTTTTGAGCACAGCTTTCACAATACAGGTACTCTTTACTATTTGTAGCAATAGAGAGATTTGATACATATTAAAGGATTGTAGACAGCAGATTGAGGTAGATTTCAACTTAGGCTTATAGCAGAGACCATGGAAACAGCAAAATGTACAACTTTATTACCCTTGTGACTCATTTTAATTAATTCACCAAAGCAAAGAAAGGTGACCTAAGCTACAGTTCATTTGATATAAATGTATTTGCACATAATTAATAATACTAACCAAAAGAAACACCTGCTGCAAAGCAATATTCATTTCTCTTTCTAGGAGTTTTGTGTGAATGCTTCAATGTTATACTTGTTATACTTGTCATTATGAGCCTCGGTAACTGCAGTGGGTGGTGGACATCTATTATTGATTTTCGGATCCATTAAGCACATTAATGATGGCATTAGCATAAAAGCAATTCATCTTCTAGTTGCTGCAACAAGTCCATAGCTTTACATGTCACATCATTAACTGATTGTTTAGTAGCTATGAAATTCTGAGAAAACAATATTCTACTTCAACTCTGATTACTAAAAACTTATTTTAATGAAATTAATTAGGTTATGTTATTTTTGTGCTGCAAATAAAGAATATAATTCTTAAAGAGTGATATTTCACTTAAATGTGATTTCTCACTTATAACTGGGTTCTTCTGACTTGGCTTGGTATGCATCACTATGGTAGGATATCCCATTGAAGTTTCCATTTCTGTGCCCCCTGTAAGGCCACTACTATTGTTTAGTGGGAGTCTCATTTTCTTCGCTTCCTTTTCTATAATTTAAAGTAATTGGAAATCCATCAGGGAAAGCGGGGTGCACGCACAATGACTGTGAATGTTATGCTGACTCGGAATATGAACACAAATCCTCCTCTTAGTATTGTCAAAAGATATGATACAGACAGCAACTGAAATGTCAAGTTTTGGTGGACATACTGATTAAGGCAATAACAATTATAGAATCTGTACTTTCACTAAGAAATCATTAATAGAGAGTATAGTTCAGCCCCTAACTGAACACTAATTTCCTTGTTCAAAAGGAAGGTGTTCTGGTAAAAAAATTACCTCATATAGATTCAATGCCACCACCCATCTAGTTACAACAATTCTCCCTCTAAATTTCTGAGACTTTGAACCAATAGGTGTGTTACTTCTATATCTATCTTCTTGTATGTCAAGAGGGTATGCCGGAAGCAGACAAGTGCAAAAAATAAATGATGGGTACTTGAGGTGGATGAGAGGAACAGTGAAGGTTTTTTAATTTGGATCTCACTCACTCCTCTCCTTTGCTGTCATTGGAGTGATAGGAGAGGAGTGTGCTGTGTAAGCACTGCAGTTCTGATTGCTAAAGGACCTGAGGTCTTCTGATGATGTAAGCAGTGGTGTATTTTGTGCTGTCGGATGTAAAGGTATGTGAAAGTGCAGGTACTAGGGTGATCTGAGGTGTAAAGGTGCAAAAATTGGGCCTGATCTAATGTGTGAAGGTGCAGAATTTGGGCCTGATATGAATTCAGAAGGTGCAGAAATTGGACCTGATCTGAGATGTGAAAGTAAAGAAATTTGGGCTCCTATTAAATCTTAAGGTGCAGAAATTAGGCCCAATCTTACAGTAGGTGTGGAGATGTATTCAATGGGGCTCATTTTATATTTGAAGGTGCAGTAAACTGACCTATTCTGAGGTGTGGAGGTGCAGCAATTCAGCCTTATCTAAGGTGTAAAGGTACAAAAAATGGGCTTGAGCTGAGGTGTGAAGATGCATGCACTGGGGCTCATATGAGATCTGAAAGTGTAGAAACTGGGCCTGATCTGATGTGCGAAGATGCAGAAATTGGGACTGATCTGAAGTGTGAGGGGCATGCATTTTGACTCACATGAGGTCTGAAGATGCAGGAATTGTGTTTGATCTGAGACCTGAATGTGCAGATATTGGGTCTGAGCTGAAGTGTGAAGGTGCATGAACTGGGCTCCTAGAAGTTCTGATGGTGTAGAAATTAGGACTGATCTGAGATCCGAAGGTGCAGAAATTGAGCCTGATCTTAGGTGTGAAGATGTGTTTATTGGGTCTCATTTGATATTTGAAGGTGCAGAAATTGGCCCTAATTTGAGATGTTGAGATACCAAAATCTGACCAGTTCTGAGGTATGAAGGTACATGCACTGGGGCTTGTATGAAATCTGAGTGTGCATAAATTGAGCATTATCTGAGGTGTGAAGGTGCAGAAATTGGGCCTCATCTGAGGTCTGACATTGCATTCATTGGGACTCACATGCGATCTGAAATTGGTGAAGATAGACTTGACAATCCTATCTACATTTAGATCTACATTTATGTGTGAACAAATAACAAATATTTTTACATATGAAAGAAATATTAAACCAATATTGCATTTTGTTGACCTCTTTACGTCTTACCATTGATCTTTGTCAGCTTAACATAGATTTCATATTATTATTAAAGTAGTTTACACCATTTATTTGATAAGACTTCCTTTTCGTGATTCAGAGTGTGAAGTTGAAATTATTATTTTTTTTTTCATTCAAAATCTTTATTGAAGAATAAACAGAAAGGAATCGTACAGACAATAAACAGTCCGTCGCAGACGGAGCTGGGTAAGAACATATAAAATGTTGCCAAGAAGCAGTTTGCTCAATAGTAAAAGAATAGTACATTCTGATAACGCTCAACAGAAACAAAACATCTAGTTCATCACATGTTGATGAATTCCAGGCTGGTAGGCAGGCCACAAGCCTTTGCGTGCGGACAACAGTAACTAGTCTTCAAAAAATTGGTGCAACTTTTGAAATGTATTTTTATGTAGCTGGCACTCTCAATTTATTTGAAAACATTTTCCATACAGTGCGCTCAAAAGGTTGCCTACCCCTGGTATAGACTGTCTGTAAAGGTTAGTTTGTAACTTGTAGTTTACCCACATTGGTAGTGAATTCAAATATGCAGCAAGCTAAGATGAAAAAGTTACATTCTATAAGGAGTTGTCTCTAATTCACAATCTTATGTTGCAAAACACTATAAAGAGTCTTTCTGTAAGCGTCTCATGACATAAATTTTACTTTGCGGTTGCAGCATTGATTTTTTTTTAGGTTATTATTTTTGCTTCAAAATCCTGGATAGACCTGACAAACATAATTTTTTGCTTCACACTTAACTGAAGAAGAGAACAAAATTACAACACGTAATTCAATAAATGCCTGTTTTGTGGGGAATGCAGATTTGCTGGGGATACAATGCAGAACAAGCAAAGTTAATGAACTTGTTATTAAGTGCTTTCATGCTGATTATCGTGTAAAATGAATGCTCATATTTGCGCTGATGGATATAAACAAATGTACATTAAGCAGCATAAATAATGCTAGATATAAAAACAAATCAGACGATTAAATGAAAAAGTTGCGAATCTTTCAGAAATAAGGTACACAAATCGTCCAAGGACCTCTATTTTTATGTTTTTCGTTTTTTTTAATAATGCATTGCATGCATTCTGATGCTCACTTAGTGAGCAACATAATAACAGTTTTTATTTCTGTCTTACAGTGAAAACAAATATAGAAATAAGCAAAAGTACTGTCTAGCAAATGTCCAGAGGAAATCCAGATTTTTTAAAGTAATGATTACATGTTTGGGACCAAATTTGTTCCTTTAAACAATGGTTTATGAAACCAGTTATCTGAGTCAATGGAATAACATTTTATAGATGGCATTTAGGAAGCTGAAATTCTTTTTAACCTATTTATTAATGTGTGAAAGCCTAGCATTTGTATATGGGCAGGGGGAAGGGGTGACGAAGAATGCATATATGTATATGAGTTTCAGTAAGGGTCCTTTCACAGGTCCGTTCCGTTCGTCCGTTTTTTGGACGTCCGGTAACGGACCTCAATGCTTCCCTATGGGAGCGGATCCGTTAGCAGATGATGCATCCGCTAACGTCCGCTAGATCCGCATCCGTTTTTGCGGACGGAAGAATGCCCTATTTTTTTTCTGTCCGCCCAAACGGATCAGATGCAAACGGACAGACGGTCCGTTTCCATCGACTCCCCATAGGGGAGAGCGGAGGAGAGACAGGGCGGTCCCTGCACAGTGTGTCCGCCAACAGCTGAGCAGAGACCCCCCCCCCGCTGAGCTGACGGACACGCGGAGTGGACCGAAAAACGGTCCGCTCCGTGTGAAAGAACCCTGAGGCCGCGTACACACGACCCAGAACCTCGACGGGCAGAACACATCGTTCCGCCCGTCGAGGTTCTCTCCCGGCCGTCGAATTCGGCGACCCGCCCGTCGGGAATGGCAACCAGCCATTCTTCCAGGCGGGCCGTCGAGGAAATAGAGAGCGTGCTCTCTATTTCGGCTCGACGGGCTTCCCGACGGGAAGCTCGCTGAGACCGTACACACGGCCGAGGTCCTCGCTGGAATGTGCATTCCAGCGAGGTTCTCGCTGGTTTTCAGCGAGAACCTCGGCCGTGTGTACGCCGCCTTAGAGATAATCTACATCATGTACTGATTTTGCTATTTGTCCTATTAGTGAAAATACTGTTACAGAAGTACAGTATATACTGTATATAAAACTATAAAAAATATACTCAACAAAAGTAGTGCAAACAACTTAAATATTAAGGTATAAAGAAAAGTGAAAAAAAAATAAGAAAAAGGGTTTAGGCTTCCTTACAAAAGTGATTTCTGTAAATTACTTTAGAAGGTATATACCATTTAGAGTCTAGCTTGTAGACTATGATCAATGTGTACCATTTGTGATAGAACCAGGGCTTTTTTTCAGGGGGAATTTGGGGGAACTCAGTTTCACCTCCTCTGGCTCAGACCCTTGGTGCCTGCTCACCACAATCACTTGTAAACACGAAAGTCTGGTTTCTGTGTTTACAAGTGACAGCTCTGCATTCTGTGTGTAACACCCTGAACTCTGCACTCTGTATGTAATGCACTTCTGGTATTTAATGCCCCTCTAAGGCGGCGTACAGACGATCGGATATATCCGATGAAAACGGTCCGCGGACCATTTCCATCGGATATGTCCGATCGGGAGTTTGATCCGATGGCGTGTACACACCATCGGATCAAATTCCCCGCCGCCGGACGGCGCGGTGACGTAGTGGTGACGCGGCGGTGACGTTGACGCCGCCGCGTCACCGCCACGTCACCGCACCAGGAAGTAAAACACTTCCGCGCATGCGCCGAATCCATTCGGCAGCGGCGCGGCGGTGGTGGGAGCCGACATGTCTGCTGGTAAGTGTACTAACCAGCAGACATGTCGGGCGGACAGATTCCCACCGGATAGATTTCAAAGCATGCTTTGAAATCTGTCGGGTGGAGAAATCTGTCCGCTAGCCCATACACACGAGCGGAGATGTCTGCTGAAACGGTCCATCGGACCGTTTTCAGCGGACATATCCCCTCGTGTGTACGCCGCCTAAGACCCTTCTACTATTTTTGAAATCTGAATGGGGTCGTGGTTGAGTTCCTGCACCTATTTTCTGAGAAAAAAAGCTCTGGATAGAACACATGAAGGGATTCGTTTATACCAGCTGTATATTTTTCACAAGTTGTATTGGGCATGGACTCTATGTTTAACTTCTGATTTGCAGCCATGGGTGGCTTCCACGTGCTCAATATTGTCATTCTTGTGGCTTATAAAATATGAGAGACTATAGTTAGATATTGTGGAGGAAATGTATTAAGTTGTGGACCAAAAAAGAGCGAATGAGGGGGATGGTGGTGTGAGTATCTCCGTCAACTGTATTACCAAAGTAAACACAGAGTTCCAGAAACCCTTTAGGGTCTTGCAAGCCCATAGGATGTGGTGTGTGTTGACTTCTTGTCTGCATTGACGCCAACATAGTTGTGAGGCATCTGGATCGATTTCGGATTTTATTTCCCCAAATGTTACTCCTGTAATTCAGACCCTCAAACACAGACTTCAGGCCTGGCAGAACCTTCCACTATCTTTGATTGGGAAAATTAACGTAAAGTGGTTGTAAACAAAGTTCATATACCTGTAGTGTTTACTTATCTCTCTACGTGTAATTGATATCTGGTGCTTTGTTCCTCTGTTATCAGCATGAGTCACTTCTGAGAAGTTTTCTCAACACATGAGATACATTTGTGACTGGGAAGGGAGCTCAGCATGGATTATGTCTATTCAGAACACAGCTCTGTAGCCTTCCTTCACTACTGTTTGCTCTGTGGAGGGGGTGTGTGCCTTTCCCCCAATCTGCTCTCACACCCTTTATAATGGGGTGTAGGCAAGAGGAGACTGCAAATACAAGTAAAACCTATGTAGGAGTTTTTTTCTTCCATGTGTATCACCTGAGCCCTCCCCCTCCTCCTGAACCACACCAGGCCACTTGCCCTCAACATGGGAGTGTTAGTGCTTTGGGGCCAGCCCAAAACACCTTGTCCCTATGTTGATGGGGACAGGGGACTCTTGTGGGGGTCTGTGGACTGGGGGCTTATTGGAATCTGGAAGCCACCTTTAAGAAGAGGATCCCGACATCCCCCTATATGAATGAGTATGGGGTGCATTGTACCCATTTGCCATAAATAAATAAAAACAGTAGACAGGTTTTTGACATTTCCTTTATTTAAAAAAATAACAATAATTGCCCCCCCCCCATGTAGATCTGCCACCGCCGCCAGTGCCGTACCCGAAAAAAGAAAAAAGAATGCTCCGCCATCCACGAAGGCTGACTTCCTACTGCAGGTTTCCGTCATTTGACAGTTCTTAGGTAAGGGGTGGGGCAACCTGATGATGTGTGTTGCTATGGCCATTTGTATTCTATAATATGGACAATGGGGGACTATACCGGTGCTAATACAAGGCATAAACTGGAAAAAAAAATGTTTATAGAAAAAATATATAATTTATTTTATACAAAACATAGGATATAGAAAGTAATTGTCACAGAGTATGATATAGATAATACATAATTCATAACAATAAAATGTAAAAGCCTTAAAACCAGGCAGCTGTAGGTCCTGATTATACAAGCAGAGCGATGATCACAACCGTAGGATTAATGAGCCCAATATATTTCGCCTAGATTCCGGCTTCGTCAGGGGCTAGGTTGATATTTTGAAAACAGCTCTATTAATAGAAAAAATTACATATTACAGAGAGACATATGAATCATAACCATATATTCATACAGGTGTGTGTGTGTGCTTTGCTAACCTTGCGTGTCAGAGAGTGGACATCCAGACCTGGAGAAAGGGAAGGGGGAAAAGGAGGGGGGGCAAAGGGGGGGAGAAGGTGGTGAGTAGGGGAAGAGAAAAGGCCGGGGGGCAGGGGGCTGGGAGCTGAATAGAGAAGAGGGGAATAGAAAGCGGCTCGGCACTTGCAATCCAAGGGGCAACCCACTCATCTAGTGGTCCAGTGCACCAAAATAGGGCCAAAGATGCAACTCCATAGGAGAGGAGACAAAAAACTGGCTAAAAAAGAAAATTCATAAAGAACGTAAGAATTATAGACTATCTATATATATATCACAAAAAGCTATTTTTTTTAAAACAAAGATTTTTTACCAAATCTGTTTCAACTCACATAATAATTTTAGAGAAATATTTGCAATGCCAGGAACAGCCACACGAAAGCGTCCAAACATTGCTGACAACATCCAAGAGGGTGTGGTACTGAGTCAATCAATGTAACTTTCTAAATAGAAAGCAAAAAGCAGCATAACAACGAACATTAGTTCAATTGAACACATATACAGAGAATGACCAAACAAAGTCAAAAAAGGCCTATAAAAGTATAAGCTATTTACCTGAAGTAAAGATGTCACACAGCAACGTTCCCGGCAGATGCATTCAGCATAGAAAGATAGGGTGGATCACAGCCAGCTTAAATAGATCTCCTCTCCCACACGTCCGAGCGTCTGACGTCATCGGGCGTGAGAGGACAAAGAACGTCAGCACGCTGCAGCATAGGGAGAGTCCACGCGTGCCTACAATGCCCAGAATGCCCTACGATCCGACGCGCAGAGAGGGAGGACACCACCCTCCACACAGCCACGGTCATCGGCAGGCAGGCGGGCAGAGAAGCCGCATCCACAGGGGGGGGGAGTGGACATCGGAACCAGCGGGCAACGCCCACTGGTCCGATAGGTAGATGGAAAGGGCGTGGAAAAATTCCATATAACTGCAACATAGTGACAGACGGGCTAAGAGTGTAAAAAAGCCCTTGGGTGTCCATACAGAGAGGCATGTCAGCCCAAAAGAACGGCGCACAGAATAACACGGGACGAGGGCGCTGGCACTCGTTCGGGTGCAAGTGTAAATAGAGCCTAGATGAAAGTACTAGGGGGAACATACACAGATCGGCATCCTAACTAACTGAGACAAGCAAGGTGTATAGCCTCCCATGCCAAAAACATGGCATAGAGAGGCAGCCGCACACACACACAGCTGCACAGAGGTATCTATCAAAGAAATATATATGAGAAAAAAAACAAGTGGGGAAAAAAAAAGGAAAAAACAAACCAGCATAATGGTGCCAAAGAAATATACATACCAATAATTAAACATTTATAACAATATTTACATTTAGAATACAGAATATACAAAGCATCAATATATCTTAGAAAATTCTAAAATAAAACTAAAGAAAGGGGAGGGGGGGAAAAAGAGGAGAGAACCAAGGAGGGGGAAGGGGGGGGGGGGAGAAAAATTGTTGGAAGGCCTATATGTTATAGGGAGGGAGGGGAGAAGGAGCAAGGGAACACTTACATACAGGGGAAACATATAGGGCAAACATACAATATACCCAGAGTGGGTGAGCTGCTGGCTCATATATCAATTGGCCATTTGTATAGTGACTTTATTGCAATAATATGAAGTTATATTTATTATTTAAGATCATGGGCCAGATTCAGGTAGAGCAGAGCATCTTTGCTCCGGAGTAACGCATCTCATTTGCGTTACGCTGCTGAAATTTTAGGAGCAAGTGCTGTTATTCAGGAAGCACTTGCTCCTAAAGTTGCGGCAGCGCATCGCAAATGAGCCGGCGGAATTCAAATTGGGCGGGTACGGGGCGTGTAGTATTCTAACTAAGCGTGATCCCGCCGCCAACGTACTGCGCATGCGTCGAGTGTCCAAACATCCCCGTGCGCATGCTCCAAATTCTGTGAATGAACGTCAATGACGTCACATTCCCATTCATGAACTTTTTACGCAAGCGACGTGATTTTTTTTTTTTCCCGACGCGATGACGACGCCTATACCTAACATAGGATACTCCAACCCCATGTAGGTATATCTATGCGCCGCGTATCCCGTCCGGAAACGTCGTACCGTCATAGCGTCGCGCCGGAATTCGATCGTGAATTGCCGATTTCCGCTCATTAACATATTTTTTGAGCGTAAATCGGAACACCCCCGGCGCCATTTTTAAGTTGAAGTAACGATGCGATGGCGAAACTCAGTTACGCTGCTCGCATCGGAGCTTCAACCCGGCGTTTCTTGTTTTCTGGTTACAGAAAACAGAAACGCCGGCTCAAAGTCACAGTTAGGCTGGCGGATCACTGGATCCGCCAGCCTAACTGTTCCTGAATCTGGCCCCATGTGTTTACAGAGGCTCTCCCCCTCCACTGATATGTAAATAAACCAATTGGCGGAGGAAGTTTGTATGCAAAAAGTTGGTAGGAGGGGCTTGGGGTCTTTTGAAAGAAACATGTGTTCAGATGAGAGATGGTATTTGGAAGGACGATGGAGTAACACATGAATGCCGGAAGCTGGATAACTTTAGAGACAGTTTGAGTTGGACTGAGCAAGGAACCATGAAGGACATTACATCTTAAACCCTAAGTTGAGTAACTGTTTAGTTTACTTAATGCGTACATATTGTACATGCTTATATTTGTAGGCATATTTTTGTAAGCTATGAATTGTGTTGTATTGTGCATCCACAGTTGTAAGTGCAGCTTTTCCTGTTTAGTAAAGCATTGATACACTACAGAAGTCTAAGCTTCCTTGGTCTTACCACTAAAACTTTAATTTAATTTAACAAATGCAGCCTTCCAGGGACAGCAAAACAAAAGTCTGACCACCCAGAAGATACGGGGGTCAATGGGGATTTTTTTCCTCCCATTTACAATACTGGGGTTTATTTTGCCCTTTCCTGGACAAAAGGCTTTAAGAGATGTTGAGATTTTCTATATTATGCCATAAAGTCTAGAGGTGGTATGTGTTGCTATGCCCATTTGTATAGTGACTTTATTGCAGTAATATGGAGTTAGATATATTATTTCAGAGCATATGCTTACAGAGGCTCTTCTCCTCCATTGATATGTAAATAAACCAGTTGGCAGAGAAAGTTTATATGCAGGAATTTTTTTTCTTTTTTAAGAAACGTGTTTCGAACGAGAGATGGTGTTTGGAAGGACGATTGAGTAACATATGGCTGCCAGAAGCTGGAAAACTTTGGATACATTTTAAGTTGGACTGAGCAAGGAACCATGAAGGACATTACATCTTAACCCAGTGGTCTCCAAACTCTGGCCCGGGGGCCAGATGCGGCCCTTTGCTTGCTTTTATCCGGCCCTTGGGACAATATTTCATTCACTGAAGCCAACGATGGGATACAATTCCCTTTCAATTATACCAATGTTGGGGCAAAATTGCTCCCAATGACATCAACGATGGAGCACAATTCCTCCCAACGACACCATAGATGGGACTCCATTCCTCCCAATGACACCAGCAATAAGGGAAAATTCTTTACAATGGCACCAACAATGGGGCATGGTTTCTCTCAATGACACCAACAGTGGGACACTTTTCCTCCCAATGACACCAATGATGGGGCCCAATGAAGAAGAGGCAACATTTACTCTCATTGAAACAAACAATAGGGCATTGTTTTTTCACAGTGATGTCAGGACCTTTTCACTGACCACTGTCCGGCCCTCGTAAAGTCGGAAAGGACAGTAAACCGGCCCTTTGTTTAGAAAGTTTGGAGACCCCTGTCTTAACCCATAAGTTGAGTAACAGTTTAGTCTACTTAATGCGTAAATATTGTTCATGCTTTTATTTGTAGGCATATTTTTGTAAGCTATGAGTTGTGTTGTATTGTGCATCTTACAGTTGTATATGCAGCTTTTCCTGTTTATTAAAGCATTGATACAGCTTCCTTGGTTTTACCGCAAGAACTTTAATAGATAGACGCAAAGCATAACAAGACGTCACCTGATGACTTATGAAATCACTGACCACAGTTTTTAAAACAAAATTGGCGTGGAGTTCCCCTTAAAATCCATACCAAAACATGCACAACGCGATGTCGCCAGGTGGCCCCGCTCCTTACCTATATAAGAACTGTTGAATGGTGGAGCCTGCAGTAAGCCTTCATGGACGCAGATTTATATCGGGAGACATAGTTTGTTTGTTTTTTAATAAAGGAATTATCAAAAAGACTACAGCTTTTATTTATTTTTGACACATTTATTTTTTACTCATTTATATAGGGGGCCAGGTTCCAATATGCCCCCTGCCTGTAGACTCCAATAACCACAGCCCAGGGCTGTGGGGAAGAGATCCTGGTCCCCATCAACATGAGCAGAGCTTCCCTGCCCAAAAGCACCAGCCCCCCCATGTTAAGGACATGTGACCTGGTATAGTTCAGGAGGGGTGGAGCTCGCTCGTTTTCCCCCCTTTCTAGGCCTGCCAGGCTGTATGCTCGGATAAGGGTCTGGTATGGATTTTGGGGGGATTTTGTTTAAAAAAAAAAAAGTCAGGTCCCGGCAATCACTAATAAAGCAGTTAAGATTTAATTAAATCCCTGCATTTCTTTGTTTCTTGGCCAGGTGAGACTGGCATATCCATTTCTTATGGCCTCCTGTAAACCCTTAATGTGGTAGATACCACTAGTGTAGAAATAGCTAAAACAAAGTCCTTAGTAAAGTAAAGTATACGGAAGGAAGAGAAAGCGGCAATAGTATAATTCCGTTTTATTTAAAAATTGTTAAAAACAGGACGCCAAGTGGCTGCTTACTTTTGTCGGTGCCCCGGACCCGGCATTTAGGCTGGAAAGCGTGTCAATTTTGTGGAGAGATGGTCCCATCGTCTTCATGATGACATGGTCACGCACAGCTACGCAACTTCCAGTCCCGCTGGTTCTCCAGTCTAGGGGGTGGAAAGCACGCCAGCCTCCCCAGCGAAGGGACCGTCTCTCCACAACATTGACACGCTTTCCAACCTCAGTGCCGGGTCGGGGGCACCGACAAAAGTAAGCAGTAAGTAAGTAAGTCCTGTTTTTAACAGTTTTTAAATAAAACGGAATTATACTATTGCGGCTTTCTCTTTATTCCGTATATTTCTATTGGAGCCTGGTCTGATCCAAGTAGTCTGAGTCTGATATGAAGTTACACACCTGTGGTTTGAGCCTATATTGACCTCTTTTTTGGCTAAAAGGGTCAACAACATTTGGTAAGGTGCCATCCTTATTCAGAGCACTGTTTGGGTGATCTCTCACAGTCGATGGAACTATGCATAGCGAGTTTGAAAGCTAATTACAATGCACTAAGGCCCCTTTCACATTGAGGCGTGGAGCCGCGGTGACGGTATAGCCGCGCTATTTGTAGCGCCGCTATACCGTCGTGTTTACCGCGATATTCGGGCGCTAGCGGTGAGGTTTTAACCCCCGCTAGCGGCCGAAAAAGGGTTAATACCGCCCGCGTTGCGGGCGGTATTACCGCGCTATTGCCGCGGTTTCCCATTGTTTCCAATGGGAAGGCGCGCTATAGGAGCGGTGAACACACCGCTCCTATACCGCGGTAAAGATGCGGCTAGCAGGACTTTTGGAGCGTTCCTGCTAGCGCACCGCTTCAGTGTGAAAGCCTTCGGGCTTTCACATTGAACACTACAGGGCATGATTTTTCATGCGGTATAGCAGCGCTATTTTTAGCGCTGTACCGCATGAAAAACGCCTCAATGTGAAAGGGGCCTAAAGCACTTTACTAAGGACTTTGTTTTAGCCATTTCTATGCTAGTGGTATCTACCACATTAATGGATTGCACTGTTGCATATTGGTTACAGTAGTTTTTGACATAATTGTATTAACTTTGTTGGGGATATAATTTTTGTAATTTTCACACTAATAATTTGCACAGCACGTGTTTGATTTATTGGTGCTGCATTTTTATTCAATACATTTTATTCATATATGTGTTATCACCATATTCACTGTTTATAATCTGTTATTCGACTTAGCGCCCCACCCTCTTTTTCATCACTTATTTCAGTATTTCACTGTTTTTGGGGTGCAGCTCAATTAATTTTTTTTTTCTATTAATTGTCACTTAAATTTGGCGCAAGATATTTACCCTTTTTTCCTATAAACCCTAATAATGAAAATGTTATCACTTTTGGGCTGTTAACCACTAGCCGACCAGCCGCCGTGGTTCTACGGCGGCAGGTCGGCTCTCCTGGGCGAGAGCCCGTAGCTCTACGTCGGGACTTTCGCGGCCGCTAGGGGGCGCGCGCGCGCCGCCGGCGGCCCGCGCGCACGGGCCCGGGCACGCGCACTCGTTCGTTACAGAGCGGGGAACGAGAGCTGTGAGTGTAAACACACAGCGCTCGTTCCTGTCAGCGGGGGAAACACTGATCTTCCGTTCATACAATATATGAACGGAAGATCAGTGATTCCCCCTAGTGAGTCCACCCCCCCCATACAGTTAGAACACAAATAGGAACACACTTAACCCCTTCCCCGCCCCCTAATGTTAACCCCTTCACTGCCAATGGCATTTTTATAGTAATCCAATGCATTTTTATAGCATTGATCGCTATAAAAATGCCAATGGTCCCAAAAATGTGTCAAAAGTGCCCGATGTGTCCGCCATAATATCGCAGTACCGAAAAAAAACGCTGATCGCCGCCATTACTAGTAAAAAAAAAATATTAATAAAAATGCCATAAAACTACCCCCTTTTTTGTAAAACGCTGTAAATTTTGCGCAAACCAATCAATAAACGCTAATTGCGATTTTTTTTTACGAAAAATATGTAGAAGAATACGTATCGGCCTAAACTGAGGAAAAAAAATGTTTTTTTATATCTTTTTTGGGGATATTTATTATAGCAAAATGTAAAAAATATTGCATTTTTTTCAAAAATAGTCGCTCTATTTTTGTTTATAGCGCAAAAAAATAAAAACCGCAGAGATGATCAAATACCACCAAAAGAAAGCTCTATTTGTGGGAAAAAAAGGACGCCAATTTTGTTTGGGAGCCACGAGCCACGTTGCACGGCCGCGCAATTGTCAGTTAAAGCGACGCAGTGCCGAATCACAAAAAGTGCTCTGGTCTTTGGACAGCAATATGGTCCGGGGCTAAAGTGGTTAAATATACCATTGCAAGTGTTGTGTTATATTTGTTTGTTAAGTTAAAAAAATATCAGTTGATCCTGACAGAAATCTTGTGAGTTGCTAGCTTCCTGTGGTCTCTAGCTACAAATGTTATCAATTACATTGATAATTAATTACAATTGTTCTCTGCTATCTCTGAGGACAATAGAACCACACCCCTCTATGTTTTTAAGGACAGAAGAGGGGCAGGGTCCCCTAGTCCTAGCATCATGTTTCTGATACATAATGGTGAATGAATGTTGTCATTCTAGGACAGGGTAGTTACTGGCAGAAGGAGCAAGTGAAAATAAAGGAAAAGAGTTTTAAAAAAACGCTAATGCTGCCACCCCATCTAAGAACAGGTAAGCTGCAATATACAGTATTTCATTTTGGTGTTTGAGTTTAGATACACTTTAACCTCCTCTGGACCACCCACCGTACATACACTGCGGAAGGGCGTCTCGGCTGTGCAAAATTACGTACCTGTACGTGATTTTGTGCACGTTGTGGTTGGACACAGTGGGAGCCATCCTGAGCTGTGATGGTTCACAGGAGACACGGAGCAGTGGTGCGCTTATGTAAACAAGGCATACTGCTCATCTGTCAGTGAGGAAAAGAGAGATCTTCTGTTAAGCTGAAACAAGGATCTCTGTTTTCCTCCAGTGTAACATTCCCCTTCACAATTAGAAAGCAAAACAGTGGCTCCGATGGGGCATACACACGGTCGGAATTTCCGATGGAAAAAGTCTGTTAGACTTTTTCCATCAGAAATTCCGATCGTGTGTAGGAGACATAAGACTTAAATGGTCTAAGGACATTCCTGAACTTGACAATGATGACTGGGATGACATATGGGACTTTCCTTTTAACTCTCTTGTTTTCTTTGAGAGACCAACTGATTCAGTTCAAGATGGTTCACAGGGCATATTTCACTCCTCATATATTATGTAAAATTAATCCGGACTCTGTCCCTGGTTGAAAAATGGGTATAAATCTTGCACCTGATAAATGAATTTTTTTAAATTTAAATATAAGCCGCTATCCCCAACTGACCAAACTGGAAAGACGTAGTGAATTTTTTTTATATATAGTAATATATTAATGGGGCGCTCAAAAAATTAATAATTAAAAAATTAATTGATTACTAATATAAACACCAGCCTGCCCACACCATCTGAATTGCTAAAATGTTGTGTGTGAACCTATAAGAAAAAATTAGAACAGATCCAGTAGGACATGCATAGAAAAAGAAAACAGGTGCTCCCAATGCTGCAGGTCAAAAATATTTGTTTGGTTTTTATTATAATAAATCCCAGATTATGTTTGACCTGCACCGTTGGGATTCCCTGTTTTCTTTTTCTTTGCATGTCCTGCTGGATTACATTTTTTTGAAGTTCCACCTTCGTTCCTTAATTTGTGGGCGTTGGTTCTTTTTATTTTTAACACCTGCCAGAAAGAAAAGAGTTATCACAGTTTTCCTGGTCCATTCCTGTCATTTGGATTGCCATCTACCCAGTGAGAGGTTTCCAGCAAATAATTGTTGAGTTCCAGGGTGGTCAAGCTTGCGGCTCTTCAGAATCAGCAGACCAGTCAACCTTTTCGTTTGGGAGCTTTCATGCCTATTAGTGTTGAGCGGAATACGCCATATTCGATTTCGCGATATTGCGCGAATATATAGAAGAATATTCGCGAATATTCGCTAATATCGAATATTCGTGATATTTTATCCAAAAAAAATTGTGCGAAATTTCGCTAATGCGAAAATGATTGCGAAATTCTCATAAACGGAGATCATTTCCTGTATTACTAAACTAATATGCACTAAACACTAACTCTACTTAAAAGAAAGGAGAATTTGAAGGGGGCAAAAGAAGGGCGGAGAAGATAATCGCGCAATATTCCTATTGCGCGATTATCTTCTCCGCCCTTCTTTTGCATCAGAGCCAATCAGAATAACTTGTGAATATTCGGCAAAAGGAATATCGCGCAATATTCCTTTTGCCGAATATTCTAGTTATTCTGATGGCTCTGATGCAAAATGAAGGGCGGAGAAGAAAATCGCGCAATATTCCTTTTTCCGAAACGGAGATCGAGTTATTCTGATTGGCTCTGATGCAGCATGTAGAGCCAATCAGAATACTCGAAACTATTCGGCAAAAGGAATATTGCACGATTAGCTTCTCCGCCCTTCTTTTGCATCTAGAGCCAATCAGAATAACTTGAATATTCGGCAAAAGGAAATCGCGCAATATTCATTTTGCCGAATATTCGAGTTATTCTGATTGGCTCTGATGCAAAAGAAGGGCCGAGTAGCTGGCGGAGAAGATAATCTTTTATGTTGCCAAAAATTCGCAATGCGAATATTCGGCAACATAAAAGAGTTGCGCGATCAGCTACTCAGCCCAGGGTCTCTCTCTAATCATACCAGCAATGCTTTTGACGTCGATGGAGATCACTAGGATGTGATCTGTTTTAAAAATAAATTTGAAAAAATACGAATATTCACAATAGCAAATATTCGCCGCAATATTCGAGTTATTCGCGAATACTCGAATATGCAATATTCGTAGCGAATATTCGCAATGCGAATATTCGTGAGCAACACTAATGCCTATATAATCTACTGTCACCAGTTCCGGTAAGGGTATTCCATTCATTCCATCTACTTCTTAGGGCGGGAAGGAATTTTGGTTCCATGATGATTTATACAGCATCTATCTCCAGTTTATATTGATGGACACTGTTTCACATAATTTATTCACTTCTATGGACTTGCTGTTCAATTTGTTCAATTTGTTTCAGTCACTCAGTTGATTGATTTTGAGTTCTTTACATCACCACTAGCACTACATTTATACTTATCACTTAATGTAAAGAAACATTCTGCATTTGGAGGTGAAATCTCTTTTCCTCTAGACGTAAAGCGTGCCCCCTCGTCATTTATGTTGACCGTAAAGTGAATAACTCAATCCATAACTCGACTATTCGGCAAAAGGACCCCTTATATTGCGCGATAGCTTGTCATGTTGATCCGCCCTATCTTTTGCATCAGAGCCAATAATCAGAATAACTTGAATATTCGGCAAAAGAATAAAGAATTCGCGCAATATCATTTTGCCTTTAATCCTGATCCTCATAGGTGAGCTCCTCCATGCCTCTTATCAGTTAGGTTGTCGCTTCAAAATCTGCACTTTCTCACTGTAATTCCCGAGCATCCGATTTGAAAACTAGGGCATCTGTTTTAACTGATACTGCATATTGCCGGAGATTCGAGGTCTTACAGCATATGATTTATACAGGTGCACAATTATCATCTGCTCTACTCTATGTAGTCCATACCTATTCCATTCCACCAAAAAAAGAACTTGTTTTGTAAACCGCACAGCTTAGGCATTGCATATGCCGTTATTGAGCTTCATTATAGCGGGAGTTTGACAACATGTTGACACTTAATCAGAGACTTTGGAAGGGAGTGAGAACTACTCCTGTGCCAGTTCCGGCACTGAATACAGGACTCCTTTGGGTTATTCCTCCCTAAGTCTTCACCCTGTGCAGTCCTCCCCTCATTTGAGGCGTCTTCTCTCAGTTTCCCGGTGAAAACTAGGGCTAATAAAATCAATACTTCCTCTCTCTAGCATTGTCTCTTATACAAAAAAAGACACTTAGATTTGGGACATTATAGCGGGATGACCCGTGACAACCAGAGACTTTGGAAGGATGAGAGATACTCCTGTGCCAGCGGCACTAATAACTCCTGGGTCTAAGTCCACCCTGTGCCCTTTTGGGCGTAGGGTGGCTAATAAAATCATACTTCATGTATAACATTAGATGGGACATTATTGATACTTCATATTGCATGTCTTGAGATATTACAAGTGTTGGTTAAGGTTGACCTGACCAGGTCAACAAGACAGTGACTCATTCCTCTGTGTTTACACTTAAAAGATTGGGTATTCAAGATCACACGTCTCTCTTCAGATGTATTAAATTAGCATGTTCAATTATGTTTAGTAAAGGTGTTAATTCAGGTCTGCTCCAAGACCTCTTCATTGTGTGATAACACTGTGTGATAGCCTATTGATGCCCAGGTGTTAAGACTCTTCTGCCGGAGACAGTACATCTGTCTCTAGATGTGGATTGAAGGGCAACTCATTGTGTGATGGTATTTTGTTTGAATTCTCTTGATAAAAGAATGTGATAGGTCTCGTCAGTATCGGTGCCGAAATGTCTGCATAGTAACTAGCCATAGTGTGTGATGAGGGGGGTGGAAATTGCATTGTCCTGTGATTAACTTTAATATGCTATACTGGATATATAAGCAAACTAAGAAACCAATAAAGTATTTATTCATGTTGAAACCAGAGAGAACGAGCTTGTGTCTCGTCTTTATTCTGGGAAATGGAATGGATCGTGTATGCTGGATTGTGGAGTGTCGGATAATCTTGTCGTGGGTGGATGGAAGGTCGTAAACGGTGGTGACCGTTACACTTATGATCTACCAAAACCCCCAGATCCTTCTCCACTACGGATCCCCCCAGTTGTACTCCCCCTAGTATGTATGTATGATGCATGCATATTCTTAGCCCCCAAGTGCATAACTTTACAATTATTAACATTAAACCTCATCTGCCACTTAGCCGCCCAGTTAGACAGAGCATTGAGGTTGGCTTGTAAATTGTAGACATCCTGTAAGGACGTTATTCCACTGCATAGCTTGGTATCTGGAAAGACAGAAATGTTACTTGTAATCCCAGACCCTATATCATTTATAAAGTTATTAAAATGTAAGGGTCCCACTCCCAACACTGACCTTGGGGTATACCACTGATAACCTTAAACCATTCAGAGTAAGAATCATTAACCACTACTCTCCGAATATTTACCAACTGATATTTCCAAGCCTGTAGACTTTACCTTACACATGAGCCGTGTGTGGGCAACTGTATCGAACGCTTTTGCAAAATCCAAGTAAACCACGTCCACAGCCACCCCTCTGTCCAAGGTTATACTTACCTCTTCATAAAAAGAAATCAGGTTTGTCTGACAACTTCTGTCATTCATGAATCCATGCTGTCTGTTGCTTAAAATATTTGTTTCCAGCAAGAACTCATCTATGTGGTCTTTTATTAATCTCTCTAGTATTTTCCCAACTATAGAAGTTAAACTAACAGGTCTATAGTTACTTAGTAAAGACTTTGTTCCCTTTTTAAATATAGGCACCACATTGGCCCTGCACCAATTCAGTGGTACTATTACTGTCATTAATGAGTCCCTAAAAATTAAATACAATGGCAATGACACACTTAACCCCTTGCCTGTCAGTGTCATGTATACAGTGACAGTGCATTATTTTAGCACTTTTTTAGCACTGATCACTGTATTGGTGTCACTGGTCCCCAAAAAGTGTCACTTAGGGTCAGATTTGTCTGCCACAATGTCACAGTCCTGCTAAAAATCACTGATCACCGGCATTACTACTATAAAACAAAATGCCATAAATCAAACCCATAATTTGTAGATGCAATAACTCTTGCACAAACCAATCAATAAGCCCTCATTGGGATTTCTTTTCACCAAAAATATGTAGCAGAATACATATTGGTCTAAACTGATGAAGAAATTAAATTGTTTTACATTTTTGTTTTTATGAATGTTTTATGGCAGAAAGTAAGAATATTGTTTTTTATTCAACATTGCTGCTCTTTTTTTGTTTATAGCGCAAAAAAATTAAAACCACAGCGGTGATCAAATGCCAAAACTTAAAGAAAACTCTATTTGTGGGGGGGAAATTACTTTTTTATTTGGGTACAGCACTGCATGACCTTGCATTTGTCAGTTAAAGCGACACAGTGCCGTATCGCAAAAAATGGCCTGGTCAAGAAGTGGGTAAAACCTTCCAGGGCTGAAGTGGTTAAAACTCAACCTCCCAACATTTCACCTTCAAAAAGAGCCCTAAACACTGATTTACCACTTACCCTTACCCTAATCCCTAAACAAAGTCCCTCTTCTACCGCACTCTTGTGCTATCAGCAAGCAAATCTTTTCCAAAATTATGAAGCGCCAAGACCATAGCCGCAGAAGAATTTTCTCTGTTGGTCGGGAGCTATAATGTTTCTTAGAAGTGAGCCTATATTCAGCTGTATTTCTAGTGATTTACTGCTTCCTGGGCCATCCTGCAATACTTCTAAAAATCTGCAGATTTTCAGGATTTAAGGACTAAAATAAATCCAATTTTAAAGCTATGCCTGGTTTCTAAGTACAAGTATGCAAAATACATTCATATATCTCTCTGAAGCAGTAATGGGAACGGGGTAATTCTGCAGGCCTCAAGAAAGGTTAGTAAACTAATAATTTGCAAAAGGGACAATGTGCAAGGAAGGAATTATGGAGCTGTGGATGGTTTACAAGATGACACGCTCAGTTCGTGTTAGGCATAAAATTACTGCGTCGAAAGCTCATATTTTGAAGCTATCTGGCATTTTTGAAATTCTTCTTAAGAGAAGCAGATTTTCTAAAATGTACTATGCATAGCATTTAAAATAGAAGTTAGCTTTTTATTCATCATAATGCAAGTGACTCCATATTAGTCAAACCTTCTTTACCTTTATTACTGCAGTGGTTTTCATGTTTTAGAAATGTGACAATTTGTATGACACTCGTTTTTTCAAAAAAATTAAAGTAACCCCCCAACTGTATAGCATTTACTGTCCTCTTACAAATCCTCCAGTGGAGCCCACCAAGGATTCTATGCAAGTATTGACCTTCCTAAAAGTCGGTATTTGCATGCAGATAAACAGTCAATCCGGTAACCAGTTCTACATTCCCTAATCCCAATTGACATTTGAATATAGGCGATTGCTCGAGTCGTAAACCCTTCATGTAAAAATCATATTATTTTGCTAGAAAATTACTCAGGGAATAAAAAAGTGCACCTTTTTATGTCACACAATGTTTGTGCAGCAATTTTTTTTTTGGAAAAACAAAACACTTTCATTAATTTAAAAAAAACATACTTAGAAATATACCCTTCGATCCATGTATGCTTTTATTTAGGTTCCTTTTGACTACGGTCATCACTTGATTGTTTTAATCCTGTACTGATATGTTGTGTTGACATCCTGTTTTTCTGGTCTACAGACTTTACTGTTTAATATAGCTTTATACTTATGACAACATGTGTAAAATCGCACTGTGTATTTCATGACCTTTCTGTAAATGTTAAGCATTGTATTGCTATATGGCGGCCGTGTCCGCATTTTTCCGCTTATGCTTGTTACCTCTGATGTAATTGTTTTATTTTCTCAATAAAAACTTTTACAAAAAAAACACAATATTTACCCCAATTTGTTTGTATAATGTGAAACATGATGTTACGCAGAGTAAATAGATACCTAACATGTCACGCTTTAAAATTGCACACACTCGTGGAATGGCACCAAACTTCAGTACTTAAAAATCTCTATAGGCTATGCTTTAAACATTTGTTACAGGTTACCAGCTTAGAGTTACAGAGGAAGTCTAGTGCTAGAGATATTGCTTTCACTCTAATGTTCACAGCGATACCTCACATGTGTGGTTTGAATGTTGTTTACATATGTGGCCTACGTATTTGAGGAAAGGCACTCACCCCCTCTCATCATAGGCATAGACTCTCAGTGGTGTTTTGTAATAGAGCCAGCTCCCTGCTAATCTATTTTAGCAACCTCCCCAGACTGAAGATTCAGGATTATCAGTCGGGAGTTATCAGGCTGATAAAAGAGAAATGGTTCGGGAAAGAGCCAAGGGACTTGGCTTTTTGAAGAGAGATAACAAAATACTGCAGCTCAAATTTCATGAATTGGGTTTACATCCACTTTAAGGTAGAATTGCAGTCAAGAATGAAAATCTCCCACAGATTTCCATGCTTTCTGACATCCAAATCTGTATTATCCACTTTTTTAATTTCTTGATAGGTTGATAAGAAACAACTATCTAATCAAGCTCAAGCCATTCAGAACCCCCTCCCATCTTGTACCAAAAACAATTGATGTGTGCAGCTGAAAGTTCCTGCACACTGACACTTCCGTGTTCCATTGTCGGTCCTGGTTATGCCAGCTTGCCAGCTCTGCTCTCCCTCACTTTATGGCATTTTTATTAATATATTATTTTTACTAGTAATGGCGGCGATCAGCGATTTTTTTTCGGTACTGCGACAATATGGCGGACACTTCGGACACTTTTGACACATTTTTGGGATCATTGGCATTTTTATAGCGATCAGTGCTATAAAAATGCATTGGATTACTATAAAAATGCCACTGGCAGTGAAGGGGTTAACACTAGGGGATGGGGAAGGGGCTAAGTATGTTCCTGGGTGTGTTCTAACTGTATGGGGTGGTGGACAGACTAAGGGGAAATCACTGATCTTCTGTTCATACATTGTACCGAGCGATCGTGGGTGCCCAGCGGCGATTATGCCCGTCGGACACGCGTACGGGACTTGGGGGTGAGCGGGGGGCACGCGTGCGTCCCTAGGAATAGCAGCGGCAGCATGCGGGAGTCAATCCAAAGATCGGCTGGGGTTACAACATCGCTGGTTCCCTGGACGGGTAAGGCCTCATGTACACAAGACTTTGTTCAACCTCTCCTGAATGATTTAACTTGACATCTAGAAACTGGCATCTAAAAACGGCCATTTAGCCGCATTTAAATGCCGCATTTAGCCATGTTTGTGTCTAGAACAGCTTGTAAAAAAAAAAATGATTTATTTTTTGTTAAAATGAAAAACGTCTGTAAACAAAATGCTGCTAAATGTGAGTCACCTTGTTTAGTAGCATTTACAAGCTGTAAGGCCTCGTACACACGAGGCAATTCATTTGTTCAAATCGGTCGGACCGACCGATTTGAACAAATCTGTCTCTTTGGATTTTGGCTTGCTCGCGTGTACACACGAGCAAACCAAAATCCCCGCCAGCAGACGGCGCGCTGACGTGTCGGTGACGTGGCGGTGACGTTGACGCCGCCACGTCACCGCACCAGGAAGTAAAACACTTCCGCGCATGCGCCGAATCCATTCGGCGCCGGTGCGAGACGACATGTCTGCTGGTAAGTGTACTAACCAGCAGACATGTCGGGCGGACGGGTTCCCACCCGATAGATTTGAAAGCATGCTTTGAAATCTGTCGGGTGGCCAAATCCATCGGCTCGCCCGTACACACGATCGAATCTGTCTGCTGGCCGCGGCCTTACAGGCATTTTCTATTTAACTGCTTGCCGACCGCCCACCGCAGTTATACGGCGGGATGGTAGCACTGCTGGGCGAGAGCACGTAGCTCTACGTCCTACCTTTAGCGGCCGCTAGGGGGCGCGCGCGCACCCTCGTTCATCCCCCGA
Source organism: Rana kukunoris (assembly GCA_029574335.1). Classification (NCBI taxonomy): domain Eukaryota; kingdom Metazoa; phylum Chordata; class Amphibia; order Anura; family Ranidae; genus Rana; species Rana kukunoris. The sequence goes on from CM056053.1 coordinate 80,814,772, forward strand.
GTCCCGCACGCGTGCCCGGCATGCCCGGCGTTCTTGTCAGCGGGGGAAACGCTGATCTTCTGTTCATACAATGTATGAACAGAAGATCAGTGATTTCCCCTAGTGAGTCCACCCCCCCATACAGTTAGAACACAAGCAGGAACACACTTAACCCCTTCCCTGCCCCCTAGTGTTAACCCCTTCACTGCCAATGGCATTTTTATAGTAATCCAATGCATTTTTATAGCATTGATCGCTATAAAAATGCCAATGGTCCCAAAAATGTGTCAAAAGTGTCCGATATGTCCGCCATAATATCGCAGTACCGAAAAAAAACGCTGATCGCTGCCATTACTAGTAAAAAAAAAAAAAATAAATAAAAAAACGACCCTCTTTTTTGTAAACGCTATAAATTTTGCGCAAACCAATCAATAAACGCTAATTGCGATTTTTTTTTACGAAAAATATGTAGAAGAATATGTATCGGCCTAAACTGAGGAAAATTTTTTTTTTTTATATCTTTTGTGGGGATATTTATTAAAGCAAAATGTAAAAAATATTGCATTTTTTTCAAAATAGTCGCTCTATTTTTGTTTATAGCGCAAAAAATAAAAACCGCAGAGATGATCAAATACCACTAAAAGAAAGCTCTATTTGTGAGAAAAAAGGACGTCAATTTTGTTTGGGAGCCACATCGCACGACCGCGCAATTGTCAGTTAAAGCGACGCAGTGCCGAATCACAAAAAGTGCTCTGGTCTTTGACCAGCAATATGGTCCGGGGGTTAAGTGGTTAAATTAAAATGCCTCTGAACATCTGTCTAAACATCTGTCTAACACTCATTTTTTTGCGTTCCAAAAACATTTTCTAAACTCAACTGCCTAGAAACAACTATAAACTACCCTGTGTACATGTACTAATAGGATAACATAGAGGAGAGTTCAGGGCAGCTGAAAAAACTGCTCCTAAATATTCATTTACCAGAAGGCATTCAGCCTGGACCTCCTTTTCAAGCTGGCAGGAGTGCATAGAGCAATCAGATCAGTATTTGCCGAGAGCAGTTCCAGAATGGCAGCCAGATCACAGCTCTGGCACTTGGAAGGAGGAATATTCAAATTATCATGGAAGGAGAAAAAGCTCAAGTAGAGCAAGTATTGTTTTATGAGTTTTGTTAAAAAGTTCCAAAAGAAAAACTCTGTACATTAAAACCACTAAGGCCGCCTTTACAAATAACGATAATTACCTCCTCTGTACATTCAGACATTTTAGTGTTACTTCAATAATATGTGTATTTCAACATCTAAGTGCTGGTGCTGTGGTCTAATGCCCTGTACACACGATCGGTTTTCATGGACCGTTTTCATTGGACGAACCGATCGTGTGTGGGCCCCATCGTTTTTTTTCCCATTGGTGAAAAAACTTAGAACCTGTTTTAAAGAAGGATTTTTAATAACAGCTTACCTGTAAAATCCTTTTCTTGAAGTACATCACGGGACACAGAGCGCATAGTCATTACATATGGGTTATATGGGTACCTTCAGGTGTGGACACTGGTGTAATCAACTTCACAGGAAGTTCCTCCCTATATAACCCCCTCCCACTGAGAGTGCTTCAGTTTTGTAGCAAGCAATTTCTCCGAGGTTACACAATGTTCCCCAAAAGAGGGGTGGGAGCTCTGTGTCCCGTGATGTACTTCAAGAAAAGGATTTTACAGGTAAGCTGTTATTAAAAATCCTTCTTTCTTTATCGTACATCACATGACACAGAGCGCATAGTCATTACATATGGGATGTCCCAAAGCAATGCTCCATGAAGGGAGGGAGACCGTAAGGCCAAAATTAGCCAAACAGAAAATATATCAGGAGGTAAAAAATAGCTCCACCAACAGAAAAAAAGGGGGCGTGAACCGGGCCAGAGGATTCTATACTGCTGCCCGTAGGACCGCCTGCCCAAATGCTGCGTCCGTAGCTTTTGTGACGTCCAACTTATAAAATTTAGTAAACGTATGTACGGAAGACCAGGTTGCCGCTTTGCAAACCTGTGCCATAGAGATCTGATGGTGTGCCGCCCAAGAGGCACTCATGGCCCTCGTAGAATGGGCCTTAACTGATAAGGGAGGTGGAACGCGCTTCAGACCATAGGCCTGAAAAATCAGCTGCTTAATCCACCTAGCCAAGGAAGACTTGGCAGCCGGCTGACCCTTCTTGGGGCCATCCGGGAGAACGAAAAGCACATCTGTTTTCCGAATCTTTTCTGTAGCCTTGAGATAAACCCTCATGGCTCGGACCACGTCCAAAGTATGAAGCAATCTTTTCTCTCTGGACTGGGGAGTAGGAAAGAAGGATGGTAGGACTAGGTCCTGATTCCAGTGAAAACTGGATATGAACCTTAGGAAGGAAAGAAGGCTGAGGCCGCAGAACCACTCTGTCCTTATGCAGAATCAGGTACGGTTCCCTGCAAGACAAGGCTGCCAGCTCGGAGACCCTTCTGGCCGAAGCCATAGCCACCAAGAAAACCAACTTTCGGGTTAGCAGCACAAGAGGGATTTCTGTCAGAGGTTCAAACGGCTGCCTTTGTAAAGCTGACAAGACCAGATTTAAATTCCAGGGGCAGAGGGGAGCTCTAATAGGGGGATTCACATGCAAGACCCCCTGCAAGAAGGTTTTCCCAAGCGAATGCGTGGCCAAAGGCCTTTGAAACCATATCGATAAGGCAGACACCTGCCCCTTTAGAGTACTAAGAGCCAACCCCTTGTCAACGCCAACCTGGAGGAATCGCAAGATCCTGTCAATAAAAAACTTGCGAGGATGCCCTCCTTGAGACTCGCACCACTCCACATAGGTCCTCCAGACTCTGTAATAGATATTTCTAGAGACTGGCTTTCTAGCCTGAATTAACGTAGATATGACCTGGGCTGAGAGGCCTCTGCCCTTAAGAATTAGGGATTCAGCCGCCAAGCCATCAAATTTAGCTGCTGTGAAGCAGGGTGGTAGATCGGGCCCTGAGACAGCAGATCTGGGCGCAGGGGGAGTGGCCACGGTGCCCCTACTGACATCCTCACGATGAGTGCGTACCAAGCCCTTCTGGGCCAGGCTGGGGCCACCAGGATCACCGGCCTGCGCTCCACCCTGATCCTTCGTAGAAGGCGGGAAATCATCTGTAGTGGAGGGAATGCATACAGGAGAGAAAACTGGTGCCAGGGGCAAACCAACGCATCGGTCCCGTAGGCCGAGGGGTCCCTGGCTCGGGATACGAATTTGTCCAATTTCTTGTTGAATCTTGTTGCCATGATGTCCACATCGGGAACTCCGAATCTTTGGCAAATCTCTTGGAATACCTGGGGGTGAAGAGACCACTCTCCCGGGAGTAACTGTTGACGACTCAAAAAATCTGCTTGAGAATTGTCTATCCCTGGGATGAACACTGCTGAGATGCAGGGTACATGGGCTTCGGCCCATGAAAAAATCAGGTTTACTTCCCTTTGAGCCGCTAGGCTCCTTGTGCCCCCCTGGTGGTTTATGTATGCCACCGACGTGGCATTGTCGGACTGTATCCTTACTGGCAGACCCTGCAGGGGGAGAGTCCAGGCGACCAGGGCCAACCGAGCAGCTCTGATCTCTAGGACATTGATGGGAAGCAGACTTTCTGCCTCTGACCACTGTCCCTGCTGGGTCCGTTTTCCTAAGATTGCCCCCCAACCTGTTAGGCTGGCATCTGTGGTTACTATTTTCCACGTGATGGGGCAAAAGGTTTTCCCTTTTGACAATTTTTGAGGGATCAGCCACCAGTACAGGCTGCGCTTGACCCCTGGGGAAAGAACTAATGGACGGTCTAATGCCTGTATGGACTTGTTCCAAGCAGAGAGAATAGCTGCCTGAAGAACTCTGGTATGGATCTGGGCATAGGGCGCTGCTTCGAAGGTGGCCACCATCTTTCCCAGCAGTCGCATGCATAGGCGAATAGTCGGCTTCTTTTTGCCTAAGACTATTTGAATCGTTTGAATCAACGACCTGATCTTCCCTTGAGGTAAAAATACCCTCTGGCATTCTGTATCTAACCGAAAGCCTAGATATTCCAACTGCATGATTGAGGTTGGAAGCTGATCTGTCGATAACCAGGAGATCGTCCAGGTATGCCAGGACCAAGATGCCTTCTATATTTAGGACGGCTAGCACCGGGGCTAACACCTTTGTGAATACCCGCGGAGCTGTTGCCAACCCGAAAGGGAGGGCTACGAACTGGAAATGACTTTGATCTATCATAAAACGAAGAAACTTGTGATGTGCTGGGTAGATCGGCACATGCAGATATGCATCCTTTTATGTCTATAGATGCTAGAAAGTCGCCTTGATGCAGGCTGGCTGTCACTGAACGTATGGAATCCATACGAAAGGTCTGAATCTTTAGAAAAGCGATTTAGGCGTTTGAGGTCTAGGATAGGCCTGACGTCGCCACTGGGTTTTGGTATAATAAAAAGGTTGGAGTAGAATCCCAGACCCCTTTCTTGGGTTGGTACTACAATTACTCCTTGGAGCAAGAGGCGATCCAACGCCTTTACGAGAGAGGCCCTCTTTAACGGGTCGCTTGGAAGACTTGACCCCTGAAAATGAGGAGGGGGGATTTCTCGAAACTCTAGTTTGTAGCCTGTCGCTACCACGGCCCGAACCCAAGAGTCGGGATTCTGGCCTTCCAGACTTCGGAGAAAAACTGAAGTCTTCCCCCCACCCAAGAGAGTGGGGGCGCCCCTTCATGAATCTGACTTGATGACTGGTTTAGCCGGCTTGCGAGACCAGGGCCTCTTGTTTGCCGCGGCTTGTCCCTGTGGGCGGCTATTAACTGCTGAATGCCCGGGAGGCTGTCGACACTGACGGGAAGTCGAAGGGGCCGAGCCTGCAAGGGCCTGTCGTTTAAACGCAGGCCCACGCGGTCTTTTCTTGACCGGTAAGGAAGAACTTTTACCACTTGATATGGTTTGGATATATTTATCTAGGTCTTCACCGAATAGTCTTCCCCCATGAAAGGGAAACCCTGCTAAAAGCTTTTTGCAGGGTGCCTCTGCTGACCAGTTCTTTAGCCACGAAAGACGACGCATGTGAACCACCAGCAGAGATAACTGGGATGCCTGTTGGATGGAGTCCTTAATAGCATCTACTGCAAAGCAGAGAGCCCTAGGGAAATCTGCTAATTCACGAGTTTGCTGAGCCGGCATGTCCTTTAATATCTGTTTTGCCTGATCCTTTAAGGCCTGACAAACGCCAATGGCTGCCACCCCTGGCTGAACCATGGCACCTACTGTGGTGAAAGAAGCCTTCAGTAGGGTCTCTAATTTTTTGTCGACCGGATCCTTGAACATCTGGACATTTTCAACCGGACAGGTCAGGGATTTATTCACGCAGGAAATGGCCGCGTCCACTGTGGGGAGTGCCCATTTCTTTAAAAATTCCTCTTCCATAGGATAGAGAATAGAGAACCTCTTAGGAGGGATAAAGATCCTATCAGGTCGAGCCCAATCCTGGTAAATCACGCCCCGCAGAAGGGGGTGAATCGGAAAAGACACACAAGTTAATGGAGCCTTTAAAGAACCCAATGAGGATACCACAGGGGCTACTAGTTCTGGCACTGGAAGTTTAAAAGCAGTGCGAACTATATCGGTCAAAGACTGGATCCACAGGCTCTCCGCTTGAGAGGTCGAAAAATATTCATCTACAGTGGAACCCTCCATGTCTGAACCTTCGGGACTTGGGTCTGCTTGATCCCCTTGTGGGTCCCGTTCCTCCGAAGAGGAGACCTCCGCAGCTGAAAACACCAAACTAGGTGAGGGGGATCTAGCCCGTTTGCTGCTTGGCAAAGGGCGGGCAAACAAAGCAGTTAACCTTTTCTCTAGCCCACCCAGGGTGGTCGCTAGCATTTCTTCCGTTACGTAAACGGGAATGGGTGGATCGGGGGCCGCCTCTACCCCCAGCATCCCCAATGGCTCTTGTACTATGCTACTCGGTGGTCTAACTGGTGAGGGTGGGGCCGTTGAAGCCTGGCCCAAATCCTCTGACCCCGATGGAGACCCCTTTTGTTTCTTGGCACCTTTTGCAGCCTTGACTGGTCCTGATGCCTTTGGAGCCATTGCACAACCTTGAGTCACCCCTCTAGCCAACACCTGACTGTTGTAGCTAGGAGTAATTAATATGAGAACAGGCTGAGGAAAAATGAAAAAATTTTGTATATTTTTTTTTTTTTTTTTTTACCCGCCTGGGAGGTGGCAATACTGAGGAAAACCTGTGAGTATTGCAACACCAATGCCCGTTAGCCGGAGTCCAAGGTTGACTCAGATACTGCTGGATCTAAGGCTGAGTCCCTTTAAGGAAAAAAAAAAAAACTCTTTTTTTTTTTTTCTGGTCAATAGTGGAACTAAGTCCTAGACCTGAAGATCCACAAACCGCCACTGGGTGTCACTGTGGCCAAAAGACCCAGCTGCGCGCTCTGTGTCCTTCTTCCTCTGCCTCCAGGAGGGAAAAACCAGCCAGAGAAAAAGTTTTACTTTTAAAACAGACCCTGACGCTGCTGGCCCGCCCCCCCAACGCACGCCGACGCTATAAAAGGCGGCGTGCACGCACACACGCGCGCGCACCCCCCCACGCTGAAAACAACATGGAGGAAGCGGAGCAGAGGAAAAACATGGACCAGCGCCAGGCAGCACCAACAGACACCAGGTAAGCACTAATCTTATTGTAGTGCACAGAGAGAGGAAGCTGTCCCCATGGGCTTCCTAAGAAACAGGAGTTTTCACCAGCAATTTTCCTCTTTAAAACATGTGGGGTTGCAGTATCAATGCTAACAGGCAGACCTGGGGTGAGTAGCAAATATATATCTTACACAAGTATACATATATCTACATGTTATCTGGGTAAACATTAGTATCCCATCCTGCCCACACAGACATAGTGGAGATAGTGGCTGATGCACAAGCATACCATTAGCCAACCCAGAACCCCCAGGGGGATACCTACTGTCGAACCAAGTCCCGCAGGTTCCCTCTTACCTGCTCCACGCCGCAGGGTATTGCAAACTGCAAGAGGCCCAATCTTCCCCCATCTCCGTGGGTATTGTCTCGGACCTTCAGGGACCGGGGTCCTGTGTTAAGGAACCCACACCCCTGGACCTATATAGCATCCTGGCATCAGTAGCGTTTAGTCCTGGGAGAGACCAAGGCACTGGAGCCCAGAATCCAACCCTCCAAGGAGAGGCATTATAGGCAACACCCCACGCAGGCAGGGCCAGGGTACCGTACACCTTGGCTTTGAAGCACTTCGGACGGATCCGGCTAGCTATCCTGGGTCCCGAGACCTCCGAGGGACAGCTAGACGTGACCAACACCTAAGACACTGGCGAAAAAACTGAAGCACTCTCAGTGGGAGGGGGTTATATAAGGAGGAACTTCCTGTGAAGTTGATTACACCAGTGTCCACACCTGAAGGTACCCATATAACCCATATGTAATGACTATGCGCTCTGTGTCCCGTGATGTACGATAAAGAAAATTATCTGATGGTTAAAAATACTATAGAAAAAAAGGATCGTCTGTGGGCAAGTCCATCGGTTAAAAATCCATGCATGCTCAGAATCAAGTCGACGCATGCTCGGAAGCATTGAACTTCATTTTTCTCAGCACGTTGTTGTGTTTTACATCACCGCGTTCTGACACGAACGGATTTTTAACTGATGGTGTGTAGGCAAGACTGGTGAAAGTCAGCTTCATCGGATATCTGATGAAAAATTCCATCGGTCCGTTTTCATTGGATGAACCGATCGTGTGTACGTGGCATAACTGTCATTTGAGGGCTGCTTTCTGCAAATACTGACCTGATTGTTGTATTCATTCCAAGCGACTGCCTGTTCAAGCTTGTCTCCTCTCCAGGGATACCAAAGTATCACAGATACAGTTAAGTCTTATATATACTTGTAATGGGTACTAGTCGCACTTGGCTGTCCAGGGAGTGTACAGTATATATGAAGCAGACTTGACCTCCTTTCCAGCAGGTACAGTTGGTGTTTTGTTGCAAACAATCATCAGTTTCCTGATGAATATGTACTTACTGCCATCTTTGCCATCTTTGCAGGGAGATTTTTTCCCCACTTTTATTTTAAAACATAGCAACAGAGTCACTTTTTGGACTTTTTCAGAAGGTTTTATTATATTTTAATCATATTGTTTATACCTCTGATGCTCAACCTGTTGCCCCTGGGCCATTTATAGCATCTCAAAAGTTTGTTTTGGGAGTGGGGGCATTCATTTGTAAAGCAGTAATACTAGTGATCTCTACCAACCTCATACAACATATCTAAAGTCTACGAACAAACCCATGTACTCATATTTCTTCTAGGCTTGAGGCTTGTGGAGACCTCTGATGTGACCCACAACCTAAAACCAGGGAAGCACATGCTCATGCTCTGGGATGGCAGGTCAGTAAACCCAGATTACAATCAACAGGTTGGTCAACCCACCTTCCAAGAGCATGAAGCCAGCGCTGGCAGTGGAGGAAGCCATCTCCTTTCCCAGGCAGAGTGAGCTGCTCTTTGTCTGGGACCTTTCTAGCAGCCTGGAAAGCGATGCCAACATCACATACACTGCACTTTTTCAATGGGCATTAAAAATGCATTTTTTTTTAAATAAAACAAAAAATACAAGTTATACGTACCTGCTCTATGCAATGGTTTTGTACAAAGTAGCCCCGATTTTCCTCTCCTCGGGTCCCCTGCCAGTGCTCTTGGCCCCTCTCTCTGCCAAATGCCCCATAGCAAAACCGCTTGCTATGGGGCCACTCGTGTGTGCACACTCATGAGCCCCACTCTCTGTATTCATGAGATACAGAGAGCGTGGCTCAGACCCATCCCTGCTCCCTCCCCACTGGCCATGATTGACAGCATTGGGAGCCTGCTGATGCTTCTAAGACAATGAGGAGCAAGAGACCCAGGAGAGCCTCTGCTCTCGTGCACATCGCTAGATTCAGATCAGGCTTAGATAAGTAATAGGGGGGGGGGCTTGGGGGGAAGCTGCAGACTGAATTTTTTTTTCATTGTCATGCATAGAATGCATAAAGGTAAAAAACCAACCTTCACCCTTTATAACCACTTTAAACTTCTTTCACACTTATCTGCAGGTGTACCTGTGGCTTTCCTGTGAATTTGCTGCGCTGAGCCATAGACTTCTATTATATCATGTGGGTATAGTGCACTTCCTGAAAGTGCACCAAACTCCTGAATGCAGGCGTTTTGCTGTTAGAAAGTGCACCACATCCACATAATGTAATAGAAGTCCATAGTAAAGCCACAGATGCATTGTGCATGAGTGTGAAAGCAACCTTATAAGGGACTCAGGACAGTAAGGGCTCATTTACATTTTCAGTTTTGGGGGCAGTAAATCCTCATAGTTTATTGTGGCTTGCGACCTGTTACCGATTCACTTAAGTGGCCCTCACCCTTCAAAGGGTTAAGCACCCCTTCTCTAGTATGTTTGCATCTCTGACAGACCTCTCTAGCATTACTACTAAATAGGGTTGTCCCGATACCACTTTTTTAAGACCGAGTACAAGTACCCATACTTTTTTTCAAGTAGTCGCCGATACCGAATACTTTTTTTAAATGTGTCCCCAAATGCAGCCATGTATGTCCCCCACATATTGCAGCTTTGTATGTCCCCCACATATTGCAGCCATGTATGTCCCCCACATATTGCAGCCATGTATGTCCCCCACATATTGCAGCCATGTCCTGTCCCCCACATATTGCAGCCATGTCCTGTCCCCCACATATTGCAGCCATGTACCGTATTTTTCGCTCTATAAGACGCACCTGACCATAAGACGCACCTAGGTTTTAGAGGAGAAAAACCAGAAAAAAATATATATTTTGAACCAAATGGTGTACTAAAATATTTACCAGTGCCCATGAAATGCAGCCTAACCATTGCCAATAATGCAGCCTGTGCCATTATTGCGACCTGACCTGTGGCACTACAAGTCCCAGTAGAGCAGGTTGGCATATTTCAGTCCCCACAGAGGCACTACATGTCCCAGCAGAACAGAGGCACTACAAGTCCCAGCAGAGCAGGTTGGCATATTTTAGCCCCCCACAGAGGCACTACAAGTCCCAGCAGAGCAGGTTGGCATATTTCAGTCCCCCACAGAGGTACTACAAGTCCCAGCAGAGCAGGTTGCCGTATCCCTCCTACAGAGGCACTACAAGTCCCAGCAGAGCAGGTTGGCATATTTCATCCCCCCACAGAGGCACTATAACTCCCAGCAGAGCAGGTTGGCATATTTCAGTCCCCACAGAGGCACTACAAGTCCCAGCAGAACAGAGGCACTACAAGTCCCAGCAGAACAGAGGCACTTCAAGTCCCAGCAGAGCAGGTTGCCATATTTCAGCCCCCACAGCGGCACTATAACTCCCAGCAGAGCATGTTGCCATATCCCCCCACAGAGGCACTACAAGTCCCAGCAGAGCGGGCTGTCACCTGTCCTCCAAACACAGCATTAGGAGACTGCACACACTCACTCCTTGGCTGCCATAAACTCCTGCCCACTCTCCCCTTACAATGGTGTCCACCCTCATGTCGCTCTGCATAGTGGGGCAGTGGGTATGATCTCCCCTCCTCCTCTCAAGACACGTCCCGGCTCACAGACCCTGGCCGTGAGTGTGCACCGAATGGAATACTTAATCCGTGCGGGCGGAAGCCGCGGGAAACCCGGGACTCGGAAGTACAGGTGGGGGGGGGGGCATCTTCGTGCGGGGGGGGGGGCGGCGGCAGCTTTTTTGCCGGCAGTAACGGGGGCATTGACAGCGGCGGCGGGGAGCGGTGCCTGATTTACATTCGGACTATAAGACGCAGAGACATTTTCATCCATATTTTTTGGGGGAAAAAGTGCGTCTTATAGTCCGAAAAATACGGTATTTCCCTCACATATGCAGCCATGTATGTCCCCCATATTGCAGCCATGTCATGTCCCCCATATTGAAGCCATGTCATGTCCCCCATATTGCAGCCATGTATGTCCCCCATATTGCAGCCATGTCATGTCCCCCATATTGCAGCCATGTATGTCCCCCACATATGCAGCCATGTATGTCCCCCATATTGCAGCCATGTCCTGTCCCTCATACCTGTAGATATGATGCCGCCGCCGCTGCCGCATACCGCCGTTAATCCCCCTGTATTATAGAGTAGCGCGCATTACAAGCTGTCTGAATACTTGTAATGCCCGCGCCGCCATGTATAGACACTCCCCTTCTCGGGATTGGAGGGATCCGTCCAATCCCGAGCAAGGGGGAGTGTCTATACGTGGATTCGTGCATAGACACTCCCCCTTGGTCGGGATTGAACGGATCCGTCCAATCCCGAGAAGGGGAGTGTCAATACATGGTGGCGCGGGCATTACAAGTATTCAAAACGAAAGCTTGTAATGCGCGCTACGCTATAATGCAGGGGGATTAACGGCGGTATGCAGCAGCGGCGGCATCATATCTACAAGTATGAGGGACAGGACATGGCTGCAATATGCGGGGGGAAGTATTCTATTTTGGTATTGGGGGTATTTGCGGGAGTACAAGTACTCCCGCAAATACTCGGCATCGGTCCCGATACCGATACTAGTATCGGTATCGGAACAACCCTACTACTAAACATGAGGTCCAAACGTGCAGCCCTTTGGTGACATCAGGAGCCATGGTTGAGGCCCCTTATCCCTTGAAATTTGGCAGCCAAGGGTTTATACAGTAAGGTGACCAGATTTTATAAATGAAATCCGGGGACATATTTTTTCTTTACTAGTAATGGCAACAATTAGCACCTTCTGCTTGTCGCCGGCTGCCTCACAGTCTCGAAAATCTTACTCTCCGGGCCCCCGGCTACTACTGGATCGGGAGCGGAGAAAGATCACTCCACCAGGAAAGGCAAGGAGATAGGCAGGTGGCTGGCCAGGATTTGAGCCAAGGCAGAAGAACATGCGAGCGAAGCTGAAGAAATATACCCTCCGCTCCGACCAGCACATGATCATCAGAAAGGGGCACAGATAATGGGAAAAATACTATGCTAGTAGGCACAGCGGATCGGGGGGGTGTAATTCAATTTTTTTAATTTTAATTCTGCACTGACTCTCTTTGAAATTGCCCCTGCCCCCTATTAAATCCAATCTGGGGACAAAACCAGGGACAGACTTGGTCCGGGGACAGTGTCCTCAATCAGGGGGCTGTCCCCTGAAACTGGGGATGTCTGGTCACCCTATTATACAGTGGTTTTCAATAGTAAGGATGAGGCAATCTGCCTGGGTTGTATTTACACATAGTTTTGGAACACTTGTTCAAAGTTCACAGACATTCTCTACAAATGGGGGTGAATTTATTGCAAACAAAAGGCATGGCAATCCATAGAAACAAAAATGCCCAAAAATGCGAAAACATATCTCTTCCTACACATAACTGTCAGCTCTCCCTAACATACACACACTGACACTATGGTTGCTGTGTGCCCACCCTTTTTTAATACATAAAGTAGGTTGGAATGGATTATCCTATCCTCCAAATGGATTGGCTTTTGTGGCTGAATGAATGAATGAATGAATGAAGAACTTGTATAGCGCAGCACATGCAAAGTAAATCGCCTCTGGGCGCTTGTTGTTCCTGTCTCCTTTGAGATCAAAAGAGATGAGTCTTAATCTTTCTCCTGAAGACTAAGTAGTTCTCCTCCAGTCTAATGCTGACTGGTAAGGCGTTCCATAGTCTGGGACCTTGGACAGCGAATCTCCTGTCTCCTTTGGACTTGTATCTGGCTTTCGGTATCTGAAGCCGATTTTGATTGTTGGATCGTAGAATACGATTGGGATTGTACATTTTTAATTTTTCGCATAGATAATGGGGATACATCTATGCGTTAGACAGAGTGCTTTAAAGGTGATTCTGTCATTGACTGGTAGCCAGTGAAGGGATCTTAACGACGGTGAGATTGATTCCCAGGGTTTTTTCCCAGTCACAAGTCTGGCGGCCGTATTTTGAACGACTTGAAGACGAGCGATTTGGTACTTGGGGAGTCCGAGGTAAAGGGCATTTGCATAGTCCAATCTGGAGTTTACAATCGCTCCCACCACGACCGCTATGTCTTTCTTCGGAATAAAAGGCTTGAGTCTGCGTAGTAGGCGCAGCAGATAGTGAGATCCGCTGACTACTGCCCCTATTTGTGCGTTCATTGTCATGTCAGAGTCAAAGATGACCCCAAGACTTTTGACTTTGGCGCTAGGGGTGATGACTTTGCCCAGAATGGGCGGGGGGATCCAGGTTGTTATCGATTGATTCCTACGCTTGGCGTGAAACAGAAGAAGTTCTGTTTTCGCTCCGTTGAGTTTGAGATAACTCTTTGTCATCCAATCCTCTATCAAAGAGAGGCATGTCTCTAGATCGAGGTGGTGATTCTTTTTATTGCTAATGCGGAAGTTCAGTTGCGTGTCGTCTGCGTAAGAGTGATATAGCAGTTTTTGGCTGCTGATGATTTCAAAAAGAGGACGCAGATAGATGTTGAATAACATCGGCGACAGGGGAGATCCCTGAGGGACCCCGCACGATAATGTGCGTTGTTCCGAAGTGAATGGTCCTAGCTTGACTATTTGCGATCGGTTTTCCAAAAAAGAGGAGAACCAAGATAGATCGCTTTCTGCGACTTTGGCTATTTTAGCCAGCCGAGTCAATAACAGCTTGTGATCAACTGTACCAAAGGCTGCGCTTAGGTCCAGCAGAACCAGAAGAGAAGATTCTCCTTAGTCTGCGGCCTCAAGAACGTCGTCCCATATCTTAAGCAATGCTGTTTCCGTCCCGTGTCCGGGACGGAATCCTGATTGCAATGGGTCGAGTAAGTTGTGGGTATCTAGATGCTGTTGCAGCTGCTGTACCACTGCTTTCTCCATTACCTTGGAGAGAACATTTAGGCCTGTTATGGGGCGCCAGTTGAGTGGATCCTTAGGATCCAGGGTGGCTTTCTTTAAGATGGGTTGAATGAAGCCCTCCTTCAGCTGGGAGGGCATTTTGCCCTCCATGAAGGATTGGTTAATAAGCTGCGTGACAGGAGGTGCCAGGATGTCGGCGCATTCCTTCAGCAGTTTGGTGGGGATAATATCATTTGGCGCAGTGCTGTTGCGCAGAGTGCCGATGATATTTTTAGTGGTCTGAATGGAGATGGGTTCCAGCGTGAACTCACCAAACTGTGGTGAATTGTTGCCGGTGCTGTGTAAATGACTACGGGGGGGGCTGGGAAGGCAATTGTTCCGCTGAATGCTTTGCCGGATTGCCTCAATTTTGTTAATGAAGCAATCCGATAACTCATCGCAAAATTCTTGTGTATCCGAGTTGGGGGCTTCAAGACATCCTGGATTCATGGTCTGAGTGACCAGCTTGAAGAGTTCGCGGGGGCGATTTAGGGCACCGTTGATAGCCTCAGAAAAATAGTTTTTCTTGGCTTCGAAGATTTGCTTGTAGTATTTTCTGGTTATTGCCTTGTAAATCGCGAGGTTCTCATCTGAGGAGCTTCTTTTCCAGGCTGCTTCTGCCCTTCTACGCTCTTGCTTCAGTAACGCCAGCTGGTTGTTGAACCAGCCGGAGTTATTTTTCCTGATCTGGGTCTTTCGTTTCGGCGCTATCAAGTCAGCTGACTGCAATAGTGCTGTGTTTATGGCCTCTAGTGTTTCTTCCGCTGTTTGGTGCGGCTGAATTGTGTTTATTTTTTCCCCTAATGTGGCTTTGAAGAGTTCCGAGTGGAGCTTCTTCTGACATCTGGTCCAGTGTGTTGTCACTGGATTTGATGTTTTTGTTAAGGGGGGGAATTCGGAAATAATGAATTTAATTGCATGGTGATCTGTCCATGGCAATGGTTCATTTTCCAAGATTTTTATTTCCAGATCTTGTCTGAAAATAAGATCGAGCGTATGACCTGAAGCATGTGTGGGCCCACATACTAGTTGCTGAAGCCCTAATCCTTCCAGGTGGTCGATGCAGGCGTCGGCAATGGGGTCTTGCGGGGAGTTGGCCCAAAGGTTGAAGTCCCCGAGCAGCAAAAGGTGTTTGCTATTCAGGGTATAAGTGGAGACAAAGTCCGTCAAAGATGGGAGCAGCTGCGACTTGGGGCCAGGTGGCCTATAGCAGAGTAGAATCCGGACGGTCTCCTGGCCGTTTACTTGCAGTTGAAGAGTAAGGGTTTCCATGAACGGAAGAGGGTTTTGGAGGCTTGGTTTTGTGATCGCAAGACGCGTCTTATGGATCACTGCCAGTCCTCCTCCTCTTTGCCCTATTCTGTTTTCCGTTATAATACGGTAGTTTTCTGGCACCAATTCTCCTAGAATGGTGTTACAGTCGGCTGTGAGCCAGCTCTCTGTAATGAAGAGGCAGTCTAGGTCGTGTTGTAAAATGAAATCATGGATTTCAAGTCGGTGTTTTACTGCCGATCTTGTGTTGATCAGAGCACATGAAATGCGCTTAGGTTGGGGTAAACGGCTAAAATTTTTGACGGTCGATCGTCGATCGATCCTCAAAAGGTGCTCAATTCTTAGGGTCTTTTTGGTGATGGCTGGCAGTATTGCGGCGAAACGCCTCAAATTCCAAATGGTTTCTGCGGAGTACCGCAGATTAGCCATGGTCGCCATTCACCGGGAAAAAATTGTTCCTTTTGGTGGCGATGATCAGCTGGTGGTGGGGAGAAGAATCCTTGAATCCTCTCTCCCAGCTATTTTTTATTTGGTCCAGAGGAAGGCAAAAAACACCCTGGCCCAGCTAAGCCAATGTGCTGGGCAGGGAGAAAAAATTCCTTCCTGATCCCTAAGAGGCGATCGGTACAAACCCTGGATCAAATGCTGATACGATTGTGAGGGGCTGGGGTGAAAGGTATTCCTAAAGCTGGGGAAGGGGAGGTGTACCAAGATGGCCGCCGACAGAGGGCCCAGGCTGGGGAGCTAACACTGGCTGGAGACAGCCAGAGAGGGCTGGTTGGGTGAATCGGGGATGGCTGGGGTCTTCCAGGGGTGAGGGGGGGTATGCAGGGTGAATCTGGGGGTGATCCCGAACGATGTTGCGGTGCGCCGGTAGGCCGCGGTTGAAGCCGCGGACTTTCCTGAGCCGTGGATGCCGCGGACCTAGCATAGGCTGGCGCGGACCGCCGAAAAAGACCGAAATGTGCTGCGGGGGAGGGGTGGCGAGGGGGGGTGCCTCGGTTGTGGTCAGTGGTGAGGGTGGGCTGATTCCTGGCTTAAAACAAGCTGCAGCTTGTCCTGAAAAGGACGGCCGCCCTTGATTCCAGGGGGGGGGGGGCAGGTTTTACCTGCCAGATGGAGTCCAAAGTAGGTTTGATGGAGAGAGGCTGGAGGAGGCCCGGAGGAGGCTGAAGGAGATCCGGATCCAGATGCAGGTAGGCGATACGGTAGGAGCTGAGGCTGGATGGACTGGGGGAGACCCTGCCTGCCTGCTGACTACGCCTGCCTGGAGCTAAAGCAGCACGCTCCTACTCCTAGGAGCGAGTGCCGATGGGGGCTCCTGCTGCTAATCCGCTGCCTGACTAACTGACTGACTGACTGATCCAGTCAGCTGACAAAGGCACAGGCTATACACTGCAATATATGTTGTTCTGCTAACTGTTCTAGCCAGATATTCACAAAATTTGCGAATCCAGTGGATTCACCACAAACTATGGCAGCAGTAAAAAAAATATAATGCAAATAGCCAGAAACCAGTGTTACAATCCTTGCTCTCTGTGTAGTTGACCTTGAGGGAATTTTTCCTTTGTTAACAAAATTAAATTCCACTTTAAGATATGTGCTTGCAATATTTGAACATGTTTTGCAGAATGACAATGTAACAAAATATTTCTAAAGAATTGCGTAATCATTAAAAATAAGGACTATTTTTTCTCGTTCTTATATGTGGCATAAACAAGTCTCTCTAGAGTCTGGCTCATATTATTTATTTCTACAGCTATTTATATCAAGGTCTGCTAAGAATATTGATGTTCCCAAAAATAAAGTAACCGGAGTCAAGAAATGAATTGTTTGCCTTTCACTTACTGCCAGACGAACGATCCATTTTTACTTTATAATCAATAGATGTCTTTAAGTTACTCTTTTATTTTATAAGCCTTGTGGCTCTTTATTCGTGCCTAAAAATCACTAATAGGGGACTTTATTAGGGAATAAGCCCATAGTTGTACCTTGAAATCACAATGCTTGTTAGATTTTAATGGATTCGTACCCTATTTGGAAAGCAGTGTGGGCAGTTTGTTATGGAAGGGATGGAAGGAATGGAAGGAATGTGGATTAATCATTACAATTTAACAAATTAAGCCTAATTTTATTGGGCACAATCAAAATAAAGACATTTTGTGAAACAGTGGCCGAAGGAATTTACACCCATAAACACCCAACCCTACATGTCATTAAGCAAGGCAATTAAATGTTATTCTTACTATTATCATGCCACAACAGGCACTTATGATATCAAAAGCATCATTCCAGTTTTTTCCAAAGGTACACTTTGCCATAACTTTGTTGTAGTTGAAGATGCCATATTATGAAAACTTACCAAGCAGGGTAAGCCCAAGCTCTATTACTGTAATGCGGCAGGGGTTCTGGGTAGAGAAAGCGGCCTCTCCCATGTGACAGTCTTCAGACCTGGGTGACCATTTGCCAGGTCACAACACTGTCACGTGGGGGAGGCAGTGATGCCTTCCACCAGGTAAGCTTGGACACTGGAGTTTACACAGAATGGACTCAAGAGGCAGGGATGTAACCAAATGTTAAATTAAAGTGCCACACCATTATTAATTGTATTCCAATAATAGTCAGGGGCAATCAAAAAGTACCTAATGCATTTTTTTGGCTGCAAGAGCGCCCCTTGCATCAGGGCATGATTGATATCAATGTTAATAGAATAGAGGTGAACTAGACCTTTATTGTTATTTTTTCCAGTGTGGTTGCAAGCACAGGTCTTATCAGCAGCTGGTGGGGCAATCCTCAGGACCGCGACTGGTACTAACATGCAGCAAAACCCATCTGCACCATCAGGATGAGTCTGTGTCATCTGCCAGGATGACCTGCTTGTATATTTGTCACTCTGGTCAGTGGGACACAATACCAGTGAGATAACACTACAAGTCCAGTGCTATTTTTCCACTTTCTTCAACTCCAGAAGTAGGGAAGTAGTGAAGGAGCATTAAATAGAGCATATACCTTGCTGGGTAGGGATTGAAGGGGAAAAATAAATATCTCTTTAAGTGTGATTTTAATACCTGCTTATTTCCAGCATTGCTTATAGTGTTGACTAATTTTCACACATATTAGCTGATTACTAATTATTAAAAAAATACGTCTGATATATTTCTATAACTATTAACATACAGTACATGCTATGCTCCTTGAGCTCAGGTCCCCAATATCTCTGATAAAAATATAATTTTTAGCTGTGTTATCCTATAATTTATATTCTCTTGGCAAGTGTTCTGCTTAGATGCTTACTGCACTGTCTGACATACCGGTAACATTCAGAGGGATGTTTGGTAAATCTGTGTATGAAATATCATTATGACAACACTGCATAACAAAAAAGTAAGAATGTAATTATTATGTTAAAAAAAATTATTACATTTATCAGTTATAACCCAAGATGCATCATCTTTGAAAATACACTAGTTTACCTTCAAACACTTTTTTTCACTTCACAGTTATTTGGAAGGGCAAGCTCATTATTCTGTGACCTTAAACCAGGAATTTTACCTTCATGGACAAAATTAGCAGTCCATTCCTAAACTAGTCAAACCTCGGAAGCCATCTATGTTTTTCCCCTCGGTGTTCCCTGGTGTCAATTTACTAGCACCTAATTGGATTTACGTAGACTGTACTCTTATCGGAGGTTACAGAAAGCGCGTTAGGTAGTTTTACCAACTTTGATTAATTGCTTTTTTTGAGGGGGGATGCACTTTTAAAAGGTTTACATGTCATCTTGTCAATATCATGCCAAAATTTAAGTGTCTTTTTAGAAGTTTCAGCCTACAATTTAGAGTCAGTACGCATAGATGTCATAGCAACAATCCAAACTAGTAAAAGGGAAAAAAATAAGCACCATAAGCAACAGCCTGTCTAAAAATAAGCTAAAACATTAAATAGACAGAAATGCTACACTGTATTCTGGCTTACCAATATGTGCCTGAGATTACATCCTATCTTTCATCGCTGACAGAGAAAAGTACCATTAAACCACCAGGAGATGGAGCAATCATCCTGACAGCATGATATTTCTTGGATGAGAACACACAAAAACCACTCCGGTTTCTGAACATTTTTACAGTTTTTAAAAAGTACCCTCCAATCCCCTGTCACTTTGATGTATGGCTGGTATGGATGGTCTGGGGCCTTTCTTACTGCTTATTTCTGCTAGGTGTCTTTTTTAATATAGGTTTTATATAGATGTCTGCTGTGCTTTAAAAAAGAACAATGGTGCAACAAATTTTCCTTGTGTTCACTAAGCAGATAATTATTTTGCATTGGGAGGTATTTGTTAATATCATAAAAGCTGTCATAAGATGTACTGGGTATACTGAGTTCAGCAGAGTAAACAGCAACGATGATGTGTCTAGTTTAATAATCCACAGCAAACTAAACTATTTCAGTTTACTTTTGTCAGATCATTGAATGATGGTTGCTGATTTGTTTCAGTTTGCACATTGTAATTTGATTTAGCAGTAGCACGGTTTAAGCCAATTTTACTTTAACCAGATTATTGATTACTGAACTGTAAATTATTTTTATTTGCAATAATGCACTTTACACTTTGTATGATTGAATATTAGACCTACCAATAGCCACATCACATATCCCATTGTCAAAAAGCCAAAGTGTACATTGTTTACAGCGGATCTTCAACTCAAAGAAAAAAAATATTTACCCTGCCTCCTCCCCTCTCCTACGCTCACATTTAGAATAAAATAAAAAAATCTTTATTGTGTTTTTGTCCTGCAATGCAGCACTTCTGTCTTTCTCACATATGTGAGAATAATGTTTGCCCCCACAATGCCTAACTTGCCTAACTTGCCTACGCCTGCACTTCCAGGATTCATGTAGCACTTACGCCGGCGTATTTAGAAATGCGCGTCGTAAGTGTAACTTAGCGCCGTCTGATCCATGTGCCATACCCACTATACCAGATACGCCTCAAAATAGGCTTCTTCCTACCGGCGTAACTTTTTGACGCCGGCGCGGCTTTGGCACATATTTACTCAGGACGGATCAACCGCTCGCATGGATTTTTTATTCAAATATGCAAATGAGGGAGATTCGCTGATTCAGAAACGTACGTTTGTCCGGCGCTGGCGTTGCCCGGTGCGCGTAACTGCAAATTCCTGCGCAAAGTTACCCAGGGGGAACTTTGCACCGGAGTTGAACAGGTCAGCTGGAGAGCAGCTAAAGCAACACTGTTACAGACGAACTGAGCAACAACACTTGCAGGACAACACATCTGTCTGCCAACATGCAAGGGGCAGCCGTGCTCATAGCACTACTGCGTCGACGGGCACGTAGGAGGGCACGGGAGAGGATATTCTGCACGCGCATTGATGTCTTTGGCATGAGTGATTTGGAGGTGTATCGCCTCTTCAGATTCAGCCCTGATTCAGAAACGTACGTTTGTCCGGCGCTGGCGTTGCCCGGTGCGCGTAACTGCAAATTCCTGCGCAAAGTTACCCCTCATAAAGCAGGGGTAACTTTGCACCGGAGTTGAACAGGTCAGCTGGAGAGCAGCTAAAGCAACACTGTTACAGACGAACTGAGCAACAACACTTGCAGGACAACACATCTGTCTGCCAACATGCAAGGGGCAGCCGTGCTCATAGCACTACTGCGTCGACGGGCACGTAGGAGGGCACGGGAGAGGATATTCTGCACGCGCATTGATGTCTTTGGCATGAGTGATTTGGAGGTGTATCGCCTCTTCAGATTCAGCCCTGATGCCATCATGGAAATAGCTGCAACCCTGCAGGATGACATCACCAGCCAGACACACCGCTCACATGCAGTGCAGCCACTGGTCAAGGTACTGGCAACACTGCATTTCCTTGCCAGTGGATCTTTTCAAAGAACAAGTGGAGTCGTGTCTGGGATGTCACAATCCACCATGAGCAGATGCGTGCACCAGGTTATCCCCGCAATCCTCACACGCACGTCCCACCACATCATCAAACCCACCCAGGAGCATCTGTGGCAGAAGGCAATGACAGATTTCTACAGAATTGCCCGAATCCCACGCACCGTGGGGGCCATTGATTGCATTGCATCAATGTACAGGTGATAGTTGATGCCCAAAGCCTAATATGGCACGTCCGTGCCAAGGACCCCGGGTCCAGCCACGACAGCTACATATACCGTCAAAGCACCATCTCCACAGAATTTGAACAGAACGTGTAAGGGGACAGCTGGCTGGTTGGTGAGTGACATGGGTGTCAGGCATGACTGCCCGCCCCCATGATGCCGACATGACGAGGGGCACATGCATGACTAACATCCTCCTGTCTTTTCCTTACCAGGTGACGCAGCATATGCACTTGGATCCCATCTCATGACTCCATCCCGGAACCCCCAAACCAGAGGAGAGGAAAGATACAATGAAGCACACGCCAAAACCTCTGCAGTTGTGAAGCGCACCTTTGGCCTCCTGAAGTTCCGTTTCCGATGCCTGGATAAGTCTGGGGGGACCCTGTTGTATCCCCCAAACTTTGTGTGCCAGATCATTGGGGCACGTTGCATTCTGCACAACTTTGCCGCAAGAAAGGGCCTGGAGATTGACATACGTGATGACCTGACCCCCGAACCACACAGTCCCCCCCTGCCCCAGGGTCCCCCGTCTGCTGAGGGAAGAGCAGTCAGGAGGGTCCTCGTGGTAGGCTACTTTTCACGTTATAATTTCACAGATAATTTCTCCCCAACGACTGAGGGTGACACCCCTTACTGGCAGGAGTGTCACCCCCACACATTCACATTGTTGTGGTGTGCAGGTCCACCAGACAGGACAGAAGGGCTGCCCCGTTCCCAACAATGTCCTGCAGGCTTTCATTAATATTTCGATTCTGGCCAGCCTGCTGGGTGATGGCCTCCTGCACTGCCACAGTGCAAGCAGCCTGGCTCTTGGCCGAGGAGGCCAGGCTATCTGCGACCCTATGCAGATCTCCCGCAAGACACCCAATATGGCGGGTCTGCGTTGTCTGGTCCTTGCCAGATAGCCCTTAAACTCCTCAGGATATCCACGTGATTTTTTGGTAGCCTTACTAGAGGCCTGAGAGGCTGGAGGACGGCTGTAGGGGAGGTCCCTTGAGGGGGTATCCCTGGAGGGGATGGTGTCCCGTGAGGGGCTATCCCTGATAGGGATGAAGAGCCGTGAGGGGGTATCTCTCATGGGGGGGGGGGGTTTGGGAGGGCCCAGGTATGGGGGTCTCCTCCATCAGATACACAGCATCCTCTTCTACCCCGACGTGCTCCTCCTCAACTTCCTCAAGCAATGAGGTCGGGGCACTCTCCACCATGGATGGGGTGAATAGCCCTGCAGCCAATGACGGCCCAGCTCCATCCTGCACATCTGTGGATGACACAAAACATTCACATGTTGGTGGACCCACACACTTGTCACATGGTCCCTCCCCCCCCAACATGCTACACACCAGAAAGAAGATAAAACACACTTACCTGTCCTCAAGGGTTGTTCCCCTGATTCAAAGCATTCCAGGCCCTCCACAAGCTCCCTATCCAGCAACCTGGCCACGACCATGTCCTCTGGCGTCAGGGTGATCCTTTTGGCTGGTCCTCCACCTGTGCCAGTGGCATGCTTCCTCATTGCCACTAATTTGTCCTTAACCAGTCTCCGCATGTCATTTATCTTTTTGCGGATGTGCTTAGGCTTCCTGTCCGCCACACCAACAGCATTGACCTGTGTGGTTAGCTCCTCATAGATGCGGGTTTTCTCAGTTTTGCCAGTGTTGCCACTCTGTGGCCCATAGAGGTGGGCACCATGTTGGGAGAGCCCATCTATGATAACAGCCTTCTCCTTTGGGCTGAAATTTAACATCCTCCGGTCACCTGAAGACTCTGGTGCAGCCATACTTCCCCCAAAAAGCAAGATGCACGTGAGTGGCGCATGTCTGTGCGTATTTAAGCACTGGAGTAGGAAGTGGGCTGGCGTATCTTAGGGGTGACGTTGGGCGCCGTTCTGCGCATGTGCAGAGGAGATAGACAGACCGGTGATGTCATTGCGCATGCGCCGTTTAAGATACACCGGACGTATCTCTCTTCTCCACGGTCAGACCATTATTTGCATGTGGTGACGCCCACTTACAGTTACGCCACCTTACGCCGCCGAAAATACGCTCCGCTGGTGAAATCTTGATGAATACAGTACATGCCTCTCCGCGCTGGTCCGGTGTAGCGGAAAAAAGATGCGCTACGCCAGAGAAAAGATGCGCCATTGTACATGAATCTACCCCCCTAGGAGCACATTTATTCCGTCTAGGTGCAAATTTATTCCCTCCACACCATTGATTTCCTATGCAAATATGCAAATGAGGGAGATACGGCGATCCACAAAAGTACGTTTGTCCGGCGCAGGCTATGCCCTGTGCGCATCAGCTGCACGTCCGGTCTAAAGTTAGTCCTTATAAAAGCAGGTTTAAATTTGGACAATCCGTCTACATGTCAGCCACACTTGCAGGACAACAATCTGTATGTCAACATGCCAGGGGCATCCTTGCTCATAGCTATACTACTGACTTTAGATGAGCGCAGAAGGATGAGGGCACGGAGGAGGGCACGGAGAAGGGCACGGGAGAGGATCTGCCGCCCGCCACTGGGCAAGGCACTGGCAACACTCCATTTCCTTGCCAGTGGCTCTTTTCACCCTAATGGCTAAATATATATTTTATATACATTTTTTTTGTTTAGTATATATTTTAAATTAGTTAATATAATAAATATATAATTGTATTTGTTATATCTAATATATATTTAATATTTAAATATTATTATAATTAAATTATTTATTATTATAAACATGTTTTTAAATATAAATATATATATATATATATATATATATATATGTATGTATGTATGTATGTGTGTATATAAATTGGGTGATGGCCCTCAAAATAATGGAACACACCTACACGACACAAACCTACTAACAGCAACAGACAACGGAACAAAAGCACCTTGCTTCAGGGAGGGAAAAAAATGGATGTACTTTTGCAATGGAAGGACGTATGTCTGGACCTATTTATGCACTGGGCGTATCTCACCAAGTCAATGTGCAGATCCACTGCTGGTTATCTCCCTGGTGTTCCTGGTGTCCACAACATTGATAGTATGATCTGGGTCTCAGAGGTGGGATAAAAACAGGAAAGAGGACCTCCAATAGTGCATTATCATTGATACAGAGGAGTTTAATAAATAAAATTTGCACTTACAAACATAGAAGTAAAACGAGCATATAACACAGTGGCACCGCGCTGGTATCACAGCAATCCCGATGTACGTCTCCCTTCACCCTACGCGTTACGACATACGTGTCTTCAACTGGGGTTCTTTATTTTATATTTTCTGGCAATGTTCTATGATCCAACCCTTTTGGCATGATGTGAGGCTATTAATACAGAGGGTGGTGAGTGAGTGAGTGAGTGAAAAATTTATATAGTGCAGCACATGTGAACTTAATCGCCTCTGGGTGTCCCTTGCGCTCGATCCCTTAAATTATCTGTTGGGTCTTCAGCTAACCTCTTATATTTTGTTAATTGCCAAAAGGCTTATTCCATTGTGCTAGTTGTCCAGTACAACTCCTCCGTGGTCCAGATTTCTCCACCCGGTGGCTAAGATTCTGAGGATGGAATATTTAACAGCCTCTGTACATGATATCATCCCCCAATTTGATAACGTTTGGGAACCTTGGGATCGATCGAATATGAGACCCCTATGCCTATTACCACATCTTAAATTGTATTAGCATTGTACCTCCCCCCTTTTTTTTGTATGCCATTTTTTGCCTTCCTGAATCTCTTATTTCTTATCATATACCCTCCACAAAAACCTTTGTCTTTCTTTTTACTTTCATGGCTGCTTTTTGGTTTTGATTTCTACTACTTACCTACGAGTTGTTCACTTTATACATTTGTGATATACGGTGCAGATCACCCCTGTGCTCTGTATTTATGGACATTGTTTTTACGTACCTCATATTTCTTTCTTATCCTCTGGTATTATGTTTTTGATATTTGTGCATTGTGCATTATGTACCAATTTTATATCTGTTCTCAGTCTCAGTCCTGCCCCCCTGCTCTCGTGTCACAGGATTTAATTGACAGCAGTGGAAGCCAATAGCTCCTGCTGCTATCAATTTGTCCAATGAGAGAGAGGAGAGAGACAGAGGCTGAAGCTGCTCGTGCATCGCATACTAGCACATTATGAAATTCTTACCTTAGAACGAAGCCCTGTACCACTGCACTGTAAACTATGACAGTCGCTTCCATCTTCACCCTGTCTTCCTTCCGGGTTCACGTCCTCTGGCCGTCTGGTTGGCCACGCCATGATGACGTCACGCATGTGCAAAGGAGTCACGGACCGTGGCACGGAGCTCTGAAGGGACGCTGCACGTGTATATCGTCCCTTCAGAGCGCATGCGCCAGAGACATCACCGGCTGCATGAAGTGTGAAAATCTCCTAAACCATTAAGATTTGGGAGATATTCATAGTACCTACAGGTAAGCCTTATTATAAGCTTACCTGTAGGTACAAGGGTACAAAATGGGTTTACATCCACTTAAAGTGTAACTCCAGCCCAAAAAATTATTTTAAAGTTATTTGGATAGCATAGGGAGAGTTTAACACCCCTGTAACATCTGTTTTGCTGCCTGTGCCCCTGTTCAGAAGATTTCACCTCACTTTCTGTCCCTGTGACAACTGGATTTTGACAATTTTGGGTTGTGGAAACAAGGATTGGTGATAAAGTTTCAGTGGAGACACCTCTATCCCATGATAACTCTTAGTCCGCGTACACACGAGAAGACAAATCCGATGAAAACAGACCGTTTTCATCGGACATGTCTCCTGGGATGATTTGGTTTGATCAGTGTACACACGATCAAACCAAAATCCCCGCAAACAGACATTGTGGTGACGTGGCGGTGACATTGACGCCGCCACGTCACCAAACCAGAAAGTAAAATACTTCCACGCATGCGTCGAATCCATTCGACGCATGCGGGGGATTTTTGTCCGCTGGTTAGGTGTACTAACCAGCGGACATGTCGGACAGACGGGTTTGCAGCAGACAAGTTTTAAAGCATGATTTAAAACTTTTGTCTGCTGGAAACCTGTCTACTACCCCGTACACATAATCGAATCTGTCCCCTGAAACTGGTCTGCGGACCAGTTTCAGCAGATATGTTCGTTTGTGTGTACGTGGCCTTAGAGGCGTAAATTCCTAGGAGTAGATTACCTCTCACTTCCTGTTGTCTCCCTCCATTTGTAAGTATGAGTCATATGTAAGTCGGATATTTTGTAAATCAGGGACTGCCTGCAATCGGTTTTGGTCAAAGACTTTCACCTCCAGACTAGCGGTATGCCCCAACTAAGCCTCTATTCACGCTAGTATGAATTGTGATGCTTCTGCCATCACACTGCATGACAATAAAAAATCGTATTATTGCCCATCCACACCGCTTTTCATCTTAGCATATCCATATTTTTTTGAGTTTGAATTGTGGAATTGTTATATGAAATTTAAATATTCCTTATTATGATGATGACTCCAAAATTTCCGAACTCCACTCTGGCCTATCATTTAAAAACAAGTGTAATATACTGCCTTTGCTACTGGCTAGTATGACAGAGTGCTTTAGAATGTATATATTGTGTTGACCATTGTATACCTCCTTAGCTAAATGTATAATGGTCTTAAGCTGCCTTAAGCAACTATAGTTTTTTTGTACATTACTATACTATAGAAAAGTAACGTGCCACTATTTTTTATTAGCATGTAGTTCTAAAGATCAAAAATAAATTCATTTTTGAGTTATGTTTTTGTATGTATTGCTGAAAAGCACTACAGTCCATTTAACATGGGTTTTCTATTGATCTAGGTCACATCTGAGGCGGTGCATTTTTTGGAAAGGGTCAGGCACTTTTTTCCCCGCAGCAAATTGATTTTTGCATGTAATAGACTTTAATGAACCCGCGCCATGAATAAGCACTGATCCAGTGCGAAACGCGTCGGCTGTTCCTTGTTTCTACTGCTGTGACCCTATTTTTGTACATGCTGTCTATTGAATAAAAGACCACCCATCAGGTTTTGGAGTGCGGCTATCCATTTTTCTTTGTCTTCATTTTGCTTAGTGCACCGCCAGCACCCTCGGTATCCTGCACCACCTGTAACCATTTAGTGATCCCACCTGGAGCGGTGACTCCTTTCTCTCTATCGTTTCCAGAAATGCAAGTGTTGTATTTTGTATGCGTTTTGCAGGTTTTCTTTTTGGCTAATAGGAAAGTATGACTTGTTGCATCAAAATTGCATCAAAGTAGTGCAGGAACCTTTATGTGACCAAATTCGCATGTCAGGGTTAGGGTTAAGTGCTTACGTTAAAGTTAAGGGCTAGGGTTAATAGTTAGGGTTAGATTTAGGGTTAGAGTTAGCATTCATTGTTAGGGTAAGTGGTAATTGTTAGGGTTGGAGTTAGCAGTAATTGTTATGCCGCGTACACACGATCACTTTATGTGATGAAAAAAAACGAAGTTTTCTGTGAAGTAAAAAACAACGTTTTTGAAACTTCACTTTTCAAAGACGATGTTGCCTACACACCATCGTTTTTTCACAAAAAGCGAGGTTACGTTCACCACTCTTTTCCATTGAAGCTCGCTTCATAACTAGCTTCTGGGCATGCGCGGGTTGAAAAACTTTGTTTTAAACGACGTTTTTTTGCTACACACGGTGACTTTTTGTGAAACAAAAAACAACGTTTTGAAAAACGACACATAAAATTGAAGCATGCTTCTTTTTTTTTTGTCGTTTTTTACAAGACATAAAACGACGTTTTCCCCTACACACGGTCAATGAAATTGACGTTTTTAAAAACGTCATTTTTTTTCATCACATAAAGTGATCGTGTGTACGCGGCATTAGGGTCAGTGGGAATTGTTAGGGTTACGGTTAGAGTTAGGATTAAGGTTAGGATTATGGTTTAGTTTTAGGGTTATAGTTAGGTTATTTTATTAAAAATCTGTACTCGCCTTTTTACAGACATCCCTGTCTACCTAAAAAGTTTGTCCTCATGTGCTTGGAGGTTGTTGTAAATGAACCAGAATTTTCCTTCCCTATTGGCAATAAATGGATGCACCCAATATCTTTTTTTTGTCATTAAATTTTTATTAAAGTTTTAGTTTGTCAGTAACAAGCATACAGATATCTTACAACAACAAACGTAGGAACATTACAAGAGAGTAGGGCGGAGTCACAGCATAACATCGGTGATAACAAGGAGCAAGTTTGTATGCATAGCGAAACATGTTAAGCAAGACAGAACACTCCAAACAAGTCACAAAATCAGCCTTGAGGACCCCACCGTATACACTGCACGTTGGTAGGGATGTATAACCATTGTAAACTAACAACAGGCAGGTAGGGTGTGAAATAATACAAAGGGGGGGACTAAAGCAAAGAGGGGGGGGGGGACAGAGATGGATCCCAAGTTCAAAACATTTTTAAAGGGAGTAGTATTGGGAGGGTATTGTTACCAGGACAGGGCGGGAGCCCCTGTTTAAGTCTGAGTAATCATTAAGACATCACTCTACCAAGGTAAGTTCACTCCTTATCTTTTACTCCACTCCGTCCAAATCTGCCATCTTTTATCAAAGCTCCCACTCAGTCCAGCTCTAGAAGCTATCAAGGACTCATACACGTAATTATCGCGAGTTAGGGATATTACATTCGAGAGATTAGGGACTACATTAGATTTCCAGTTACGAGTGATTAAGGATCTAGCCGCCAGTAGTAGGTGTGTCACTACAGTTCGGAACTGCGGGGGGAATAGGTCAATGTTCAAATTCAACAAGGCCAGTTCAGGACCTGGCCGAGTAAGAACACCTGTGATTGAGGAGATACATCTAAACACACTGTTCCAAAAGCTAGTTAGGTGTTTACACTTCCAGAGGACATGCATAAGGTTACCCACTTCTCCGCAACCCCTCCAGCACAAAGGTGAGTTATCTAGGGAGAATTTAGACATCCTATATGGCGTGAGGTACCATCTCAACGAGATTTTTTGGGCCAGTTCCCAGTGATTGGTGCACTTAGAGGCTTTATAAACTGAGTTGAGGGCGACCCGCCACTGTGGGTCTGTAAAAGTGCTGCCCAAGTCATCCTCCCATTTGAGAAGCGGTGGGGATTTGACAAAGGTACGTCTGTGCTGGAGAAGATTGTAGAAAAGGGGAATCCCCTTTATAGAGTGGGTAGGAATCGTAAAGAACTTCCAAACCTGGACCGGTAGGAATACCCTGTGGCTAGTAACTGAATTCAGGAAGTGAGAAACTTGTCGAAATGTATATGTGTCCTTCAAGGAAAGGTCGTATGTAGATTGGAGAAACTGGAAAGAAGCAAGACGACCCTCACGATAAAGGTCTGAGACATGAGTGATGCCCCTGTCTCTCCAGTCCCCTAAGTTAATATTGGGAATGGCACCCGTCAAGGTCCCAATAGGGACCGGCACCTCCACTACCTCATTTCCAGAGACTGAAATCCCCCCAAGATCCCTCCAGGCCCCCAAGGAGGCTCGGATGGACAAGGGAAGTGGTTGCAGAGGAAAAGGCTTCATTCTATCTAGGAGCAGCAGGGAGCGCAAGCCCCCACTGGGACTGAACGACCGCTCAATGCTACACCAAGGGACCACTGGGGGGTCAGCGAACCAAGCCCTTAGTTGGTTTAGAAGGGATGCGCCGTAGTAGTCTTTTAGATCCGTAAAACCCATACCCCCTGCGGATCTATGTCTGGTTAGCAGGGTCTTGGAGCACCTGGGTCTGCGGGCACTCCACACATAAGTCCTAAGGATAGAGTTCAGGGATCTCAGGTGGGAGGGCTTAATAGGGACGTAGTAGCATCTTGAAGGAGGCAAGACGGCCAGACCAGGAAAGCTCCATTTTTGCAAGTCGGGAGGATTCTCTCAGAAGTTTCCCTATCAGTGCAGGGTAATTGGCGTCCGCCAACCCAGATGGGTCTGCAGTAATTTGAAGGCCTAAGTATGAAATGCTTCTATGAGTCCAGGCATATGGGAAGGCTCCCTCCAAATAGGCCTGGACAGAGGTAGGGAGATGTATAGGTAGGATAGTTGATTTGGAGCAATTAACCTTATAATAAGAGACGTTGCTAAAAGACTGTAGGACTCTTTGGACGTGGGGGAGCGACTCAGTCGGAGAGGTTATGGACAGGATGATATCATCGGCAAAAAGATTAATTTTGTGGGACATGTCGTGGATGGAGATACCAGTGATGTGGGGGTGGGCTCTAATTTTTTCTGCCAGTGGTTCGATCAAAAGGTTGAAGATCGAGGGGGACAGAGGGCACCCCTGACGTGTCCCGTTGGAGATGTGGAAAGGCCGGGAGAGGCAATTAGAGGTGTAGACCTGGGCCAAGGGATGGGAGTAGAGGGCCAGGATGGCGGACATGATAGGGCCCTGGAATCCGAACTTGGTTAGAGTCTGGGACATATAACCCCAATGGACCCTGTCGAACGCCTTCTCCGCATCCAAAGAGAGGAGCAGAGAAGGCGTCCGAGAGGACCATGCATGTTGCACCACCCCAATGATTCTGCAAGTTGCGTCGGATGCCTGTCTGCCTACAGTGAAACCTGATTGATCTTGGTTAATCAATGATGGTAAGACAGTCAATAGCCTATGGGCGAGGATTTTAGCGTATAGCTTAACATCCGTGTTCAAAAGTGAAAAGGGGGCAGAAATTGGAGGGGACATCAGGGGGTTTACCTGGTTTGGGGATAGTTACTACATAGGCGGTCAACATCTCAGGGGGGAAGCTAGAAGAAGACATAGCCTGTGAGAACACTGAACGCAGTGAAGGGGTAAGAAGCTTGCTAAACGTCCTGTAATAGTCGTTTGGCAAGCCGTCGGGGCCGGGGGACTTGCCCAGGGGCATCTTGGAAATCATTTTCTGGATTTCTTCGTCCGTCCCGGGGGCGTTTAGAGCTTGCAGTTGGGAAGGAGACAGGGAGGGGAGAGATAAATCAGCTAGGAATGTTTGTATGTCCTGATCTGAGGGCTGTGGGGTGGTACCATCGTCTTTTAGGTTGTATAGGGAAGAGTAGTAATCAGCAAACGAGTTGGCAATGTCTTTTGGGTCATATAATTTGTGGTCGTTAGTTGGGCTATGTATAAAGGGGATTTTCGTACGTGTCCTCTGGTCTTTCAGGTGACGTGCCAAAAATTTGCCAGCTTTATTCCCAGAGGAGTAGTACGTCAGCTTCAGGGCTTTAACAAATTTACCGTGTTTTCTAAAAGCAGGCGCCTGAGGTCGCACCATAGTTTAACCAGTTTGTTTGACAAGTCAGGAGTAGGTGAGGTTTTGTTGTGCATCTCCAGAGATCTAATCTCTTGAAGGAGAAGGTCTACTGTCAAAGTCCTCTGGCGTTTTAGTTTCGAACTGATTTGTAGTAGGATGACCCTAATGAAGGCCTTGTGAGCGCACCACAAGACCGTTGGATCCGATACTGATCCCACATTTAACTCAAAGAATTCTTTCAGATGACTAGTCATGGCATCCACCTGGGAACGCATCTGGAACACTCCTGCATTGGCCCTCCACACTCGAGTCGGGCTGGGGGTCAATCCCTCCACCAATGAGATGGAGACAGGTGCGTGGTCTGACCAAGAGATGTCGTGAATGGTGGAGGAGGAGACCGCCCCAAGCAGAGACCTATCAACAAGTATCATGTCAATGCGGGAATAGGAGTTATGCCTGGAGGAATGAAATGTGTAGTCGCGTTCACTAGAGTGTTGACACCTCCAGACATCATAGTAGTCCTCTCTGAGGAGGGCAGGGTGCAATGAGGGGAGAGGACTTTAGATTTAGAGGTAGTGTCAACACTGCAGTCAACCGACATGTTATAATCCCCACATATAATGACTTCACCTTTTTTAACGGACAACAGTTTTTTGAACACCTTATTAACAAATCTGACTTGGTTGACATTTGGGGCATAAAGATTGACAATCGTATAGGTGCGACTATTAAATTCACCCACAAGAATTACGAATCTACCAGCAGGGTCATATACTACTTCACTGATAATGGTAATGACCCCTCTACAGTATGTTTCCTATTAGGGGCTGAAGCGAAAAACATATGAGGATAATTCTTATGTTTGAAGCTAGGGGGCTTGGAGGAAAGAAAATGGGATTCCTGTACGCACAGAATGTCCACCCGCAGTTTTTGGGCCTCCTTCCACAGTGCCGATCTTTTAGCAGGGTGGTTTAGTCCGTGTACATTAAAGGATACTACGTTAAGCACCATTGCGTGTGGGGGAGATGCAAGTACAATACCTCAGGGTAAAGATACAAACGAAGCTCTGCTGAATTCCAAGGTGTCGTCTTCGGGGTCAGGGGATCCGCCATGTCCTGGTCCATGGAGCGGGGTCCATCTCTTGATAAGGGTGGAAAGAAAAAACAAGGGGGGGAGAAAACCAAAAAAGAAAGAAAAACAGTAACAGTCAAATAACAAAATAGCTCGATCAGAGCTAACCTGAGAGGTAAAAAGGGAGATTCAGTGTTGAATCTGGGAGCAACAGTGTTGCCCATTAATCACGAGGGGGAGAACAGTGTAGTCAGTAGGTATACAGTGGTGTGGCTTTGCATTGGTGGCCAAGGCACCTAGGACGACCTTTTTTTGCCCTTCTTCCTATTGGACACCAGGTGCCAGGAGTCCTGAGTAGCCATTTTGGAGGCAGAGGGTGGGTCCTCATCCGTTTTCTCTGGGACAATGTTCCAGGAGCGGAGGAGATCCAGGCCCTCCGAGAGGTTGTTGATCACGGAGGTGCGGTCATCTCTAGTGATGGTGAGTTTGGCCGCGTAGCCCCATCTATATATGATTTCGTGGTTGCGTAAGGCCTTAGTAACCGGCAAAAGTGACCTGTGTCTCTGCATGGTGAATTGGGAAAGATCCGCAAAAAGTTGAATGGAAGAGTACTGAGCCTGCGGGTTTTTGTTCTTCCTGAAGGCCATCATGAAACGCTCCTTGATTTGGAAAAAATGCACCCGCATCAGGACATCCCTGGGGACATTGTCGGGTAGGTGTGATGGCTTAGGCAGGCGATGTATCCTATCAATAGCCAGGTCAGCAACCGACAACTCAGGAACATAGATCTTCATGAGGTCCTGTGCATACTGCTGCAGCTGTTGAGGGAGGACAGATTCAGGAACACCACAGAGTTTAATGTTATTTCTCCTGGACCTGTCCTCGAGGTCTGAGATCTTTGCCTTGAGCCATGCTATTTCATCAGCCTGGTCATTATGTGCATCCACTAAGGAGTTGTAGGAGGAGGCAAACTCTCCCATCTTTTGTTCAACATGGTCCACCCTTCCACCCAGTTCCTGGACATCAGCTTTGAACCCCCTCATGCAGTCCATCATATCAGCATGGAGGGAACTGCGGAGGGACACCAGCATGTCTTTCAGCATGGTGTCTGACAGTGGCTTATCTGTGGTGGGGAAGGAGTTAATGGCCTCCGTGAGTTCCCTGGTGTCATTTAGGGAGTCCTGTAAAGTGACCGCCTTCCTTCCCGAGCACACAGGGGATAGCCGTGGCTTAGATTTAGCTGGGCTGCGCATGAGAGGTGTGGAGGCATCCGGGGACCTGTGTGCTGCTGCGGATTGTGGGTCCGGGCTAGTCTGGGAAGAGCTGGAGCCGCTGGATGAGGATGGCGAGGCGCCTGCGGCGCCATCTTGGACAGGGCCGCGAGGAGTTGGGGAGAAGAAGTGGGACAGCTTCTGTACCTGCGGTGCTGTCTTCCGTTTTCGGGCCATCGCGGGTGTCCAGGCAGTTCCGTGGATCGATCCAGGTAAGAGCGGGTCTCTGGAGGTGCCTTAGCCCGTCGTTGTACCTACGGATGGCACGGAGCTCTCTGCTTAGGCGTCCATGCAGGAGCTCGGTAGCCACGCCCCCTCGATGCACCCAATATCTTCACATCCTCTTCTCTAATTCTTCCTCTGCTTCCTCTTCCAGCAAAACTGCAGAAGTAACTGTGGCTGCAGCAAGAAATAAACTTGCAGCCATAATAGTCCATGCAAAAGCACACTGAAACAACAGAGAGGAAGCAGGAGGTGAAAATACAAGCTGACATCTTGTGATATTAAGGCAGTGAAACTTTCCAATTGGAAAAAAAAAACACAAGAAGCATGTCAAAACACATGTTCAAATCACACCGTAAATCTCACGGGAAAAATGTATATACCACAACCTGCATAGATGTGAACCTAATTTTACAATAAATTAAACCAGTTCACTCCAAACCGCACCTCACCAAAAATCTGTAATTCACCTTGGAGGTAAACATAGTTTGCTAAGTTAACTGGTAGTGCTGGACAATCCATACAGGTCATAATTTCAAGGTTGTATAGGGTTATAGAGCAACAATCCCTGCCCCTTTGCTAGTTAGTTTTTGACCAATGATATGTAAAGAAAACTCTGACATGTGAAGTAGAAACTAAGTTAAAATGTTTACTTCATGTACTTGTGCAATGTAAAAGATTTAGTTGGTATCACTGGTGAAAGCATTGCAAAGTAGTGATAAGCCATTCCTTACCTTTATTGCCCTTCTTTGTCCTCCAGCATGTATGATCTCTTGACTTGAAAATACAATGATCTAAGCCATTTTCTCTGAGCACTCAGGGAGAACAGCAAATATTAACTTATAGACAAACCAATTGAGTGTATTGCTTGATTTAGTGCCACCACTTACACAGGCTGATAGTCCACACTTTTCTTATACTATTATTAGAGTTTAAAGTTACAGCATGAACTTTAATCATAAGCTATAATGATTTCTAAAATACATACCCTTTAAAATGTATGTGTGTTCACAAGGTCAAAGGCAGAATATTCTACATATGAGGCTTGCAGGTAACTTAAGATGGAAACAAGGAACTCTGAATAACAAGTACCTTCTTTAGCAGTTTTATATGGTACTACAATAGTATACCATTTGAGCATTTCTTTGGCACTGCAATATCTGTGTCATCCCTAGGAGCTTGCATAACAGGGAAGGTGGTGTCAGCAGGGTCAGATTACCCATAAGACAACCCAAACAGGAACCTACAGCTAGGTTGGTAGCTGACTGTAGCATTTGTTTTGTGCAGTAGCTCTATATATTCCTGTTAGGCTGCGTACAGACGAGGAGACATGTCCGCTCAAACATGTCCGACGGACCGTTTCCAGCGGACTTTTTAATCGGACACCATTGGACGAAAATCCCATCTGACTGAGGACGCGGTGACGTGACGTTGACGCCGCCACGTCACCACTCCAGGAAGTAAAATATTCCACGCATGCGTCAAATCCATTCGACGCATGCGGGAGATTTATGTCCGCTGGTTAGGCGTACTAACCAGCGGACATGTCCGATGGACAGGTTTCCAGCGGACGAATTTCAAAGCATGCTTTGAAATTTGTCCGCTGGAAAAACCTGTCTGCTAGCCCGTACACACGATCAAATCTTTTCGCTGACCAGTTTCAGCAGATATATTCGATCGTGTGTACGCGGCCTAAGACATGTGTGTGTGTGTATCATTAGGGAGCATGAGCTGGCATCAGATGGATGGGAGGAGGAAGTCACAAGGTTGGATCTCAGGGATTAATGTTGGGACTTGTAGTCCTTCACTTTTGGGGCTGTGACCCCCCCCAAAAGTGAAGGACTACAGGTCCCAGCATGATCCCTTCAGTGATGATGATGTATCACAACCCCCCCTCCCAACTAGTGATCAGCCAGAAATATTTTTGGACCCAGGCATCTGTTACCCTTGGATCGGCCTAGCTGGTATCACAGGTACTGTAGATGTACTGCACCTCACTCTTGCAGTCTGAGATTAGAAGTGACACTCACATCAGATCTGCAAACTGAAAATATCCCACAGCTTGAGTTAAGGTAGACAGGGCATGAACGGTGGATGGGGAAAATGGTGGATGGAGAGGGGATGGGGAGATCAGTGAATGATCGGGGGAAGGGGAGATCAGTGGATCAACAGTGGATTGGGAGATCAATAGATAGTGGATGGAGAGAGGATGGGGAGATCAGTGTATCAGCTTGGCCATACAAAATAAATAAATCCACAATAGTGTATGCAAACTATGTCATCATAATATCCTCCTACTATGCTTAGATGTGGCATGCTAAACACATTGTGGTTGATTTACTAAAATCAGAGGGCCAGATTCTCTAAGAAATTCGCCGGCGTAGCGTAAGCCATTTACACTACGCCGCCGCATCGTACTAGAGCAAGTGCCGTATTCCCTAAGCATTGCTCCGTAGTTTGCGTTGGCGTAGCGAAAATGGCCCAGCGTAAGCCCGCGTTATTCAAATGGGGTGGCTTGTATTTAAATTAAGCGCGACCCCGTGTCGAACGAACTGCGCATGCGCCGGCCGGGGAAAAAGCCCAGTGCGCATGCTCCAGCTCACGTCGGAAAGCGCAGTTGAAACCGACGTCAAAATGACGTGATCGTCACTACGCAATGCCCTATTCGCGAACGAGTTAGTAAAACGACGTAAGCGATGGAAAAAGCCGCCGCTGACCCAACGCCATACTTAACATGGCATCCGACGGCACCCGACGGCATCCGACGGTACTTCAGAAGGTTACTCCTCATAGAAGCAGGGGTAACCTTACGAGTTCGTAAACGACGTACGCGACAACGGGGCGGCGTAAAAGCGATCGGGAATCGGCGTAGTAGCCTCATTTGCATAGGCAAATGAGAAAACAACGTAAAGGCCACCTAGTGGCCGTAGTTGTCATTACAACTACGATCCACAAGTGTAATGATATTACACTTGTCGATTGTTCAAGCGTATCTATGCCAAAGTGATGCTAAGCATCACTCGCATAGATACGAGCCAAAAAAAAACGGCGCTACGGCGGGGTATCTGAGATACTCCGTCGTAGCGCCGCTGAGAATCTGGCCCAGAGAGTGCAAAATCTAATACAGCTGTGCATTGTAGCCAATCAGCTTCTAACTTTAGCTTGTTCAATTAAGCTTTGACAATAAAACTTGGAAGCTAATTGGTTTCTATGCAGAGCTGCACCAGATTTTGCACTCTCTGGTTTTAGTAAATCAACCCCATTGTCACAGATCGAGAAAGCGGTAATGGACAATGACCAGAGCCCAAAATAGACTACTGACACAGATAGCAGTCCATTTTTACCACTGATCTAAAGAAAATATATTTGTAGGTTAGGGCATGGAACCTGTTTTAATTCTTTCTTAAGCCATTGGATGTCCTATAGCCATAAGACAAGGAAGGCTTAGGAATTGGTAGCCCTGCCCCTACTAGGAAAGGTGTACCTTGTTTAGGGTATTTTGTAAAGGCAGATAACTTATTGAGTTATACAAAAGGAGAATGACTATTGGTCTTCTCTATGGGTAAACATAGTGGTGGTATGCCCATAAGGCGCCGCCCCCTCTCTCCAACCACCCCCTCTATCACCAATGGATAGATTCATGCCTCGAATCAGGCGCTCGGGCCCCTTTTGGGGCACCTGAATTACAGAGGCAAGGGTGTGTTTTTGAAGTACCTGATTAGAGGCACCCGGGCCCCTTGTGGGGCACCTGAATTACAGCGGCAAGGGGGGTGTTTTTGAAGTACCTGATTAGAGCCATAGGCTCTAATAGGCATCAAAACAGGTAAACAGCGAGCACCATGCTGTGTTAGAAAAGCAAATTAATATTCGCTTTCCTAGCACTGAACCGCCTCTCTGCCACTCAGATGCTCGGGTCTGTTACCCGTCACCTGATTGGCTAAAATGACAGGCGCTCATAGAACACGATGGGAGAAGACATTGAGGACATCGAGGAGCACGCAGGACTTCCTCTTAGGGGAAAGCTTGAAGTGGTGGAAGGACATTGTATCTTTATAGGACTAATCACATCCTCTTGCTATGGGATTCCAGACTCTGGGACAACCTTTCTGTGTGAATACGGTGTGACAGAAAGTATTGCATTTGTAATTTTCTAGCAAATAAAAATGATTTTAACTGTAAACAAAAAGTGTAAAAAGAGGCTCATTCCTTAAGTGGTTAAGCTGCCATCTCAAGCGAGGGCTAAATTATGTAAACATCTTTTCTTTAATAATTCTAAAAATAGTTAAAATATATTTCTTAGTGTGAACTTCTTCCAAACCTTTATGGGGGGCATCTCCGAGAACTGAAACTTGTGCCTAGAGCAGGGGTTGGTGATGAAAGGTGTAAAGCAGGTATGCAGAGAACTGTCAGAACCTGGTTAAGCCAGGACAGGTCAGCCTGCAGGCATACCCACACTCAATGTAGAGTAGGATGGTACCCTGTTAGGACAAGGTCACTAGTGTTGCTCACGAATATTCGTATTGCGAATATTCGGCTCGAATATGCCATATTCGAGTATTCGCGATATATTCCGAATTTCGCGGTGAATATTCGCTATTTCGAATATTCGTATTTTTTCAATTTTTTTTTAGAATAGATCACATCCTAGAGATCCCCATCGACGTCTAAAAGCATTGCTGGTATGATTAGAGACCTTGGGCCGAGTAGCTGCAGCGATCATTTTATATTGCCGAAAAATCGCAATGCGATTATTCGGCAATAGCGATATCGCGCGATTATTTTCGAGAAATTCGCAATATTGTTTTTAGCTAAAATAACACATATATTCGATTTCAGAGTGTTACTGTCGAAATTCCGCAATCAATTTCTCATTCGCATTTTTGCGAAATTACGATGAAATATCAAGAATATTCTGAGCCAATCAGAGTGCTCCTTCCGCATTTGCCGAATATTCGCAATTATTTTGTATTGTAATATATCACGAATATTCTGAGCCAATCAGAGTGCTCCATTCCGCATTTCTCGAAATTTCGCAATTATTTTGTATTATAAAATATCACGAATATTCTGAGCCAATCAGAGTGCTCCTTCCGCATTTGCCGAATATTCGCAATCATTTTGTATTGTAATATATCACGAATATTCTGAGCCAATCAGAGTGCTCCTTCCGCATTTGCCGAATATTCGCAATTATTTTGTATTGTAATATATCACAAATATTCTGAGCCAATCAGAGTGCTCCTTCCGCATTTCTAGAAATTTCGCATTCGCATTCGCATTTCTCGAAATTTCGCATTCGCATTCGCAATAGCGAAATTTCGCAATCATTTCATTTCCAAAAAATATCGCGAATATTCGCATTTAACGAATATATCTCGAATATTCGACTATATATTCGAGATATATCGCGAAATCGAATATGGCATATTCTGCTCAACACTAAAGGTCACTACCTCCTGGATTTGGGCAGGAGAGGCTTATAGATAGCATACACTTGTGCTCCCCCCGCTACACAACATATTTATTCTGTAGATTGTGCTATTTGCCGATTCACATATTTACATAAAGACATTTAATTCTCCCTGAATCCTCTTTTTCAGCTCAAAGGGAAGACATTTGTATAGTTAGAGTTTCAAAGCTGTGTAAGAATTTGCCGGGACAATGGCATAATACAGGATGGTTGCAGACACAGCATTATGTTGATAATTCATGTCTTTCCTTTGTAATAGTATACAGAACAAGCTTGGTGAAAATTGCAGCTACTACAATTATCCTTTCTACGCCAGACATCAGTGAACAATTCATTTGTTACCTTTATCTTTCTGCAACAGCTCATACTAGGAATTTAGGGCTGGGACACGTGACAAATCCCCAAAGTACTCTTTCTAATGCTTTCGAGTATTAATATAGGGATAACTATTCTTTTATGGATTATTAATTCAAAAAGTGAACTTCTGAACCAAATGCCGAGGCTCATTAGCAATTCAAATATAAAAACCCATCAGGACTAAGTAATATTTCACAACCCTGGAGGAGGAAGCGTTTTATTTTTTCAGTATATTGTAAATTGATATTCCCCTGGTGTGACAATTTCACAATATCATTTTAGACGCTAAAGTAGCTTCTACCTTTAAAACAGAAACAATACATTGAACTTAAAGTTTTCTGCCTATCACATCAACATTTTAGCTGTAATTATGTGACAACAATGGTAAATAGTTTTCGGATATGTCATGCACTTGGTAGATAACTGGTGGAGGACATATAACCCTTGGACTTAACACTAAGTACTCAGATATCAGGGCAGGCAGATGGGTATCAGTATCATAGAACGCACTATTAAAAGCATGACACATCACAGGTTGGGAGCGAGAGCTGGGATTAACACTCCCGGCGAAACAAGTCGATCGAATCATTCTTTCCACCCACAAGATCTCTACTTGCGCAGGACACCAGGAGGCGGTCTACAAAGGCTTGTCCAGAGAAGATACACAGGATGTTCCCTACAGCCTTTCTGGGCAGCGGTACACCGCATTGATCAGAAAATCACAGATCGGGAGTTGCCAAAGTCCCCAGAGCTCTTCCTTCTGCACCACCACAGAATCCTGAGTAAGAGTTACAGAAAATCTATGTTGCCGCTCTGATTACGTCAACAAGAAGCTGCATTTCCCTGTATTGGAAGCAGACCCAGCCTCCATCGGTGGCCGTGTGAGGAGAAAATTCTACTGCGCTACTGCGAGTGTTGGAATGTAACCAATGTCAGAAAAGACTGTGAACTAAAGCCGCTATATCTAAAGGTAACAAGCCGCTAGTGGATATATGAAAAAAGGTGATAAGCGCTAAAGTGTGTGTGAAAGGTGTACAAAGGTAAATATAACGTGATAAATAAATCAAAATCAAACAAAGTGCTAAGCTGGTGGGTGGTGAGACAGACTAACACAATGGATGTTAGTGGCTACACCCTAATAGCTAGGTGAACAATGTATAACAATAGTGAAAGTCTATGGTGAAGAGACACGATGGGTTAAAGTTGACTGATGGGTCTTCTGTAAGGGGTGAACTCATCCGAAAAACGGTCTCATATTGCCCTTAACCTTAAGTGCAGTAGGTAGGCAATGATGGTTCCTTCTCTTGTAGTCTCTATGGGGCTTCCTGGCGTTGTGTTTATAAGTGGTCGTCCGTGGTATAAATTCCAGAATCTAGCAGCTCATGATGACAAGTCAGAGCGTGGGATAGGGGATACCAAAGATAGTGAAGCCCGATTAACAAGAGGGGGGTTTTAATAAAAAATAATAAGCCTCTTACATAAAAAATGTTAAAACACGCCAAACAAACAAATGGATACAGAGCACGGCGAATACAAACGCCATCTTGCGTCTGTTAGCCTCCGGTTGGCTGTGAGTGTCACGTGGTCGCACTTCCTACGTCGTTACGTCACGGTCTCGTGACTTCTTCAGGGATGCTCCGTGACGTAACGACGTATGTAAGAGGCTTATTATTTTTTATTAAAACCCCCCTCTTGTTAAACGGGCTTCACTATCTTTGGTATCCTCTATCCCACGCTCTGACTTGTCATCATGAGCTGCTAGATTCTGGAATTTATACCACGGACGACCACTTATAAACACAACGCCAGGAAGCCCCATAGAGACTACAAGAGAAGGAACCATCATTGCCTACCTACTGCACTGTTACCATCACCTTAAGGTAAGGGCAATATGAGACCGTTTTTCGGATGAGTTCACCCCTTACAGAAGACCCATCAGTCAACTTTAACCCATCGTGTCTCTTCACCATAGACTTTCACTATTGTTATACATTGTTCACCTAGCTATTAGGGTGTAGCCACTAACATCCATTGTGTTAGTCTGTCTCACCACCCACCAGCTTAGCACTTTGTTTGATTTTGATTTATTTATCACGTTATATTTACCTTTGTACACCTTTCACACACACTTTAGTGCTTATCACCTTTTTTCATATATCCATCGGTGGCCGGTTGGTTGGAAAAAGTGGAAGTTATCCACGCAATGGAGGACTTGGTAGCCACGAAAAATGAAAAATTCTCCAAAAGTTGGTTATGCTGGCATGAATTCATCTACTAGGAAGAGTACGGGCAGCTGGTGGCCTGGTCCCCCTAAGGAGGTCGATTCTGAGTGCTTCCCGGATGGCATGGGTGTGAGTGGGTGACAGTAATACCCCCCTATCCACCCCCCTCATTTTTATTTAACTTTTTTTCTTATTTATTTTTTATCTTCTTTCCTTCCTCTACCCCTTGCTCCCTGCTTTACCTATCTTTGAATTTCTCTTTACCTATCCACGATACCAGCACACGAGTGCCGAGCCATTGGAGCCGGTCGGTGCCGGGCTCTAAAGTCAACTTCTAGAAAACGGCGATTGACGCAAATATGGTCATGCGAGATGCCGACGACTCCTATTCCCTCGATATTCTACGGGCCTCCCCTAGGATTACAGATTTCTCCTCCTTCTCATGTGATATATGTTTTAAAGTATGGGGAGAATCTAACTTTACTGTGTT
This sequence comes from Rana kukunoris, assembly GCA_029574335.1. NCBI lineage: Eukaryota > Metazoa > Chordata > Amphibia > Anura > Ranidae > Rana > Rana kukunoris. Next base: position 80,857,446 of record CM056053.1, read on the forward strand.
CTGTATGAACGTGTGTCTTTGTATTCATGTATGCTCTTTCTTAAATAAAGAATTTATTAAAAAAAAGGAAGACACATTCAGAGCAGGCAGCTGGTTATCAAGCTGGGGAAACTGGGGATCAGGTGAAGGTCATAGCTGGAGACAAAGTATCATTAACCTTTTTAAAAAGCCAAGTTTGGGGAAGCAGATGATCATTCCATGACAGGTCAAGTAAAATACAAACACCAATACAGGATCACCACTGAACACTGTCTGGTATCATGAGGCAGATGCTGGTGTTCTTTTGCTGTTCACCCCATTCAGGGAACACCCAAATTATTAGGGTGTTTGGCAGGTGTTCGCCAAGAACAAGGTGCTTTGGGGTTGGGGGGCACCCCAAAGCACCCACGCCTCCAGGTTACATAGTTACATAGTTACATAGTTACATAGTTAGTCAGGTTGAAAAAAGACACAAGTCCATCCAGTTCAACCATAAAAAAAATAAAAAAAATAAAACAAAGTAAAAACACAGTACATCCTCCCATACACCCAACTCCATACCCACAGTTGATCCAGAGGAAGGCAAAAAACCCCAGCAGAGCGATGATCCAATTTGCTACCGGAGGGGAAAAAATTCCTTCCTGATCCCCCGAAAGGCAATCGGATTTACCCCGGATCAACTTTACCTACAAAACTTAGTACTCAGTTATATTATGTGCATTTAGGAAATAATCCAGGCCTCTCTTAAAGCAATCTACTGAGCTGGCCAGAACCACCTCTGGAGGGAGTCTGTTCCACATTTTCACAGCTCTTACTGTGAAGAAACCTTTCCGTATTTGGAGGTGAAATCTCTTTTCCTCCAGACGTAAAGAGTGCCCCCTTGTCCTCAGTGTTGACCTTAAAGTGAATAACTCAACACCAAGTTCACTATATGGACCTCTTATGTATTTGTACATGTTGATCATATCCCCCCTTATTCTCCTCTTCTCAAGAGTGAATAAATTCAGTTCTTCTAATCTTTCCTCATAGCTGAGCTCCTCCATGCCTCTTATCAGTTTGGTTGCCCTTCTCTGCACTTTCTCCAGTTCTCCGATATCCTTTTTGAGAACTGGTGCCCAAAACTGGACTGCATATTCCAGATGAGGTCTTACTAATGATTTGTACAGGGGCAAAATGATATCTCTATCTCTGGAGTCCATACCTCTCTTAATACAAGAAAGGACTTTGCTCGCTTTGGAAACCGCAGCTTGGCATTGCATGCCATTATTGAGCTTATGATCAACTAAAACCCCCAGATCCTTCTCCACTACAGATTCCCCCAGTTGTACTCCCCCTAGCATGTATGATGCATGAATATTCTTAGCCCCCAAGTGCATAACTTTACATTTATCAACATTAAACCTCATCTGCCACTTAGTCGCCCAATTAGACAGAGCATTGAGGTCGGCTTGTAAATTGGAGACATCCTGCAAGGACATTATTCCACTGCATAGCTTGGTGTCATCTGCAAAAACAGAAATGTTACTTTGGATCTCAGACCCAATATCATTTATAAATATATTGAAAAGTAAGGGACCCAACACTGAACCTTGGGGTACACCGCTGATAACCTTGGACCATTCAGAGTAAGAATCATTAACCACAACTCTCTGAATTCTGTCTTTCAGCCAGTTTTCTATCCATTTACAAACTGATATATCTAATCCTGTAGACCTTACCTTACACATGAGCCGTGTGTGGGGAACTGTATCGAACGCTTTTGCAAAATCCAAGTATACCACGTCCACTGCCACGCCTCTGTCCAGGGTTTTACTTACCTCTTCATAAAAGGAAATCAGGTTTGTCTGACAACTTCTGTCCTTCATGAATCCATGCTGTCTGCTGCTTAAATAGTTTGTTTCCAGCAAGAACTCATCCATGTGGTCTTTTATTAAACGTTCCAGTATCTTTCCAACTATAGAAGTTAAACTAACAGGTCTATAGTTTCTAGGTAAAGACTTTGTTCCCTTTTTAAATATGGGCACCACATTGGCTTTATGCCAATCCAGTGGTACTATTCCTGTCCTTAATGAGTCCCTAAATATTAGATACAGTGGCTTTGAAATTTCAGAGCTCAATTCTTTTAGGATCCGTGGGTGGATGCCATCTGGTCCAGGTTGAGGGCGATGTGATCTGGTATGGTTCAGGAGGGGAGCACTCACTGGTTCCCCCCTCCCCCTTTTCCTGACCTGCCAGGCTGCATGCCCAGATAAGGGTCTGGTATGGATTTTGGTGGGACCCCATGCATATTTTTTTTTACAATTTTGGTGGGCCCATGGCTCGGAAGAGCCTGGTATGGACTGGGAGGGACTCCCCGGCTTGTTTCTTTACCTTTTTTTTTTTTTTTAAAGCCAGGTCCTGGAAATTGCAACCACAAGTCATTTCATGTTGTTTTTTTTTTGGGGGGGGGGGGGGTTCCCCTTGAAATTCATGGCAGACCCTCATGAGGGATGATTGTTTGGCGTCCCCTATTAACATCTAACCCTAACATCTAATTAGACCCTCATCTACTCATCCAGGATTTGGATTCGACATAGACAAAGGGAATCTCCAGCTATTTTGTTTTCAAACAGAAGGAGGTGGAAGTGGTCAACGCTGTCATTTATTGGCAATTTAAATTATTTTTCTTTTAAATATCAGCTTTGCTGCAATAGGTTGTATACTTCATACAGATGTGTCACTTCAAAGGTAGATTAAGGGCATTACCCAGGAATGTTATTTAAAGAAAAATTAAAAACAAATGGTTTATCACTTGCCTATTAGCCTAGAAAATGGTGATTACTGTTTTTTAACATTCGGCTCCCATTGACTTTACCCACTTCCTGACCGATCCACGTATATGTATACGTGCCAAAAAAACGTGCCAAATCACGTACCTGTACGTCATCTTTATTTCGCTTAGATTCTACACAGCAGGAGCCATTTATAGGGTCCGGCAGACCTAATGTTTGCCGGCGCCCAGTGATCATTCCTGAAAGAGGCAGAATAGTAGTATTCCTATGTAAACAAGGCAGATTGCCGTTCTGTAAGAGGGGAACGTGGAGATCCTGTGTTTCTGCTAAGCAGGAGCAGGAATCTTTGCCTTCCTCCAGTCAAAGCACCCCCACACAGTTAGCATGCACTCTCAGGGAACACATTTAACCCTTTAATCGCCCTTGATGTTCACGCCTTCCCTTCCACTGTCATTAATATGCATATTTTTTAGCACTAATCTCTGTATAAGGCCTCGTACACACGAGGCAATCTATTTGTTCAAATCGGTCGGACCGACCGATTTGAACAAATCTGTCTGCTTGGATTTTGGTTTGCTCGCGTGTACACACGAGCAAACCAAAATCCCCGCCAGCAGACAGCGCGCTGACGTGTCGGTGATGCGGCGGTGACGTTGACGCCGCCACGTCACCGCACCAGGAAGTAAAACACTTCCGCGCATGCGTCGAAATCATTTGGCGCGTGTGCGAGAAGACATGTCTGCTGGTTAGCGTACTAACCAGCAGACATGTCGGGCGGACGGGTTCCCAGCCGACAGATTGGTAAGCATGCTTTGAAATCTGTCGGCTGGCCAAATCCGTCTGCTCGCCCGTACACACGATCAAATCTGTCTGCTGGGACGGTCTAGCAGACCGTTTCCAGCAGACAGATTTGGTCGTGTGTACGCGGCCTTAGTGCCACTGTTCCCCAAAAAAGTGGCAAAAGTTTCGCTTAGTGTCCAATTTGTCTGCCGCAATGTCGCAGTCCCACTATAAGTCGCAGATCGCCACCATTACTAGTTAAAATAAAAATATATATAAAATCTATTAAAATATGCCATAGTTTTTAGATGCTATAACTTTTGCGCAAACCAATCAATATACGCTTACTGGGATTTTTTTACAAAAAACATTTAGTAGAATACATATTGCCCTAAATCGGTAACGATTTATAGCAGAAAGAAAAAAAAATATTTTTTTTTAAATGTACTTTTGTTTTTGTGCATAGCACAAAAAATAAAAACTGCAGAGGTGATCAAACACCACAAAAGAAATCTCTATTTGTGGAAAAAAAGGACATTACTTTTATTTGGGTACAGTGTCGCACAGCTGTCAGTTAAAATAACAAAGTGCTGTATCGCAAAAAAAGTAAACCTTCCGGATCTGAATTGTTAAATAGGATTCGGGTATGGCGCCCACACTTCAGTAAAGTTTCCAAAAATGACCTCAAACTGAATTCAGGTATATTCAGCTTATTCCTAGGCCAAAGAGAAGATTGGTAGGACCAAGACCTGCATAGATTCAAAGACTAAAATAACCCACTGTGCACAGGTATAGGATTGTGATATCAACAACCCCGCCTCTAAATGAAAGAAGAAAAGGTGGACAAAATGTTAGAAAATAAAATTTGTGGAGAAAAGCTTCCTAGAGGAATGCCAAACCATCTAAAGTTAGGGCATTTCACACATGAAAGGACAGCTGCTGGGGCACTTTTCTGCTCCGGTAGCTGTACTTTCCCAACTGTTGTAGGGGGCAGTGTGGTGTGTGATTCAGCACATCTCATACAGGTCCCCTCCTTTTTTTATTCTTGTATGAACTTTATTTAAAGAGTACAAAAGTACACTTCAAGCATGCCACTGTACGCTGCTGTACAGTGCCATGCGATTCTGTGCAGTGCTCTGTTATAAAATGAAGCATGTCTGCATTCTATATGAGCACTGTGCTGTATTGCAGTGTGGATGGGACACACAGAAAACAATTGTTTTCTGTGTGTCCTTGTGGTAACAAGCATTTTAGAATGCAACCTGTCACTGAACTGTGCGTGGATACAAACTTAAGCCTAATAAACTAGATAACCCCTCAATATTACTAGCAAAATGAAGGATTATAACTTACATACAGTCATAGCTCTCTTTTCATGGATGAGGATTAATTAATGTGTATGCATCGAATGGCTTATGACACCAAAGATCAATAAAATGTACCTCAATTATATAGATAATTGCCTTCAAAACCATGCTTTTAATTATTTTAATTTGCAAGTTAAAACTGATAATACACTTTAATTGTGTAAAAGCAGAATGCAGAAAATAATGTTCATGGAAAACCGAGTTTGTTTTACAGCTTACAATAAATAATGTTTTTTTCTAATTGCTGTTGTAATTGGTATTTCGAAATGTGTATGTCAATTTAATGGGGGTAAAATTGACAAGAATTTAAAAGACATAAAGGCAAAATGTTTTCTTTATATATTTACTGGTTAACACAAATGTATCATTTCCTTTTTTTTTCTTGTTGAAAGTACCCATTAGTATCTCCACATCAATAGACATTTCAAATAAAACTTGCTGTTAAATGGGATTCCACTAATGTTTTTGGATCTTAAAGTGGAGTTCCACCCAAACGGAAGTTCTGCTTTAAGGCCTCTTGCCCAGCACCTGTTTGTGAAATGAAGCTTTTGGGGAAAGCAGAGGAGTGGGTATCCGATTTTGACAGGTACCCGCTCCCACTTCAGCTTTGGTCGCCTTAGGCGATGGGAAGTGGAAGCTCTCCTTCCCCCTCCTTCCCGAAGTGTTCTGTGACACATGGATAAATTCGTTCATGTTCACCTATTTATGCTCTCGCTACCACCTGTATCATTTAAAGTCCCACTCTTCTTGCTCCTTTTCTATTGATGCAATAGTGATGGAAATACATGACCTTACCAGACCATGGCTTCCTCAAAGTCCCAATACAAATTCCCCCCCCCCCTTTTCTCATTAAACATGGATAAGTAGAAATCAATACTAAATTGATTAAACTGCCCTCCTTTCGTAATACAGTGCATACATGCAAAAGTGATTTCAACTGAGCACACTATAGTAATATAATAATATGTGTATAAAAAGTCCAAACACAAAATAAGTTCAGTAATGCAAATAGTGAACATTCAAACAATGTATCAAAGTCTTCAGACTATGGGGTCAATTCACAAAGCTTTATTTTCATATTGCGAGTGTTATTTTAACGATTTTGCACGTTATTGAAGCTAGTTCAATTCACTAAACGATTTAACGCTTTGAAAAATCATCAAATAACGTTTCACTACACAGAACCGATATTTTAAGGTGTGGATCCTTATTAAAGAGTCAAATCGTTATTTTAAAGAGTCAAATCGTTAAATATGTGCAGAAGTGCAATTCACAAAGATTTTTTTGACAGTTATCGATCGTTAAGCAATTGTTAAATTAACACCTCCCTCAGGGTGTCGTTATGACATTTCCCAGATGCTATTTTGTTGTTAGAGGAAGCTTTTGGCGATTTTTGTAGTGTAGTGTAGTTTTTAGTAGTTTTGGGCAAGATAGAACCGTGCTCTATTTGAACTTAAAATTATCCAGAGGCGAAGAAGAACACGTTAGAATGTTGTTCAGATTTATAAACGTGTATTCCCTTCACATACTATTTTGGATGACTTTTCTGAAACCCAGGTGATAGCTAAATTCCGATTATCATCTCCCATGATTTATTCTCTGTATGAGGAAATACACATGGCTTTAGAAAAACACACACTAGAAGTTTTGCACATCACATGCTCAATCTCCACGTGTGCATTGCTTGTGTCTCTCTCTCTCTCTGCATCTGCTCTTTTCCACATGCAGCTGTTCTCCTCCCCTTCTTCTCCCAGAATGCATCTCTCCAGCATTATTTAACGATCTTAAGAGTTATTTTAACGTCCCAAATGTTAATAATAACGTCTGAGTAGTTAGCATAACGATTGGATAAAGAGTCAGTTGAAAACCATAACGACTATGTTAAATAACGATTATAGCTTTCGTGAATACCATGTTTGCTAGCGTTAAATAAGGAGTGCTAATTTAACAACTGAAGAAAACCAATAACGTTTCTCTTTGTGAATTGACCCCAATGTATCAACTTCTTCAGATAGTGTACACAATCTTCAAATCCCTGCTGGACAGTAGGTTAATTTGACTGAAATATATTCCACTACAATCACCTGTCACACATCCTACTCACCAGACTTCCATGACCCCTATTACAGGTAGTCATAAAGCACATCTGGGTATATCCAGCAGGAGTTGTGCACAATCCCAATGTTGATCCCAGTGTTTAACAAACCTCCAGGACACACACACCCAGGGCCACCATCAGGGGGTACAGGCAGTACACCTGTAAGGGGCCTGGGGGTCCCCAGGGGCCCGGATGGCAACCCCCTAAAAAAAAAAACTTTTTTTTTTTTTTTTTTTTAGGGGTCCGGAGGTTCCAAGGGGCCAAGGGGCCCCCAGGGCCCCAGATGGCAACCCCCCTTTTTTATTTATTTTTTTATAAAAAATATATATTTTTTAATATATTTTTTTAATTACCCTAAAAAAAAAATTGTATTTATTTTTTAGAGGTCCCCAGGGCCCCAGATGTCAACCCCCCCTTTTTTTTATAAAAATATACCTGTTCACAGGTCTATTTTTTTTAGGGGTCTGGAGGTCCCAAGGGGCCTGGAGATCCCCAGGGCCCTGTATGACAAACCCCCCTTCTTTATAAAGAAAAATATTTATTTATTTTTATATATATATATATATATATATATATATAATTATTATTATTAAAGGGCCCATAGGTCCCCAGGGCCCCGTATAGCAACCCCCCTTTTTTTATAAAAACATTTTTATATATTATTTTATTTTTATTTCCTTTTTTTATATATATTTTTTTAATTTTTATTAAAGGGCTCAGGTGTCCCTAGGGCCCCATGTGACAACCCCCCCCCCCTTTTTTATAAATGTTTATTTTTTGATTTATATATTTTTTTTATTAAAGGGCCCAGAGGTTTATTTTGTTATATTTATTAAAGGGCCCAGAGGTCCCAGATGGCAAACTCCAAATTGTTTTGTAATTTCTTTTTATAAAAAAAAAAATTATATATATATTTTCTCTTCCTTTATTTCTTTTTATTAAAGGGCCCAGAGGTCCCGGATGACTTTTATATATCATTTTCTTTATTTCTTCATTTTATTTGTAAAGGGCCCCCCTTCTCAATTTCTCAATTTGCTGCAGCCCCCCCCCCCTGCTTCTCACCCCCCCCCGTTTCTCTGCACTAGGGGGCCCATGCCTGAAGCTGTGTAAGGGGCCCCATAATTCCTGATGGCTGCCCTGCCAGTGAATCCAGATCGTTTGAGCACGTTCCCAGGAAAAAACGATTTGAAGGGAGTTGTCCAACAGTTAGTGGGAAAAATTTAAAAGAAAGGGCTTCCATAGTGAAGTATGTCACGGTTTTATTCCAAGAAATAGATAAAAACAAGATAAAAAGAAACAAAAATTCATGTGCATGGAAACACTGTGGTGCATTGCAGCTAAGCTTCAAAAACTGCAGAAATGACATATCACAATCAAGTACCCTACCGGTTTCATTGGTACACATTTTTACTTCTGTGACACATGACCAGTCCCAGAAGACTTTAGGTCCAGTCACAGAGCTCATCACCGCTCGCACATGCGCAGTGAGCACCCGGCTGTGAAGACGCAAGCTGTCACAGCCGGGTGTCCATAGTGAAGATGCTGTCGCTGGCGAGGGAGAACACAGGGAGAATTCGACTGGGATGAACACACCACTGAATTGTGGGACAGGTGAGTGGCTGTTTATTAAAATTCAGCAGCTATAGTTTTTTTGTAGCTGCTGACTTCTAATTTGCAGTTCAGGGATTGGAGCTCCGCTTTAACCACTTTACAACCGCCCTATAGACAAAGTACGTCTGCAGGGCGGCTGCTTAACTCTAAGGCCTCGTACACACGAGGGGATATGTCCGCTGAAAACGGTCCGATGGACCGTTTCAGCAGACATCTCCGCTCGTGTGTATGGGCTAGCGGACAGATTTCTCCACCCGACAGATTTCAAAGCATGCTTTGAAATCCATCCGGTGGAATCTGTCCGCTCGACATGTCTGCTGGTTAGTACACTTACCAGCAGACATGTCGTGCCCCACCGCCACCGCGCCGCCGCCGAATGGATTCGGCGCATGCGCGGAAGTGTTTAACTTCCTGGTGCGGTGACGTGGCGGTGACGTGGCGGCGTCAACGTCACCGCCGCGTCACCGCGCCGTCCGGCGGCGGGGAATTTGATCCGATGGTGTGTACACGCCATCGGATCAAACTCCCGATCGGACATATCCGATGGAAATGGTCCGTGGACCGTTTTCATCGGATATGTCCGATCGTGTGTACGAGGCCTCAGGCCTTGTACACGCGAGGCAATCTATTTGTTCAAATCGGTCGGGCCGACCGATTTGAACAAATCTGTCTGCTGGCATTTTGGTTTGCTCGCGTGTACACACGAGCAAACCAAAACCCCCGCCAGCAGACAGCGCGCTGACGTGTCGGTGACGTTGACGCAGCCACGTCACCGCACCAGGAAGTAAAACACTTCCGCGCATGCGTCGAAACCATTCGGCGCGTGTGCGAGAAGACATGTCTGCTGGTTAGCGTACTAATCAGCAGACATGTCGGGCGGACGGGTTCCCAGCCGACAGATTTCAAAGCATGCTTTGAAATCTGTTGGGTGGCCAAATCCGTCTGTTTGCCCGTACACACGATCGAATCTGTCTGCTGAAACGGTCTAGCAGACCGTTTCCAGCAGACAGATTTGATCGTGTGTACGAGGCCTAAAAGGCCGTTAATTAACGGCCTCCCAGATTCGCGCTCCCGCGCGCCCCCTGAGGCGCGCACACGGGAGTGTCCGTGACCTCTGGGTCCGGAGGGCCCGGCGAATTACGGATCTCGGTAAATTGCCGCTGATAGCGGCGGTTTACCACGTGATCGCTCCGTCCAATGACGGAGTGATCACTTGTAAACAAACCGGCATCATGTAATGACGCCAGTTCCTCCCTCCCCTCTCTGTACCGATAGGTACAGTGTGAGCGGAAAGGGGAGGGAGCGGATGTCAGCGGCAGTGCTGTGGGCTGGATCTGTGACAAATGTAGTCACAGATCCACCCATCCATCCCTCCATGCTCAGCCATCCCTGGGGACAATACTCTGGGCAATACTCTGCAAACTCTGGGCAATACTCTGCAAACTCTGGGCAATACTCTGCAAACTCTGGGGGCAATACTCTGCAAACTCTGGGGCAATACTCTGCAAACTCTGGGGCAATACTCTGCAAATACTCTGGGCAATACTCTGCTAATACTCTGGGCAATACTCTGCAAATACTTTGGGCAATACTCTGCAAATTCTCTGGGCAATACTCTGCAAATAATCTGGGCAACACTCTGCAAATACTCTGGGCAATACTCTGCAAATACTCTGGGCAATACTCTGCAAATACTCTGGGCAATACTCTGCAAATACTCTGGGCAATACTCTGCAATACCCTGTGCAATACTCTGCAAATACTCTGGGCAATACTCTGCAAATACTCTGGGCAATACAATGCAATACTCTGGGCAATACTCTGCAATACTCTGGGCAATACTGTGCATACTCTGCAATACCCCATAATATGCCCCCCTCCTGCTTATACCGACAACGCTACGATCGAAACCAGGATTGTTTTTTTGTTCAGGCTTCCCAGCCTAGTGGTGAGATGTGGGGTCTTATTGACCCCATATCTCACTGAAGAGGACCTGTCATATTCCTATTACAAGGGATGTTTACATTCCTCGTAATAGGAATAAAATTTATCAACATTTTTTATTTTTTTGCGGAAAAACGTGTCAAACTAAAATAAAGTAAAATTAACAATAAAATATATATTTTTTCTTAAAGTGCCCCTGTCCCCGTGAGCTCGCATGCAGAAGCGAACGCATACGCAAGACACGCCCATGCCCACATATGAAAATAGTGTTCAACCCACACATGGGTGACATGTTGGGTATTTATTTACTCGGCGTAACTTTAAAAATTGCTGTGCAAATACCATGTGCGATAAAAAGCTGCAACGACCGCCATTGTATTCTCTAGGGTCTTTGCTAAAAAGCATATATAATGTTTTGGGGTTCTATGTAATTTTCTAGCAAATAAATGATGATTTTTACATGTAGGAGAGGAATGTCAGAATTGGCATGGGTTCTCCAGAACGCCTAATGGTGCTCCCTGCATCTTGGGCCTCTGTATGTGGCCACGCTGTGTAAAAAATCTCACACATGTGGTATCGCCATACTCGGGAGGCATAGCAGAATGTGTTTTGGGATGTAATTTGTGGTATGCGTATGCTGTGTGTGAGAAATAACCTGCTAATATGAACATTTTGTGAAAAAAAATTAAAATAAAAAAAATCTTGATTTTGCAAAGAATTGTGGGAAAAAAATGACAACTTAAAAAAACTCACAATGCCTCTTTCTAAATACCTTGGAATGTCTTTCCAAAAAGGGGTCATTTGGGGGGTATTTGTACTTTTTCTGGCATGTTAGGGTCTCAAGAAATGAGAGAGGCTGTCAGTACATCAGGTGTGATCAAATTGATAAATTTTCAGTAATTGGTACCATAGCTTGTAGACCCTATAACTTTCACGCAGACTAAATAATATCCAATATTTTTTTTTTTTACCAAAGATATGTAGCAGTATACATTTTAGGCCAAATTTATGAAGAAAAATAACTTTTTGGCAAAATTTTATAATAGAAATGAAGAAAAATTCATTTTTTTACAAAATTTTCGTTCTTATTTCATTTATAGCGAAGAAAAATAAAAGCCGCAGAGGTGATCAAATACCACCAAAAGAAAGCTCCATTTGTGGGAAAAAAAGAGTTATTGTCATTCAAAATGTTGGGGTCCTTTTTTTCCCACAAATAGAGCTTCCTTTTGGTGGTATTTGATCATCTCTGCGGTTTTTATTTTTTGCGCTATAAACAAAAATAGAGCGACTATTTTAAAAAAAATGCAATATTTTTTACATTTTGCTATAATAAATATCCCCAAAAAATATCTAAAAAAAATTTTTTTTTCCCCAGTTTAGGCCGATACGTATTCTTCTACATATTTTTCATAAAAAAAAATCGCAATTAGCGTTTATTGATTGGTTTGCGCAAAATTTATAGCGTTTACAAAAAAGGGGGTAGTTTTATGGCATTTTCATTAATATTTTTTTTTTACTAGTAATGGCGGCGATCAGCGTTTTTTTTCCGGTACTGCGATATGATGGCGGACACATCGGACACTTTTGACACATTTTTGGGACCATTGGCATTTTTATAGCGATCAATGCTATAAAAATGCATTGGATTACTATAAAAATGCCATTGGTAGTGAAGGGGTTAACACTAGGGGGTGGGGAAGGGGTTAAGTGTGTTCCTGGTGTGTTCTAACTGTATGGGGGGGTTGACTCACTAGGGGGAATCACTGATCTTCCATTCATACATTGTATGAACGGAAGATCAGCGTTTCCCCCGCTGACAGGAATGAGCGCTGTGTGTTTACACACACAGCTCTCGTTCCCCGCTCTGTAACAAACGAGCGCGCGTGCCCGGCGGCGATCGCGCCCTCTAGCGGACAAAAAAGATGGGACGTAGAGCTACGTGCTCTCGCCCAGCACTGCCACCGTCCCGCAGTAATATGACGGCGGGCGGTCGGCATCTAGTTAAAGAGGAAAAGATTGAAACTGGGTGACTCTTTAAGATTTCTTAGGCTGCGTATACACGATCAGACTGGTCCGATGAAACTGGTCCGACGGACCGTTTTCATCGGACCAGGCTGAAGTGGTCTGATCGTATGATGTATGTACACACCATCGGACCAAAAATTCGATCCGACCAGAACGCGGTAACGTAGAACACACCGACGTGCTGAAAAAAGGAAGTTCAATGCTTCCAAGCATGCGTCGATTGGATTCTGAGCATGCGCGGGTTTTTGGTTCGATGCTTTGGCATACTAACCATCGAATCTGTCCGACGGACAGGTGTCGGTCGGACAGATTTTAAAACATGTTTTAAAACTTTGGTCCGACGGACAACGGTCCGATAGGCCGTACACACCATCGAATTGGTCTGATGAAACTGGTCGGACCGGTCTGATCGTGTGTACGCGGCCTTAAAGAAATCTTGTTTTGTATATGGTTTCATATGCACACCATCTTTGATAGTGTCATCATTGATGCACACTTTTGCATATCAACTCCAGTGCTTTTTCTTTCATTTTGAAAATCAATAGCTCTGAAATACCTATAGCTGCAGAGGTCAGTGAGGGCTTGTTTTAAAGTTAATTTACTACTTGTTGAAAGCCTTACTACAGGTACACTTTACTGTCAACCTTAAAGTGTTACTAAACTCACAACAGTAAAATTAGTCTGTATATGAAGTAAAGGATGCTTGATATACTCACTGTGGAACCTAAGGGGTTAATCCTCTGCATTGTGTAAAAATGCTGTTTGCTTCTGTATGCACAGATCCTCCCTTTCATTGTCCGGATAAGCCAGAGTTACTGCAGTCAGGCTGCACATGCTCAGTTTGGTGTGTATTGCTAGAGAGTTTTTCTTGGGAGAGTGCATGTGATCAGCACAGGGCCAATTAGCACTGTTCAGACAGAGGGTCAGCGGTCCTGAATCCTGATAGGCCAGCTATTTCAGTATGAAAAATCTCCCTACAAGCTTTAACCAGGCACTGATAGAAGTCACAAGACTGCTATATACTGCTGATGAGAAAAGACATTTAGCAATTTATATTTACTAAACTGATTGCATTAACATGTTCTGTGTACTGTGGGAGACCAGATATAGTGAATGCAAGGTCCTGGGTTTAGTAACACTTTCATGTTACTACTGGATAAAGTAACTGGTTAACTTTGCAAGGGAGACTTTAACCCTTACTGCCAGTAATAGGGGGCAGCCTAATGTTGAATATATTCTATTGACCACAATCATTTCTTTAAGTTTGTATTGAAAATCTAATGTATGTATTAGTACAGTTTGCTTACACAGGGTTTTGTTATTAAACCTCTATAATACAAAATAAAGTTCTCCTTTATGGAGAAAACATTCATAAAAAAAGTTCTAACTATCAAAAATAAAAGTAAAAAATCTGTATAAAATATACTGGCAGCCAAACATATTTTTTACAGATCAATTTGGGGAGAGCAGCTTAAAAAATTGCATTGTAATGATAGATATAGCAAGTAAAATAGTTACATTTTATATCATTTAATAGCTTAATAATTATAGCAAAGGCTTCTACAGTCAGTACATATTTAGGTTGGTTGGTTAGTTGGTCAGTTGGAAAGTGAATCCAAATTACTATAACAAACAGAAACTAAAAATATAACACTGATGAGTTCAGAAGCTAACTGGAAAAGGATACTTCTCTTGAGTTTATGCTCTTGTTTGTTTACCCAATTTTACAGCTATCATTGTTTAGCAAAAGTTGTAGAACTGATGTGTCAGGAATAGGGATGAGCTTCGAGTTCGAGTAGAACTCATGTTCGACTCGAACATTGCCTGTTCGCCGAACAGCGAACGATTTGGGGTGTTCGCGGCAAGTTCGTGTGAACTTTAGAACCCTGTTAAAGTCTATGGGACTCGAACATTTGAAATCTAAAGTGCTAATTTTAAAGGCTTATATGCAAGTTATTGTAATAAAAAGTGTTTGGGGATCCGGGTCCTGCCCCAGGGGACATGTATCAAAGTAATTTAAAATCACTCGCGGCTATAATGAATTGTCGGCTCCCGGCAATACAGAGAAAGGTTATTCATAAAAAAAAGTATGTGTGGGGGTCCACAGCATTTTTTTTTAAAATTTGGGGTGGAGTTCCCCTTAAAATCCATACCAGACCTGAAGGGCCTGGTAATTGAATTTGGGGGGACCCCCACGCATTCTTTTTTTAATTAATGACTTTTCTCTGTATTGCTGGTATCCGACAATTCATTATAGCCACGAGTGATTTTAAATGACTTTTTTTTCCTTCAGAAATTACATTTTGTGCAGGGACAGTTCTAAGCACAGGAAACAAGCGCTACTTTACAGGCATGCTATACACCCCTTAGGTATGAAATTTAAAGGAATATTTCACTTTTATTGTTTCACTTTAAGCAATATTAAAATCAAACTCTTTTTGCATTGATACATATCCCCTGGGGCAGGACTCAGGTCCCCAAACACTCCCCTGGGGCAGGACCCGGTTCCCCAAACACTCCCCTGGGGCAGGACATGGGTCCCCAAACACTCCCCTGGGGCAGGACATGGGTCCCCAAACACTCCCCTGGGGCAGGATCCGGGTCCCCAAACACTTTTTAGGACAATAACTTGCATATTAGCCTTTAAAATTAGCACTTTAGATTTGAAACGTTCGAGTCCCATAGACTTTAACAGGGTTTTAAAGTTCACAGAAACTTTTGGTCTGTTCGCAGGTTCTGGTGCGACCCGAACCCAGGGGTGTTCGGCTCATCCCTAGTCAGGAAACAGTAGTCTTGTGTCTTGCAAAAAGTAATGTTTAAGAGATCTGGTCATTTAATTGGATGATGAACATAATGGATCATTTCCACTTATGAAAAAACAATTGTGATTGCACTATGTGTGGCAGCATTCGGGGGCTCAATGGGAGTCATATCCAGTCTTATTTGTATGCACAGCCAGGATCGACCACAAACAGAAACATTCTACCTGGCCTACAATTTATTTTCACGTAAATGTTGAGGAAGAAAGGAAATGGCAGAACACTGTTACCAGACACTGCCATCTCTGCTGTTCAGAAATTGGAGGAGTTTTTTAAGCTGCCCAATTGAATGTTATAAAGGGAGGGGTAAGGAACTAAGCAGTACAACTAACTGGTCAGTTCAAGGCCCTCTCCCAGACATAAGACTGTCACTCAATTTAATCGAAAACCACCATGAGAGGTGAGTTTCACCTCATATCTATCAGCACTCAAACTCTTCCATCTATTATAAATTTATATTAGTATAACTGTAATCCATTCCAGCCAATTCAAATCAGCCCTGAAATGTTCACAAAGATTTTCCCTCAAACCTATGGTTCAAGCCTTATAGGTCCACCAAGAGAAATATTTGTTGTAAAAAGCTGCGTAAATAAACTCTACCTTGATGGCTAAAATTTCTTTGAATAGCCAATTGGCCACACAAAGTTGTCTTACAAAAATAAACTTCTTACTTATAATCAATTGATTGGTATTTCCCAGTCATATTCTTTTTCATTTGGACGTATTTACAACTACGTCACTTCCTATCTCACTCATCTACAGTTAATCTCTGGTCTATACCCCGTACACAATTCAAAAAAACGTATACCTTAACCACTTGCTTACTGGGCACGTATACCCCCTTCCTGACCAGGTAAAAATTTCAGCTTCTGGCACTGCGTCGCTTTAACTGACAATTGCGTGGTCGTGCGACGTGGCTCCCAAACAAAATTTACGTCCCTTTTTCCCCACAAATAGAGCTTTCTTTTGATGGTATTTGATCACCTCTGCAGTTTTTATTTTTTGCGCTATAAACAAAAATAGAGTGACAATTTTGCAACAAAAAAAAAATGGGCCAGATTCACGTAAATTTGCGCAGAGTATTCTAAATATTCTACGCTGACGTATTTTACCAGGCTCTACATCGAATTCTGGTAGATTTTTGCCCGTACGATACGGCGGCGTAGTCTATTTCTCGCCGCGTAATCGACATACGCGATTAGGGGGCGTGAAGCATTTAAATTAGGCGCGTTCACCGCGGCGATCGAACTGCGCATGCTCCGTTCAGAAATGTTTCCGCCGTGCATTGCGCGAAATCACGTCATTACGTAATTTTTTTTTGAGTAGCGTCGTTTACGGACATTCCTATTCCCGAACGACTTACGTAAAAAATAATAAAAAACGCCGGAAAACGTTGAAATTCGATGCGGGAACGACGGCCATACTTAACATGGGCTGTCTAATATTAGACCAGCAAAAAGCTGGTATAGTGTTACGCAAAAAAAAGATGACTAAAGATGCCGTAAGAGATTGCAATTGAAGATCGTAATTTTCGGGGATCGCCGGCAAAAGCTCATTAGCATAACCCGACGCGGAAAACGACGGGAGGTCCACCCAGTGGCCGCAATTTTATTGCAGCGTAGATCCGAAGGCGTACGAACACGTAATCCAGTCGAATTGAAGCCCGCAGCCGTCTTTTCATGGTTTGAGGTTTCAGACTAGCTAAAAAACGCGCGTAATTTGAAAGTACTCCAGTCTAACACCAGTTAGACAGGAGTTACGGCTCTCTGAATCTGGCCCAATATTTTTTACTTGTTGCTACAATAAATAGCCCAATTTTTTTAAAAAAAAACTTTTTTTTTCTCAGTCTAGGCGATACGTATTCTTCTACATATTTTTGGTAAAAAAAAAAAAATCTCAATAAGCGTCTGGTTTGCAAACTGTCTATCATGCCCCAATCTTGTCCTGGGGCATACGGTGACTTACAGTACTTTTCTAAATTATGTTTTTATATTGTATTTTGATATTGTGATATTTAGTATGTCAATGTCTTGTAATAAATATAATAATTTTTTATGACCTTAGTTGTCACTTAAATTTCTGTTGCCCGTAAAATCCCACCTACCTAGAGGTATTCATTTTTTCACATCTCTGTTTCATAAACTGTTTATGGGCTGTGATCAGTGGTGATCCTTGGGATTGGGATCCTTGGGATCACCGCTGTTTACTGCTTCATAAACGGACACCTATGTCTCTTATCTATCCAATGCAGTGAACACAATGAAAGACGTTGGAGGATACATTTCTCTAGGTTACCAGTTTTTGCAAGATTCACTTTGTCTTATTTACTTAGTCTTTAGTGATGAGCGGAATACGCCATATTCGATTTCGCGATATTTCGCGAATATTTCGAAGAATATTCGCGAATATTCGTTAATATCGAATATTCGTGATATTTTATGAAAAAAAAAATTGCGAATTTTCGCCAATGCGAATTTTCGCTAATGCGAAATTTCGCAATTTTTTTTTTTTTGTATATATAAAATATCACGAATATTCGATATTTACGAATATTCGGTATATTTTATAAAAAAAAAAAAAGCGAAATTTCACATATGCGGTCGCGAATATTCGTTAATATCGAATATTCGTGATATTTTAGAAAAAAAAAAATTGCGAATTTTCGCCAATGCGAAATTTCGCTAATGCAAAATTTTGCGTTATTTTTTTTTTTTATAAAATACCACGAATATTCGATATTTACGAATATTCGCTATATTTTATAAAAAAAAAAAAAAAATTGCGAAATGTCGCTATTGCGAAATTTCGCGATTGCGAATTTTATTGCGAAATTTATTGCGAAATTTGAAAAATACGAATATTGGAAATAGCGAATATTCGCCGCGATATTCGAGATATTCGCGAATACTCGAATATGCAATATTCGTAGCGAATATTCGCAATGCGAATATTCGTGAGCAACACTATTAGTCTTCAAAAAATGAAAGTACCTGTGACTTTCACTGAATTATATACAGTATATTATGTAATTTGTAAAGATGTCCTTGGGTTGTAGTATTGCATAGACTAAACCACAAATAATATAAGACTAGTGTTAATATCATGTTGATCACAGCTTCTGACAGCACTTTCACAGAACAGTTTATGCTTGAAGAAGGCAACCTCTAATCAGCTTACATCAAATGCAATTTTTTCAAGAAAAATTCTAAATATATTTCTGCATTTCATTGTGCTTCAAGGTTAAGTCTGAGATATTATAACTACTGATGTGAAAACATTCAAATCTATTAATCGACCATGCTTTAGTATTATGTTTTAATTAAAAGAAGGAACAAGTAGAATGTATTTTGTTTAGGAATAAATGATGTCTTTTTTTTTCAATTCGCCTAACAATACATTTTTGAATGTATTATATTTAGGGTTTATAGCCATTAGAGGAAACCATTTCTTTTGTTTTGCCTGTTGTTGAATGAGCCAGGTAAGTGACTCTACTGTTCCTATCCACGCTACTCACATAGGCTATCATGGAAATTAATTTGGAGACAAACACAAAGGTAAAAAGCTACTGTTGTTCTTACTCTTAAAAAAAAAAGCCTGCTCTGTCATTAGTTCATTCTACATTAAATGTTTATGTTTAAAATAAAGATTAATATAAATGATGAAAAATATATAGAACATAATTAAATTAAATTAAAACCGTTAAAAAAAAAGGTTCAGAAGGCAAACTTTCAGAGGTGTGCGCAACATCATTTTACTTGCCAGGCACTAATATTATTTCCAGTAGGTCATGCCAAAAATATCAGATTTTGGATAGTTGTTAAATATCTGTGTCAACCTTCTTAAAGGCTCTTAGACTAGTGGGTTTACTTTGAGCTCTTTCCATAATGTAAGGGTCTTACCCCAAACAGCAAACAAGCTGGGAAAATTTGGGGAAACCCAAACTTACAATGGATCTCTTGATTTTGAGACTTTTAGCAAAGCATACTCCATTTCAGGACAGCCTAAACCCAATCCTGGTGCAGGATATACTCTGAGGTGACTGATGTACCTTTCCTGTTAGGCCGTCTACACACGACCAAATAAATCCGATCAAATCGGTCTGTCAGGCCGATTTGATCGGATTTGTCTGCTGGGATATATTGGTTTGATCGTGTACACACGATCAAACCAAAATCCCCGCCGGCAGACAGCGCGGTGACGTGGCGGTGACATTGACGCTGCCACGTCACTGTACCAGGAAGTAAAACACTTCCGCTCATGCGTCGAATCCAATCGACGCATGTGCGGGCAGATATGTCTGCTGGTTAGCGTATTAACCAGCAGACATGTCTGATGGATGGGTTCCCAGCAGACAGATTTTAAAGCATGCTTTAAAATCTGTCTGCTGGAAAAATCTGTCTGTCCGCCCGTACACACGATCGAATTTGTCTGCTGAAATGGTCCGTCAGACCGTTTCCAGCAGATGAATTTGATCGTGTGTACGCGGACTTGTTACCCTGATAGGCTAAGCAGTGGATTTTTGTAAATTAAACAATCCACTGGGACTGGATATGTGTGCTGTAATAGATGTCTATCGCACAACCATTTGCAGCAACTAATTCCATAAATAAGATAGCAATACCAGAAACCTAAGAGTGCATAGAATTGAAACATTGGGCCAGATCCACAGACATTTACGGCGGCGTATCTCCAGATACGCCGCCATAAATTCAAATCTGCGCCGGCGTATCTTTGTTTTGTATCCACAAAACAAGATACATCGTCGTATTTAAGTTGCATATTTACGCTGGACGCTAGGGGCGCTTACGTTGTTTGTCCACGTAAAATATGCAAATGAGCTAGATACGCCGATCCACAAACGTACGTACGGCCGGCGCAGTGTTTTTCCGTTGTTTGCATAAGCGTATGTCTGGCGTAAAGTTACCCCTGCTGTATAGAGGCGTACATAATGTTAAGTATGGACGTCGGGCCAGCATCAAATTTTCCGTCGTTCACGTTGTTTGCGTAAACCGTTCGCGAATAGGGTTTTGCGTAAGTTCACAACGTTTTCATTGACTATTTTCTACGTGATTTCACGCATGCGCACTGGGAAATCTCCACGGACGGCGCATGCGCAGTTCAAAAAAAAATTCAAATATGTGTGGTCAAGCTGATTTACATTAAATCACGCCTACATCTAGCTTATTTGAATTGCGCGGCCCTACGCCGCAACAATTACACTACGCCACCGTAAGTTACAGCGGGAATTGTTTGAGGATATGAATACGCCGCTGTAACTTACAGCGGCGTAGTGTAACTCATTTAAGCTACGCCAGCGGGAGATCTTTGTGGATCTGGCCCATTGAGTTTATGTTATGGCTGCTCTTTGAATATAGTTTTTACAGAGCTGCATTTGGGAATTCAGGGGTAAGTATATTGACATATCATATTTACCTCCTACTGTCCATTCTATAGATATTTTCTTGACATCGCCTTCAAAATAACATCTTCTTCAGGGAAATGCAAATCCGGGCCACCCACTACACTCTGTTATGCTATTACAGATGGGTAATGACCACATTCATCATCACAAATTAGATCACACAGACTTGTAATGTTGAAGAGGTGTGTCTGACAGGTTCTTTTAGAATATCAAGTACACTGGGCAACATGGAAAACTTTGGTGCCTGTATGAAGTGAGCAATCATTATGCACACTACACTTTTTTTTGTTGAATGCAATATATAAGTGACTGATTATCTATCTTTGTGACTTTAGCAGGCTGTAATACATTATCAGAGTTAATTATAGGTAAAGGCTAACTCACCTTTAAGAAAAAAATTATAAATTATATTATTGTATTCCCACAGGGGCTTGCAAAGCTTTGCACCCACGATCAGTGGATCATGGGTGCAATGTTAGGCCCCTGCAAACTCTTCCTTCAGCTTTCTGCACATATCTCTGTACAGGCTTTCAGTTAGAGAGTTGGAGGAAGTATTTATGGATCGTGAGTATGCTGATTACTGCACTTGTGTTATATTGATAACTACAGTGGCAGACGAGACGTGTAGTTTATTCATTCACAGATCTCTGTGAATAAATGGTGCAGCTGTGCACTGCTGAGTCGATTTTAAAAGTGACAGCAGCTTTAGGGGAGAAACCCCCATGCCCACAGACACAGGGGAAGGAAAGGAGCTTAGGGAGTAGGGGTAGGTTGTGTTTAACAAGTAACATGTTACACCCTAAATACTGTACATGTGTAACTTGCAGCTAAAGGTAGAGTTAGTCCTTAAGTAGAAGTCTACCCAGAACGTTTCGGAAAAGTGGTTAAAGGAGAAACCTTTATCAGGATTTTACTACAAGATTTCATCATATAATGCGCACTATGTTACATTTAGAACTATTTTTGGATGTCCTGAGATAAATTCCAATTTCATTGTTTTTTGTAGCTCCCTGGAGTTTAGGGTTGCTCCTAAATTTATCTGCCAGGTTACCATGGCTCATTGTTAGGGATAAATTGAGTTCCCCCTAAGTCTGGAATTGCTGCACTTCTCTCTTCTGCCACTAAGTGGCCGGGTACCTGGTGACATTAGATAAAAGAAGGGAAAAGCAAGGACAGATTAGGAGTATATGGAGTATCTCAGCCAATGGGCAGGGGTTTTCTTAAATCCCTTGGCCTGTTGGGAGAATCTATATATTTGGGTGGAGTTAGGTAATCAGTGTTCTGTGCCAGCTGGGCAACTGTCAGGGTGGATGTTTGCTGTACTGGCCGTGCTGCTAGGCCAGAGTTTGGGTCTATCCTGGGCACATCTGCTAGGCTGTCCGGGGGCCTATCCAGAAGCAAGAAAGCAGTGTAGGGATGGGTTTGCAGTCCAACCAGAAGTGACGGTTCTTCTGGCCATTAAGGGACCATCCACCTTATTACCAGGGACCACCGTGAGTAGTAGTGTTGAGCAGAATATGCCATATTCGATTTCGCGATATATCTCGAATATATAGTCGAATATTCAAGATATATTCGCTAAATACGAATATTTGTGATATTTTTTGAACATGAAATGATTGCGAAATTTCGCTATTGCGAATGCGAATTGCGAATGCGAATGCGAAATTTCGAGAAATGCAGAATGGAGCACTCTGATTGGCTCAGAATATTCGTGATATTTTACAATACATAATAATTGCGAATATTCGAGAAATGCGGAATGGAGCACTCTGATTGGCTCAGAATATTTGTGATATATTACAATACACAATAATTGCGAATATTCGGCAAATGCGGAAGGAGCACTCTGATTGGCTCAGAATATTCGTGATATATTACAATACACAATAATTGCGAATATTCGAGAAATGCGGAAGGAGCACTCTGATTGGCTCAGAACATTCGTGATATATTACAATACAAAATAATTGCGAATATTCGAGAAATGCGGAAGGAGCACTCTGATTGGCTCAGAATATTTGTGATATATTACAATATAAAATAATTGCGAATATTCGAGAAATGCGGAATGGAGCACTCTGATTGGCTCAGAATATTCGTGATATATTACAATATAAAATAATTGCGAATATTCGAGAAATGCGGAATGGAGCACTCTGATTGGCTCAGAATATTCGTGATATATTACAATATAAAATAATTGCGAATATTCGAGAAATGCGGAATGGAGCACTCTGATTGGCTCAGAATATTCGTGATATATTACAATATAAAATAATTGCGAATATTCGAGAAATGCGGAATGGAGCACTCTGATTGGCTCAGAATATTCGTGATATATTACAATATAAAATAATTGCGAATATTCGAGAAATGCGGAATGGAGCACTCTGATTGGCTCAGAATATTCGTGATATATTACAATACAAAATAATCGCGCGATATCGCTATTGCCGAATAATCGCATTGCGATTTTTCGGCAATATAAAATGAGCGCTGCAGCTACTCGGCCCAAGGTCTCTAATCATACCAGCAATGCTTTTAGACGTCGATGGGGATCTCTAGGATGTGATCTGTTCTAAAAAAAAATTGAAAAAATACGAATATTCGAAATAGCGAATATTCGCCGCGATATTCGTGTTATTCGCGAATACTCGAATATGCAATATTCGTAGCGAATATTCGCAATGCGAATATTCGTGAGCAACACTAGTGAGTAGCTAAAGCAAGTACCGGAGCAGAATTCTCAGCAACCAGGGGCGGTGAAGAAAAGGGAAACTTTAGCAGATGTCAAGCCAGGGACCCAGCCAACATTTTACAATACATGGCCCCGTCCATTGGCTCCTCAATGCGACAAAGTCGGCCTGTACCTTTAGCAGAGAAACTGCCCCAAAACATAATGTTTCCACCTCTGTGCTTGACTGTAGAAATAGTGTTCTTAGGGTCATAATCAGAATTTGTATTCCTCTAAACACGGCAAGTTGAATTAATGCCAAAGAGCTCAATTTTGGTCTCATCTGACCACAGCACTTTCTCCCAGTGCTTCTTTGAATTATTTAGATGTTCATTGCCAAACTTCAGATGGGCCTGTACATGTAAAGTATTGTGCTGTGTTTGGAGAAAGCAAAATGCTGACTATGACCCTAGGAACACCATCCCTACAGTAAAATATGGAGGTGAAAACATTATGCTTTGGGGCTGATTCTCTGCTAAAGGTACAAGTCGACTTTGCCGCATTGAGGGGCCAATGGACAATGTATTGTACAATCTTGGATGAAACCCTTCTTCCCTCAGCCAGAACACTGAAGATGACAATGACCCAAAACATACCAGCAAGGCAACAAAGGAGTGGCTCAAGAACAAGCACATTAAGGTCATGGAGTGGCCTAGCCAGTCTCCAGACCTTAATCCTGTAGAAATGTAAAGGGAGCTGAAACTTTGAGTTGCCAAGTGACAGAGTAACCCAACGTGTTTGTTAGACCATTTATTTAAGTTTATGTTTATGCCAGCAATCTCTATTAGAGCTTGGCAGTTGGCATAGCACATTGTGTAAGTCTTTTCTAAGAACTAGCCTTGTAAATACCTATTTAGAGCTGTCTTCAGGCCGGTCGATGTGCAGCTCCGATGGGTGGCTTCTGTATGATGGGCCGAGATCTCCCTCTGACGTCAGCTGGGAATATCACATGGTTGCTTAGCCACTCATGCAGTAGCCCTGGAAATGTCATGTGACTGGCCTGAAGATGTCGCTAAACAGGTATTTACAAGCCTCTTTAAAAAAAAAAACTTACACTTATCACTTAGTGTGATATACTAGGCTCAAATAGAGGGGCTGGCAGTAAGCATTATCATTTTTTATTTTAATAATAGCGGCGGGGGGCAGGGCAGAGACAGAGACACAGACAGGGAGCTGACAGGCAGGGAGGGCAGGGGTGTTGGGGAGAGAGGATAGCAGAGAGGAAGGTCGCAGGTGACAAAGGGACGTATGCTGACAATAATGGTTAGGGCTCAGCAGCCCTGATTTTCGTTGTCAGCGCAGATAGGGGGATGCATAAAGTGGCAGGTTCGGGGAGTTTTTTTTTTTTTACAGTTTAGAGGGGGCAGATTGCACAGCACAAGCACTGTGCTGTTTAATCTGCTTTAACTGCTTAAGGACCCTTTCACGCCAATATACGTCAGCAGAAGGGCACGGCTGGGGACAAGCATGTACCTGTACATTGCCTTTAAGAGCCCAGCCATGGGTAAACCTTTCCCAGGTCTTCCTAGTGTGACTACCACTGATCGTCTGTTCCCTGTGATAGGGAATGACGATCAGTGACGTCACACGCAAAGCCACACCCCCACACAGTAGTAAACACTTAACCCCTTCAGTACCCCCTACAGGTTAACCTTCACTGCTATTGTCATTCTTACAGTAATCAGTGCATTTTTATAGCACTTTTTGCTGTAAAAATGACAATGGCCCCAAAATAGTGTCAAAAGTGTCTGATGTGTCCGCCATAATGTCACAGTCACAATAAAACTTGCTGATCACTGCCATAACTAGTAAAAAAACGAATTAATAAAAATGCCATAAAACTATCTCCTATTTTGTAGACGCTATTACTTTTGTGCAAACCAATCAATAAACGCTTATTGTGATTTTTTTTTTACCAAAAATATGTAGAAGAATCAGCCTAAACTGAGGTTTTTTATATATATATTTTTGGGGATATTTATTATAGCAAAAAGTAAAAAATATTGCATTCTTTTTAAATAGTGGCTCTAAATAAAAACCGCAGAGGTGATCAAATACCACCAAAAGAAAGCTCTATTTTTGGGGAAAAAAGGACGTCAATTTTGTTTGGGAGCCACGTCGCATGACTGCGCAATTGTCAGCTGCATATTAGTCCGGGGCTTAAATAGTTAAGGGACCAGGATCTGCATTTTTTTTTTGGGGGGGGGGGGGGGTTAACAGCTTCAAGAAACGTCTGAACTCTGTGCTTGCCAACAAGAGTTTCTCTACCAAGTTCTAAGTCATGTTTTGTTCAAATACTTATTTTACTCACTAAACTGCGACTAAATTTGGAACATTTGTATTATGTGTGTTTTCTGGATTTTTGGATGCTATTCTGTCTCTATCATTGAAAATGCACCTATGATAAAAATGATAGACCCTTCATTTCTTTGTAAGTGGTCAAGCTTACAAAATCTGCAGGGAATCAAATAATAATTTTCCCTACTGTAAAAGACTAATCTAAATTTTGCTTCTGTCTTATATCTGCTTCTACTGTTGACTACAGCAACACACGTGTGCCGCACACTAAACTGCAGTGGTTTAATGTGTGGTAGCTTTCCGTTCTAGCTGCAGTAAGCCGTCATTAGGGGGCGGTGTGATAAATGTTTCGGCACATTACACATCTCACTTTTTTTTTTTTTTGTACAAACCTTATTTGAAGTGTACAAAAGTAGCACTTTCTTCATGTCACTGTACAGCAGTGTAATGCACAAAATGCAGCATGTCTCAGCAGAGATTCTTACCCTTCTTCATTCTGTCTAGAACTATAAAGACAGGTTTTTTGTAGATGTTAATCAAATTCTAATAACCCACAATACTTATTTTGGGGTATGATGTAGCTTATGTAACTACAACGTTAACGCTAATTTGAAGTGATACTGAAGGCTTGAATGTTTTTTCTAAAATAAGAAAAGAGATTTATACTTACTTGCTTTGCACAATGGAATTTCACAGAGTGACCCCTTATATACATTTCTTGGGTCTCCCACCAGTGCTGTCTGTTTTTCCTCATCTCCATGTGCCCCCATAGAAATCTGCCTGCTATGGGGGTGCACATGTGGGCACTATCCCAAGCTGGGCTCTGTACACAGATAGACACGCACTGCATTGCTAGGCCTGACCCCCAATCCCACCTCACATTATTTGATTGACAATATCAGGATCCAATGTCTCCTTCTGCTGCCCCTACACCTGTAAGAAGAGGGAGAGAGACAGGGATAGCACTGGACTGATACAGGACCCAGGTAGGTGGGGGAACAGCTGGTAGAATTTTTTACCTTAATGCAGGTAATGCATTAAAGTGGTTGTAAAGCCTCAAGGTTTTTCATTATAATGCATTCTATGCATTAAGGTGAAACACCTTCTGTGCTGCAGCTCCCCCCTAGACCCAATCTTCTTCTTACCTGAGCCCAATCTGATCCAGCGTTGTGAATGAGCGCTGCGGCTCCAACCGCTGTCTCCTCATTGGACAGATTGATAGCAGCAGGAGCCATTGGCTCCCACTGTTGTCAATCAAATCCAGTGACAGTGGATCGGGGGGGGGTGGAGCAGAGTCCAGCTGTCTGTGTCAATAGACACAGCAGCAGGACTCAGGAGCGAGTTTACATTGGTGACCCCAGGGGAATGGCTTTCCATGGGGCACCCGATGAAGAGGAGGTGCTTGGAACACCAGCAGGGCACCCCAGAAGAATAGGAGTAATAGGCTGCTCTGTGCAAAATTATTGCACAGAGCAGGTAAGTATAGGCATGTTTGTTATTTTTATAAGGTCAAAACCCCTTTGACTATAGAACCACTTTAAGTAACAATATAGGTCATTGCAATCTGTAAAATTGCTTAAGTGATCTTGAATGTGTCAGTTTAACCTATTTGTCTGTCCCTTTTTAGTGTTGTATTGATTGTTCTATGTTGAGTGAAAGGCACTTGTGGTTTTTGGGCTTAATTTACATCTTTGTCATTGGTTCATCTTTGATAACATTCTGAGTAATCTGATGCTGTACTGTCCTTAAAAGGCACTGAAAACAAAAGGTCATCAGGAAAATCTGTCTTTGGAACTACCTATTAATGTTTATATTAAAGAAGATTCAAAATATATTTTATAACACTAAGTAATACATGATTTTAGTCAAGAAAATATAAATTTTAATGAATAGCCAAGAGACAAAGCTTTGTAAGTAGATAAATAACCTTTTACCAGATATTTCCACATTGCATTAGTTGCACAGAGAAAGCAAATATACACACAGCTGTATAGAAGTCAAGAAAGCCACTTGAAAATTCAAAAGCTATACTTGCTACACTGTCCATAGACGGGTAGTGTCCAAATTTCGCCTTAGTTCACTTCCCTTCTAGATGCCTCTTTAATAATTTAATTTCACACAGCGTGTTTAGACTTTTACTAATGCAATTATTCTACTACTGGCAATTCTTGCTTTTGATATTTTTTAACCACTTGCTGACTGCCCCATAGCCGATTTACTGCTACAGGGCAGCACACTGTACATAATCACGTGTATATATATATATATATATATATATATATATATATATATATATGCATGATCCTGCAGTTCTGGTTATCAGGCGCAAGTGCATGTCCCTGGAGGCTTGCTCCCACTGTGAATCTACACCTCGGGGGCTAATCAGCGGGTCCCACAGACCCGATATCCACTGGCACCCACTGATTGTTCGGTACACTGACAGAATGGCGATCAGCCTATGTAAACAAGTAAGATTGCTGTTCTGTCAGTACAGAAAGCATGGATCCTCTGTTTCTGCAAAGTAGAAACACCCATCCATGTTTTCCACTAGTAAAAGCACCAATCCAACTACACTGAAACATTAACTAAGAACACAGTTAACCCTTTGATCGCCCCTGATGTTAACCTCTTCCCTGCCAGTGACATTAGTACAGTGAGGCCGTGTACCTATATCCGTATTGTGTTTACGGCCTAGCAGACAGGTCCCACAAAACCTGCAAAACGTTCTGCTAGAAAACTGTCTATTGATTTGTCCGCTGGTTCGCTGTCAGCAGACCGAAATCCCCCGCATGCGTCGCATGGATTTGACGCATGCGTGGAAGCATTTTACTTCCTGGTTTGCGGACGTGGCGGAGTCAACGTCACCGCCACGTCATCCGCACTGTCTGTCCACAGGGATTTTGGTTTGATCGTGTGTACAACATCAGCACCAATCCAACTCCCCGGAGACATGTCCGATGAAACACGGTCTAAGTCAGGCACAGTTAACCCTTTGATCGCCCCTGATGTTAACCTCTTCCCTGCCAGTGACATTAGTACAGTGACAGTGCATATTTTTAGTACTGATCACTGTATTGGTGTCACTGGTCTCCAAAAAAGTGTCAAAAATGTCAGTTAGGTTTACGATTTGTCCGCCGCAATATTGCAGTCCCCCTTTATGTCGCTGATCTGCACCATTATTAGTAAAAATGTATATATATTCCATAGTTTGCAGATGCTATAACTTTTGCGCAAACCATCAATATACGCTTATTGGGATTTTTTTTACCAAAAACATATAGCAGAATACATATTGGTCTACATTAATAAAGACATTTTATTTTTTATTGGATGTGTTTTAAAACAGAAAGTAATTTTTTTTTTTTTTTTTAATTGCTAGTCGTTCTTTGTTTATAGTACAAAAAAAAGGTGATTAAATACCACCAAAAGAAAGCTTTATTTATGGGGGGAAATCAAGACATCAATTTTATTTGGGGACAGGGTCGCACGACCACGCAATTGTCAGTTAAAGTAATGCAGTGTAATATCACAAAAATGGCCTAGTCAGGAAGTTGGGTAAATCTTCTGGAGGTCAGGTGGTTAATAGTTCATTTGCTGAGTCTTTATGTGCCTCCATCTATACAGTGTAATATCACAAAAATGGCCTAGTCAGGAAGGGTAAATCTTCTGGAGGTCAGGTGGTTAATAGTTCATTTGCTGAGTCTTTATGTGCCTCCATCTATACCACAACATTAGCAGTTACCGTAATGAACATTCTAGTGACCATAGCTCCCAACTGTCCCTCATTTGAAAGAACTGTCCCTCTTTCTGAACAAAATCCCTCTGTCCTTTCCTCCTTAATGGTCTCTATGTTTGCTTTGATCTATAGATTTCTATTAAAAAAAAATACATAATTAAACTACCAAAGTGTTATATAACACTAAACCTTTCATCCAACCTCTAAATTATACAACTTGTTATTTTAAAAAGCCAGTATAATAAAAAAATAATTTGTGGTTTTAAGCAATTATATTTTGTGTAATAATTCTCCATGGTCTGCATAACTAGAGAAATGGCAGTGGTGTGCCTTTTTCCTACTTACTTTGTGCTAATAGATGTCCCTGTTTCTCATCTCAGAAAGATGGGACAAATAAATGAGGGACTATCAAATAAACCCAAACTAAAATGCAGCAGTCATAAAACAAAAACAAAACTGATAATAGTTTAAAGTGTGCGTCTATAATAGATTGTCTATGCAAACAAAAAAAAGTTCACTGTGAATTAAAGATGAAAAAATCTTCATATGATATAAAAAAACTCTTCCTAGTGGCGACATCAAAAATCCAAGATCTGCGCTAACCACGTTTAACCACTATATGACATCTTATTGTGAGGGTCATACCATTCTGGTAAGGCTTTGGTTTGGGCACTGGTGTGGGAGCACGGAGTGCATGTTTCTTTTCACTTTTTTTAAATCTTATATGAAAATTATTTCATCTTTAATTCACAGTGGGATTTTTTTGGGGCTTGTTTGAACAATCTATTATAGACATACACAACTATTATCAGTTTTGTTTTTGTATTATGAGCTCTGCACTTTAGTTTGGGTATATTTGGTATTACCATTTTGTATTTAATAGTGTGCTAGCTGCTGGTTTAGGGAATTTACCCTTTTAGCATACATTTTTACTTTTAAATTATTTTAAAATGTAATCTGCAAAAGTGTCTGTGATATAAAATAAAAATGCACCTCATTAAGAGTACTCTGTACTATCTGAAGTTACTATATAGTTACATAGTTATATAGTTGGTGAGGTTGAAAAATGACACAAGTCCATCCAGTCCAACCTGTGTGTGCTTATGTTAATTGTACATTGTATACCCCTGTATGTTGTGATCGTTAAGGTGCCCATCTAATAGTTTTTTTAAATTATTGATGCTCCCCGCTGATACCACTGTTTGTGGAAGAAAATTACACACCCTTACCTATTTGCCAGTAAAAACCCTCTGCACAGTTTAAAGGGGAGTTCCAGGCATTTTTAATGTTTATTAAAAGTCAGCAGCTACAAAAAGTGTAGCTGCTGGCTTTTAATAAACATGCACTCACCTGCTCCACGGTAGAGCAATACGCCGGCCCGAGCTCGCCAATACGTTTAATGTTTCTAGTCTTTCCCCATAGCTGAGATCCTCCAGTCCCTTAATTCATTTTGTTGCCCTTCTCTGGATTCTCTCCAGTTCCAGCACATCCCTCCAGAGAATGAAAATGTTTAATCAAACTGCACAGAGGTCATAATAGTTCATTAATCCTGTCTAGTTGCTGTCTGATTGAAAAATCTCAAAATGAAAATAATAGATACAAAGAGACAGCACTGTGCCCAGGTGTGTGTTAAGGTAATCGATCCTAAAACAAAGGGCCAGATTCACAGAGCCATAACTGGTGTTAGACTGGAGTAATTTCAAATTACGCGCGTTTTCTAGCTAGTCAAAAACCTCAAAGCATGAATAGACGGCTGCGGGCTTCAATTCGACTGGATTACGTGTCCTTACGCCTTCGGATCTACGCTGCAATAAAATTGCGGCCACTGGGTGGACTTCCCGTCGTTTTCCGCATCGGGGTATGCTAATGAGCTTTTGCCGGCGATCCCAGAAATTACGATCTTCAATCGCAATCTCTTACGGCACCTTTAGTCATTTTTTTTTACGTAACACTATACCAGCTTCTTTGCTGGTCTAATATTAGACAGCCCATGTTAAGTATGGCCGTCGTTCCCGCACGAATTTCTACGTTTTCCGACGTCCTTTATTATTTTTTACGAAGTCGTCTGGGAATGAGGAATGTTCGTAAACGCCGCTACTCAAACAACGAATGACGTAACGAGGTGATTTCGCGCAATTCACGGCGGGAAATCCTGTCTGAACGGAGCATGCGCAGTTCGATCACCGTGGGGACCGCTTAATTGAAATGCTTCATGCCCCCATCTGTATTTCGATTACGCGGCGATGAAAATAATAGACTACGAGACCGCCGTAGCGTACGGGTAAAAATCTACCAGGATTCGGTGTAGAGCCTGGTGAAATACGGCAGCGTAGAGTATTTCGATTACGCAGCGCAATATTAAGTGTATCTGAATCTGGCCCAAAGTGTATATATATATAGATATAAATATTTATATATATATATATATATATATATATATATATATAAATATATATATATATTTGTGTGTATATATATACATATATATATATATATATATATAAAAAACTTAAAACTGACCCAACACAATACTATTATTCTCTATCAGAAGAAGTGATAATAATATGATCTAAATAATTAATCAAAATAGTATAATGTGATGTGTGACCACACCAATATGTGATGAAAGAATAGGTAACCAAACCCACATAAAACATCCACTTCAATCTGTACGTGTCTATATATACCCAAAGAACAGAAGACCATAAAATGTCCCAAAAATATAGTGCCAAAAAAAGCAACCAAAAAATTGTTATTATTAGTAAACATATGTATCAAAAAAAGAGTTCAAAAGAAACTTTGTTCACTCACACAGGTGTAAGTAGCAGATTCTTTGTATAGTATATCCTCCACCGCTCAGTGGTGGTGTTCAAGGAAATGCCCCCAATATCTATGCGAAAAATTTAAATGTCACAACCCCAATCGCGTTCTGCGATCCACCAACCAAAATCTACTCCAGATACCCAAAGCCAGATACAAGTCCAAAGGAGAACGAAGATTTGGAATCCAAGGACCTAGACTATGGAACACTCTACCAACCAGCATCTGGTTGGAGGTGAATCACCTGGCGTTGAGAAAAAACCTCAAAACCCATCTTTTCTGAGGGCAAAAGTACAGTAGGAAAAGGATACTAAGCGCCCAGAGGTGATTCAGTTTGCATGTGTTGCGCTATATAAGTTCAGGCCCGATCCGCCCTATAGGCTCACTATGCAAGCCGCTTAGGGCCCCGCAAAGCTGCGAAGGGCCCCCAAATTACTAGAGTCCCCGTTTCTCAACTCGCTGGCTGTATGGGAGAAGAGGTAAGAAGTCAGTACCCCCCGCTTCTCAATTTAATGTAAGATGTCATCATTTCCGACAGCAGAACACCCCCTCCCCCTGCATCTCAACTTTCTTTAATGTGACATGTCACTGTCGTCAGCGTCGCCCGCTTCTCATTTTTAATGTGCAATGTCATTTTGCTTAGGGCCCCAGGGAGGTCAGGATCGGCACTGTATAAGTTTCTCACTCACTCACTCACTACGTCCATAAGGGTGCACAGGCAGCGCCCCCTCTCTCCTGCCACCCCCTCTTTGACCAATGACCGCCTGAATTACAGCGGTGGAGGGTGTTTTTAAAACTAGTATTATTTAAATCAATTCAAGCCATGATTTGAAAGTTATTACAGACTGTCAGAGGAAAGTATTATCTATCACTTTGGCACACAAGTGTTGACTGTAGTAAGTAAATCTCACAGACATTTGAAATAAATTGTATATTTTTCACAGAAATAAATAAATAGTATATTTTTCACAGTCAGAGAAGAAGGCACTAAGAACAAAGGCCCAGATTCACGTACATCGGCGCATTATTGGACCGGCGTAGCGCACCGCCTTTACGTTAGACTTGCGCAATGTAGCCGCGTAATCACCCGATTCTCGTAGCTTTTGCGCAGGAAATTGCGCAAGCGTAACGTTTTTTCCGAGGCGTAAGGAGGAGTAATACAAATTGGGAAGGACGTGGGCGTGTTACATTGAAATGAGCCGTGACCCCATGCAAATGAAGGGCCGGCCGGCTCGCGCATGCGCGCTTGAAGGAGACCATGGTCAGCTCCGCTGTGCGCATGCTCACAACTCTGGAGCGGCGCAATCAGTGAAATTGGAAATGGACTAGGGCAACTTTGTGAACTACGCAGACAGCATAAATAGACAGACACAAATGCACTTCCTTTGCAAAAGTACATCCCTTTGTATCCCTCCCTCTACAGCAAGGTGCTTTTGTTTGTTTGTGACGTGTCTTTGAGATATTTGGGGACTGTTTTGCAGAGTGATTTTTGTCTTTTATGGGTTTTCTTTGTTGTTATTTTGTTTAAATTATATTTTTGCTGGGCATTTTTTTTTTTTTGCTCGTCATTTTTTTTTTTTTTTTGGTTCTGTTTGTGTATGATTTTGGAATGTGGGGGTGATATTCCTGCGGGAAAAGGGGTGTCACCCTCATTTGTGGTGGAGAAGTGATCCCCAGGTCTGTGTGAATGGTGTATGAATGTACAGTGACATAATTGGAGCCGTGGCATGGCGTTGCAGCTCACAAGTCCTGCATGGTGGACTGGTGCCAATCCAATGTGATGACGATGTGGTGTGTGTGTGCTAGGGACCACAGTGGTGTGCATGCATGCATTCTCATTGTGCCATGATTAATGTGTGTGTTTAACGTGCAAAGATGCATAATGTGAGCTGGCATGAGATGGGGTCATGAGATGGGGTACCAGTGCATATGCAGAGTCACCTTGAAGGGAAAAGACAGGAGGATGTTAGTCATGCATGTGCCACTTGTGAGGTGTGCATCACGGGAGGGGATAGTCATGCCTGCCACCCATGTCACTCACCAACCAGCCAGCTGTCCCCATACATGTTCTGTTCGAAATCTGTGGGGATGGGGCTCTGATTGTATATGTAGCTGTCATGGGTGTCATGGGTAGTGCCATGTGTTGGGCTGCTGATGTCCTCCTGCAAGGTTGTGGTAATTCCAGGATGGCATGAGGGGTGAATCTGAAGATGCGAGACACCTCAGAATCACTCATGCCAAAGATGTCTATGCGTGTGTGATATATCAAGTGAAGAGTGAGGGGCTTGTATCAGATAAGAATATTGTATTAGATTAGATTAAATTGTAAATTTTATATAAGCAAATAGAAATAAAAAATAAAACATCTCCCGTGCCCTCCTTAGTGCCATCCTCCGTGCCCTCCTCCTTCTTTGTTCATCTAAAGTCAGTAGTATAGCTATGCGCGACGATGCCCCTGGCATGTTGGCATACAGATTGTTGAGCAACACGTGTGACTGCTGAACTCCTCACTAACAGTGTTGCTTTATCTGACAATTAGACTTTTTTTCTTTTTTTAGACCAGCTTTTATCAGCTCTAATTTTAGACAGGACATTTTGCTGTTGCGCACACTGCGTCGCCTGCGCTGCCCCAACGTTGTTTTGTGGATCCCCGTAAGTCCCTCATTAGCATATTTGACTAGCAAATCAATGGTGTGTCTATCGCACTTTTGCGCGGACGGATGCGCCAGTCTAACGAAATTACGCGGGACAAAAAAAAGACGATTTTTTGCGTATCTCATTCTGGGGATGCCGCGCAACGAAACGCACGCGCACATTTAGACTTACGCACGCGCATCTCCTGTTGCGCAGGCGTAATCGCTCTGTGAATCTGGGCCAAAGAGAGCAGTGAACGTGGTATACTGTAATGATGTAATTATCCTTGCTCTATAGTCACACATCAGTTGGATTGTTTTTTTAATCTGGCTACACAATACACAAGCTGATTTTCCAATTGTGTATAGGCCCTGTATTTGTAAATCTAAAGAAGATTTTACAAATGGATTGTAATTTGGATGGTCTGCTTGAGGTAATTCCCCAAATTTAGCACTTTGGCTCTGGTATCTTTGGGCCCAGGATAGTTGGTCTCTGGCATTACAGATTCTGACATAGGAGAGGGAAAATAAATTAAAGGTTAATTCCACCTTTTTTTCCCCAGGAAAAAGAAAGATGTACTGATATTCACTCATAAAAATGCAACCAATGCATGTTTTTGCATTAGGGCCTGCAAAGAATTGCAAGTATGATCAGTGGATATACCCAGGCTCCTGCAGACTATTCCTCCAGCTAAAGGTTGCCTTCAGGTATGGGGCATAAGGAAGTATCAATAGACTGCAAGTGTAATGATGTTATCGCTCTTATGCTCCATTAAGTTCCCAGAAGTCCCTCTGCCACAGCAGCACATGGGAATTGTAGTTTTAAATACACTATTCCTATGAAAGAATATTCACTATTCATATAAATGAATGCCATGGCTGTGAATGTAAGCCATCTGAATTCAAAAGATGATAGAAGCCAGTGATAAGAAAATCCTCCAGATTCTGTAAAATGGGGTGGGAAGGCTAAGGAATTTGACTATTTTTCATGCTACACCTGAACATGCGTGTAACATGAAACATAATCAGAAATAGGGAATTAGCATTTAATTTAACCTAGAGCAGGGGTCAAACTGTGGCCCGGGTGCCAGATGCGGCCCTTGCCTTTATTCGGCCCATAGGGTACTATTCATCCCACTAATATGAGACACCATTCTGGCCTCTAACACCAAAAATGGGACATAATTCTTGCCACAGACACCAACAATTCGAGAACTATTGAGGCACTTGGGGCACTATTCATCCCACTAATATAAGACACCATTCTGGACTCTAACACCAAAAATGGGACATCATTTTTGCCACTTATATCACCAATGGGGTCCTAGTTCTCCCACAGACACCAACAATTCCTCCCCCTAATACCAAAAACTAATTCTATTTCTGCTGGCCACAGTCCGGCCCCCCTAAAATCTGAAGGACAGTAAACTGACCTAGATGAAGGTTAGCTATTACGTT
This sequence comes from Rana kukunoris, assembly GCA_029574335.1. Lineage (NCBI taxonomy): Eukaryota > Metazoa > Chordata > Amphibia > Anura > Ranidae > Rana > Rana kukunoris. Next base: position 80,893,944 of record CM056053.1, read on the forward strand.
TACTGGGTTCTCCTGGGTGTAGTACCTAGGAGAAGGTTAGTGTTATGCCCTGTACACGCGATCGGAATTTCCAATAGGATAAAATCCAATGGAATTTTCCATCGGAATTCCGTTCAAGCTGTCTTGCATACACACTTTCAGACCAAATTCCGTTTAAAACGTGGTGACTTAAAACACTATGATGAGCCCGGAAAAATGAGTTCCACACAGACGATCAGAAAAAAAATAAAACATGTTCTAAACTCCGACGGAAAAAAATTAGATGGGGCCTGCACACCGTTGGAATATCTGATGAAAAAATTCTGACTTTCTTCATCGGAAATTCCGATCGTGTGTACAAGGCATTAGTGTTAGTGGCCAGATTAAAAGAAATCCAACTGATGTGTGACTATAGAGCAAGGATAATTACATCATTACAGTATACCACGTTCAAAGCTCTCTTTGTTCTTAGTACCTTCTTCTCTGACTGTGAAAAATATACAATTTATTTCAAATGTCTGTGAGATTTACTTACTACAGTCAACACTTGTGTGCCAAAGTGATAGATAATACTTTCCTCTGACAGTCTGTAATAACTTTCAGATCATGGCTTGAATTCATTTAAATAATACTAGTTTAATGAAACTTCAAAAGTGCTGAAACGATGGTTTAATCTGTCATGTACTTTTAAATAATATTTTTTGACGACATTGCAAATAAAAATAATTTATCTATTTAAAAGGAATTAATAAGAGGCGTATTTATGAAACAGAAAACAATGCATTCGTCAAAATCAACTGACTTGAAAAGAGCGTTAAACATTCAATTCTGGGAATGAATTTTTTTCCCAGCTTCTCATGAGCTGTTATTGGATAATTATGGACAATTGAACAAAAACGAAATGGAATTGTCTGATGCAAATATTTCTTTTTATGTTCTGCAATCATTTTTTCCCTCCCGTTCTAATTTATTTTAAGAGATCTGCTACGATCATCAGGAACTTGATGGACCGGTCTCGTGGATCTGAAAGAGATATAAGTGTGTCAGAATTATTAATGGAACCCACAAATATTCTTATATACAGTTCTGACTATACGGGCAATTTATTTCACATCAGAAACTGCATTTTCCAATGTCACACAAGTGTTCCAAAGTTTCCTAGGATGATTATCTTTATAAGTAAAAGAGAAGAGTCAATAAGGTTAAGTGGTTCCCAGGTCAGATGAGAGGAGATCAAAAATAAACCATTTACAGAAGTGACAACTAAATGGGGTTGATTTACTAAAACTGGAGAGTGCAAAATCTGGTGCAGCTTCCAGTTTTTTTTTTTTGCCAAAGCTTAATTGAACAAGCTGAAGTTAGATGCTGATTGGCTACCATGCACAGCTGCACCAGATTCTGAGTGTTCCTAACCTCTACAACATCTCCAGAATTCGACCCTTAATGACACCACACACTTATTCACTCCTTGATTATTTCCCACCTTGACTACTACAACTCTCTCCTTAATGGCCTACCCTTATGCAGGCTATCCCTACTTCAGTCTATTATGAATTCTGCTGCTAGACTTATACACCTCACTAACCGATCCGTGACTGCTGCTCCTCTCTGCCAATCCCTTCACTGGCTTCCCCCACCCCACTGTGTAAAATTCAAAATGCTAACCATAACATACACTCCACTCCTCCCAGGACCTCCTGCTCTCTAGCAACCTTGTTAATCCCTCCCATGCTAGCCTTCAGGACTTCTCCAGAGCCTCTCCCATCCTCTAGAACTCCCTGCCCTAGTATGTCCGATCAGCCCCTACCCTGTCTGCCTTTAGGAAATCCCTGAAAACAAATTTATTCAGGGAAGCCTATGACACACCCACCTAACAACTGTCCCTAAACCACCCCCATCAAATCATTCTCTGCAGCTATTACCTTTTGTACCACCACCCCCTCCCTTTAGAATGTAAGCTCTATGGGCAGGACCCCCCTGTACCTTTGTACCCTGGGCAATGCAGATTCCCCCTGCTTAACCCCCATGGCAGCTGAGGCTACAGAGAAAGGGACTGGGAAGTCTCTGTCCTCCTTCCTCAAAGCCTAGGTGGTCTGTGATCATCACAGACCACCTAGGCTTTGAGGAAGGGGGTACGCCCCAGAAACGCGTTAGCCACATTGGTGTCAAGAGTCTGACTGGCAGGTGCCGTGAGGTCCAGTTTCAGCTGTTTTTAAATGAGCTTACTTCTGAATGTTTGTAAGTAGGACCATTGCTTTTTATTTTTTGTCTATTAAAACTTTTAAGTGGTAATGCACAAGGTCGGTGCGCCCTCCTTTCTTTTCTTTTTCATTTTAGCCATATGAACACCCTTTGTTCTGTGGAGGGCTGCAAGACTTAAGACTTTGCCTTTATACCATACTGATACACCCAGTTTGGCGATACACCAGAGCGCAGGAGGATTTTTGTGGTATTTTGAAGTCTCTGTCCTCGGCCACTTTCTCTGCTATTTCACCAGTGCCCCACAATGGGGCTCCTAACACATTGTTAAACAAATTATTTTTGTTTAAATCGATTTATTTTGTTATATTTTTACTAATTTGTTTAAAATTATTTTTTCATAAATTTTGTTTATGAAAAAATTATTTTAAAAAAAATTGTAAAAAAATAACAAAATAAAATAATAAAAACAGAAAACTACTGACACCATCCACTGCTCTACTGCGCATGTATGTTTGAACTTTGGGGTGCACACCCTAATGCAATAGGCTGCGCACACCTATGATAGCGCTGTGTAAACTGTTAGCGCTATATAAATTGTGTATAATAATAATAATAACAGTAAATCTCCCCTTATGTAACATAATCTGAAACTACATCCTTGCTCATAGATTGGGAGCCTTAACAGATATTTCTCCTGCAAAAAAAGCTTCTGATGCTAATTCCACTCATTAGCGGCAGGAGTCAAGAGATTAAGCTGGCCATAGATGGAGCGATTTTCCCCATCAACATAGTCAGAGCTGCTTGGGAAATCCTTCCCCTGGAGCTATTGTGTTCTCCTGGCAGGGGAATGGGAGGAGCTGCTCTGGCAGGGAGAACACAGTGATTATTGCCAGCAGCTATAGCCACAGGCAATAAATGCATGAAAAAATCCAAAAGGCTGCTTGTACCCAAGTTGTGTGATTGATCACCTTAGGTACAGTCACCTACCCATATATGGCCTGAATCTCGACCGGTCCCTACTGAACCAGCCCAGATTTGAATTGTCTATGGTTGGCTTCTTGGAGTGCTAAGCCTTGTCAAGGTTCACCTGCAAGGAGATTTGGGTATTTAACTAATGTGGTGGCCCTTGGAATTGTTCCACGTGTGACAACTAGCTAAGTACCACATCACAAAAGCAAGTTATTGAGGGAAAAACATGTTTTGTGAACAAGTAAGGTCATTGCAAATGCTTTGGGGAGAGATATACCACAAGCATAGAATTGCCAAATTGTACTAAGACTGCAGCAAAACACAGGACAGAAGGTCAATGCAAGTGTCAGACAAACAACATGGAAAAGACTAGTGTTATAAAAAGGAATGAGATTTGGGTTCTCTGCAAATGACTGGGATTTAAGAAGTTCACAAATCATACGTTTTTGACTGAAAATCGTGCAGGTTCACCACCAAAAATAAGGAACAACCAATAATACAGTTCCTAGCTGGCACTAGTCATGTGCAGAATAAAAAATAAAAAAAATTTCGATTTGTTATTTACTTAAATTTGTTTCATTTGTTTTATTCGTTTTCGGAATTCGTTTCATTTAAAAAAATGTAATAGAAAAGAATATAAACGAAAATAAAATAATATAATATAATAGAGTAAAACAGAACAAATAGGATAGAAATAAAATAACAGAATAGAATAGAAAGGAATAAAATAGAATACAAAAAAGAATAGAATAAAATAGAATGATTATAACCATCTTCTGAAATTCAAATACAATAGAAATAATATAATAAAAAAAACAATAGAATAGAATAGAAATAATGGGCCAGATTCAGGTAGAATTAGATTCCCGCAGAGTATCAGAGATACTTTACCTGGCTCTACGAGGAATTCAGAGAGATTTTGGCCCGTAAGGTACGGCTGCGTAGTGTATTTCTCCCGGCGGAATCAAACTACGCGATTAGGGGGCGTGAGGCATTTAAATTAGGCGCGTTCCCGCGGCAATCGAACTGCGCATGCTCTGTTCAGAACTTTCCCGCCGTGCATTGCGCGAAATCACGTTGTTACGTCATTTTTTTTTTTGAGTAGCGTCGTTTACGGACATTTCTATTCCCGGACGACATACGCAATAATAAAAAAAAATTGAAAGTCGACGCGGGAACGACGGCCATACTTAACATGGGCCGCGTAACGTTAGACCAGCTAATAGCTGGTTTAACTTTACGTAGCAAAAAAATGACGTACGCGATTGCGAACGACGCTCGTAACTTCGTGGATCGCCGGAAAAAGCTCATTTGCATACCCCGACGCTGAAAACGACGCGAACTCCACCCAGCGGCCGCAAAAAGATTGCGTAGATCCAAAGGCGTACGAAGACGTAAGCCTGTCAGATCGAAGCCCATAGCCGCCGTATCATGGTTTGAGGACTCAAACTAGTGATACGGCGCCCGTAATTTGAAAGTACTCCTGTTTAACACCAGTTAGACAGGACTTACGGCTCTCTGAATCTGGCCCAATATATCCATTTTCCAAAATTCAAATAGAATCCATTCAAACTTGAATAGGGTAGAATAGAATAGAAAGTAACACAATAGTATATAAAAAAAACAGAATGGAATGAATATAACCATCTTCCTATTCTACTTTTAAATTTGAATTGATTCTACTTGAATTTTGGGAAATAGATATATTCTATTGTTTTTTTTTTTAATTATACTCTTTTTTTATTTGTTTATTTTATTCTTTTCTATTCCATTATATTATGTTCTATTCTTATCTATTCTTTTCTATTCAAATTCTAATTTATTCTACTTGAAATTTGAACTTTGGAAGATGGTTATATTATTTCTATTCCATTCTGTTGTTTTTTCTATACTATTCTGTTATTTTCTATACTATTCTATTCTACTCTTCTTAAATTCAAATTGATTCTATTTGAATTTTGAGAAATGGTTATATTCTTTCTATTCTATTAGATATTTTTTTTAATTCTATTCATTTTGATTTTTATTATAGTCAATGTTAATTTGTTTATATTCTATTAGTTTATATTCTATTATTTTCTTATGTATTCAGATTCAAATGTATTCTAATTGAAATTCAGATTTCAGAATATGGTTATATTATTTCTATGTTATTCTATTCTATTTGTTTCTATTATATTCTAGTCTAGTCTGTTCTTTTATTTTCTATTCTATTTTGTTCTTTTTTCTTTTATTCTTCTATTTTCTGTTATATTCTTTTCTAGTCTATTATTTTTTTTCTATTCAACTACTTTATTTTCTATTCTATTTATTCTCTTTGGAAATTGGAAAACTATTCAAATTCAAAGTCTTTTCGAATCTGAAAACTATTCGAAAACTTTTCGAATTTAAAAAAGGTTTGAGTTCAAATTTGAAAAGTATTCGAAATTCGAAAAGTATTCAAAATCAATTCGAAATAGGATTAGAATTTCATCCGAATTTAGTTTTTTCAGATTTGTAACTTCGGTACTATTTTAATTCGAAAATATGTCCGGATTTTTTACCTATAAATGATAGTATCCAGTTATAATACGTGAATTTTTTTTTAAAGCAATCTACTGAGCTGGACAGAACCAGCTCTTGAGGAAGTCTATTCCACATTTTCACTGCTTAACTTCCTATGCCTAATGTTTTTGACAATTGCTTGCTTATTAGCACCACAAATGCCCCTCTCATTTCTTTCCCAAAGACTTCAGTGGTGCTGACGCAAAGTTCCCTAAACTTTGTACTTCGGGCAAGACTTGCAAAACTGTTTTATGACTGAACCCAAGCAGATTCACTAATTTCTAGTATTAACCAGGGTAGCACTGAGAAAGCAAATACATTTAGGAAAACCATGTGCCATTAATTCCTGAGGGTAGGCAAAGTCCTTACATATTTTTAAATAACAAACATGTCATACTTACCTGCTCTCTGCAATGGTTTTTCACAGAGAAGCCCCGATCTTCATAAGACGTGGCTCTGACTTTTCATACAAGACTTTCAAAAAGGTCATGAGCTGTGCTTACAGCCTAGAATAACAAGGTTTCTAATGAAAGTGATGAAAATTAGATTTCTGCACATTGTTATTAGGTTTAACCACTTAAGGACCTCCGCACGCACATTTACGGCCACAGAATGGCACGGATGGGCACAAGGGCGTAAATTTACGTCCTCGCCCAGTAGCGGGTCGGGGGTCTGATCGGGACCCCCTCCGCGGCGTGCGGAGGTCCCCGTGTCTCCGGGAGCGATCCGGGACGAGCGGGCGGATGTCGGTTTTTGCTCCCAGCCAATAGCAGCGCTCCCCCCTTTGTGTCACTTCCTCCTCCTGTGTTTACACAGGAAGGGGGAAGTGATGTAATCTCTCATCGCAGCGGTATTTCCAACCGCTGCGATGAGAGGAACACCTCGCAGTAAGTGTGCACCAACATTACACTGACACACACACACATAGGCATACTTAACCCCTTGCGATCTGCCCCCCCACCCCGCCTGTCACAGTGTCACTGAATGCAGTGATCTAATCACTGCATTTAGTGTCAGTGTGACAGGCAGTGTAAAATCAGTTAGTGTTAGGTTCAGGATAGCCCCCCCACCCCCCCTAATAAAGTTTTAACCCCCTGATCACCGCCCTAGTTAACCCTATCACTCCCTATTGCCAGCGTCACTAAGCGATCATTGTTCTTAGTGTTGCTGTTCCCGCTAGGTATCTATTTTTTTTTATTGCGATTTTTTTTTTTACTAAAGACATGTGGCTAAATAAATTTTGGTCTAAATGTTTGACTAAAATTTAGTTTATTTGATTTTTTTTTTAACAAAAAGTAAAAAATAGTGGCCCAGATTCAGAGAGAATTGGATTCTCGTAGCGTATCAGAAATACACTACGCTGCCATTTTTTACCTGGCTCTACGTGGAATCCAGGTAGATTTTGTCCAATAAACGACGGCGGCGTAGTGTATTTCTCCCGTCGCAATCCATCTAGACGAGTAGGGGGCGTGAAGGATTTAAAATGGGCGCGTTCCCGCGGCATTCGAACTGCGCATGCTCCGTTCGCAAATTTCCCGCCGTGCATTGCGCGAAATCACGTCGTTACGTCATTCGTTGTTTGAGTAGCGTCGTTTACGGACATTTCTATTCCCGAACGAGTTACGCAAAAAAAAAAATAATAATTTAAATTCGACGCGGGAACGACGGCCATACTTAACATGGGCTACGCACCGTTAGACCAGCAAAAAGCTGGTCTAACAGTACGTAAAAAAAACCAGACATAAGCGATTGCGAAGACCGCTCGTATCTTCGTGGATCGTAAAAACACATTTGCATATCCCGACGCATGAAAACGACGCAAACTCCTCCCAGCGGCCGCAAAAATATCGCAGCGTAGATCCGAAGGCTTACGAAGACGTAAGCCTCTCAGATCGAAGCCCGAAGCCACGGTATCATGGTTTGAGGATTCAAACTACTGATACGGCACGCGAAATTTGAAATTACTCCTGTCTAACACCAGTTAGACAGGCGTAATTGCTTTATGAATCTGGGCCAGTGTTTTTTTTTTTCAAAAATGTCGCTCTATTTTTGTATATAGCGCAAAAAATAAAAATCGCAGAGGTGATCAAATACCATCAAAAGAAAGCTCTATTTGTGGGAAGAAAAGGACGCAAATTTTGTTTGGGAGCCACGTCGCACGACCGCGCAATTGTCTGTTAAAGCGACGCAGTGCCGAATCGCAAAAACACCTTGGGTCATTTACCAGCGTATTGGTCCGGGTCTTAATTGGTTAACCTTTGGTACTGGAGGGGAAACAAGAAACAAAAAGTCTCTGTCCAGGTGGCCTTATATATGGACAACACCTTAAAGGGGTTGTAAAGACAAAAATATTTTCCTCTTAAATTAACCACTTGACTACTGGGCACTTAAACCCACTTAATAACCAGACCAATTTTCAGCTTTCGGTGCTCTCACATTTGAATGACAATAACTCAGTAAAAACTATAACCAAATGAAATTTTTGCCCTTTTTTTTTCCCAAAATGAGCTTTTTTTGGTGGTATTTTATCACCTTGCGGTTTTTATTTTTTTCACTATAAATGAAAAAAGAACGAAAATTTTGTAAAAAAATGAATTTTTCTTCATTTCTATTATAAAATTTTGCAAAAAAGTAATTTTTCTTCTAAACTTGGCCTAAAATGAACTGCTACATATCTTTGGTAACAAAACAAAAAAAATTTAGATATTATTTAGTCTGGGTGAAAGTTTATTAAAAGCATGGTACCAATTACTGAAAATTGATCATTTGATCACTCTGATGTACTGAAGCCTCTCTCATTTCTTGAGACCCTAACATGCCAGAAAAGTACAAATCCCCCCAAATGACCCCTTTTTGGAAAGAAGACTTCAAAGGTATTTAGAAAGAGGCTTGTGAGTTTTTTGAAGTTGTAACTTTTCCCACAATTCTTTGCAAAATCAAGTTTTTTCATTTTTATTTTCTTTCCACAAAATTTTCATATTAGGTTATTTCTCACCAACAGCAGATACCACAAATCACCCCAAAACACATTCTTATTCCTCCCGCTACATGTGTGGGACACGGTGGCCACATAATGGGAACTTTGCGACTTAAAAATCCCCATAGTGACGCTTTAAATATTTTTACTGGTTACATCATTTTAGTTGGAGAAGAGGTCTAGGGCCAAAATATTGCCTCCTCTAACGTTCGCAGCGATACCTCACATGTGTGGTTTGAACACCGTTTTCATATGGGGCGGGATTGCGTATGCGTTCGCTTCTGCATGCGAGCTCAGGGGACAGGGGCGCTGTATGCCCAGAGTATTGCGGAGTATGCCCAGAGTATTGCGGAGTATGCCCAGAGTATTGCGGAGTATGCCCAGAGTATTGCGGAGTATGCCCAGAGTATGCAGAGTATGCCCAGAGTATTGCAGAGTATGCCCAGGTATTGGGAGTATGCCCAGAGTATTGCGGAGTATGCCCAGAGTATTGCGGATATCCCAGAGTATTGCGGAGTATGCCCAGAGTATTGCGGAGTATGCCCAGAGTATTGCAGAGTATGCCCAGAGTATTGAAGTATGCCCAGAGTATTGCGGAGTATGCCCAGAGTATTGCGGAGTATGCCCAGAGTATTGGGAGTATGCCCAGAGTATGCCCAGAGTATTGCGGAGTAGCCCAAGATTGGAGATTGCCCCCCATAGTATGCCCAGGATGCCCAATGCCAGAGTATTGCGGAGTATGCCCAGAGTTTGCGGAGTATGCCCAGAGTATTGCGGAGTATGCTAGATTTGCGGAGTATGCCCAGAGTATTGCAGAGTATGCCCAGAGTTTGGAGTATGCCCAGAGTATGCCCAAGTATGCCCAGGATGCCCAAATTGCGGAGTATTGCCCCCCATAGAGCCCATAGTATGCCCAGTGCCCAGAGTATGCAGAGTGTTGCCCCCCCCAATGTTGCCCCCCCCCCAGAGTGTTGCCCCCCCCCAGAGTTTGCCCCCCCCAGAGTATTGCCCCCCCAGAGTTTGCCCAGAGCAATATGTGCAAGGGATTGAGCAGGGAGGGATGGATGGATGGATCTAATTTGTCAAATCCAGCCCGCAATGGCGCTGCCATCCGCTCCCTCCCCTCTCCTCTCACCTTACCGATCGGTAGAGAGAGGAGGGAGGAACCGGCGTCATCAAATGACGCCGGTTGTTTACCTTCGCGCCGTATTGGAGGCGCGATCCGTGGTAAACCGCCGCTTAGCGCCGAACCGTGAGCCCGCCGGGTTTACCCGGCGGTCACGGACATTCCCGTGTGCGCGCCCCAGCGCGCGGGAGCGCGATTGAATCACGTTATGTAACATCCCAGAGTTAAGCAACCACCTTCCCGATTATTTTTCGTGGTTGCTAATGGTTAAAGTCGACAGGTAAGTAAAAAGTAATGTTTTGCATTATTACTAGTTTGATACCTGTTGAAATCAAGCTGTTTTATTTACCTACAGTTCCCATTAGGCTTAGCCTCCATGCCTGTGAGGGATAAGAGAGCATCTTCACGCAGGGCTGTTGTCACAGGGAGGGGGTGAGCACATTCTGCTTTCCACCATGAAAAACGGCTCAGATGCTGGTGGAAAGCAAGAAGAGGAGAGACAGGAAATGGCAATTTTAAACCTAGATTACTGTATTTTGGAGGTCAAAAGGAAAAACGAGGTAAGTGATATGTAATCGCTTTAGCTTAGAGCAATCAATTGATCTAATAAAAAATGAACCTTTAGTGTTCCTTTAAGGCTCCCTTAAAAGCTTTACTTAGCAATTGAGTTCAGCAGAGTGAATCGGGTAAGTAATTACAGATTTTTCCTTTCGCTCAGTAAGCTGCCTAAAGCATAGTTCCACCCATTTAAAAGTCAGCAGCTATAAAAAGTGTAGCTGCTAAATTTTAATAAATAGACACTCATCTGTGCCACGGTCCAGCAATGCAGCCACCTGAAGTCTTGCTTCTCTACCCCTTCTCTCTGCAGCGCAAGGGTGGGTGCCCGGCTGTGGCTTCAGTGCCAGGCACGCACTGCGCATGCGCAAGCCACGCGTTGTGAATGGTCGGGCAATCTTCTGGGACCTGAGACGTGTCCCAGAATATTGGAGGGGGAGAGGTGAACTTCCGCTCTGTGCCACGGTGCCAGGAGAAGAAGTGGGAGCTAAGTACCTGTGAAAACTAGGTACCCGCTCCCCCCCACCCCAAAAACAATCACATGCCAAATGTGGCATGTCAGGGGGTTACAAGTACTTAAATAGAAGTTCAATTTTTGGGTGGAACTCCGCTTTCCCAACATTCCCATGTTATTTTTGTCTTTCTTGTTGATTCAAATGCATTTTTCCTGAAATTGTAGAGACAAGAAAACTCTCAATTTCACTAATCTTTACTTAGCAAATCCAACTGGTGCATTTATGTCACCCAGCCCTCCTGGGAACAATTTAGCCCCCCCAGTAATCATGAAGAAGGGCAAAAGGAAATGCATGCTGGCCTTTTTAGACTGTGTCTTTTCATTCTTTGTATTATTAGGGGGATTGAAAATTATTTTTATCCCCTGCCTTGTGGAATTCTGGTCCAGGGTCTTTGCACTCTTGTGCACTTTTTTCACATACCTAAGATGCCAAATTATTATTATTCAGGATTTATATAGTGCCAACAATTTACACAGCGCTTTACAAAAAAGGGGGGGCAGTACAATTTACAATACAGTTAAACACAGAAGGAATAGGATGGCCCTGCTCATGGAGCTTACAATCTAAAAAATACTGCTTCATTGTACAATCAAGGGCCTGTTTTCCTACCAACAGAAACTGACCACGTACTTATGTATTAGTGCCAACTGCATTATTGCCAGGACCTGGAAAAAACCTGCAGATGTGAAGAGCATCCGGTCAACCATCATAAACAATGAGAAGAGGACTAGTATCCTCCACAATTCCCACGCCAAATTCCTTAAGGCCTCGTACACACGATGACATATGTCCGCTCAAACTTGTCCGACGGACAGTTTAGAGCGGACATGTCTCATCGGATTTCGGTCCGATGGCGTGTACACACCATCGCATCAAAATCCCCGCCGGCAGACAGCGTGGTGACGCGGCGGTGACGTTGACGCCGCCACGTCACCGCGACGTCACGCACCAGGAAGTAAACACTTCCGCGCGCATGCGTCGGATCCATTCACAGGATACGACGCATGTGCAGGAGGATATGTCCGCTGGTTTCCCGTACTAACCAGCGGACATATCCGATGGACAGGTTTGTAGCGGACAAATTTCAAAGCATGTTTTGAAATTTGTCGGATGGACAAATCTGTCCGCTAGCCCGTACACACGATCGGATTTGTCTGCTGAAACGGTCCATCAGACCGTTTTCAGCGGACAAATTCGATCGTGTGTACGCGGCCTAAGATGTGGCCCCCATGGTCAATGATGTGGTAAAAAAGACTGATCCAAAAACTGAAGATTAAGCTGAAATAAAAAACACATAACACAAAAGTCAATTCCAAAACTTTATTATGCACAGCAATACAGGAAAATAGTATTGGTAAGAAAGTCCTTATTTTCAAATGTATTTAAAATGTTCAATGGCTTCCAATTGCCATGGAACCTGTCCAGTTGTCATGAGAAATGTGGAGAACTCATCCCGGATATGGGCGCTACTTGCACTCCCACAGCTTCTGCTCTATTGAGCCCTCTGCATAGGCTGATTTGAGGCATCTTCAAAGAAAACGCCATCCCGCCGCTTACAAAATTGTACAAGATGTACACTGCCTTAATGCACATTTGGCATTCTGCATATTAAAATTGATGGCATCAAAGGCATTATCCACCACTCTTCTTGCTCTCGTCCTCCTGTAATTGAACACCATTTTCTCAAAGTTTAGGTTTCTTCTGGAGTAGGGCCTTAGAAAGTGCTCTCCTAATGCAAATGATTCATCCCCAAGGAAAACGTAGGGTGCAGGTGGACGCTTGGTTCCTGGTAGTGGAGAGTTTGCAGGCAGGTCCAGATCATTGGACCACAGCATCTGGCCAAAGATGGAATGGGCAAAGATGCTGGAGTCCAAACTACTCCCATATGTCAACATATCGGAAGCAGTAGTTGGCATCGACAACTGGCAGTAGGACAAAAGAGAAATATTTTTTTTAGAATTTAATTATTTGCTTCCACTTGAAAGTGGTTGGACAACGCAGTTTGGAAAATTGCACCGATCCCAAAACAAATTTGCTATCCATAGCCATTCCTCCCTCATAGGCTTTGCCATCACCATATTGTGCATCACATACCAAATTGTACTGCACATGTTCATGGGGAAACGGCAGCTAGTGCTGCTGCTGCTGCTCCTCAAGAATAACATGGTGAAAGCCATGATGAAAAAGCACGGCAGGTAAAGCCTCACATGCCTTCAGAGAATTTTGCCAACACATCAATGGCGTCTTTCTGGTGAAAATGTGACCCCCTCAGTCTGAAGTAGTCACCCCTCAGGCTGAAGTGGTCACCCCTCCGGTGGAAGTGGTCACTCCTCCAGCTGAAGTAGGTCACCCCTCATTGGCAATTCCTGCTTGAGGCAGGGGGCAGGACAGATTTAACTGGCTGGTTGACTTAATAGATGACTTCTCCAAAATAATTGAGGAAAGCCTTGAGCATTTTATTTCTAAAAAACAAAACAAATTTGAAATGCAAGTCCCCCAATTTAGCCCATTAGAAATGTGTAGAGCATTGCTGAACACCGTTTCATCATTCATTCACAAAACCATACCCTCACAACTCCCATCCCTTCCATCAATAAGTCTGCCTTATCCTAAACCTCATCATTATTCCTTCATCATCATACACACTCACATCACCACCTGCTACCTACACAAATTTCCCACATTACCCGCCCAGCTCTTATCCCCCTTCTCTATCCTAATACCAACACTACCATTATTCCACCAATACACTTCCCAGGCCTGGTCAAGGCAGAGGTTGCCACTCTGAACACCATCAATAGGACCACACCGAATGTGCAGGACGAGGGATTACCTCCTTTCTCTCCTTTGAATCAGAGGAGAATGAGCAGACTGATAGAAAGGCAACAGTTAATGCCCTGTACACATGATCGGTCCATCAGATGACAACGTTCTGATGGATTTTTCCATCAGTTATCCGATGAAGCTGACTGATGATCAGTCGTGCCTACACACCATCGGTTATAAAAACTATTGTGTCAGAACGCAGTCACGTAAACCACGTACGAAGGCACTATAAAGGGGAAGTTCAAATCCAATGGTGTCAGCCTTGGGGCTGCTTTAGCTTATTTTGTGTTAGTAAAAGACGATTCGCGCTTTTCTGTCTGTTACAGCGTGATGAATGTGGCATCCTGTCCGCTCGTATCTGTTTGCAGTGCGTTCTTTGCAGGTATTGCTGGATTTGGGAGTGCTTTCTGTTTTAAGTGTGTTCTGACTGGCCAGCCGACCGGTTTGAAAGCCATGATGGAGCAGCGTGACCTTTCCTCGGTGCTGTGTATGGGCTGTCTTATGCAGTTCATATTCACTCAAGGACTTTGGTTAGGAACAGTGGGAGGAGGAGTTCCCAGGCCAAGAATTGGTTGGGCCAGCGTGACCGATTCTCTCATATGCCTCTGCTTAGGGAAATCCAGGAGAATAATCCTGATGACTGCAGGAACTTTCTCCGTATGACGGAATCTGTTTTCCACTGTCTATTAGATCTTCTGTCACTGACACTGTGATGCGCCAAGCCATCATGGCCGAGCAGAGGCTTATTGCCACGTTGCGGTACCTGGCGACTGGGAGGAGCCTGCAGGACCTCAAGTTCTCGACAGGCAGCAGAAACGACCCGAAAGCCAGCACTGAGTGCCAAATACGAATCCCACAAGCACACACTGAACCCGAGAATACGACCTGTAAAGCACGGAGACTGAAAAGCGCAAACCGGCTCTAACCAAACCTTCGCTAACATGCGGGTACACGTAACTAGCAAAAGCGGCGTCAAAGGCTTTGGCCTTCCCCTTTATAGTGACGTCGTACGTGGTTTACGTGTCCACGTTCTGGCCCGATCGGATTTTGAACCGATGGTGTGTACGCACATCAGACCATCAGGCCACTTCAGCGGTGAACCGATGAAAATGGTCCGTTGGACCATTCTCATCGGTTTGGACCAATCGTGTGTACGCAGCCTAAAGTGAACTTGCACTCAGGGCAAAGCAACAATTTTACTTTAACTTAGTCTTTCCCAGCAGTATATATTTACCTTCCTTTCCCTATCCCACTGCTTCGTTTAGCCACAAAGAGTAAAGCATATTTCTGTACAACCTACCATAATCACCATAGTTGCACCCTTCTATGGATTTCCCATGTGACAGTCTTGATGATGGGCTCAGCACTGTCACATGAAGTGAAGCATATGCTCCTACATTCCCAGAAATATTTTCTTTGGTTCACAAGAATTAATTGAGTAGCGAGGTAGAAAAGGAAAGGTAAGTATAGAAGTGTGAAGGCTTGCCTATAACCACCAAAGAACACTCAAGCCACACCCACACAAATCCCCTCCTACATATTGCACTGCACACATTACATGCATTCATGGCAGCCATCCTCCATATATTACAGCTTAACTGCACAGAAGAGCCTGACAGACAACTGCAAAAGCTGTCAGCCCTCCTGTTTAGGAATGGGCCAATGCCCAGTTCTTGTCTGCAGCTTAGTCTCATGGAGATTCCCATTGGCATTGCTGACAGCCTCAAAGTTCAGGTTCCAAGTTGGCAGGCATCTGAGAACCTGTCCAGTGCCTGACAGCTTCCCAATCATGCCTCCAAGAACCTGCATGACCCTGATCATTTTGTTATTGCAGCCATCTGCATAGAGGGGGCATTTAATTATATAGTAGAAACTGCTGGGGACTTCCAGGTTTAATGATGGTCATGGTGCGGCAGTCTTCTTTATGACGTAACCAGGGGTGTTTTATGAAGGCAGTTGGCCTGTGTGCAAGATCACAATTTGGGCTCTACTGCCCAAGTGCAGTGAACCGCTGAAAAAATTGGGTGTGGCTCTTGGGGACCTGTAGCTAGCACCTACTGATGGGGGGTTAATTGCGTTGTGTGGCTCTTCGGAGCCCACTTTGCTCCTTTCTGACAGGGTTGCCAACCGCCACACTGAGAAGACATGTAAAATGTACCAACAAAACATTTTTTTTACTAACAACCTAAAATATGACAGAAAATCCTATTTGAAACTAAGAGGGGAAGACGGGAGTAGAGGGATAGAGACAGAAGGGCAGAGGGTGGAGAAATAGGAATAGGAATGAGAGAAAGTGATGGGAGAGATGAGAAAGTAGGAGATTAGTGATGCAGAAATGTAAGAGTGCGTTATCTGAAGTTGTGATACTGCTTTCCCCTATTCCCATCTTTGTTGTTTCTCTCTGGGTGATGGGGCATCCCAATCTATTTTTTCAGAAGTAAGTTATCTTAGAAGTATCTTACACTGAACATAAATGCTGATCACAGCAGTCTCTTGTTTGATATTCCAAAGCAATCCAAGGCTACATTGAGGGAAAGATTCATTCCTAGCTCAAATCCCTTTACACTAACAGAATGGTCATCAGAAGGAAAGGCTTTCATTAACTTGTCACTGCAAGCATATCCTGAGTTCTCTTGAGAAGATCAATTGATTTATCTTCTGTAGGCCCACCATCTACGTAGAAATTACTTTCCACAAATTCACGTGCATCAGATCCAAATTCTTTTCACCTTTGTGAGCTTCTCAGCTTCTCAGCTGAAGCTTTGTAAACAGTGGAACATTTGCTGAACGTAGGCCATAAAAGCAATTGGTTGTTGTCTGAAGTAAAGAAAAACTTCTATAGGAATGGTTGTTCAGATTAGGCCCAGTGTGAAGAACATCACTGAGGGAAACACCTTCATTTCCAGTGCTTGAAGTCAAAGACTACTCTGATCTAAACTGGCTTGCGGGGTTGGTAAATGCCAAAGAATGAGAAGTACCAAGGTTCCTCTCCTTTCTTGAGAGCTGGTACAAGCTCAGCATGATGATCTCTCACCAGCACATTGTGCATAAAGTCAGCAAACTGTTTTTTCATCTCAGGTTTTCTGTTCAGGGTGCGTTGAAAATAAGTAAATTGTGCTTCTGCATCCTGAAAATTATTTTGTAGTTTCTTTCTTGTTCATGCTGAAGATTATTTGGTAGTTCCTTTGCTGTTGGATTTGTCCAGACAGAACTTATTTATAATTTTAGGAACTCTTTTTCTTCCATGATGGCTGCTAGGTCATCATGTTTAATTGCTACATTAAACACTGTGGTGCCAAAATGATCATCCCAGAAATAATGACCTAGCTTAGGTCCAGATGCTGGGCATATGGTGAGTCACATGACCTGTTGATTTGTTGGTGAGCCTTGTGTACCCTTGGGATGTCTCTGCCATGAAGCAGGAGAATATTGGAATTTCTGTCAAGAGCGGTTATGTAGACAGCTATGCCTCTTAAGTGCAAGTGGTGAGAGGTGGCTGCAAGAGTAGGGATCTCCTCTCTGTTGATTGGAATCTGGTAGCACATGATAAGAGTAAGCAATGGTATTTCTACACTGCCATTTAGGGGAGCTATTACAAGACCAGTGGCTCTCCTGACTAAAACTTCTGTGATGCCAGCACAGGTACCCAGGGTGTATGTTAGGATGTCTCTTGTTATGTTAAACAGATCAAAAAGCTTTGATCCTGCAAGTGACCTGTTACTCTGGTAATTTAGAATAGTATAAAGTCTTACAGATTTTTCGGGTTGACCCTTAGGCCGCGTACACAGGATCGAATCTATCTGCTGGAAACGGTCTGACAGACCGTCTCAGCAGACAGATTCAATCGTGTGTACGGCTAGCCGACGGATTTTCCCAGCAGACAGATTTTAAAGCCTGCTTTAAAATCTGTCTGCTGGGAACCCGTCGGACCGATATGTCTGCTGGTTAGTACGCTAACCAGCAGACATATCTGCCCGCACATGCGTCGAATGGATTCGACGCATGCGCGGAAGTGATTTACTTCCTGGTGCGGTGACGTGGCGACATCAACGTCATCACCACGTCACCGCGCTGTCTGCTGGCGGGGATTTTGGTTTGATCGTGAGTACAGCGATCAAACAAAAACAGCCAGCAGACAAATCTGTTCAAATCGGTCGGTCCGGCCTTAGGATATGCATGAACTAAGTATATTTTGGCACAGGATTTGTCACAGAGTCCTTCTCCACTAAAAGCCTGTTATTAGGTGTAATGCAAAAAGAAATGGACAAGCTGTAAAAGACTATGAGAAAATCAATTATAGACAGTTAGGAAATATGAACTGGTTTAGAAAAAACACATGTACACTGTTATCACTGTACAGTAGCTTCACACCGCACTGTTGCTGATAGAACTGAATGAAATGTAGCTCTGTGACATTTTACAGTAATACCTTGGAGAAGAATGCTTGTAATCCAAAGCACTCTTATATCAAAGCGAGTTTCCCCATTAGAATCAATGAAAACTCACAGTCACGAGTTTCCCCATTAGAATCAATGAAAACTCACAGTCACTGCTGGTGTATGCCAGATGTACGGGGGTGCCGGAGGCACTCGGTGACACTCAGAGATGCTGGGAGACACTCGGAAACACTCGGGAAGTGTCTCTGAGCATCTCCGAGTTTTACCGGCGCCCCGGCACCTCTGGCCACATGCGGTACTGCACAACCCAAAGGCTTAAATCCTGCTTGTTTTGCATGACAACACTCGCAAACCGAGTACTGTTTTCAGTGCATCAGCACCACTGCCTTCTCACATCAGCAGCTGTTTTCTAATGAAAAAAAAGTCCTGTAGAAAAAAAACTAACAACAATTAGAAAATATGCCCTGTGAAAAACCAATTTAGTGTGTTATTACTGTACTTCATGTGGCAAGAAACAGGCTGCAAAAGGCTTTGGAAAAAAACAATTGCAGCCAGAAACAATTAGGAAATATGTCCTGTGAAAAAAAACACATACAGCCTATCATGACTGCAGTGCAATAAAGAAGGGCATCAACAGCAGTCGGCTGTAATAACTCTTCCCTCCCTTCTTTCCTGTTATCACTATAGTGCATGTGGACAAATCTTTAGAAAAATCAGTTGTAGCAAGAAACAATTAGGAAATATCCCCTGTGAAAAAGCACATGCAGCCTGTTATAACTTAAGTGGAAAGCTCATCAGTAGAATTAAAATGTAAAAACCCTTTCCTCTTTCCACTTCCCAAATTTCCCAAGATACCCAACATTTTGCTACCTACAAGACATCCAGTACGAATGACATCTACTTTAACAGACCAGAGTCTACAAACCCTATACTAATCTGTCCCTGAGCCCTTTATCAACAGAACTTTCTGTGCTTTACCTATCACAGTTAAGCACATTGTTATTTTGGCTTCTGTGAGCACAATTGTTTATGGTGAGGGGGAAGGCCCTTCTCCAGGGAGTCTACAATATGTGCGCGTCCCTCTCTCAAGAGGTTATTTTAGTGTGGTAGCCCCATCTGTAATTAATCCTGTGGTTTCTGAGTGCCTTGGTGACAGTGTTTTAGTTTTTCCTTTTTTGCAATGTATACTGAGATAAATCAACATAACATTTTAAAAATGTTGATATTGTGATGGGATTTGATCTCATTTACACATTACCATCATAAGCTGCTCCTTAGTATGGTAGTGGAGATGGAGTACCACATCTCTAGGTACACTGGTTTGTAAACGGTGGATTCTGTCTATAGTGACATCTAAATCAGAGAGGTCAGGTAGAACATATTTAAACAATGATGAGGCATACGAGCACAGGTCTGATTGCTGAATGTATTTAGGGATCCCCCTTATTTTCATATTATTTCTTCTTGACCTGTCCTCGATATCACCTCATTTAGGTTTAATCTACTCTTATCCCCCCTCCTTCTCTTGATTTGAATCCACTAAGTTATTAACGATGGAGGCATATTTCCCCATTTTGGTTTCTATGTGCGCCACTCTGGATTCCACAGCTTGGATTTCACTATTAAATCTATGCATGCATGTCATCATGTCAGCCTGTAATGTGCTGCTGACGGACAAAAGCATATCCTTTAGCACAGTATCCATAACAGGCTGGTTCATGGTAGGGAATGATTCAATAGATTCAGGCAGCTCCCTCATGTCATCATCTAAATCAGTGACAGGGCTCACTGCTTGGCTGCATCCGGTTCCATCCATCCAGAATTTGGCTTTAGCCGGACTGCCAGATACTGAGTATAGGATTGTGGGCTCTCAGGGGAGCCACTATTTTGTGACAGGATGCTTTGCCTGTGATCTAGCTGCAGGGGTAGAGGATGACCCGGCGCCATCTTGCCTACCTCCATGCTGCTTGTGGATGAAAAAATCCATCAGGCGCTGTGGCTTTCTGTTCTTCCTCTTTCTAGTCATGGTCCCAGTTTGTCCCAGAGTCAGATCGCCCCAAAAAATG
Organism: Rana kukunoris; assembly: GCA_029574335.1. NCBI lineage: Eukaryota > Metazoa > Chordata > Amphibia > Anura > Ranidae > Rana > Rana kukunoris. Next base: position 80,914,100 of record CM056053.1, read on the forward strand.
GGTTGTTGTTTAACATGATTATGTATGTAGTGCTACCCCCATTGGAGCTGCTGGTGAATATATGTATCTCGCACAGCCAGGCACACACATTTTCAATTCTCTCTAAAGACAGGAATCAGTCCTTGCAGCTTTGTGTTTTTATTTTTATTTAGGGGGATTAAACTTGAATGGGGAAAGGGATTATTGTGGAATGCCCACTTGATCAGCAGAGAAATATTCAGGGACACAAACTATATACATCGAATATATACACACTTCTTCTTTTCTACCTCCAGCACAGACTTGCTTGTAGAACTACATCTCCAAGGAGTCCAGGACCAATTAGACTGACAATTTGATCTAGCACTGATTCAGTCAGATCCAAAGCAAATGCCCTTTGCAGGTAGGGACCGCGGGCCCCTTTGGTAATGTAGCAAAAAAAAGGGTCTTTGGTGCTAGCTGTCCTGTTTTTGTAGTGTCTTCTTCCAGTACCACCTCTTCAGGCACTGCCAGCTTGCCTGGCTGCAGCTGACTCTTTTCCTAGTCCTCCTAGCTACTTTTCTACAGTCCTCCCAGACAGACTCTGCATCCATCTGAAACTGCTTGCACCCAGTCTTTTAAGGCATGCCTCTCAATCATCTGACTGCATCATTTACCAGTCCTCTTGGCCCAGCTCTGAGGTCACTCCCTTCTACCGACTAGGGTGCTTCTTTCAAAGGCCTCCAAAAGCCTAACACTCCAATCTTCCATCTTCCATCCAAACTCCACACTCCTCCAGCTGCGCTGACCCTGAGTATATGAGGGGCCTGTCCCCTGCCAACATATTTGTTGGGGATTGGTCAGGGCCCTCAGAATACTCCAGGCAGCTCCTCCGAGATCCCTCCCAGCTACTTCTGGAATCTGCTCCAAGTATCTAGCAAGCAGGGGAGTCACCTGAAAAACACACAGGCTTGGTTTCCAGCCAAGCTTGAAAATTTGCCTACCTACACCTACAAAACATCCTAACTCTAGCGCTCTAGCAATGCTAGGGGATGCTACGTGTACATAAAGGGAATATTCTGTGAACCTGGCAAAGAGAAAATAAATATACAAAACTGTGGGGGTTAAGGGTTGCCCATAATAATTAATCAGAATGTATTTTTTATTTTTAGAGTAATGTAATACTTGAATGTTTACTGCAGGGAGTAGCTGCACGTATTTGATTTTCTTCAATCCTTGTGAATCAGTTCTGGTGTTAGGTAACCATCCATTGCATCCATACAGCATACAGAAAACAGATTGTTTAATTTCCTCGTAGAATTCCTTATTGTTTCACAAAGCTATACAGATATCACATGTCTTTATTCATGTGCCTTCCCTAGGTAGCTAAGACCACAGCATGACTATAACATTTAGCTGTAAGGAGGTCTGACTTTTTCAGGGTTGCTGCACCCTTATAAACATAAAATAGTGAGATTCCTGAATAGAAATTGTCCTGCCCTCAGGTTCTTTACATGATGGCTCATGGTCATGCCACTGATAACAACTGCTCTATGTAGGGACCTTTGTTCCCTACATAGAGCAACATTTGCAAAAAAACATTTGTATAGAAAGGCAATACATGTTGCTGAAGATTATGGATTGGATTTGTATTCAAGACGCTGAAACAACAATATACTAATATCTCCCTTGATACAAATATAGTAGAAGAATGTAAGTGACAGAAATCAGACCTTGCTGTTTTATAGCTACAGAGCAGTTACGTTATGTGCACTAGGGAAATGTATGTTGTAGTAGGCAGCAAAGAAAAAAATAAGGAAAGCGTTGACTTAGTTCAGCTAAATTTTTATCATATACAGAGTCTCATACTGTACCTAATGTAATACAGCTCTTGTGGTCTAAATGTCAAAAACATAACCTAATCAATGATTCATGCAATACAATCTTACATTTAAACAGACCTAGGTTCACTTTTTACTTCCTTAGTGACTCTGAAATTTATCCTAGGCCACAGAAGGCTACATTTGTTAAATTCATATGGTTGGCCATGTTCTCTTTTTTTATCACCCCTGAAATGAGGTCTATAAATATGTAAGCATAGTGCTCAATCTACAGACACTACCATCTGTCAATCATAGACACAGCGGTTGCACAATACAGAATCATGAGACAAGAGGCTAAGGAGCACAATGTGAACTTTCCTACATAAATTGCAGATTAATGCCCAACTGCTGGAATTACACACAGCTATCCCTTGTGGTGGGGCCTCCCCACACAGCAAGGGCTAAATACTTGTAAAGTCTATGAGGTAGATGAATAAGGTGATATAATTACCTTTAATCTTGCTCCAGCTCTCCTTTTCTGACTTTCTAGGGCCTTTGCTTGCTTTTATCTGGCCTTTTGGGCACTATTTTTATCCACTAATACCAACAATGGGGCGTATTTGTCCTGACTGACACCAATGAAGGGGTATAATTCCTCCCAATGATACTTAAGATGGGGCAAAATACCCTACCATTGACACCGACAATGGGCCCCATTGACACCAACAATATGGCGCTATTCCTCCCACTGACACCAAAGATGGAGCATTGTTTGTTTCCACTGATGTCGGGACCTTTTCTACTCTCAATGCCCACAGTCCGGCCCACTTAATGTCTGAAGAACAGTAAACTGACCCTTTGTTTTGAATGTTTGGAGACCCCTGCTCTAGGGGGTTCCTTGCCATCTACATGGAGGATACAGAACTTTTAGTGACCACCAGCCAGAGCATCTTAGAAAGGAGGCTTCAGGGATTAGTTGCACAGATGCAGGGGGCCCACTGGATTGATTAATAAGGTAAATATTCCACTTTGTTCCTCTACCCCTAGACTAAATGAGCACTCAACTCTTGTTGTGTGGTGGCCCTAACACAAGGGTAATTGTTTTGTAATTCCCAAATTTGGGCTTTAAGAGTTAAACGTCTATCTTTAGAACAATTGCAGTTGTGTGCTTGTTGGCCTTAGTAGTTCACTGATTTACTTTACCTAAAAGAGCAACTTCAGGCATCAAGTAAAATAATTAATTTACCTGTGAACCCTATTCTCATGTACACCTAACTGCACATATAGCTTTCTACCTGTTTCAGTAGGGCAGGTGAATAGTGTTGTCTGACTGATCATAATTAGAATAACTATAGAAAAATTTTGATAGGCATAGCTGTAAATCCCTTCCTTACAAAAATGGAAGCTAGGGGGAAGGTGATCACGAAACACCAGATTTCCAACTGAGCAGCTTTGAGTACCCATGCAGCCTCAGGCTGGCCATACATACATGATACAATCTCTTTGTAAAAATAAAATTTCCTTTAGATTTACTAAAACCAAACCTAAACGCTTTTAATGTGTATGCAATCAGGCAGGCCCTTGAAGGTAAATCTAAAGTTGAATACGAAAATTGTATAATGTATGGCCATCCTTAAAGTGGTATTAATCCAAAACCAAAAATGTTATATATTTCAAGTTACCAATCATTAGATGTGGTGGCTAGAATAATTTTCTTTTTTTAGGGTGTTTTTATTTCCTATTTTCACTTGGTGAAGATGTGGCAGGCGCAGCACTATGGAGTGCCTTTAAAGGGTGTGGGATTAAAAGAATTTTGATTTCTCTGATCTTTTAGTCCAAACAAGACTATCTGTTACTCTATAATTCCTCTAGCGCAGTTCTATGGAATCAGTAGGTTTAACCACTTGACCACTGGGCACTTAAACACCCTTAATAACCAGACCAATTTTCAGCTTTCGGTGCTCTCACATTTTGAATGACAATAACTCAGTCATACAACACTATAACCAAATGAAATTTTTGTCCTTTTTTTCCCACAAATAGAGCTTTCTTTTGGTGGTGTTTCATCACCTCTGCGGTTTTTATTTTTTTTGCTATAATAACAAAATTTTGCAAAAAATAATAATTTTTCTTCATTTCTATTATAAAATTTTGCAAAAAAGTAATTTTTCTTCATAAATTTGGCCTAAAATGTATACTGCTACATATCTTTGGTAAAAAAAATAAAAAATGTTGGATATTATTTAGTCTGGGTGAAAGTTATGGGGTCTACAAGCTATGGTACCAAATCCTGAAAATTGATCAATTTCATCACACCTGAAGTACTGACAGCCTCTCTCATTTCTTGAGACCCTAACATGCCAGAAAAGTACAAATACCCCCAAATGACCCCTTTTTGGAAAGAAGACATTCCAAGGTATTTAGAAAGAGGCCTGGTGAGTTTTTTAAAGTTGTAATTTTTTCCCACAATTCTTTGCAAAATCAAGATTTATTTTTTTTTCATCAAATTTTCATATTATTAGGTTATTTTTCACACACAGCATATGCATACCACAAATTACACCCCAAAACACATTCTGCTATTCCTCCCGAGTATGGCGATACCCCATGTGTGAGACTTTTACACAGTGCGGCCACATACAGAGGCCCAACATGCAGGGAGCACCCAGGCCAATTCTGACATTTCTCTCCTACATGTAAAAATCATCATTTATTTGCTAGAAAAATACATAGAACCCCAAAACATTATATAAAGATACCTCACGTGTGGTTTGAACACCGTTTTTATATGTGGGCGGGACTTGCGTATGCGTTCGCTTCTGCATGCGAGCTCGCGGGGACAGGGGCTGCTGTATGCCCAGAGTATTGCTAAGTATGCCCAGAGTATTGCGGAGTATGCCCAGAGTATTGCGGAGTATGCCCAGAGTATTGCCAGAGTATTGCCAGAGTATGCCCGGAGTATTGCCAGAGTATGCCCGGAGTATTGCCAGAGTATGCCCGGAGTATTGCCAGAGTATGCCCGGAGTATTGCCCAGAGTATTGCAGAGTATGCCCAGAGTATTGCAGAGTATGCCCAGAGTATTGCCAGAGTATGCCCAGAGTATTGCCAGAGTATGCCCAGAGTATTGCCAGAGTATTGCGGAGTATGCAGAGTATGCAGAGTATGCCCAGGGTATTGCAGAGTATGCCCAGAGTATTGCGGAGTATGCCCAGAGTATTGCAGAGTATGCCCAGAGTATTGCAGAGTATGCCCAGAGTATGCCCAGGGTATTGCAGAGTATGCCCAGGGTATTGCAGAGTATGCCCAGGGTATTGCAGAGTATGCCCAGGGTATTGCAGAGTATGCCCAGAGTATTGCAGAGTATGCCCAGAGTATTGCAGAGTATGCCCAGAGTATTGCAGAGTATGCCCAGAGTATTGCAGAGTATGCCCAGAGTATTGCAGAGTATGCCCAGAGTATTGGCAGAGTATGCCCAGAGTATTACCCAGAGTATTGCCCAGAGTATTGCCCAGAGTATTGCCCAGAGTATGCCTGAGTATGCCTGAGTATTGCAGAGTATGCCCAGAGTATTGCCAGAGTATTGCAGAGTATGCCCAGAGTATTGCCTGAGTATTGCAGAGTATGCCTGAGTATTGCAGAGTATGCCTGAGTATTGCAGAGTATGCCCAGGTGAGTATTGCAGAGTATATGCAGCAGGGATGGCTGAGCAGGGAGGGAGGGATGGATGGATCTGTGACTGCATTTGTCACAGATCCAGCCCGCAGCACTGGCGCTGCCATCCGCTCCCTCCCCTCTCCTCTCACTCACACTGTACCGATCGGTACAGAGAGAGGAGGGAGGAACCGGCGTCATCAAATGACGCCGGTCTGTTTACATCTGATCGCGCCGTCATTGGACGGCGCGATCACGTGGTAAACCGCCGCTATCAGCGGCGATTTACCGTGATTTGTGATGCGCCGGGTCCTCTGGACCCGGCGGTCACGGATGTTCCCGTGTGCGCGCCTCAGGAGGCGCGCGGGAGCGCGATTCTGACAGGCCGTTAATTAACGGCCAGTTAGAATACAGCAACCGCCCTAGAGCCGTACTTTCGGCATAGGGCGGTTGCAAAGTGGTTAAAGAGCACACCAAACTCTTGAGATAACTTCTTTATTAACTTCAGCTTTTCTTCATCTATAACACTGACAATTTTTCAGCAGGCAGTCCTTGTACAAACATGTGTTGAATAAAGTATAACAAATGGCGGTTCAACTGTTCAATCTTGTCATTCTGCATAAAATGGTAGATATATTTCTTTCTTCAGTATCTGTACTCTCACTTTAAGTTATTTAAACACTTTATGATCTCTCTGAGGCTTAATCAATAGTTTTAGTCGCTCTATATTGCTGTTTGCGGTTTGAGGTTTGATAGCACGTTTGCTATTGCAGTTAAATGTTTGCTGTGATGTTTGCTGTGATGTTTGATAGCACGTTTGAGGTTTGGTTTGGTGGAACGACAACTAAACCCACACAACTATTTCAGTATACAGTTCTAATCACACTATTAACGATAGGAACATATATAACTGTATTAAATACCTATTTTGGCCACTTGCTTCCATAAAACTGAACTCTGAGTGGTGTGTGTCTGTTAAGATCTTCTCTCTCTGGTGTAATGAATTCTAGTAGCTCTGCTGGGAACTTTCCAGACAGAATGAGTGTAAGGCTGGGTGTGATTGGCCAAGACTCCTGCTCAATGTGAGATTGGCTGTGATTGGCCAAGACTCCTGATGAGTCACAAAAGCTTAACTCTATGCTTTCTGGTTTCAATTATGCTGGGTCTTGAGCTTACATTACAGTCACACAACAAATCTTAAAAGGCATATTCTCTCGTTTTGCTTCTGTGAACACAATATACAACCGTTACATGACATCCATATATAAAGTAAATAACTCTGCTTGTATCTCTCACATATGAACATATGAACTGTATTAAGGTTATTAGCAGGTTTAACTGTATATGCATGTAAGTCATATTAGCAAACTAGGACAGGTCTTAGTTGACCAGCTATAGAAGACACCTCCTGTAATACAGTGTCCCCACTCTGGATGAGGGGTCACAGCAGAAAGAAACTTGAAGATTTAAATACACTAACACATTTAAGCCAAACTCCAGATACTATTTTATTAGCAGTTACAACAAACATTTTTTTTCCTTTTAGGATAAAGGTTTTCATAAATAAATAAAAGTAAGCACCCTTTCTATTGTGAAATGGTTTGTCTAATCTCTATAGATCAATACATTTGTAGGAGAGATTGTTCTTTTGAAAAAAAAAGAAGACCTTTCTGGCTGGATCACCAGGTAAAAATAGAAGAAAGAAAGCCTTAAAAAGAAAACATATGTAGACATCACATCTAAGAATTGGTGAGCTGAAATACAATACATATTTGCATTAAAGCAGCTCTTTCAATTTATTAAGGGTCACATGTAAAAGAATAAAATAAATACTTAACTTTCTGAAGCCTGACCTGCTGAATGTTGCTCCACTGTAAAGATTGGGATTGCCGGTTTTCTGTGTTTCACTGACCTCCCTCTAACCTCCTGTGTCCTGTAGTGAAGTGGAGGTCAACTGGAGAAACCACAATGGTTTTTCTACCTTACTAATATGCTGCTGGCTCATGGATGACACAATTATTTAAATCCTGGTGCCTGCGTGTGAAACAAATGATCTACACTCTTCTGCAACCTCTTACCTTGTGAATTACTACAAAGTTATATTGTGACCACTGGGGGTGAATAAATGGAGGAAATGTTCCTCTTGCCTAAAACAGATTGGTGACATCATCTCAGCCAAGGAAAAGTCACTAAAATAGAACTTATGGACTGATTTTTAATGATGAGCGATACAGGTAAAGTTTTTCAGAAAAAAAGTTGACTATTGCTGCATATTGTGACATCTTAGAATTTTTTTCTTGCAGACTTGTAAAATTACTGAGAAACAGTCTTCTTCTCAATCCTACTCATTTGATTGGCAGTGAAGTGAATAGAGTATGTAAGGACTACAAATAATGACAAGATTTTTTTTTCAGTAAGTTCCATATTCATTTCCTGAAATCTAACTCTGTTCTGTATTACTCTGAAATTGGATGTGTAAGGAGCAACATCAGCCCCAGAGCATTAATCTTGTTTCAGATAAACCTGTCAGTGTGAAATTGAGGGGGCTGCATAGTATCAGCAGACTACAGATTGCACGCTATTTGCCACATAACAAAATTTGTACTTACTGATACACTCGCGACTCTAAGAAGATGGGAAACTGGCAGGCTTTTGCCAGCATTACATAGGATTTCAGCCATCATTGGGTACGTTGCTCTGAAATAATTATTGAAACATTAGTGAAGCATGGCTTATGATTAACATCAACATTGGCTGAGAAAAATAAATTGAGGCTAGTTGAAGGAATCTGGCAATACAGGACTGTACTGTGTCTTCTGTTTATCTCTATGCTTGGCTTCACTCTGTAATCTTGAGAAATATAAATTCTTACCCTAAGGGATTCACAGCTCCTCAGATTATATGCTTGAAAACATGTCTATAAAAGAGTCCACACAGATTAATGTACAACTACATAAACCAAAAATAAATAAGTTAATACAAATAAAAATTGAATAACTTTATGTTTGTTTTTCCCTAAAAGAAAAGGTTAAAATACAGTTTGCAAGGATTAATACCAATACGTATGGATAACCACCTCCTCACCCACACCCCAACTAGTTCTGGGCCACTTCCATTCGGATGACGCCATCCTTTGGGCTGCTTTAGCTGATTTTGTGTTAGTAAAAGACGATTCACGCTTTTCCGTCTGTTACAGGTTAATGAATGTGCTTACTCCATTAAGAATGGTAGTTTTACCAGAATAAGCACTCCCATCTCATAACTTGCTTCTGAGCATGCGTGGATTTTTCACGTCGTTAAAGTCCACACACGACCATTTTTTGCAACCCGAAAAATGACAACGTTAAAAACGTTGTTAAAAAATAGAGCATGTTCGAATTTTTTTTGCCCGTTTTTCAGAACCCGAAAAATGCTCTAAAGCCCACACACGATCATTGGATCACACACGATTAAAAAAAAAAACATAATTTTTTACAACCCGAAAAATGATCGTGTATACGCGGCATAAGAGAAACACCTACAGTACTAGCAACAAAGTTTTAGGAAACGTTTTAGGAATTGAGGAAAACAGTTCACGCAATCAAGACATATTTAAGTACTTTGTGAAGCGTGGTATGCTAAGTGAACTGAAACTGTGGTTCAAAGAAAGAATATTTAACATTTCACATATTCTGGAAGGTCAGGAAGATTTTTTTCCCCTGCTGCAGCAAATTAGATCATGCTTTATTGGGAATTTTTTGCATTCCTCTGGATCAAATGTCGGTATAGGATTGTGTATATGGAATTTTGTTTTTTTTTTATTGAACTAGGCAGACCTTTGTATTATTTTAACCCGACTAACTATGTAACCAAGAAGGGGTTGACAACATACTTACCACTATGTCATGACAAAAGATTGCACAACACCCCCCCCCCCCCATGCTTGCACTCCTTCCTGATCATCTAAATATTTTTTAGATACTTAGAAATATTATTAAAATATTATTAAAGTTATTTCTCGCACACAAAAAAAGGAATACTTACAATTACACCCCAAAACACATTCTGCTACTCCTCTTAAGTATTACGATACCACATGTGTGAGACTTTTTCATAGCCTAGCCAAAAAGAGAGACCCAAAATCCAGTGAGTACCTTCAGGCATTCTAGGGGCATAAATTACACATCTAATGTCATCTAATTACATCTCAATTAACCATCACATGTTTGGAGGCCATGGAGCACCAGGACAGTGGACCCACTGGTATGACACTGATCAGAAAGCTGGTGTAGCGGTGATCAGAACCAACTGGTATGATGGTGACCAGGACCAACTGGTATGGCAGTGATCAGGATGCACTGGTATGTCGATAATCAGGACGCACTGGCATGGTGGAGACCAAGACCCACTGGTATGGTGATCAAGACCCACTGATATGGTGGTGATCACAACACACTGGTACAGAGATCAGGACCCACTGGTATATGGATATGATGTGGTGGTGATCAGGACACATTAGTATGGTGGTTATCAGGACGTGGTGTGGCAGTCATTAGAACCCACTGGTGTGGAGATCAGGACCCACTGGTTTGGTGATCAAGGCACACTGGTATGGTGATCAGGACACATTGTATGGGTAAACAGGACTTACAGGTGGCAGTGATCAGGGACACTGAGGTGGATGGCAGTGAGGTAAAAAAACTTCAAATAACCTACAGGTTCTGGCAATGCTAACAGCTCTTTCCCACAAACAGATCACAGAAATCACATGGCACAGGACCAATTCCATTGGTTCTGTACCCTGTCATGTGATCTGCTATGATGATGAAGAAAAGAGGGAAGGACGGCCGCACTCCAAGGATTTTCAAACGAAAAAAGTTGTCTTTATTGTAAATCCAAAAACATGTACAGTCACAGCAATCACAGAAAACAGGACAGCCGACGCGTTTCGCACTCGATCAGTGCTTAGTCATGGCTGAGCCATGACTAAGCACTGATCGAGTGCGAAACGCGTCGGCTGTCCTGTTTTCTGTGATTGCTATGACTGTACATGTTTTTGTGATTCTGTGATTTCTGTGATTGCTGTGACTGTACATGTTTTTGGATTTACAATAAAGACAACTTTTTTCGTTTGAAAATCCTTGGAGTGCGGCCGTCCTTCCCTCTTTTCTTCATCATCATTGCTATTTGCATCGCCAGCACCTTGGTAATCTAATTATCCTTGATCGTCTACAGGTCTCACCTGGAGCAGTGATTTCTTTTCTCATGTGATCTGCTGTGTCCGGGACACACACTGATCACCAGGCTCGTGGGTGTGCGCTCTTGGAGCCATGCACGAGCCACTGATGAGGGAGGACATTCAGGAACATCCACCCTTAATAACTCAAGTAAGCTAATACAGGGTATCACTTAAACTCGAAACTTTCTGCCCTCTTCCATGTGCTATCACATGATATAATAGCTTGCTGTGACATTTTTAGCTTGATGAATCAGGCCCATGGTGCCTTCCTAAATAAAAAAGTGAATTAGCATTCATAATCTCTCCTTTTTTTAAACACTGAATATCACTGATTGACTTAATTATGCTGTGCTATTTCTTATTGAAACTCGTTTTGGAGTGAAAGCACACATTGCTTACTGAAGCTGAAGGGCAGTGTGTATAATGCTATTAACCACATTAAGGAACTAATCAGTGAAACCAAGTGTTAAGTGTGAAGTGACACTGCCTTCTCTGCATTCAAAGTTAGAAATAAAGAATGTGTCCTGAACTGAGTGACAAAATGTATTGAAGATTCAAAATGTGTCTTCAGGACTGCTGTTAGAAATCATGGGTCCTCGTACAGCCTACCTGACTAGGTACCCCCCACACAGGAAAATATCAAAACAATATTTTGCAAAAAATTTGTGGCCGCATAACTTAACTTACACATTAAAGCATAAAAGATAAAACTGCATTGAGTTAATAAATAAAGCTGTGTGTGAATGAGGTTTTGGGGCTCATTCACATAGGTGTCATGTCCTGTACAGTGTATGGTCATATTTTTTTATGTGGCCGACAGGCTATGTTAAACTATTGGGACACAGCAGCTGTACAAACACAGCCGCAGGTCCTAATTTGACAGGTTTGTGGGTGTAGGTATACAGCTCCAAACATAGACAGTATGCACTCTTTCAATTATGAAAGTAAATACATTTTTTTTGTTTTGCACAAATTTGTAATTTTTTCACAAACTAAAAAAAATATTTTACTCCTCCCGAGTATGGCAATACCATATGTGTGAGACTTTTTCACAGCCTATCTACATAGAGAGGCCCAAAATCCAATCAGCACCTTCAGAAATCCTAGGGGCGTAAATTGCACATTTAATTTCCTGACTAAAATAGTACCCGATAGACACACTACCACAGGGTGGTACTGTGGGTGTCCAAAAAATGTTTTCACTGTGCCTACATTTATATATTGGAAAAGAAGTACATGGAAACATGGGCCCAGATTCACAGAGAATTAGATTATCGTAGCGTTTCAGAAATACACTACGCTGCCGTATTTTACCTGGCTCTACGTGGAATCCAGGTAGATTTTGTCCAGTAAACGACGGCGGCGTAGTGTATTTCTCCCGTCGCAATCCATCTAGACGAGTAGGGGGCGTGAAGGATTTAAAATAGGCGCGTTCCCGCGGCAATCGAACTGCGCATGCTCCGTTCGCAAATTTCCTGCCGTGCATTGCGCGAAATCACGTCGTTACATCATTCGTTGTTTGAGTAGCGTTGTTTACGGACATTTCTATTCCCGAACGAGTTACGCAAAAAAAAAATAATAATTTAAATTCGACGCGGGAACGACGGCCATACTTAACATGGGCTACGCACCGTTAGACCAGCAAAAAGCTGGTCTAACAGTACGTAAAAAAAAACAGACGTAAGCGATTGCGAAGACCGCTCGTATCTTCGTGGATCGCCGTAAAAACACATTTGCATATCCCGACGCATGAAAACGACGCAAACTCCTCCCAGCGGCCGCAAATATATCGCAGCGTAGATCCGAAGGCTTACGAAGACGTAAGCCTCTCGGATCGAAGCCCGAAGCCGCCGTATCATGGTTTGAGGATTCAAACTAGTGATACGGCGCGCAAAATTTGAAATTACTCCTGTCTAACACCAGTTAGACAGGCGTAATTGCTTTCTGAATCTGGGCCATGGACTTTTTAGGCACTCAGTAGTTAAAATACATAATTTTATTAGACCACATAATCCATGAAACATAAAAGTGTAAGTTAAAGCGGAGGTCCGTTCAAAAAAAAATAATAATTGAAAAGCCAGCAGCTACTAACACTGTAGCTGCTGACTTTTAATAAGGACACTTACCCATCCTATGGCCAATCCTCGATCCTGGCAGCTCCAGGCACCGCCATCCACAGTAAGGGAAACAGGCACTGAACGTGAACAGAACGTGCGGCTTCACTGCCCGTTTCCTACTGCGCATGCGTGAGCAGCGTGATGATTTGTGAATGGGCCGGCTGCTTTCTGGGATACACACAGTTCCCAGAATGCAGCGCGCCCCATTCACAAGAAGAAACCGAGTGTAGGAGGAGGAAGAGAATCGACCGCGGAAGATGAAGAGGCAGATTCGGCACTTCCGCATACCAACAGCTATTTAGGGTAAGTAAAAACATTTACTTTTATTTTTTATTTTTTACATTTTTGGTGGAAATATTTTTTTCAGGGTGGAACTCTGCTTTAAAGTGATAAATGGTGCCACACTGCTGTCTCAGCCAATGAGGAGAGGCGTGCTCACTTTTGTGGGGAAAAAAGATAACAAATAAAGCGAAAATAATATAGCATATATAATTGCGATGTTATTAAAAATTATCTTTCCTTTTCATTCTGCAGGCGCTGTGATTTTCTGGAAAATACAATGTAATATGGCTACCTGGAGATGTTTTGGACACAGAATGTGTCCAGAACCCCCCCATAAACATAATTTACTGCTTGTGTGATTGGCTCAACAATTTTCCCAGAAGTCTGCACTAAGATACATGTTAGATTTCAGGCATCCCCTGCAACAGAAATGTCATTTTGGGTGAGTTACTTCCGATAGGATATCACATCTAAGGCTCGGTTTGCACTAGTTGGGAGACATTGAAGCTGCGGCGCACAGCACAACTTCATCGCGGCTTGAAAACTACTTTTTGAACTGCATGCCGACCAGCCGCCATTGTTATAGGGCAGCAGGCTGGCTCTCCTGCGTAAATTGCTGTAGCTGTACAACTGCTCGCACAGGCGCAGTGGCGGATGGGTGCCCGCTGCATGCTGTGGGAGCGTGCCGGGCAAACTCGATTTCCGCAGGTAGCCCGCGATCGCCTAGTACAGAGGCAGAATGGGGATCTGCTAGTGTAATTGATGGGAACAGCGATCTCTGTCATGTCCCTGGCAGCCCATCCCCCCTACAGTTAGAACACACCTAGGGAACAAAGTGATCGCCCCCTAGTGTTAACCCCCACCCTGCCAGTGTAATTTTTACATTAATAAGTGCATTTTTATAGCACTGATCAATGTAATAATTTTACTGGTCCCTAAAAAGTGTCATTTGGGATCTGATTTGTCCGCTGCATTGTCGTAGTCCTGCTAAAAATCACAGTTCACCGCCATTACTAGTAAAAAAAATTAAGAAAAATAAAAGTCCCTTATCATATCCCATAGTTTGTAGACGCGATAACTATTGCGCAAAACCATATACGCCTATCGCAATCTTTTTTCCCAAGAATATGTAGAAGAACATGTATGTATTATAGCAAAATATATATATATATATATATATATATATATATATATATACTGTACATATATACAGGTATATATGTATATTTTTTATTTAATTGTCGCTCTTTGTTTATAGCGCAAAATATACAAACACAGGTGATCAAATACCACCAAAAGAAAGTTCTATTTGTGGGAAAAAAAGGATGGCAATTTTGTTTGGGTACATTGTCACATGACCGTGCAATTATCAGTTAAAGTGGCGCAGTGCCTTATCGCAGAAAATGGCCTGGTCATTTAGTGGGCATATCCTTCTTGAGGCTGACGTGGTTAATAGAAGTCAATGCAAGTCGCACTGAAGTCACCCCCAAGTAGTGCAGGAACCTTTTTCTAAGTCAAAGTGACTTGAGTCACTCCGATTAGAACGATTCCATTGCACTGAATGGGGCACGACTTGTCAGGGGACTAAGTCGCCTGACAGGTCGCCCCAGTGTAAATCGAGCCTTAGGGGATGCAGGTCCTGCAGCTTTCCTCATTACAACCCTACAGCTGCACAGCTGGGTAATATTATGAAACCATTTCCATTATACTCTCCTTCCCACATGGATATAGACAGACACACAGGAATTTCTTCTTAACCACTTGCTTACTGGGCACATAAACCCCCTTCGTGCCCAGGCGAAATTTCAGCTTGCGGCACTGCGTCGCTTTAACTGACAATTGCGCGGTCGTGCGACGTGGCACCCAAACAAAATTGGCGTCCTTTTTTTCCCCACAAATAGAGCTTTCTTTTGGTGGTATTTGATCGCCCGTGCGGTTTTTATTTTTTGCGTTATAAACAAAAAAAGAGCGACAATTTAAAAATATATATATTTTTTTTACTTGTTGCTATAATAAATATCCCAATTTTTTTTTAAAAAAATATATATTTTTTCTCAGTTAAGGCCGATACGTATTCTTCTACGTATTTTTGTAAAAAAAAAAAAAAAAATCACAATAAGTGACTGCTTTGCGCAAAAGTTATAGCACCTACAAAATAGGGGACAGAATTATGATTTTTTTTAAATATTTTTTTTTTACTAGTAATGGCGGCGATCTGCGATTTTTATTTTGACTGCGATATTGCGGCAGACACATCGGACACTTTTGACACAATTTTGGCGCCATTCACATTTATACAGCAACCAGTGCTATAAATATGCACCAATTACTGTATAAATGTGACTGGCATTGAAGGGGTTAACACTAGGGGGGTGAGGAAGGGGTTAAATGTATTGCCTGGGTGTGTTCTAACTGTGTGGGGGGAGGGGGGTGACTGGGGGAGGTGACCGATGCTGTCTCCCTATGTACAAGGGAAACAGCATCTGTCACCTCTCCCTGACAGGACATGGAGCTCTGTGTTTACACTCAGAGCTCCACGTCCCTGCTCTCTCACCGACGATCGCGTGTACCTGACGGACATCGCGGCCGCCGGGTACACGCATCGAATCCTCGGTGATGCGTCGGGACTGTTTTTCCCCGCCGCGCGCCACCCTGTGGTGCGCGCGGGGAATTACAAGCAAATCACGTCCAAAGACGCCACCCCGGCGCCTCAGGTCCGCGCTGTTGACGTATTATGTCAATAGCGCGGACCCGAAGTGGTTAAAGGGGTTGTAAAGGTAAAAAAAAAAAAATCCCCTAAACAGCTTCCTTTACCTTAGTGCAGTCCTTCTTCACTTACCTTATCCTTCGATTTTGCTTTTAAATGTCCTTATTTCTTCTGAGAAATCTTCACTTCCTGTTCTTCTGTCTGTAACTCCACACAGTAATGTGAGGCTTTCTCCCTGGTGTGGAGTGTCGCGCTCGCCCCCTCCCTTGAGGGAGAGTCAGGACCCCAGAGCGTCCTGACTCTGCTGTAGTCCAAAGGAGGGGGCAAGCACAACATTCCACACCAGGGAGAAAGCCTTGCATTACTGTGTGGAGTTACAGATAGAAGAACAGGAAGTGAGGATTTCTCAGAAGAAACAAGGACATTTAAAAGCTAAATCAAAGGATGAGGTAAGTGAAGGAGGACTGCACTAAGGTAAAGGAAGCAATTTAGGGGAATTTTTTTTTACCTTTACAACTCCTTTATTAACAAAAGCTAGAAATCTGCAACAAATTATGTTAAAATCCTTGCAATATACATAGATCACCCAGAGGGGAATGTTTTTTTTTTTCTCAACAAAAGTGGAGTTACGCTTTAAAGCGGAAACACCACTATATTTAATGTGTATATTGGGAATTTAGGTGTGCCTTTTACTTTTGCAGCTACAGAAAAAAAATATGTTTTAACTAATAATGTAGCAATTGGAGGAATGTAATGCATCTTGCAGTGCTATTGTCTACATACTGGTAAAATAAATCTTGTACATCCACTAATTAAACTTAACTTCTTTGGTTTTGAAGGAAGCCCAAAGGGTGATATTGACCAGTTTGCCACTGTGAATTAATCTTAATTTGTGTTCTTTTTTTATTTATATTTCACAGAAAGGACTTCATTCAATAACGTTCAATACAGCCACTAGCTATGTACTGACCTGCTGGGAAAAAAATAGCTTTTTACTATTTCATTTTCTTTAGCCTAGTCAAATGTTGTAGATTAATTAGTATACTATTGCTTAGATTAACGTAACAAATTAGTTATTAAAATAAGAAAATAAAAAACATAAAAAGAGAAACAAAACAAATTCATAGTTTAGCCATGTTCTTTTTTATGAAACACAGTAGATATATTATTTCATTTTATACAACATATTAGAACATTATATTATGATAATAAGTTCCATTAATTGCCAGGAGAATTGCAACTGTAATAGTGGTTGGTTAATTGAACAAGGGTAACTTGCAGCCAGCTGTATCCTGGCCGTTTTCATCCATTACATAATTAATGCAGTATATGAGAAACATTGAATTTAATTAAGCTGTAATTAAAATAGTATTAAACCCCCCAAAAAATGATATAATTTATTGCAGCTTATCAATCATTAGATGTGGTGGCCTCATACACACTATTAGATTTTCTTCAGATTTTTGTCGTCAGATTTACCAAAACCATGTAGCGAAAGGACCTACTTGATTGCATACAAATTGAAACTCTTATGCCTCGTACACACGGTCGGTCTTTTTTTTTTTTTTCTTTAGCCCAGCATTAGCCAGGCATCAAAAAAATTAACCGAAACTCATAGTCACTCCTCTCCACAGAAATCTTTGGAAAAAGGCAAAAAATTTATTTGACCGTGCAAAAGTCTGTTGTGAGTCTGTCAGAAGTCTGATGTAAAGAAAGAGAACAGGTTCTCTATTTAAGGTCCGTCGGACTTCCGAAAAAAAAAAGTCTGATGGAGGCTACACACGGACGGACTTTCCTAGAAAAAAAGCCTGTCTGGATTTTTTTCTCGGAAAATCCGGCTGTGTGTACGAGGCATTAATGTTTGACCTTAAATAAGGTGGTTTTGGTAAATCCGAAGACAAAAATCTGCAGAAAATCTAATAGTGTGTAGGGGGTCTAAAAGCCCATACACATGATCTGACTTTTTGATAACAGCGGTCCAACGGGGATGTTTTTTCAGATAATCTGACCGTGTGTAGGCTCCTTCGGACAATTGTTTTCGGTTTTTCAATGGACAAATGTTCGCTGTGCATGCTCTCAAACTTTCCGGCAACAAATGTCCGATGGAGGATAATCCGATTGTGTGTACACAAGTCCAAAATACAAACACGCATGCTCAGAACCAATACTAAACATCAGACAACAATAGCAGAAGTTGGCCAAAGTGTGGAGACAAAGAGCTGAAAAACCACGTGATTTGGTGAATGTTGGCTGAAAAAGTTCTGCTGTATGCATGCATACCAAGTTCACGGCCAACACCCCTTTGGACCAAAATCCACAGAAAAGTTAGGTGGAAGTCCGATCATGTGTATGAGGCATTAGAGTATATTCACATCAGATGTGATATGTGATATATCTGCGTTAGGCGGCAATTCCAGGGCAGTCCCACGGCATAACAAAGCAAAATGCCTTGTTTCCTTATGTGCCTAGTTCATCCCACTGCATTACCAGGGTGTGGGGTGAAAAGAAAACAGTGAATGTATTCATTTTTTTCAGCGCATTATGAGGCAATCTACTGCGTCACACCATGTGGCGGCCAATTGAATTTTATGAAATGTCTGTGGGACATTTCAATAAACTTCATGACCAGGTTATTTTTTTTGCGGTGTGGCACTATGATACTTTAACTGAAATTTGCACAGCTGTGCAACGCTGTACCTAAACGCGATGTATGTCCTTTTTCCCACAAAGAGTGCTTTCTATTGCTGATATTTGATACCCTCTGCAGTTTTTATTTTTTTCGCTATTCAGGTACAATTACATTGGTGCAGAGTATCAGAGATACACTACGCCGCCGTATTTTACCTGGCTCTACGACAAATTCAGGTCGATTTTGGCCCGTAAGGTACGGTGGCGTAGTGTATTTCTCGCGGCAGAATTTAAATACGCGATTAGGGGGTGTGAAGCATTTAAATTAGGCGCGTCCCCACGGCGATCGAACTGCGCATGCTCCGTTCTGAAATTTCCCGCCGTGCATTGCGCGAAATAACGTCGTTACGTCATTTTTTTTTTGAGTAGCGTCGTTTACGTACATTCCTATTTCCGGAACGACTTACGCAAAAAAAATAAAAAATTTGAAACTCGACGCGGGAACGACGGCCATACTTAACATGGGCCATCTAAATATAGACCAGATAATAGCTTGAATAACTTTACGCAGCAAAAAGATGACTACAGATGCCGTAAGAGATTGCGAAGGACGCTTGTAACTTCGTGGATCGTCGGAAAAAGCTCATTTGCATACCCCGACGCGGAAAACGACGGGAACTACACCCAGCGGACGCAAAATTATTGCTGCGTAAATCCGAAGGCGTACGAACGCGTAAGCCAGTCGGATTGAAGCCCGAAGCCGTCGTATCATGGTTTGAGGATTCAGACTAATGATACGACGCGCGTAATTTGAAAGTACTCCGGTCTAACGTGAAATAGAACGGAGTATCTGGCCCATTATTTTTTTACTTTTTGCTATAAAACATGTCCAATTATTTTTTTTAAAACAATATTTATTCTGCTACAAAATCCCAATACGTGTATATTGATTGGCTTGCGCAAACAATAACACTTCCATGTTTTCCCTCCCTTTTATTGGGCTCTGAGTGCATCCAGATTTTTTTTCTCATCTGGAATTGTCCGTTTTTATATCAGAGTATAGTTGTGATTTTTATATTAATGCTGAATACACGTGCATCTGATGAAGCAATCAAACTTTTAAAATACATAAAATATAATAATGATAAAGCCACTTCATGGAAGATTCTGTGCTTAGACATTGCGCTTCGGGCGCCAAGTATCTGCCAATTCACAGTTAAATACGATCAAATTACTTCTAACTCTATCATAATCTTTATCTGGTATTGGGGTATAAATTCATGCTAGCTAAGCCTGTGGTTATGGCAGAGAGAAAAACTTAAGCAGTCATATAGAGACTGCAAATCAATAACAGAGAAAGTACAGCAATCTCACTGATTGGCTTTTTGTGTGAATAAATTGACTTTCTTAGCGAAGAGAACAGAAGGCATTGGAATTCTTTCCTGTTATGGAGCGAATGGTGAGTAATGTTCAATTTCTGAAGCGGAATCTGGCTGAATGGTTCTGAATCTAATGGAATATATAAGAACATCATTTACATTCAGTAGATGAAAAGCATTTTTTACAGTGTGGGGTTCAGGAATTGCAGAATATGATATATCCATATATTTCATCATCTCCTCCATTTCTCTTGCCCATTGAAAATATGAATAAAGTCCTAAACATAACAAGTAGCAGACATAGTTATTTCCAGATTGCACAAGGCATTAAGCTGAATTTTATCTAAAGACATGTAATGAACCCTCAATTCTTGAGTGTGGAGAGCTTTAATATGGATCTGGGCTACATGCGTTACAGCACAGAGTTAGGGTGTATCTAAAGTTAAAGGTTTTTTTTTTTTTTTTGGCTAGACGAGAGAGTTGTTGAAATCTTTTGTATGATTTTATTACTGTCTGTGTCTCTGCCAGGGAGATCCATCCTTTCTTGTTGTCCTGGTGGTGACTGTGATGGTTTAGACAGACAGTGAAGGCAAATACAAAATGTTACAATTACAATATCTGTCCTAGTGATACACTTGTGTTTTGGGGGAAGTAAAAGCATGCAGTTAAGCTGCGTTTTTACTACCACCCAACCACTCCTACTTAACCCTTTTCCACCTACTCCGGCATTCCTTATTGGCAGTTACGTGCCCACTGTCACAGGGGCCACATAATTGGAACTATGGTTGATCGGGACCGATACCGAGCAATTGCCTGAGTACTTGTACTTGGGGCAAACGCTCCGATGCTTCACCCGATACCTGAACAGTCAGGGTGATCAGTGCGGTGGGGGAGTTACAAGCATCGATCACCGCTGACTGTCCTTGTATCCTCCTCCATTCCCATACCGTGCTGCCATCTTTTTCCATGCTGACGCCGTGTCCCCCCTCCTTACTGCCGCCGTCATGCCCCCCTCCTTGCTGCCGCCGTCATGCCCCCCTCCTTGCTGCCGCTGTCATGCCCCCCTCCGTCCTGCTGCTGTGTCCCCCCATGCTGCTGTTATGTCCCCCTCCGTCCTGCCGCCGTGTCCCCACTCCGTGATGCCGCCGTGTCCCCCCTTCTTGCTGCCGCCGTCATGCCCCCCTCCTTGCTGCCACCGTGTCCCCCCTCGATCTGTCAGGATGGAGAGCGGCGGTAAACCCGGCTCCTAACTTTTCCGAATGTACAGAGTCTGTGATCACTGACTCTGTACATTCACATAACTGAAACAGTGTAACCTCCTGTGATTACGAGTTCTCAGTTTATGAATGGAGAGAAGCCGCTGGCTTCTCTCCTTTTATTTTCAGCGCAGCTGAGGCTGTAGAGAAAGGGACTGGGGAATTTATGTCCCTTTCCCTGTCTCAGAGGGGAGATGTCAGAGGTCTGTTAAGACCCCTGATATTTCACCAAAGACCCCCCCCCTCCCAACAGGGCTGATAAAAAAAAAATTGCAATAAATAATAAAAAAATGAATTGTAAATAATAATAATAATAATAATTAAAAAAAACACACTAACACTGTACATTTCCCCCCACCCCCCTTAAAAAAAATAAAGCATTATAAAAAATAATTTTTTTTAAACAAATTGTAAAAAAAAAAGAAAATACTGACACGTGCCACTGTCACATGAGATTTAAAAAAGTATCGGTAATCGGTATCGGCGAGTACTTGATAAAATGTATCTGTACTAAAAAGGTGGTATCAGGACAACCCTAAAGAAGTGGTATCAGGACAACCCTAATCGGAACCAATCTTCAGCTATGACTAAGCACCGGTAAGGAGTGTGAAACGCATCAGATATTATCCATTGTCTTTAATGGCTGTATGGACTGAATGTTTTTAATAAAGAATTTCACTGGAAGTACATGTAATAGGGTGACAATGCAAGAGTGCAATCAATATAAACTGTCTGTCAGATAAAGGGGACTCACCACGGCCTCAAAACATTTATTATTGCTTTTACGAAAATTAATAAATACATTATGGTCAGCTCAGCTGGTAATCTGTGATCAACGGAGAGTCAGGGAGTATCAAAGTGTGCAGTCACCATACCACAGGAAGTACCTTTACAAGGGCCTACATGGCTGAATAACCAGGTTTTGGAAAATCCCCAGACAACTTCCTATAGATGACGAAACATGTAAGGTGGAGCCATTGACGGCGAAATCATCACGTTTTGTTTCTTTCCGAGATGGTGGAGGGGCGCATGACATCGGAAGTGTAGCGAGGCTGGTGGAGATACCGCAACTCTGAAAAGCTGAATCTGTATCATTATTTTGCCGTTAGATGACCATTCTCTTGTAATTGCAAACTTAGTCCTTTATTAAACCCATATTTTATCAACATACTACACCATGGATGTTTCTTTCCTTTTATGTCTTTGAGTACCAATAGCAACAGCAGGAGCTCTGGACATTTCCTAAGGTTCAAGGGAGACCTTTACTTCCCTATGCTGGGCGAGACTGCTGTGGCGGTCATCGCTTTCTGGTAAGCAGGTTTTTCAAACACCTTGGATGGCGATCTGCGCGCACTCTGCTTTCTAGTTGAAGAGTTTGTAACAATTTTCTTCTTGCAATTTTACATTTGTTTATTTTGGATGGATACTGCTACATAGGAATCTATGGACATTGTCTGTGTTGGGACTTTGCATTAGTTTTTACTTTTTTCCACTTGTTTTTTTTTTTTTCACTTTGGAATTATAATAATATATTTATATATGTATATATTTCATAGTTATATATGTATTCTATTTTTTTTTTGTTTTTATGAATTAATCTAGCTCTGCACCCATTTGACACATACAGTGCAGAAAATAAGTATTTGAACACCCTGCTATTTTGCAAGTTCTCCCACTTGGAAATCATGGAGGGGTCTGAAATTGTCATAGTAGGTGAATATCCACTGTGAGAGACATAATCCAAAAAAAAAAATTCCAGAAATCACAATTTATGATTTTTTACCTATTTATTTGTATGATACAGCTGCAAAGAAGTTCTGACCCTCAAAGACCTGTTAGTCTGCCTTTAAAATGTCCACCTCCACTCCATTTATTATCCTAAATTAGATGCACCTGTTTGAGGTCATTAGCTGCATAAAGACACTTGTCCACCCCATACAATCAGTAAGAATCCAACTACTAACATGGCCAAGACCAAAGAGCTGTCCAAAGACACTTGAGACAAAATTGTACACCTCCACAAGGCTGGAAAGGGCTACGGGGGAAATTGCCAAGCAGATTGGTGAAAAAAGGTCCACTGTTGGAGCAATCATTAGAAAATGGAAGAAGCTAAACATGACTGTCAATCTCCCTCGGACTGGGGCTCCATGCAAAATCTCACCTCGTGGGGTCTCAATGATCCTAAGAAAGGTGAGAAATCAGCCCAGGACTACACGGGAGGAGCTGGTCAATGACCTGAAAAGAGCTGGGACCACCGTTTCCAAGGTTACTGTTGGTAATACACTAAGACGTCATGGTTTGAAATCATGCATGGCACGGAAGGTTCCCCTGCTTAAACCAGCACATGTCAAGGTCCGTCTTAAGTTTGCCAATGATGATCCAGAGGAGTCATGGGAGAAAGTCATGTGGTCAGATGAGACCAAAATAGAACTTTTTGGTCATAATTCCACTAACCATGTTTTGAGGAAGAAGAATGATTAGTACCATCCCAAGAACACCATCCCTACTGTGAAGCATGGGGGTGGTAGCATCATGCTTTGGGGGTGTTTTTCTGCACATGGGACAGGGCGACTGCACTGTATTAAGGAGAGGATGACCAGGGCCATGTATTGCGAGATTTTGGGCAACAACCTCCTTCCCTCAGTTAGAGCTTTGAAGATGGGTGGAGGCTGGGTCTTCCAACATGACAATGACCCGAAGCACACAGCCAGGATAACCAAGGAGTGGCTCTGTAAGAAGCATATCAAGGTTCTGGCGTGGCCTAGCCAGTCTCCAGACCTAAACCCAATAGAGAATCTTTGGAGGGAGCTCAAACTCTGTGTTTCTCAGCGACAGCCCAGAAACCTGACTGATCTAGAGAAGATCTGTGTGGAGGAGTGGGCAAAAATCCCTCCTCCAGTGTGTGCAAACCTGGTGAAAAACTACAAGAAACGTTTGTCCTCTGTAATTGCAAACAAAGGCTACTGTACCAAATATTAACATTGATTTTCTCAGGTGTTCAAATACTTAATTGCAGCTGTATCATACAAATAAATAGTTAAAAAAATCATACATTGTGATTTCTGGAATTTTTTTTTTTGATTATGTCTCTCACAGTGGACATGCACCTACAATGACAATTTCAGACCCCTCCATGATTTCCAAGCGGGAGAACTTGCAAAATAGCAGTGTGTTCAAATACTTATTTTCCGCACTGTATATTTATTTTAGGAAAACTGAAGATTTTAAAAGATTAAAATGTACTTATAAAATTACAACAGAATGTTAAAGTTTAAATGACATTTAAAAAATACCTATTTTAAAATACCTATGTGAGAAGCCTCAATTTTCGGACTCACTGAGATATCGATGTCCCTACTCCAAGATTAGAAGGCAGCTGAGGAGTAAGAATATGGCTGCTCCCTCCTGAGTTTTCACAAAAATGTGATTTGTGATCCTTAAAATATAAAGATAAATACATTTTTTTTTTTTTTAGCTTTGGATAGAGTGGAGAGGGATTTGAAAGCCTGACGGGATTTTTGTGCTGTCTGAACTTCCATTAGGGATATTCACCTTCTGTATTTGTCCTTCCTGATCACCATTGCCACCAAGGGTGGATGTGAAAGAACATCCAAAATTTCAGGAATGGAGAGGAAATCGTTCAATGGGGATACTAGTTCTGGTAACCCTGGTGCCAATTTTTCAGTAAAGGGACGTTTTTGAGGGGGCACAGATGGTGAAAAAACCTGACAGGGTTTACAACCCTCCCTTAATTTATCCAATATGAAAAAAAAAAAGTTTTGCCTTTACTTCTATTTTAGGAGCTTGAGAAATATCCTAATATAATCCATTTAAATGTTAGTACAAACAGCTAAATACAAAATTGAAACATATTTGTGAGCTACTTTAGCTGTCAATAAGATTGTAATTTTGTTCAAGCAGGAGTCTAATCCAGACACTTTACAGGATCCTGGCCTTTTCTTTCTCCCACCGCAGTGAGAGATTAGTCAAACCTGGAATTACCTAGGAACAGAGCAGCACTTTCCTGTGTTCAGCATTCAGCATGTGCCATTTGTTAGGCCTTTCTGTGCAATTCACAAATGCTGGATTGGTTTACTGTACTGCCCCTTGTTCTCCTAGTTTGGACATTGATAAGTAAGGGATTACAAAGTATTAAAGCTGAGTTTTACCCAAAAGAGGAACTTCCGCTTAAACCACTCCTCACCCCCTTACATGCCACATTTGGCATGTATTTATTTTGGGGGGGAGGGGAGTGGGGGCTTCAGTAGGAGTGGGATTTCCTGTTGCACTTCCTCCTTCCGCCCAGGGACACGTGACAGGTCCCAGGCGATCGACTGTCCACTCAGGGGACGCAGAGCCGATCGCGCGTTCGCGGTGAGTGCCTGGTCGTGAAGCCGAAAGCTGTCACAACCAGGTGCCCACAGTTAGAATGGAGGCGCCGGCTGAGAGGGGGGGAGATAAGTGAAGCTCCGGGTGGCTGCATCGCTGGACAGTGGAACAGGTAAGTGTCTGTTTATTAAAAGCCAGCAGCTACACTTTTTGTAGCTGCTGACTTTTAATAAAAATAAAAAAGGGTGGGACTCCCCTTTAAATGTACATTGTAAGTGAATGAAGCCATTACATGAATCAGTGGGGGATTTCTATATATTTTATTTATTTATTTCAGGTACTTAGATAGTGCTTTCAATTTATGCAGCACTTTAAATAAGCCTAAGGTCCCTAACTCACATTCATACATACACATACTAGGATATAATTACATTTACAGTCAGACCGTTTTGTAATGCGTTCCTTGTACTGGAATATGCAGGTTTGCAGTAGTACTGCTGATAGCTGAACTGTAGCTGATAACTGCTGTGGAACTTCTTTCTTTGTTGCTGCTGTACTATTCTTTTGCAGTATGGATAGGGTTAAACTGAATATTCATAAATGTAGAAGTGCAGCAGCCATCTTCAAGGAGACCACTTTTCAATGCTCATCAATAGAGTGTCTCCAGTGCAGGGGGTAGCTATCTTGGCTAGGTCAGAATTGATCATGGACAGTGATTGGCTGATGCAACATAGCAAGGAAAAGTGATCTGCAATCAGCAGAGAGTCAAATAGAGGACTGTCTTGAAGCAAGCAAGGGTGTCAGGTACTTTTCTGCTGATTTGGACCAGTGCTTTGTGCACTGGTCCAAATCATTTGGTGTGGGGGGGGGGGGGGTATGGTGTGGGGTTGTTTTTGAGGGGTTGGACTTGACTCTTAAGGTGTCAGCATAAAAAGACATTTTGAACAATTTCATGCTCCCAACTTTGTGGGAACAGTTTGGGGTTGGCTCTTCCTGTTCCAACATGCCCACCAGTGCACAAAGCAAGGTTCATATAGACATGGATGAGTGAGTATGGGGAGGAAGAACTTTACTGGCCTGCGCAGGGTCCTGACCTCAACTGCTGAATCCCTATGAGTTTTCTGTCTATTGATGGGTCCGCTCACCTCTTAAGTCCATGGTGTGCAGGCAGTGAGGAAATGATGTGCTGTAACCTCTAGCAACCAGTCAGTAAGCATTAAGGATATGCTGTAACATCTGGCAACCAATCGCAATCGCTGCCTGATCTGATACAGTAGACTGATTTGAGTCTAGATGCTATTTATTGTATGTAGGTGGAGAGCGAAATTGGGGGGGGCTCCCAAAAATGTTTTTGCCCATGGTCCAATCAATATTAAAGATGGCCCTGCTTGGAAGTGCACATGGAATTGCAGTCTCTGTAGATCTAAGGGGAACATGCAAGGAAAAAAAGAAACAGCATTTTTGCTTGTACATGATTGGATGATAAAATCAGCAGAGCTTCTCCTCATTTCAGATCTTCCCCTCAGATCTAAAGCGACTGCACTCCCAAGTGCACTTGTAGTGCAAAGTGGATCTGCCCTTATTAAATCAACCCCCATAGTGTATATATACAGGTGCGTCCCATACAATTTGAATATCATCAAAAAGTTAATTTATTTCAGTAATTAAATTAAAAAAGTGAAACTTATATATTTTATGAAGATGCAATACAGACAGAGTAATATATTTAAAGCATTTCTTTCTTTTAATTTTGATGATTATGGCTTACAGAAATGTTGGTTTACTGAAAATACTCAATACTTGGTCAGGGCTCCTTTTGCATGAATTACTGCATCAATGCATCGTGGCATGGAGGTGATCAGCCTGTGGCACTGCTAAGGTGTTTTAGAAGCCCAGGTTGCTTTGATAGTGGACTTCAGCTCATCTGCATTGTTGGGTCTGGTGTCTCTCATGTTCCTCTTGACAATACCCCACAGATTTTATATGGGGTTTAGGTCAGGCGAGTTTGGACAAACACCAGCAGATTATACGGCTCCCCAAATCATCCCGGAAGATGAGACACCAGACCCAACAATGTAGATGAGCTGAAGGCCATTATCAATGCAACCTGGTCTTCCATAACACCTCAGCAGTGCCACAAAATGATTGTCTCCATGCCACGCCGCATTGATGCAGTATTTAATACAAAAGGAACCCTGACCAAGTATTGAGTCCATACTATACTGTACATGGACATACTTTACAGTAAGCCAACATTTCTGTATTAAAAATCCTTTTCTTTATTGGTCTTATGTAATATTAAACATTTCTGAGATGCTGAATTTTGGGTTTTCACTAGCTGTAATCTATTATCATGAAAATTAAAAGAAAGAATTGCTTGAAATATATTACTCTGTGTGTAACGCATCTTTATAAAATATATATATATATATATATATATATATATATATATATTCTTTTACCAGTGGTGTGGATATATATATATATATATATATATATATATATATATATATATATATATATATCTGTATATATCCACACCACTGGTAAAATAATTGAATTTTTTTTTGGAAAAGCTCCAAAACAGGAGGCACAGATCTAAATGGCTGAGCAGTACCCACTATTTATGAACAAGTAGTACTCTGGAGAATCTTAGCCTTTAAAAAATATTAAGTACCAGGGGAACAAAATAACTTTCTTGATTATGTGCTTTTAGCGGCAGAATGGTTTTTGTAAATATGAATTTACCTCCTCCTACAAAAGATCATGACTGCTTAATACCATATTATCCCTAGGTAAAAGAACTGCACATTTTACAATGCTCTCTACAATTAAAATTTGTTTGGAAGATTTGCTGTTATCCTCTAGAAACCAATTATAAACTATTATAAAGCCCGAAGCTGAAATTTTCATATTAAACCTGTATGGAACATCTACCACATGGAAGCTTAATATCTGGATTTTGCAAGTTAATTAGGATTTCTAAGTAAGAATCTGTGGAGCCTGTTAGCATTGTATACACAGAACATTATCACTACAGCTACTGTGCAGAGGAACAGCTGGAATTCTTATGCTGGGGGCCTT
Organism: Rana kukunoris; assembly: GCA_029574335.1. Classification (NCBI taxonomy): domain Eukaryota; kingdom Metazoa; phylum Chordata; class Amphibia; order Anura; family Ranidae; genus Rana; species Rana kukunoris. The sequence continues at coordinate 80,942,533 of CM056053.1, forward strand.
CCGGTAAACAGTTTATCAAATTATATTCAACGGTAATCTTAAAGGATAAGTGCTCCTTTAACCACTTCAGCACCGGACCATTTGGGTGGTCAAAGACCAGGCCACTTTTTGTGATTCAGCACTGCATCGCTTTAACTGACAATTGCGCGGTCGTGCGACGTGGTTTCCAAACAAAATTGATGTCCTTTTTTTCCCACAAATAGAGTTTTCTTTTGGTGGTATTTGATCACCTCTGCGGTTTTTATTTTTTGCGCTATAAACAAAAATAGAGTGTGAATTTTGAAAAAAATGCAATTATTTTTAACTTTTTGCTATAATAAATATCCCCAACAAATATATTTAAAAAAAAACGTTTTTTTTCCTCAGTTTAGGCCGATACGTATTTTTCTACATATTTTTGGTAAAAAAAAACGCAATAAGCGCTTATTGATTTGTTTTTGCAAAAGTTATAGGCCCAGATTCACAGAGCGATTACGCCTGTCTAACTGGTGTTAGACAGGAGTAATTTCAAATTTTGCGCGCCGTATCACTAGTTTGAATCCTCAAACCATGATACGGCGGCTTCGGGCTTCGATCCGAGAGGCTTACGTCTTCGTAAGCCTTCGGATCTACGCTGCGATATTTTTGCGGCCGCTGGGAGGAGTCTGCATCGTTTTCAGCGTCAGGATATGCAAATGACTTTTTACGGCGATCCACGAAGATACGAGTGGTCTTCGCAATTGCAAACGTCATTTTTTTGCTACGTACTGTTAGACCAGCTATTTGCTGGTCTAACGGTGCGTAGCCCATGTTAAGTATGGCCATCGTTCCCGCGTCGAATTAAATTTTTTTTTATTTTTTACGTAACTCGTTCGGGAATAGGAATGTCCGTAAACGACGCTACTCAAACAACGAAGGACGTAACAACGTGATTTCGCGCAATGCACAGCGGGAAATTTCTGAACGGAGCATGCGCAGTTCGATCGCCGCGGGAACGCGCCTATTTTAAATGCTTCACGCCCCCTACTCGCGTAGATGGCTTGCGCTGGGAGAAATACACTACACCGCCGTAGTTTACTGGACAAAATCTACCGGGATTCCACGTAGAGCCAGGTGAAATACGGCGGCGTAGAGTATTTCAGATACTCTACGCGAATCTATTTGTATGTGAATCTGGGCCATAGTGTTTACAAAATAGGGGATACTTTTATGGCATTTTTATTAATTCTTTTTTTTTTTACTAGTAATTGCAGCGATCAGCGATTTTTATCATGACTGCGACATTATGGTGGATACATTGGACACTTTTGACACATTTTTGGGACCATTGTCACTTTCACAGCGAACAGTGCTATAAAAATGCACTGGTTACTGTGAAAATGACACTGGCAGTGAAGGAGTTAACCACTAGGTGGCGCTGTAGGGGTTAAGTGTTCCCTGCATTGTGTTTCTAACTGTAGGGGGACTGGGCTCTATGTCACATGACACTGATCTCCGCTCTGAGTACACAGAGTCGAGATCAGTGTCATTCTCACTAGGCAGAGCTCTATACCTCCGTGAGATGATTGTGGGGATTCCCGCGGCGATTGAGTTCATGGAACCCGCGGTCTGGCTCACAGGGAAGGCGGCAGGGTCGCAAGCGCACTGCCGGCGGCACGCTCGCTAACACATGGCAGACATTTGAAGGGCCACGTACAGGTACGTGATAATGCCTGTCCGTGCCACTCTGCCAACGTATATATGGCGTGGGCAGTCCTTAAGTGGTTAAACCACTATTTAGACTCTATTCCTTCCTTTCTAATAAGCAGTCTGCTTACCTGCACCGGATCACATTGTAGAAACGTACCATGCGCTCCGGTTGCAGTGCAGTTTCAAAATTGGTGCATACACAACTTTGGTGCGATGAGGTGCGATTTGAGCCCAATCATTCATCTTACATTGGAGTTGAATACGGTGCGGCGGTATCTGCAGGCTATATCAGAGAAAAGTTAGTTATAATGTGACATGTTTATTAGCACATTATGGAAACTGGCATCCTCCGACCCCTACCCTTCATTTCTTTTAACTGTGTGTAAATATCTAATAAGTTTTAAAGTAGATCTAAAGTATTACAGGGTGAAAATGCATTTTGTTTTTAAAGTACTGTGTTTGATTTTAGTCCAGCTGTCCCATTCAGTTGTTTTTAGTCACCTCTTATATACAGTCACTTCAGCACCATATGCACACCTCTGCTCTGAACTGGCTTCCTACATGTGGCAACAACGGACCATGCCTTTGCATTGGCATAGCTACTTGTAGTAACCATAAGGTCTTGTAAAAAATTGATTGACAGAAATCAAGTTTAGAAACCACTGCTATAAAAAAATGTACTTCGTAGGGCTGCCACGGAAGTTCACATATATGAAAAAGAAAAGACATATAACTCTTATGCAATCGAGTTTTTAACAAACATGTTTTATTATAATATAATGTACATAATAAATATAATTTTAATAAAAAATAATATAACAAATATAATATACCGGTAGTTAATATTATAAAATATGTTTGTATGTTTGCACATAAGTTATATATCCAAAGTTGAAGTTGGCATACTTTGTGGTGAACCCCATTGAATTCTATACGAGGCAAACTTTGTTATTCAATCCTGGCCATTTTTAGGGCTAGTAATCAAGCTGCTATCAAAAAACTATATTGGGAAGCCAGGCACTGCCATGGGGGACATGTACCAAAAGAACATGTTCCCATGTCATAAATAGATTAATATATAATAATAAATATAATGAAATATGTTTGTATGTTGCACATAAGTTATATAACCAAAATTAAAGTTGGCATACTTTGTGGTGGACCCCATAGGACTTCTATAGGAGGCAAATCTCGTTATCCAATCCTGGCCATATCCAGGGCTAATAATCAAGCTGGCATAAAAAAAAAGTAATGGGAAGCCAGGCACTGCAATGGGGGACATGTATCAATGGCAAAATGAAAAAAAAAAAAAAAAAACAATGGGCCGGATTCACGTAGAGAGGCGCATCTTTGTGCGGGCGTAGCGTATCTACTTTGCGCTACACCGGCGCAACGTTGAGAGGCAAGCATGCTATTCACAAAGAATATGCGCTCAACGTTGCGCCGGCTTAGTGTATAGTTGTCGGCGTAAGCTGACATAAGTCAAAGTAGGTGGAAGTGGGCGTGATATATTATAATGAAGCGTGACCCCATGCAAATGATGGGCTGAGCTTCAAAAAATTAACTGCGCATGCATCGTCTCTTGGACGCATCCCAGTGCGAATGCTCACAGTTACGTCGAAATAGCTGCCTAAGATACGTCAAACACTGCCTATGACGTGAACGTAACCTACGCCCAGCCCTATTCATGTAGTACTACGTAAACGACGTAACATATGACGGCTGTTCCGACGTCCATACCTTTGCATGGGTTGCGCCACCTTTAGGTGGAATAACTTTACGCCGGACGTATGCCTTATGTAAACGGCGTGTATTACAGTGAGTGAATCGGCGTATTTCGGTCATTTACATATACGGCGCGTAAATCAATGGAAGCTGTCCTTGTGGCCAGCGTAAATATGCGCCCACAATACGCCGGCGTAGGTAAGTTACGTTGGGCGGAGGAAGCCTATTTTTCGACGTATCTAGAGTCTAAAGATACGACGGCGCACATTTGGACTTACGTCGGCATATATTGAGATATGTCGGCGTAAGTCTTTAGTGAATCCGGCCCAATATCTCTCTCTTAACATTATTGTCAGCTTTCCCTAACAGCTCCAAAAACACTGACAATATAGTTACTGTGCGCCCGCACTTTTAAAGAAAGGGCAATCTGTTGATCATTCCTTCAGTTTGTTGGCTCGTGTGACTCAGCAGAAAAGGAAAAGGGCTATGCACTGCATTATAAGTTGTTCCTTTTTTGGTGGTCTGTAATACAAGATTTCTTCTTGGAATGGGACTTTGTAGGCACAGATTATAAAACATGTATGTTTAAAAATGATTTAATTGTATTTTCCTTTCAAAAAGAAAGTATCATAAAGAGTAACAAACATGTATATATTAACATAAAAACATAGAATGTTGGATCATTTTATATACACCATTAGATGCACATATAGCATGGAAAAATCCAAATAAAAACGCAATCGTTATTCCTACACGTTACGGAGTACAGTGGACTCCTTTTCAGGGATAGTCCGATATGCATTTAAAGTTATAGTAGTAATCTAAAAATACATAAAAGAAGAATATAAACATTATACATCCATTCGATTTTTGGTGGTCTAACTTGCAAACTTTTCAGGCAAAAGTTTAATGTTTGAGATCCTTGTGAATCTAAGGGATTTATCAGGAACCCATGGTAGAGGTAAACCCAAACCTCATGTCTACTTTTTAAATGGGTTTATTATGTACTTGTCATGACTTTGCTGAATAGTTTGTCCATGAAATGTTGTCATATGTGTGGAAACTATGGCTCTACAACAGTAGTAGAGGGAAGTAGGCATATAATTACAAGTACTTATTAAAGTGGAGTTTCCATCCCAAAAAGTTTTATTCATTATTGTGCTCATTAGACCTAAAAAAGAAAAAAAGAAAAAAAAATGTTTCACTCATCTGGAAATGCATGTTGCTATGCGGTCCCACGAAATCTTCCTTTGGAATCACCTAGAATTCTGACATCATCTCCCTCTAATGCTCCTGGGAAATGTGAGTCATCATTTCCCAGGATGCAGTGCGCTACCCAAGTATCACTCCCCATCCAAGACTTCCAGGAAGTACCGTATTTATCAGCATATACCGCGCACTTTTTTCCCCTTAAAATAAGGGGAAAATTGTGGGTGCGCGATATACGCCGATACCCGTTTCCCACTGACCCGCCGACATATACCGAGTGCAGTACACTCAAGTACATTCGGCCAGGCTCGGCTTCGCTCGTGCTCACGCATAAACGTCACAGAGCGTGAGCACGAGCGAAGCCGAACCTGGCCGAATGTACCCGAGTGTACTGCACTCGGTATATGTCGGAAGAGTCGTTCAAACTGAGCGCGGGAAGCGGGGATTCGACTCGAGACATCGCTGGAGAACACCGAAGACAGACGCCAGACCGGACAAGGCCGCCGATGGACGCGGCACAAGACACCAAAACTGTAAGTACTGAAAGTACTAAAATGTTTTTTTACAGGTCCACTTTAGGGGTGCGCGCTATACGCCGGAGCGTGCAATACCCCAATAAATACAGTAAGTGCTTGTGGGCTTCAAGTGCTTGTGGGCTTCACAATGCCCACAAGCAAAATGACAACGGTGTGGACATAGTTTTATAAACTATCTTTTTTTAATAACTATGCGGAGCGGCGGCGGATTGTGAAATAGTAAGTGACTGGATTTATATTATAAAAACGCATGATAAAAGGACATACATTTAAAAAATGCTAATTGTGGTTGGAACCCCACTTTAATATCTGTACACTGAAAGTGCAGATTATAGGACTCAACACTTGTGTACATCTGCCCCTGCAACCTAATCACCGAACCAACGCTTATTACAGCGAAGGTACACTGCTTGTCTCACCATTAAAACATTTTTAGAATGTTCATCTGAACTAAATCAGTAGAAAAAATAACACTTTTTGTGTTACCTCTATTCTGCTTCACTGAATTAATGGTTTTCATGAAACCATTTAAAGTATAAAGTCAGAATGCCCACAACTTCTGGACAATTGCAGTAATGAGCAATTACTGTCTACAAATTGCTGACATTTGATACATCTAAAAAAGAACACACTAAATCTTTTATTGTTACTTGTACAATACTGTTAAAGAAACCTGAGATTTGCTGTGAAAGTCAATTTAATTAGGTATTCTGCTCACAGGATTGAAACATTAACTATATGAACTTGAAGGGCCACTTAGAGTTATCAGTCAGTTGATAAAAACATTTTTTGTTGTTGTTACTTGCAGTGAATAATCAGTGTAATGTGTACAGTATGTAGTGTAATTTGAACAAAACAATAAAAGGTTATCTATTTTTAATGTGTTTTTTCATAGTGATTGATTGATTGATTGATTTAATGGATTTATAATGCGCCAAATACTGACCCGTAGTATTAGTAGCTAAAGATTTCATCATGTTTTCAAGCTGATCTCTAACCACAACCACCCTACTAACTCCCCTTTCCCCCAGCTAATCGCTTGGTTTCAAATTGATAGAAAATCGAAAATTCTTACTTGAAACCATTGTTAAGTGGTATGCCGAGTCTGGAGTCTTCTGTTTTATGGACTGCGATGTGAGGGATCCCATGGTATTCCCTGATGAAGTGGAGCCAAACCATTGGTTTAGGCTTCACAGGGTCTTGAAGATCAGAACAAAATTTGAACAAAACAATAAAAGGTTATTTATTTTTAATGTGTTTTTTCATAGTGATTGATTGATTGATTTAATGGATTTATAATGCGCCAAATACTGACCCGTAGTATTAGTAGCTAAAGATTTCATCATGTTTTCAAGCTGATCTCTAACCACAACCACCCTACTAACTCCCCTTTCCCCCAGCTAATCGCTTGGTTTCAAATTGATAGAAAATCGAAAATTCTTACTTGAAACCATGGTCAAGTGGTATGCCGAGTCTGGAGTCTTCTGTTTTATGGACTGCAATGTGAGGGATCCCATGGTATTCCCCGATGAAGTGGAGCCAAACCATTGGTTTAGGCTTCACAGGGTCTTGAAGATCAGAGGGGTCCTCCTCACAGAGTTCTGAAGACTTCAGACAAAATCATAGTGTCAGGACACAGGTGTTGACAGAAAATCTGGCAAGTGGGACTGAACCTTAGTGGCAAATTGTTTTTTGCTACCAAAAGAGATGCCACCGAGGGCCATGTGAATCAACTAAGTAAAAAATAGTAGCTTAGCATTTTTAAAAGGGAAGGGAAATACTTATGCCCTAACGGAATGTTGACTCAAACTTGTGTTGCATACACACACACACAGTCACACAAATCTTGTCTAAAATTCCAACCACCAAGAACACGGTGATGTACAACACGTACAATGAACCAAGATCAATGAATTTCAACAGGCAGTTCGGCTCTTGTGCTTGATTCTAAGTATGCATGTTTCTTGCGTGTCGTAATTGCGTACAGACGAGTGGATTTTCTGACAAGAACTTTTTCCGTCTCAAAAATAGAGAACCTGCTCTCAATCTTTCGCTGGCGGAACGGAAATTCTGACAGAAAATGTTGGATGGAGCATACACACGGTCGGAATTTCCGACCAAAAGGTCACATTCAACTTTTTTGGACGGAAAATCCGATCAGGGCATAAGAGTTTTTTTTTTTTGGGGAGGGGGGGGCGGTCGCCTGTCCGTAAAGAAAAACAGAGAATGACATTGCTGACCTTCTTCTGGACAGTTTAAACACACATTAAATGATGAGGGGGCTAAAAGAAACCAAAAAGCACCCCGCTACACCAGGGTAAAATATTGTAGAGTCTTCTTAACCACTTGACTTCCGGAAGATTTACCCCTTCATGATCAGGATTTTTTTTTGCGATACGGTACTGCGTTACTTTAACTAACAATAGCACAGAGATGCAAAGCTGTACAAAAAAAAAAACATTAAAGCGATGTCGGCACCCGAAGCCGATCTCTTCTTTGGCTCTCGGATGCTGCCGCCGCCATATTCGGTAAGGGAATCAGGAAGTGAATCCTTTCGGCTTCACTTCCTGATTCCCTACTGCACATGCACTAGTTGCACTGCGCAATCGAATGATCCCTGCTGACTTCTGGGACCTGTGTGTCTCCTAGAAGACAGTGGGGGGGGGAGGAGGCGCGGGACATGGCGTAGATATCCACAGATAATTTGGCTATCTATGCTTGGAAGTGGGGGCAAATACCTGTATTAGACAGGTATTTGCTCCCCCTCCCCCTGAAAGGTGCCAAATGTGACACCGGAGGGGGGGATTCTGGACAGCGGAAGTTCCATTTTTGGGTGTAATGCCGCTTTAATTGATTTTTTTCCCCGCAAATACAGCTTTATTTTTATGTTTAATATGTTTTACTTTCTGCTATATCACATATTTAATAAAAAAATAAATAAAAAAAATAGAATTTCTTCATACATTTAGGCCAATATGTATTCTGTCACATGTTTTTGGTAAAAAAAAAAAAAATCCCAATAAGCGTATATTGATTGGTTTACACACACGTTATAGCATCTACAAACTATGGGATACAGTATCTCACAAAAGTGAGTACACCCCTCACGTTTTTGTAAATATTTTATTATATCTTTTCATGTGACAACACTGAAGAAATTCCACTTTGCTACAATGTAAAGTAGTGAGTGAACAGCTTGTTGACAGTGAAAAGTTGCTGTCCCCTCAAAATAACTCAACACACAGCCATGTCTAAACCGCTGGCAACCAAAGTGGGTATACCTCTAAGGGAAAGTGTCCAAATTGGGCCCAAAAGTGTCAATATTTTGTGTGGTCACCATTATTTTTCAGCACTGCCTTAACCGTCTTAGGTATGGACTTCACCAGAGTATACAGGTTGCTACTGGAGTCCTCTTTCACTCCTCCATGACGACATCACAAAGCTGGTGGATGTTAGAGACCTTGCTCTTCTCCACCTTCCGTTTGAGGATGCCTCACAGATGCTTAATAGGGTTTAGGTCTGGAGACATGCTTGGCCAATCCATCCCCTTTACCCTTAGCCTCTTTAGCAAGGCAGTGGTTGTCTTGGAGGTGTGTTTGGGGTCTTTTTCATGTTTAAATACTGCCCTGCGGCCCAGTCTCAGAATGGAGGTAATCATGCTCTGCTTCACAGCACATGTTGGCATTTATTGTTCCCTCAATAAACTGTAGCTCCTTAGTATCAGCAGTATAATTTTGTTTGGGTACAGTCTTGCATGACCGTGCAATTGTCATTCAAAGTGCGACAGTGCTGAAAGCTGAAAATTGTACTGGGCAGGAAGGGGGGAAAGTGCCTGGTATTGAATAGGTTAATGGGATTTGCATATGGCACACAAACTCATCCCGAATCTATACCTCAAGCATTCGGCTCATCACTACTCCTTACACATGATTCTGATCTGTGGAGTCTCCTCCTATGCCCAGTATTTGTGGTTTAGACTACACTGAGCTCAGAGAGGGAGCACGGCTTAAAACACAAAACATTTCGTCCACAGTAGGTTAAGGGATGATTTCTAAAGAATTTGCATAGCCATTCGCCCAGTGAAAGTACATTTACATTTGTTCTGTGCGAATAGGGCCACTAAACACAGCTAAGTATTATCACAAATTCTCATGATACTTCACTCCATCTAGTGGCAGAGTGATGTATTTCCATTTAAAATCAATGATTTTACTTACAAACAGCGCTGGATAAAGCATTTTTACATTTTGTTTTTTGCTCCATCTACAAAGAATTAATGACTTTCTCTAGGCAAATGGCTATGTGAATTCTTTATAAGTTAACCCCTTAGTGTCACTAGGAAGATGGATTCTGAGATTAAGAACTATGGGCTGTTTGGGTATAACTAAATACTGCCAGTAAAATTTTTTTGAATAGATTCAGAGGTGACAACTCTGCTGAATTGAATAGCAGTGGTGCAGCAACATCATTCAGATAAAGAGAGAGATACCCCCAGAGTGGGACTTTAAAGGCCAAACACAAAATCAGTAAAAAAATAAATATTGTGGGGACCGAAAAGATTCGGTTGGTATTTGTTTACAAATGTGCACTCGACATCTAAATGCATATAAAAGACAACATATGCAACTATTTATATATATAAAATTAACATCACCAGGGGCATGTGTATACCAAATGTGACAAAAGGAGGGGGGGAGCAAAACAATACACTGTATATAACACAAAATAAAACACTCTCCAAGGAATGATGAAAAATGCCCGACGCGTTTCTGTTTTTTTCAGACAAAACCATCATCAGAGGCCGCAGGAGTGAGTAGTTATAGATTTTCATTCGCTTGTAAATAGAATAAAAAATCTCCTCAGATAGTTACTGGGCTCATGATCAGATCCCCTTAGCCAGGCAAGTGGGCCTGCGAGTTTCCAATGGCGAAAAGATCCCGGAATAGGGGGGGTTTTAATAAACCTGGAGCCTGCTGGTGTAAATCCAGTTAGGGATAATCCTAATTAAGGTGCCTATGGAGGTCTCAGGGTAAATGACCTATACTGGTCAAATGGACCGTTCATGTGGTGAAGGGGGGAGGCCCAGTGGCGTTGGTCCCAGTGGTTGTAGGGTGGCACATGCCCCTGGTGATGTTAATTGTATATGTATAAATAGTTGCATATGTTGTCTTTTATATGCATTTAGATGTCGAGTGCACATTTATAAACAAATACCAACCAAATCTTTTCGGTCCCCATAATATTTTTTTTTTACTGATTTTGTGTTTGGCCTTTAAAGTCCCACTCTAGGGGTATCTCTCTCGTTTTCTACATATACCAGGGATGTGGCCATTCTTACAAAACACGGATCTATGAGTACCTCTCTTTATATCATTCTGATAAAGGTAATGCATGATATCTGACAGGATTAAAGGTAAATTTGCCACCATTTTGCAGGAGAACCAGATACTCTGCAAGCCTATTCCCACTTTTGTAGTCACTTGAAAAAAAAACACTATGGCCCGGATTCACGTAGCACTTACGCCGACGTATCTCGATATATGCCGCGTAAGTGTAAATATGCGCCGTCGTATCTATGCGCCGTACCCATACAACTAAGATACGCCAAAAAACTGACTTCATCCGACCGACGTAACTTGCCTACGCTGGCGTATAGTGGGCACATAGTTACGCTAGACGCATTTGGTATTCCAATTAATTTGTGATGCAAATATGCAAATGAGAGAGATACGCCGATTCACGAACATACTTGCACCCGGCGCATGTTATAAGCGATTTGCGTAAGGGTTACGTCCGGCGTAAAGTTATTTCTCATATAGGAGGCGCAACTCATGCAAAGGTATGGACCTGGGAACAGCCGTCGTATTTTACGTCGTTTACGTAGTACTACGTGAATAGGGCTGGGCGTAGGTTACGTTCACGTCGTAGGCAGTGATTCGACGTATCTTAGGCAGTTATTTCAACGTGGTTGTACGCATGCACACGGGGATACGTCCAAGTTACGACGCATGCGGCGTTCGTTTTAAGTACTTGGATGACGCTCAGCCCATCATTTGCATGGGGTCATGCTTCATTACCATGCATCACGCCCACTTCCAGCCCACTTCCATCTACTTTGACTTACGTCAGCTTACGCTGACAAATATACGCTATGCCGGCGCAACGTTGGGCGCATTTTCTTTGAGAATTTCATACTTGCCTCTCAACGTTGCACCGGCTTAGCAGGAGATATGGTGTTCAAATCTACTTTACAACTGATAATGAGATCTGCCAGGACAGCATAGACAGGGCCGGACTGGCCCACCGGGATAGCAGAATATTTCCCGGTAGGCTGCCTGTCTTGAGGCTGCTTTGAGCTTCAGCTGACTGCAGCGCTCCCCCTCTCTCCTGCATGTTACATATACACTGGGCATCTCTCGCTGTGTGTGAGAGCTGGGTCTGTGTTCAGCTGTGCTGCCTGTAGGAAGGTCCCGCCCCTCTAGACCTGCTCATGTGATAGTAGATGGAGATGGAACACTGATTGAATCAGTGTGTTGTCTATCACACAAGCCCGTCTAGGGGGGACCTTGCTAGAGCACACTGCCCTGCCGAACACAGACCCACAGCTCCTGTTTGTTCCATGACACACGTCGGGAGAGGAGATACCTGCTGAGTGTGATGGAGGCAATGCCATGGTGAGTGCCATGCACAGTGGGACTGCATTCATATACAAACGTGGGGCTGCATTAATATACCAAAGTGAGACTGCATTAATATACAAAAGTGGGGGTGCATTAATATACAAAAGTGGGACTGCATTAATATACAAAAGTGGGACTGCATTAATACACCAAAGTGGGACTGCATTAATATACAAAAGTGGGACTGCATTAATATACAAAATTGGGGCTGCATTCATATACAAAAGTGGGACTGCATTAATATACAAAAGTGGGGATGCATTCATATACAAAAGTGGGACTGCATTAATATACAAAAGTGGGGATGCATTAATATACAAAAGTGGGACTGCATTAATATACAAAAGTGGGACTGCATTCATATACAAAAGTGGGGGTGCATTTATATACAAAAGTGGGTCTGCATTAATATACCAAAGTGGGACTGCATTAGTATACCAAAGTGGGACTGCATTAATATACCAAAGTGGGACTGCATTAATATCCAAAAGTGGGACTGCATTAATATACAAAAGTGAGACTGCATTAATATACAAAGTGGGGCTGCATTCATATATACAAAAGTGGGGCTGCATTCATATACAAAGTGGGGCTGCATTCATATATACAAAAGTGGGACTGCATTCATATATACAGTGGGGCTGCATTCACATCCACAGTGGGGCTGCATTCATATGTACAGTGAGGCTGCAATGATGGGCACTGATGAGGCTGCATTGATCTATCGTACCATGTCTTCAGTCTTTGACCATCTCTTGTACCATGTCTCCAGTCTCTGACCATCCCTTGTACCACGTCTCCAGTCTCTGACCATCCCTTGTACCACGTCTCCAGTCTCTGACTATCCCTTGTACCACGTCTGCAGTCTCTGACCATCTCCCGTATCATGTCTGCATTCTCGGATCATCTCTTGTACCATGTCTGCATTCTCGGATCATCTCTTGTACCACATCTGCAGTCTCTGACCATCTCTTGTACCATGTCTCCAGTCTCTGACCATCCCTTTTACCATGTCTGCAGTCTCTGACCATCTCCCGTATCATGTCTGCATTCTCTGATCATCTCTTGTACCATGTCTGCATTCTCTGATCATCCCTTGTACCACATCTGCAGTCTCTGACCATCTCTTGTACCACGTCTGCAGTCTCTGACCATCTCTTTTACCATGTCTGCAGTCTCTGACCATCTCCTGTATTATGTCTGCATCTCTGACCATCTCCTGTATCAAGCCTGCAGTCTCTAGCCATCTCTTGTACCACGTCTGCAGTCTCTGACCATCTCTTGTACCACGTCTGCAGTCTTTGACCATCTCCTGTATTATGTCTGCATTCTCTGACCATCTCCTGTATCATGTCTGCATTCTCTGACCATCTCTTGTACCATGTCTGCAGTCTCTGACCATCTCTTGTACCATGTCTGCATTCTCTGACCATCTCTTGTACCATGTCTGCAGTCTCTGATCATCTCTTGTACCATGCATGTCTGCAACCTCTAACCATCTCTTATATCATGTCTGCAGTCTCTGAGGGAGTCTGGAGAGGAGTCAAGAGAGGTGCCAGAATGGGGGTCATGGGAGAAGTCAGATGTGTGTGGACCATGGAGAGCAGACTATAGAATAAAACCAGAGCCACCAAGCTGGAGCTGAGAGACTAAGCCCTGCTTGGTGCACCTGAGAGGAGGTCAGTGACCTCACCACTAGGCTAGTCTGAGAGTCTGAGGGGGAGTGTCACTGTAAAGAGGAAATGAATACAACAATGTAAGGGGGAACTGATATAAAGGTTTCTCCCTATATTAGTAAACCCCCCTTTAGTGTATTCTTTCTGTGGAAGGTGGTCTCTGGCCAACAGAGTCACCCCCCAGGTTCCCAGAATTTCTGGGGTCCCCCTTGATGATATACCACTTTTAGCACTATTAACTGGAATTAGCTTTTATATATATATATATTGTGACAGAAAGTCAGGTAAATCTGTGGGTGTTGTCACATACGGGAGATACATTTCTGCCTTGTTTAGACAATACACCAATTACTACCAGGTGTCGGCTGCAGAAATAACCAGAAAGGTTTAGGGTGTTGGAAAACTTCAGCTGTTCAGAATGAGGCAATTAAGGCCTCTATAAGTTATCCAAAGGATGACTACTGATTGCTGCATCCTGAGGCTTTTTGAGTTAAGGAGAGCAGTGAGAAAGACCTCTGAAGAGGTGAGGTGGTTGTTGATTTTTCTGTGTGCTAAAAATCAAAAAGACTATTGTTTCTCTGCTGTATGACCAGCAGTGTCTGCCCAGCAGTAGCTGTGCCAGACTTCATAGATAGGTTCCTGTGTGGTAAAGGTAGACGCCCCAAGTGGCCAGGGTTTATTTCATGTTTTGTTTTGTTTATGCTGTTTGGATGCTTGCACTTGTTTCCAGCAATATGGAAGAATAAACCAAACTCTTTCTTTTCAACCGTCTTTGGCTGCCTCTCTTTATAGTTCAGTGTGTAGTGAACCCATCCAGGGGGTCACACACCCCCGCTACCGAGCTAACCCCTTACAATATATATATATATATATATATATATATATAAAGCCCTATGTATAAAATAATGACGTTGTGCTGTTGGGCCGGTATAATAATGCTATGGGGCTGGTATGAATTTTTTTTCCAGGGCTGGTTTTTATCCCCAGTCCGAGCCCTGAGCATAGACACGGTTCAATATGGTATATAATGGTATACATGGTATACATTGCACCTCTCGTACTAAAATACCATGGCATATTATAAACAAAACCTTATAGAAACATAAATACATTTTACACATCAAGTTATTTGCCACTAATGTTAATCATTAAACTAATGGCTGCTTCCTGTGCAGCATCAAATTATCTTTCTTGTACGTATTAATTTCTTCTCTTCTACTGCTCACTGCACTTCTTCTACTCTTTACTCCCAACTGTCTCCTCTATCTCACTCCTCTCTACTAGGTAAACCATCATATAATTGATTACTAGGATCTATCCAACATAACCATATTTTACCAAACCGTTGGGGTGTACATCTATGCTTATATGTTATTTTTTCTCTTTTAAGTATGTAATTAAGTTTCTCAACCCATTGTTAATGGGTTGGAAGATCAGTAGATGACCATTTTTGTAAAATAGCTTTACCTGCTAAGTATGGAGACCTTAGCCACAAATTATGCATCTCTACTGGTAACGTTCCATTAGGAATTATTCCCAGTAGTGCAAGTTTGGGTGTTGCTATTATCTCAGTGGAACATAATACATTTAAGGTTACATATATTTATTTCCAATAACGATTAGGCTTTGGGCATCGCCAGAGCATGTGGATAAGAGAACCATTAAATAAAGAGCATCGTGGACATATTGGTGTTATATATTTTCCCCAAGCATATAGTTTTTTGTGGGATATAATGAGCCCTGTGTATGATAAACCTTTGGGAGGGCGAGAAGTGTCTCTACGGCATGTGTCCAATCCTCCTCATCAAGATCCTCTATGTCTCCTTGCCACCTGGAAAAACTGTTTTAGTGTATTAAAAGGAAGTAAAACGCCCCCTTCATATAACTGATACAAAAATATTATACCCGCTTTTTTCCCAATCTGAACATTTTGACAGTCTTTTCAATTCATAAAGGTAGTAGTTGTCCCATATAGGCATGTGTTTCGTATAGCCCTTATGTTGAGTAATAGTTGGACTGCTCCCCCTACCCTATGACTTAAATAAAAAGTAGGGAACTTTCTTTTTATATAAAAGGGGTGAGCTACTATTAGTTGAACTAAAGGGTGTTTTTTAAATTGTGATATTATTATCTTCTGTATAGGGTCCTGCATATCTTTTTCCTTCCAAACATGCCAGTGTTGTAATTGTGATAAAATATAATCTTAGGTTGGGTATAGCAATTTTCCCCCCTTTTACCAATGAATCTGGTGTTGGTGCTCCAAACGCACAGGGTACAAAAGCAGCATTACGGATTTAACCTAGTTCATATTAAATCCTGAGAAGGATGCATACAATTTTATTAAGGACATAACTGTGGACAGGAATGGGCCCGTATCCCCCAGAAACACTAGAGTGTCATCCGCATAGAGTGCTATCTTATCTTCACCTGTAAATCTGCGAAATCCGGATAGCCTCAGCCAATGGTTCAATGGCAAGAGCAAAAAGAATCAGGGATAAAGGACATCCCGGCTGCCTTGTCCCTCTGGTCAACCAGAAAGGGGCCTCGCATCCATTCACCTGTACCCTTTCACTTGGAGAATCATACAAAAGTTGTATCCATTTAATAAATCTAGGATGAGTGAGTGAGTGAGTGAGTGAGTGAGTGAGTGAGTGAGTGAGTGAGTGAAAAATGTATATAGCACTGCACATGCGAACTGAATCGCCTCTGGGCGCTCGTTGTTCATTTCTCCTTTGAACTCAAAAGAGATGGGTCTTGATCTTTCTCCTAAAGGTCAAGTGATTCTCCTCCAACCGAATGCTGGTTGGTAGAGCCTTCCATAGTCTGGGGCCTTGGACCGCAAATCTTCGCTCTCCTTTGGACTTGTATCTGGCTTTGGGTATTTGGAGTAGATTTTGATTGGTGGATCGCATAATGCGATTGGGGTTATAGGCTTTTAGTTTTTTCGCATAGATATTGGGGAGTATTTCCCAGAATACACTTATGCGTCAGACAGAGTGCTTTGAAAGTAATTCTGTCTTTTACTGGTAACCAATGAAGGGATCTCAGCGAAGGATCAAACCCATATCATTTTAAGCAGTTTCACAAGAAGGCCCACACTATACTGTTGAATGCTTTAGCAACTTCAAGTGACAGTATAGCTCTATTTCCCATGGTGTCTGTTGGAAGTTGATTGGTCACAATGGATTAAATTCTAAATGCATTTAAAAAAATCTTATTGCTAATGCCTTTGCCAGCAACTTGACGTCTGATGTTAACAAAGGTATTGGATGTTATGAGTCGGGATTACTTGGATCCTTACCAGGTTTCAACAAGACAATAATTACTGCTTTTGTCATAGAGGGGGGTAATGAACTCACCTCCATGGCACAATTAAAGACGTCAAGCAATTCAGATAACAAAACACCCCCATATTTTGTATATACTTCCCCTGGAAGACCATCTGGTCCTGGTGCTTTATTATTAGGTAAATTAGATGCTTCTATTCTTAGTTGATGCAGTGTTAGAGGGTTCTCCAAGGCCACCCTTTCATCATTTTAGATACTTGGTAAATCAATAGTATCAAAGAATCTACTCAGGGACTCCTCTGGATAAAATGCCCTACTTTTATATAGTACCTGATAGAATTCCCTAAATACCTCCAATATCTTTGTGGTAGTAACAACCCTCTTACTTAAGGATGATTGTATTTCCATTATATATGTTGCTGCCCGCTGAGCTTTAACAATAGTTGCCAATAGATGTCCTGTCCCCTCTCCCTCCCAATTTGTTTGAGCTCTAATCTCCTTAATGAAATATACCAGCCCACCTGGCTACGGTATCCCAAAGCAAGGGATTGGGTAAGCAATAAACTGTTCCCTGCAAACTTGCCAAGAACTTGCATCTAGCTGACTTATTCCTGCTACCAGGCCTTCTGATGGGCTGGTTTATTTCTAGGCTATGCAGGCTGCCCTTCCCCAGTGGATTGCAAGGCAATGGATTTCCCTTTCTCAGCTGTCCTATTTCCTAAAGCCTCCAGCCTGAAGACGTAACCCCATTCTCTGGGGCCCACTCCCAGGCTACACAGCAGCACCTCAACTATCCATCTTCCACCCGACTCCCCTTCTGACCAGCCTCCTCAATATTTATGGGCTGGTTTATCCACCCTACCAGGCCTTCTGCCTGAGAATTGGCTAGATTCACATAAAAGTTCAAATCAGCACCTCCTGGCCTCCACCCACTAGCCTCTGGAAACTTTTCCAAGCTTCTAGAACCAGGGGAAGGTACCAGAGGCCTGTAGAGCCCTCAAGCCTGACCTAAAGTAATCCTTCTGACTGACACCCAGGCTTCTAACAAGTCTCTATTTATACTACATAACTATTTACACGAGTGGGCACTACATGATGGTATTTTAAAGTGGTTGTAAACTTTTGAAATCACATATGAACAAAATATATCCCTCTATAGTATATACCTGTCTCAGTTAAAAGCACTGAGTGTCATTTGTCTGTCTGCTGCTTCATTCTATTGCTATCTGCACAAATCGCTTCTTAAAGTTTCCCTGATACAGAGTGCTACATGTCCATTCCCTCCAATCAGCTCATAGAGCTCTCCTCACTGTACTCTGCATTATGTAAGTTCAGCTCTCCGCACCCTGTTTTCTGACAGTCAGACAAGCTAAATTCTGGACTTTGAATGGATGTAGAGGGGAGAAAACTTCAAATAAACAGGAACAACTTATGTAGGAGGATTTATTTACTCTTTGTTTATCACCTGAGGGTATTAACTTGACTGAGTATATGTAAAGCCCCGTACACACGGCCGAGGTTCTTGGCAGAAACCAGCGAGAACCTCGCTGGGATCCTCATTCTGCCGAGAACCTCGGCCGTGTGTACGGATTCGCCGAGCCCAGCCCGTCGGGAAACCCGTCGAGCAAATAGAGAGCAGGTTCTCCATTTGCTCGATGGCCCGTCGGGATGAATGGCTGGTCGCCTTTCCCGACGGGCTGGTCGCCGAATCTGACGGCCGGCCGAGAACCTCGACGGGCGGAACGATGTGTTCCGCCCGTCGAGGTTCTCGGCCGTGTGTACGCGGCCTAAGGGTTCACAATCACTGTAATTTATGCTGTGTGAATTAGAACATGTAACAAATATAAAGTAGGGGTTTTCCTGATTTGGCTGAAAAAGTGCAACTACCCTTTAAGTCTACATTACATTTTTAGTTTTCTCACAGTTCTACAATAACAGTTTAGTACGTCCATATGTAGGATGCCATTTTTAGCAGATATTCTGCGATCCCACACCACGTCTTTGAAAAACAACAGTGGGAAAGTCTACATCTGTTTCCTCTAACCCACATTAGGGACAAAATTGTACATAATGCTTAATCTTCTTCGATCACTGCAGATCAGTCTGATTTTAAATTCAAAGTGATGTTTTAACATAAAACATGATCAAATTTATGTCTTGCCAATGTCTTCTACAGTGGTGCATGAGTCGACCAGCAAAGTGTTTTAGGCATTCTGTTTGTTAACTCGCCTAAATGTAGTAAATACTCCCAAGTTTAAATTATTCATCTCAACAGCCCACTGTGAAAATGTTTGAAAGTCATGATAGTTGTGTTATGATCTCATAAACAACATGTAAGAGACTCATTTAAAACACTTTTACCTTCCAGGAAAATGGTTGACACAACTGAAATATTTATGAAAAGAGTGTTCCATATGCTCCAAAGTTTGTCCAGCTGTTTTATTCATTTTAGAAAAACACGCTACTTAGGATAAACGTACCCAACAATTCAGTAAGTTTCTGGAGTTAACTAAAATAAAAATGTTTAGGTAGAGATAACACACATATCTTCAAGAGTTGAACAAATAAATATGGTTTATCTGTCTTCTCAAATGTCAATATCATGAAAGTTTCAAAAACTGCCAAGAAACACAAAATATAGCTGCTATGGTAATTTTTAACTGAAAATCGCAACCAACCAGAAATTATGCTATATTTTTATTCTTTGCTCAGAAAATGGCAGGTCAGTGATCACTATTAGCCATTCTGACATCCATAAATGGGCCTCTGTGTTGCATTTCAATAGCATGTTGCTATATTGTAAATAGAGTTGGGCCGAACGCCCCCTGGTTCGGTTTGCTCCAGAACTCTCGAACATTGCAAAGTTTTGGACCCAAACCGCTTTTAATGATGCTTAAAGTGAAACAATAAAAATGAAAAAATCCTTTATATATAGTGTCTGGAGGGGGACCTTAATCTGCCTGTAAAGTGGCATATCTGTACCATATATATTTAAATTGATTTTCCATTTTAACAACGATTTGGGGAGCCAGTCTTTACAGTATGATGAGGCCACAATTTAGAGCACTCGGAACAGGATTAGAATTTTTTTTTTTTCGATAAATTCTGCTGTCTCTTTGGCAGACTTTGGATGGAAATGACACATTTTTGCTCCACAGTTAACAAGCCTTATGTGAAGAAGCCAAATTATAGTACACTCAGGCCAAGATTAACATTTTTTTTTTTGTAAAGTCTGGTGTTTCTTTCACAGGCTTTGGATAAAAGTAACAGGTGCAAAAAAAATGTGACTTTGGGTATTGGTGGTGCCTTCAAGTGTGCCCTAAGGGAGAGATTCTTACTGTAGGGGGGCGTGGCTGGACGTGTGATGTCACTGATCGCCGTTCCCTATAACAGGGAACAGACAATCAGTGACACTGCCACAAAGAAGAACGGGGAAGGTGTGTTTACACACACCTTTCCCCGTTCTTCAGGTCCTGTGACCCAATCGCGGGACACCGGCGGCGCTCGGGTCTGCGGGTCTGGCAGGTGCGTTCACAGAGCTTCGGCCCGGGTCGCAAAAGCGGCGGCGGGCTGTGCGCGCACGACCCACGGCTGGGCACTTAAAAGGCAACGTACCTGTACGTGCCTGTGCACAGCCATGCCATTCTGCTGACGTATATCGGCGTTAGGCGATCCTTAAGTGGTTAACAAAACATAAAAAAACAATGTCTGTGTGCCATTCCACACTCCACTTCAGTTTCACCATTACTGGTTTACCAGTAAGGCCATTAAGAAATGGTTTTCAGTTTACTGGCAAACTCGTAGCTGCTGCTAAGCCAGGACTGATTCTTTTTGACACTTATCAATCAGCCAGTCAACAGTTGCCTACTGGGCAAGTTCTGGTCAGTGGTCTATTCTCATGACCCAGTAACCCAGTTAATTGTCTACTAGAAAGCTCTCCGTGTCTGTTTTCATCCCTAGATAATCTTCCACCATATGACGCAGATGCTGCCAATAGGATGTGGGAGCTGACAGCCCTGGGCACAGAGGACTAAAATAATTTTTAAATGCATCACTTAACCTCCTTGGTGGTATTTCCGAATGTGGTTCATTGTGAAATTTCAGTGGCATTAGCGGTAACCCTTATCCACACTCAGGACTGCATTGCAGGATCCTGGAAGAGGACACTTACCTTGTCCCCACGATCCCGCAATGTACTCCCGCTGTGTCTGGCGGCCGGATCTTCCACCCGCTGCTCTGTGTGTTCCGGCTTCCCTTCCCTTCCCTGGGAGCACCGCGATGCAGGGTGGTGGGACCGGCTGCAAATTCAAAATGTATAAAACACAATCTTATTAGATTACATTACTGTATCAAATCATTTGACCTCAGTTTGCCCCCCGATGCTTTGTCCAGTCCCCTTGCCTGCAGTTTTACTGTTCTATCTGCCTGGAAACTTGAGAACGACCATGGCATCCAAAAAGCGTACCTCTACATCAAAAGCGGTTTATAACCTGCTGTAAAACAGCAATAGCGATAAAGAATCACTTGCAGAATTAAGTGATAGCGATTCTTGGGGAAATTCATCATCAGACACAGAAAGTTATTTCAGCTATGATCCTGCAACTGAGCTCAGTGATGTGTGGACTTGGTGCTCTATTGACTGACAGTACAGATCACGCAGTGCCCACAAGATTCCCATTTATTGGAGCACCTGGTATGAAAGTGGATGTTGAAGAGATAACCCATTGGCATACCTACTATAAACTATTACTATATTATAACTGTTATTAAAAAAATAGTTACAAAGACAAATCGGTACCAAGAGCAACAAGCTGCTACGCATCGGAAGTTTTCAAGAGGTAGAAAGTGGGAACCAGTGACCAAAGATGACATTTGGAAATTTCTGCGCCTAATAATTCTTCAGAGAATGATGAGAAAACCCCTGCAGAAGTGGTATTGGATAACCAATAAATCACTTGCCACTCCATTCTTTGGCACGGTCATGTCAGAGTACAAATTTTCCCTGATAACAAAATATTTGCACTTTGAAAACAATGAAGAATTTGATGGAACTACTCATCCAGCACCAAAACTACAGAGAGGGAAGAACACTGATATACAAAAGTATAGCAAATGATTCTGAAGATTTTCCAACGGAGCTCTTTGCCAGATAGAGACATCAGCATAGATGAAAGTCTAATGGCCTACAAGGTAAGGCTCAGCTGGATACAATACATGGCAAGAGAGCACAATTTGGCGTAAAATCCTTCATGCTATGCAAATCGACAACTAGCTAAATTTGAAATTCAGTCCTATACACTGGGAAAGGAATGAAATTTAACCCAAAAAACAGCAATTATGTAGTGGCAACATCTTCCATTCTTTCAGTGATTGAGCCATTGCTAAATCAGGGCTATTGTGTAACTACTGACAACATTTACACATCTCCTGAACTTTATGAGTACCTTCTGCAGAACAAAACAGATGCCTATGGAACCGTGACATGTCGCCAATCTTTGGAAATAAGAAGCTCAAGACTGGAGAATGACATCTTTTAGCCTGACTCGTTGAATAGCCCTTTGAACGCTTAGGGGGTACTGAATCATAGGACAATTCAGCAGAAGAGGGCATTGAGGAGGAGGAGGAGGAGGGGGTGGAGCTGACAGATCTTGCATCATCATCACCAGCTATATGGAGACGTGGCAGAAAAAAAAGCTACAGCATTGAACCCTGTCCTGCACCCTGCCTAGTTGCAAGAAGTGTTACCAAGTGTGCTGTTAACTAAATATATCGTCCCTGACCATGGTTGCTAAAACATGTGTCATCAGTAAGGTGGACCTTGCTGTTGTATGTCATGCCCAACGATGCCAAAACTTTGCCTTTCACGTAATGGTACAGAGCTGGAATGGCTTAATGTGCAAATAAATAGCGACTGAGAACCTGCAATTGTAGCACAGCACATTTTGCAAATTCATGGAAGAGAGGCAGAATCTACTAGACAGAAAGGCAGACGTTGTAAAGCCAGCAATTTGGACAAGCTGGAATTCAGACACTGGGCATGTGGGTGGCAGGGAGTGTATTTCTTTATTTATTTTTTGATACAGTTGCTCTACAACTGGTGGTGTGCTGCTGGTAGACCTGTTGCAAGGACCTGTGACATACTTTGCTATACCTTCATTCCCGTCAATGGAGGCTGCTGAGAGGTCATGAGATATAGCAAGAGTAGACATGAAAGGTGAGAAGGAGAAGAATTGGGAGGTGTCAGGGGTTCACTCTAAGTGTAGCGCTTTAAGGAAACCACCACTCGCTTTTCTCAGTTTCAGGGCTGGTTTTGCCCACTTTTATTTAAAAGAAAGTTCAAAAACAAACATCAGATTCCCTCGCAGGGGTATTCAGAATTACAGTCCTGCTTCAGAACAAACAGCATTCAGCCTTCCTGGCTAAAACACAGCACTCCTGCTCAGGCCTTACACCTTAGTCCTTAGTCTGTCTTCCCCAGACCTGACACTCAGCACCTCTGTGCTTGCAGCTTTGTGCTGAAATGGCTTCCTCCTAACTCCTAGGTCAGAACTCCTGTCTGCCGGGCAGAGCTTTCTCCAAAGATGAGCACTGACCTCTATTGCTGGATTAAATATGATGCCAGTGCACAGGTGTGCAATTAGCAAGCCAGCCAAAATCAGGCATATACTGCTCATATGCACCTTTCACACGGGGTCGCATCTCTACAGAGGTTAAATGTCCTTGCAAGCATGCGGTATCCAAAATGGTTAGTGTTTTTTCTACGCTTGCTCTGCTTGGGGCAGAGATTGCAAATTGCAACAGTGCGATTGTAACGTTCCTGCTATCAATTAATTTTAATTTGGTGGAATCTCAGCTGCGGTGGTTTCTCAGGTAAAACCACTACTTCACTCTCTTGTATGATCAAAGAGTTTAGGGTTTAAATCATCACAACCTCTATTTGAAAATCAACTTAATCATGGAAGCTTATTCATTCATGAGCATTATACGTACATGTATATAATAAAGAGAGAATCTGCTGGTTAAATGACTAAGCAAGAGGTTAGGTTGTCCCGACAGCTACTGGAATTATATTCATGACTCTGGTGAATATCACTAGTAGTAAATCCCACAGTAAATAACTCCAGGTTACTCAGACATTAACTTAGGGATGCGTCAATCAAGCAGTAAATAAACTAGTAAACAAAGTTCCAATAGAGAATCACTGTGATCGCATCACAGTAGTTTTTGTTATGGTATGCTACGAGATACTTGCGGTTCTGTTGGTAACTGATGCAGTTGATTCGGGCTGAGTTGAATTCATCCAGGGTGTCAGTGGCTGCTGGAAGGTAAGGTCCCTGTCTGTGGAGTTAGTCAGAGAGATTGTGAAGTTCCTGGAGTGCCGCTGGCTGGAACAAGGTGCAGATCTTCTTCCCAGGTGTAGGGTCTGTGGGTCAGACAGTGGAGGTTCGGGGGTGCTGTGAGCGGGTGGTGACGGCAAGCATCCAACAAAATAGCTGAACAACCTGCCATCATTCCTGGAGGTTTAAATAGGCCGTGGAGTGCGGGAGAAGGCGCAGCACGCCGGGACGCACTTCCGCGTTCCAGCGTGGAACGCAAACCTCGGAGCACAGCAAATGACGCGGGTAGCTTAGAGAGAGGAACGCGGCTGCTTGGACAGGGTATGGCTGCTCTCGTTCTGTACAGGATAACGCCAGTGGCGTTACATACTCCCCTCCTCAAGGGGGCACCACCAGTGCTCTTTTTAGGACATGGGCGAGTAGGATACCTTCGATGGAATTGCCTGATCAGGCGGGGAGCATGGAGGTGTGAAGAGTCTTCCCAGGAGTCATCAAGTTGACTGTAGCCTTTCCAACGTATCAAGTATTGGAAAGTAGAGCCCCTCTTTCTGGAATCCAGGATTTTCTCAATCTCATATTCAGTTTCCCCCATGACGTCGACCGGAGGTGGGGGGCGTGAATTTCTGTTGGGAAATGGGTTTGGTATGAATGGTTTGATGAGTGAAACATGAAATGAGGGATGTATTTTCCAATCAGCAGGTAGAAACAGTTTAACAGCGTTAGGATTGATCACATGTGAGATAGGGAAAGGTCCAGTGAATTGTCGGCCAAGTTTTTTCGAAGGTATGTTAAGGCGTAGATTTCTGGTGGAGAGCCAGACTAAATCGCCCACCTTATAAACAGGAGGTATTGATCTGTGAGCATCATAATTTCATTTTTGTCGTAGCTGGGCAGCTTCTAAGTTGGAACGAAGAATTCCCAGAGTCTTCTTTAAATTCGAAAGATATTGTTCTACTGCAGGAACATTATTTGAGAGGAAGCTGGATGGTAAACTGTTTGGGTGGAAACCGTAATTCGCATAGAATGGTGAAAATCGGGAAGAAGAGCTGGTGGCATTGTTATAAGAAAATTCAGCGTGGGGAAGCAAATTAAACCAGTCATCCTGTAGGTGGGTACAATAACACCGTATTGTTCTAGAGTCTGGTTGACACGTTCTGTTTGTCCATTTGTCTGAGGGTGGTAAGCAGTGGACATGCGGTGATCAATTCCTAAAGCTTCACATAAGGCTTTCCAAAACTTGGAGATGAACTGAGAACCTCGGTCCGAAATGATTTGAGAAGGTAACCCATGGAGTTTAAGGACGTTGCTAATGAAAGCTTTTGCTGTTTCAAAAGAGGTTGGCAATTTTTTTAAAGGAATGAAGTGTGCCATCTTTGTTAGATGTGACCATGGTGGTGTTTGTACCATTTGTACCATTTGACCTAGGGAGATCAACTATAAAATCCATTGAGACAACCTCCCAGGGTCTGTTTGGTATTGGAATGGAGGCTAAAAGACCGAAAGGAGGTTTTCTTGAAAGTTTGTTACTAGCACAAATCTCACAAGAGTTGACGTAATCATGGACCATTTTATCCAAATGGGGCCACCAGTAATCTCTTTTAACGAGGTGAATTTTACTGATTCCAGGGTGGCCAGCTAATGGGGAATCATGGAGTTGCTTGAGGAGTGCCAACTGTAATTTTGGAGGAACGTATAATTTGTTCTTGAAGGTGTATACACCATCTGATTGCTTTAAGATACCTTTAGGTAGGTGGGACACATCTTTGGATGTAGTCTGGGAGAGCAATTGTCTAAAGGAAGTGGCTACTCCAATGAACCGGTTAGAAGGAATGATGGAGAGAGGAGGAATTTCAGTAGTCTGATCTTCATTCATCCGAGACAAGGAATCAGCCTTTACATTTTGTGTACCTGGCCGGTACGAAATATAGAAGTCAAATCTGTCAAAGAATAAACTCCACCTCACCTGTGGGGCGGACAAAGTCTTACAGGCCTTCAAATGTTGTAGGTTACGGTGATCTGTAAGGATGGTTATAGGGTATGTAGTTTCCTCCAACAGATGTCTCCAGTTCGCTAAGGCATCCTTTATTGCAAGGAGTTCCCTTTCCCCAATGGGGTAGTTCTTTTCTGCAGATGTTAGAGTCCTGGAGTAGAAAGCCACTGGGTGCAGAGGTTCAGATAAGGTCGGACGTTGGGAAAGTATGGCACCCAAGGCGAAGTGGGATGCATCAACTTCTAGAGTAAAATGAAATAGCGGATTAGGTAGTTGGAGGATAGGAGCAGAAGTGTAAGAGAGCTTGAGAGAATCAAAAGACTTCTGCGATTCATTTGTCCAAGTGAAGGGTGTCTTTTTACTAGTTAAAGTATTCAGAGGTTTCACAATTTCTGAGAAGTTTTTGATGAACTTGCGGTAATAGTTTGAGAATCCAAGGAAGCGCTGCAAAGCCTTCCTTGAATGGGGGATTGGCCAGGAGAGAATGCATTCCACTTTGGAGCGATCCATCTGAATTCCTTCAGGAGTAATTTGGTATCCAAGAAAGGAAATACTTGACTGACTAAAAACACATTTCTCAAGCTTGACATATAAGCGATGTGTTCTGAGTCTGGCCAAGACCCAACGTACATGTTTGGTGTGTTCCTCAAGGTGTCAGAAAAAATCAAAATGTCATCCAGGTAAATTACAACACAAATGTCCAGGAAAATAACGGAAAATGTCGTTGATGAACCGCTGGAAGGTTGCAGGTGCGTTACATAAACCAAATGGCATTACTGTATACTCAAATAAGCCATATCGAGTCTTGAATGCAGTTTTCCATTCATCACCTGGACGAATCCTGATTAAGTTATAGGCACCCCTGAGATCTAGCTTTGTGAAAATTTTGGAGGTCTGGAGACATTCTATAAGTTCTGGGATAAGAGGTAAGGGGTAGCGTTTTTTTATCGTGATGTTGTTGAGGGATCGGTAATCAATTATTGGCCGGAGTGAACCGTCCTTGTTTTTTACAAAAAACATGGCGGCTTTTGCTGGGAAGGTGGAAGGCCTAATGAAGCCCTTTCTTAAGTTATTGTCGAGGTAGTCCTTAAGATGAACAAGTTCAGGTTGAGATAATGGATACATTTGTGCGGTTGGAATAGGACTATCTGGGATGAGATCAATAGGACAGTCATATATACGATGAGGTGGGAGTATCTCTGCATTGGTTTTACTGAAGCCATCAGAGAAATCATGTAAATAAGTTGGGAGATCTTCATAGTACTCACTTGTTAAGAGGATGGTGTAGATGGGATAACAGGTCTCTTTACAATATGTGGAATGTAGACTAAGTGAGTTATTGGACCATTGAAAAGTTGGTTGATGTAGAAGTAACCAAGGTAAACCTAATACTATTGGGAATAGAGGTGAGCGAATGATGTCAAATACAAGGGTCTCAGTATGGCCATTGCCGCAGGTGACCATCAAAGGTGAGGTTTCAGAGTATACTGGGCCAAAAGAGGAAGTAGAGCCATCAATGAAAGTGACAGACAAAGGAGTTTGCTTAACCACACAAGGGATTTTATTTGATTTGACAAATCCTAAATCTATAAAGTTGCCACAGGCACCGTTGTCAACCATCGCATCAATGGTAGTCCTATCTTGGTCCCACTGTAAGGTAAGAGTGAGAAAGACATAGGGCCAGATTCAGGTAGATGGGCGCTTCTTTACTTTGGAGTAACGTTTCTCATTTACGTTACTCCGCCGACACTTTCGGCGCAAGTACTGTTATTCACATAGCACTTGCTCCTAAACTTGCGCCGGAGTAACGAAAATGCGTTGGCGTAACCCGACGCAAGTGGAAGTGGGTGTGATCATATGTAAATGATGGGCGGAGCCCAGCGCAGAGGCTTACGTTCAGCGCATCAACCACGGAGCATGCGCAGTGAGTGAGGCTCCACTCGCCCCCTTGTGCGCATGCTCACAACTTCCGTCGGCACCACTTCACGGGAAACGTCAGCGCAATGTGTTCTGTTGCGCGTATAAAAGCGCCAGCGGAAGCGCCATTCCGGCGCAAAAGTATTTCCGTTTCCCCCCACCCCAGGGAAGTTACTTTTGCTCTGTTATGGCTGCTCCCGCTACCCCCAAAGAGAGGAGGAACCTCAATTTCAATCCTCAAGAGGTCTCTATTGTTATTTCGGCTATGGAGACCCACAACGATGTCCTCCATGGCAGGAAAAGCCGAAAGACCACCCGGGAGAGGAAGCAGGCCATCCTGGCAAGCATTGCTGCCAGGGTTAATATTTTGGGGTACTTCACCCGGACTGCTGGCGATATTGCCAAGAAGATCAACGATCTACAGCGCAAGGTTCGGGGCAAGGTGGCCACCATTAGGAGGCATGAGAGTGGCACGGGTGGTGGACCCCCATGTGCGGTCAGCCTGACCACAGAGGAGGAGGTGGTCGCCCGCTGCCTGGAGAGGGAGCAGTTGGAGGGGGTCCCTGGATACGACTCCATGGAGGAAGGCTCCAGGACAGGTAAGTGTTTTTTAACCCCTATTTGGTGTGTTGCATGTGGGGGGGGGAGGGTACATGTCCTAAATGTGTGGGACCACCAACATGTGTCTGCTTTGTGTCATCTACAGATGACGGAGCTGGGACATCATCTGTCGGCGGCCAGTCCACCCCATCCCCCCAACGGCATCCAGTGCCCGTGCCCCTGGGTGGTGAAGACACCGAGGTGGAGGAGGAGAGTGCCCACACCTCACCTGCAGAGGTCGTTGAGGAGGAGCCTGTTGGGGCAGAGCAGGACATTATTTTATATTTGGACGAGTCCTCCTCTTCTGCAGGGCCCTCTCAGATCCCCTCCCCCATCATAGGAAGCCCCTCAAGGGCGACTCCATCCCCCCGGGGACAACCATCTACTGGCCCCAGGAAGGCCACCCGTAAGACCAGGGGGGGCTCTGATCTGGTCCAGGACCAGGTGGTGAGGGATCACGCCAGGCAGACCCAGCAAATGGGGGACATAGTTGGGCACCTGGACAGAGTGGCTGACAGCCTGTGCTCCGTGGCCCAGATTTCTTCTGCAGTGCAGGATGTGAGCTGCAACTGCGCTGCAGTGGTGACCAGTCTGGGGGAGGTGCAGGGTGACATAAGGGACCTCACTGCAGCCGTCCAGGCAAACACTGCTGTCATCCAGGCAAACAGTGCTGCCATCCGGGACCAGGGGAGGCAGAGTCGGCGGGCCCAGCATTACCAGGTCACCCGGCAGCTCAGGATGCAGGCCCAGACAAACAGTTACCTCGGCCGGATAGCCATGGCCTTGGAGGGCAGGCAGGCCACACCTGCCAGGAGTGGCCCACCCGGGGATCAGCCACCTCCAGATGCCCCCCCATCCCCACCCACTCCATCCAGGCAGCTGAGGAGCCAGAGAGGGGCCGCCAGAAGAAGCCCCCGGCATCCCAGATGATTTATTTTTTGTTTTTTTGATTGATGCTCAGGACATGAGTTTTGTATTTTATTTCTTCTTAATGCTCAGGTTATGAGATTTTTATTTTATTCTTAATGCTCAGGTTATGAGTTATTTTATTTGTGATTATGCTCTGGATATGAGATATTTTTTTTTAGATACTGCACACGTTGCAGTGTGAATGGTGTGTGAATGTGAGGGAGTGGCACTCCTGCCAGTAAGGGGTGTCACCCTCGGCCGTGGTGGTGAAGTTAACCCCACGGCTGTATGAATGACGTGTGAAAGGTGTATGAATGGACAGCGACATCATTGGGGCCTTGACGCTGGCGTTGCTGCTCCCAAGTCCTACATGCTGGACTTGGGCTAATCCAATGTGATGTGGATGTGGTGTGTGTGATCTAGGGACATCAGTGGTGTGCATGCGTGCATTGTGTGTGTGATTAATGTTTTGGTTTATTGTCCAAAGATGCCTACGGCGAGGACCCTCCTGACTGCTCTTCCATCAGCTGACTGGGTCTCCTCTGGCAGGGGGGGCTGTCTGGTTGGGGGGTCAGGTCATCACGCATGTCAATCTGCAGGCCTTTTCTCATGGCAAAGTTGTGCAGAATGCAACATGCACCGATGATCTGACACACGAAGGTAGAGGAATACAATAGGGCCCCCCCAGACTTATCCAGGCAGCGGAAACGAGACTTCAGGAGCCCAAATGTTTGCTCCACCACTGCACGGGTTTTGATGTGTGCTTCATTTTATCTTCTCTCTCCTCTGGTTTGGGGGTTCCGGAAAGGAGTCATTAGATGGGGTCCCAGTGCATATGCAGAGTCACCTGGAAGGGAAAATACAGGAGGATGTTAGTCATGCATGTGCCACTTGTGAGGTGTGCATCATGGGAGGGGACAGTCATGCCTGCCACCCATGTCACTCACCAACCAGCTGTCCCCATACATGTTCTGCTCGAATTCTGCTGGGATGGGACTCTGACGGTATATGAAGCTGTCATGGCTGGACCCGGGGGGTTTGGCACGGACGTGCCATATGAGGCGTTGGGCATCGGCTATCACCTGTACGTTGATGGAGTGCCAATGCTTCCGATTGCGGTATATGTGCTCTGTGGCACTGGGGGGCTGAAGGGCCACATGTGTGCAATCAATGGCCCCGATGGTGCGTGGGAATCTGGCAATGCTGTAGAATTCTGTCATTGCCTTCAGCCGCAGGTCCTCAGTGGTGGGTCTAATGAACTGGTTGGACATGCATCTGAGGATTGCAGGGACAACCTGGTGCACACATCTGCTCATGGAGGACTGTGACATCCCAGCCACCACTCCACTTGTACGCTGGAATGATCCACTGGCAAGGAAATTAAGTGTTGCCAGTACCTTCACCAGTGGCTGCACTGCTTGTGAGCGGTGTGTCTTACTGGTGATGTCATCCTGCAGGGCTGTGGTTAGTTCAAGTATTGCATCAGGGCTGAATCTGAAGAGGCGATACACCTCCTCATCCCCCATGCCAAAGAGGCTCATGCGCGTGCGGTATATCCTCTGACGTGCCCGCCTCCTCCGTACCGGGGGACCCAGTACTAGTGCTAGGACCGCGACTGCCCCTGGCATGTTGGCACACAGAGGGGTTGTCCTTGCAAGTGTGGTTGTTCAGCTTGCTAGTTTCGTCGGTAACGCTGCTGCTGTAGCTGCTCTCCTGCTGACCTGAGGCCGTCTGGAGTAAAGATAAAGCAGCTATTTGTAGAAATAACTTTGCGCCGGACGGACGAGATACGCGCGGCGCATGTAGCCAGCGTATGGTGCTAATCCGTTCACGAATCAGGAAATCTCCCTCATTTGCATATTTGCAGGGGAAATCAATAGGCGCGACTGATGCGCCAAGCGAAATTATGCGCTGACGAGACTCTGGCGTCAGAAAGTTATGCCGATCGGAAATGGCCCGTTTTCTGTCGCATCTAGTTTGGTGGGTATGGCCACATAGAAACGGCGGCGCATATTCACAGTTACGCGGCGCATATCGAAATACTCCAGCGCAACTCTACCTGAATCTGGCCCATAGTGATTAGTGGTAGTTCCAGGTGCATTAATCTTACTAATGTTAGAGATGTTACCTTCAGAGCTCCTCTTTAGGAGTGGACAGGTAGACACAACGTGGTCAGGGGTGGAACAGTAGAGACAAAGGTTTTGGGCTCTACGTCTTTGTTTCTCAGCTGGGGATAATGGCCCTTTGATTGCGGCAAGTTCCATAGGAACCTCCTTAGGGGGAGATCTGGACCTCCTAAATGGTGTAGGCTGGTAGGAGTTGGCACGTTTAGCCTTCCTTTCTCTGAGACGACGGTCAATGGAGAGAGAGAGGTGCATGAGATCCTCTAAAGAAGCAGGAATTTCAATGCGGGCAAGTTCATCCTTCATAGATTCTGACAGCCCGAGACAAAATTGATTTCTGAGGGCAATATCAGTCCACAAAGTCTCTCGGCACCAGCACTTAAATTCAGAGATGTAGTCTTCTACAGGTCCCTTTCCTTGCTTGAGGTTCCTGGTGGTGTTCTCCGCCGTAAGTTGTTTATTAGGATCCTCGTAGAGGAGAGACATTTCATCTAAAAATGTGTTAAATGCTCCCAAGAGGTCGCCGTGTTCTTCAGCATCAGCCTAAACTCTTGGTTCTCCCTTGAGGTATGATATCAAGGTGAGAATTCTGACTCTGTCAGAGTAGTAAGTACGGGGGCGTAACTCGAACATAAGACGGCAGGAACTAATAAATTGACGGAAATATTTTCTGTCTCCCGAAAAAGGTTCCGGAGGGCAGACCTTGGGCTCAGGTCGGTCCCTGGGTTGAGCAAAATTCTGGTTACGGAGGGCCTCATTTTCTAACCCATGGTCATTCATAGTAGTGGTGAGAGTATCCACTCGTTGTGACAGTCCAACTAAGTGGTTGGCAAGCTCCGCTGGATCCATTTAATTAGTTATAAGGGTTCTGCTATTATGTAACGTTCCTGCTATCAATTATTTTTAATTTGGTGGAATCTCAGCTGCGGAGGTTTCTCAGGTAAAACCACTACTTCACTCTCTTGTATGATCAAAGAGTTTAGGGTTTAAATCATCACAACCTCTATTTGAAAATCAACTTAATCATGGAAGCTTATTCATTCATGAGCATTATACGTACATGTATATAATAAAGAGAGAATCTGCTGGTTAAATGACTAAGCAAGAGGTTAGGTTGTCTCTGGTGAATATCACTAGTAGTAAATCCCACAGTAAATAACTCCAGGTTACTCAGACATTAACTTAGGGATGCGTCAATCAAGCAGGAAATAAACTAGTAAACAAAGTTCCCATAGAGAATCACTGTGATCGCATCAGGCCGCGTACACACGGCAGGGAATCTCGACGGGCAGAACACATCGTTCCGCCCGTCGAGGTTCCCTGCCGGCCGTCGAAATCGGCGACCCGCCCGTCGGGAATGGCAACCAGCCATTCTTCCGGGCGGGCCGTCGAGGAAATAGAGAGCGTGCTCTCTATTTCGGCTCGACGGGCTTCCCGACGGGAAGCTCGCCGAGACCGTACACACGGCCGAGGTCCTCGCTGGAATGTGCATTCCAGCGAGGTTCTCGCTGGTTTTCAGCGAGAACCTCGGCCATGTGTACGGCGGCTCACAGTAGTTTTTGTTATGGTATGCTACGAGATACTTGTGGTTCTGTTGGTAACTGATGCGGTTGATCCGGGCTGAGTTGAATTCATCCAGGGTGTCAGTGGCTGCTGGAAGGTAAGGTCCCTGTCTGTGGAGTTAGTCAGAGGGATTGTGAAGTTCCTGGAGTGCCGCTGGCTGGAACAAGGTGCAGATCTTCTTCCCAGGCGTAGGGTCTGTGGGTCAGACAGTGGAGGTTCGGGGGTGCTGTGAGCGGGTCCCAGGTGAGGGCAAGCGTCCAACAAAATGGTGGAACAACCTGCCGTCATTCCTGGAGGTTTAAATAGGCCATAGAGCGCGGGAGAAGGCGCAGCACGCCGGGATGCACTTCCGCGTTCCAGCATGGAACGCAAACCTCGGCGCACCGGAAATGACGCGGGTAGCTTAGAGAGATGAGCGCAGCTGCTTGGACAGGGTATGGCTGTGCTCGTTCTGTACAGGATAACGCCAGTGGTGTTACAGCGATCAGCTGCACATCTGCTAAAAAGGACCACAGAGCTGAGCTGTGGGAAATTGGCCAGGAGATAACAGCTCCACATCATGATGGAATAGGGTGGCTGCTCTCTGCTGTTCCACGATGGCTGCCTGGGAAGGACATCCTGCCTTGTTGTGGTTGTGCCTCCCCCTCACTTTCCTCCTCTGCTCTGTCCAGCACCCAAGTCGCATGAGTGACCTCATCATCATCCCCTGCATCCTCATCACAACTGGAACCAACTTGGCGATACACTGTGGCTGTCAATGTGTTGTTTATCAGTGTTCTCCCCTCTCTGTAGGCTCATGTTACTCCCTTCCTCTAACTTAGAACCAACGTCAAAATTAGGTAATGCCTGTACATTATCAAGAAGCAAGTGGCTGATGCTGTGTTCAAATAATTCAGCTAACTCCTTCATACATGATGCTGGGACTAAGGCAGTAGTAGCTGTGGACAAGGAGGCAGAATAAACTGCTATGGCAGCTGCAGTGGACTGCACAATAGTCTCAGCTTGGGTGATAGAGGATGAGGAGGATGAGAATGGTTTAGTAAGCCAGTCCACCACCTCCTCTGCATGCTGTGGCTGGATAGCACAAGCAATATCTCTAAACAGAGAAAAACGTGCCCTGCCAGAAGACAGACCACATCCAACTTTGCCTGTGGACAAAGACGCTAATAACCCCCTCATAGTGGCATGGGAATGTCTGCCTCTCTTTGTTGGCCTACAAGACATGATGGGGGGCTTATTACCCACATTTTGTAGATACCGGGAAACGTGTAATTGGATGCAATTTATTCAATGCAATGTGGTGTTTGGTGCACTTTAAATTGAGGACTGTATGTAGAGAGCATAACAAATTAAATGAAATTAAATATACAAAGGTATTTGGTGCATTTTTTAAAGGCAATTCAAAAACGGAAATATAAATTGAGAAACAAAAATAAAAAAGTTTGCCTAAAAAATTGAAAAAATTTATGCAAATCATGAAGAACCTAAGGGAAAAAGAAGAAGGAGGTAATAAAAAGTAATAAAAAGTAATTTTTGTTAAAGTATATGGGGCAGATTCACGTAGATCGGCGCATTATCATTCCGGCGTAGCGCACCACTTTTCCGTTAGACTTGCGCAATCTAGCCGCGTAATCCGGCGATTCACGTAGCTTTTACGCAAGAGCTTGCGCAAACGTAAGGTTTTTTCCGGAGGCGTAAGGAGGAGTAATACAAATTGGGAAGGACGTGGGCGTGTTACATTGAAATGAGCCGTGACCCCATGCAAATGAAGGGCCGGCCGACTCGCGCATGCGCGCGTGAAGGAAACCATGTCAGCTCCGTTGTGCGCATGCTCACAACTCGGGAGCGGCGCAATCAGTGAAATTGGAAATGGACTAGGGCAACTTTATGAACTACGCAGACAGCATAAATAGACAGACACAAATGCACTTCCTTTGCAAAAGTACATCCCTTTGTATCCCTCCCTATACAGCAAGGTGCTTTTGTTTGTTTGTGACGTGTCTTTGAGATATTTGGGGACTGTTTTGCAGAGTGATTTTTGTCTTTTATATCTTTGTTGTTATTTTGTTTAAATTATATTTTTGCTGGGCATTTTTTATTTTTGCTCGTCATTTATTTATTTTTTTTGGTTCTGTTTGTGTATGATTTTGGAATGTGGGGGTGATATTCCTGCGGGAAAAGGGGTGTCACCCTCATTTGTGGTGGAGAAGTGATCGCCAGGTCTGTGTGAATGGTGTATGAATGTACAGTGACATAATTGGAGCCGTGGCATGGCGTTGCAGCTCACAAGTCCTGCATGGTGGACTGGTGCCAATCCAATGTGATGAGGATGTGGGGTGTGTGTGCTAGGGACCACAGTGGTGTGCATGCATGCATTCTCATTGTGCCATGATTAATGTGTGTGTTTAACGTGCAAAGATGCATAATGTGAGCTGGCATGAGATGGGGTCATGAGATGGGGTACCAGTGCATATGCAGAGTCACCTTGAAGGGAAAAGACAGGAGGATGTTAGTCATGCATGTGCCACTTGTGAGGTGTGCATCACGGGAGGGGATAGTCATGCCTGCCACCCATGTCACTCACCAACCAGCCAGCTGTCCCCATACATGTTCTGTTGGAAATCTGTGGGGATGGGGCTCTGATTGTATATGTAGCTGTCATGGGTGTCATGGGTGGTGCCATGTGTTGGGCTGGTGATGTCCTCCTGCAGGGTTGTGGTAATTCCATGATGGCATGAGGGGTGAATCTGAAGATGCGAGACACCTCAGAATCACTCATGCCAAAGATGTCTATGCGTGTGTGATATATCAAGTGAAGAGTGAGGGGCTTGTATCAGATAAGAATATTGTATTAGATTAATTTAAATTGTAAATTTTATATAAGCAAATAAAAAAATAAAAAAAAACATCTCCCGTGCCCTCCTTAGTGCCATCCTCCGTGCCCTCCTCCTTCTTTGTTCATCTAAAGTCAGTAGTATAGCTATGCGCGACGATGCCCCTGGCATGTTGGCATACAGATTGTTGGGCAACACGTGTGACTGCTGAACTCCTCACTAACAGTGTTGCTTTATCTGACAATTAGACTTTTTTTCAAAATTTAGACCAGCTTTTAGGTCCTCTAACTTTAGACAGAACATTTTGCTGTTGCGCACATCGCGTAGCCTGCGCAGCAACTGCGTTTTTTTGTGGATCCCCGTAACTCCCTCATTAGCATATTTGACTAGCAAATCAATGGTGTGTCTAGCGCAGTTTTGCGCGAAGGGAAGCGAATGTCTAACTCAATTACGCTGGACCAAAAAACGTAGATTTCTGGCGTATATTGTTTTGTGAATCGCGTCCAACTATACGCACGTGCACATTTAGACTTACGCACGCGCAACAGCAGTTGCGCACGCGTAATCGCTCTGTGAATCTGGGCCTATGTATATATGTTCAACTTCTTCCTCCTGCACACACTTGTTCAAGTTTGCACAGCTTCTGCTTGCCCTTGAGGGAACATGAGAGACTTCTTGTCAGTTCAGTAGTGGCCCAATACAGGCAGGGACTCACAGTCCCATAAAATTAGCACATATATGGAGTGAAACATTGTGTACCCTTTCCTTCTGCTTCTTCTGATCCCAGTACCACTTCTTCAGGCAATGCTAGCCCACCTAGTAACAACCGTCTCTTTCAGTCCTCCTGGTTTCCTCTCTACACCAGTCCATCCGACTGACTCTTCACCAGCCCACCTGGCTGACTCTCTGGAGATTTCTCAGGGAAAATGCAGAAGACTTAAGCCCACCGTTGTCTTCAAGGGAGACTTATATCTACATGTGGCAGTCTCCCCCTTTGTTAGCTCCCACCAGTGTTGTTCTACTCACTCTGTCCTCTCTTTGCTCAAATTGCCTCCAGGAAAGCTTCCTCCCTTGTGTTTTTGGCAGGATCCTTCCAGCACCCAAGCCCCAGCCCAAGGCAGAACACCCCCCCCCCCAGACTAGGGGGCATCCCTCAACATTGTATCTCAATCTTCCACCCTGCTGGCTTGGCCCATGTCGATTTATGTTGTAGTCCCAGCTCTCTGCCAGGCTACTTTTGTGGATTGGCCGAGGCCCCACAATTATTCATAGTAGCCACTCCCAACTCCCACCCTCTAGTTCTAGAAGGTTCTCCAACCTTTCAGACCAAGGGAGGCACCAGACAGCTGCCAAAATGAGTCATCCAGCCCTGGCCCCTAATAACTCTGACCCAATTTAGTGACTACAATTATTCTTCACCAGAATATATTTTGCCAGTTATACTAATACTAGTAGCACACAATAGAGGGTGCTACATATATGTAATGTAAACCCTAACATTAAAGCGAGAGTCCCTTGCACCATATGAGATCATGTGCCTTTTTGCAGTATTAGATTATGGTTTGTACTGCTCCTATTTCTTGGCATTATTCATGGCTATTGTGATCCTTAACCATCTGCACCTAGGGGCCTCTCTGTTGTACCTTCTGGGTCGTATGTGTCCCAGTCCCACACCTCATGGGGCAGGCACACCGTGAGGGTACGATTCCAGAGTGCTATCGTTTGCATTTCTATTTGAACCTGATTAATACCCTGTCAGTAGCATCCACTCCTGATGAAGCAAATGAATATTCACAAAACACATTGAGATTGATGATGCTTTTTATTTTTTATTTTATGAGCAATGTTTGTGAAACTCTAGCATGAATGCTGTTACAAAAGATGAGGCTCATGTATTAATGATGCTAAGGAGACTGACAACAGAAAATGAGTAGATATGTGCGTTCCTGTTCGTAACGAATGGATTTTCATACAAATTTGTTAGTATTCGTACATTCGTATCAATTCGAACATCCGAATAGCTGAAAGATCCAAAATACGAAAATTACGGAATTACGAATAAGCAAAATAACGAACAAACGAAAATACGAAAGTACGAATGGACAATCTTACTAATATACGAAACACCGAAAAAGCAAAAGAACAAAAATTACATCTATAACGAACGATTTGCATTCCGCATTTTAAATCCTTTGTCTGTTAGTATTTTCATTCGTATGTTCGTATTTTCATTCGTGTGTTTTGTAAATCTGTTTCTTTGTCTGTTCGTAAATTTGTGTACTTGTAAGTTGTAACGTTCTTTCGAATGGGCAGTGTAGTTAGTAAGTGATGTATCTTACTAAATATCTTAGCCAATCATCGTATCTCATTTGTGCTGAGTCACCTTGTTGGCAAAAAGTCCGACCGTGTGTACGGGGCTTAAGAGAAAGCATATCTTAATATGGATTAGTATGTTGCTATGTATTTACGAAAGTACAAAATTACGAATCCATTAAACGAAAATGATTATCTAACAAAATTACGAATTTCAAATCAACGAACATAAAGTAGACAGAATTACGAATCATTCAGTATAAACGAAAATAAAACTGTTACGAAAATACGAACGGATCCGCATAGGAAAACTTGCGTCTTACAAAATACGAACGGGTCCGAATAGGAAAACTTGAATCTTACGAAATTACGAATCTTTACGAATCTACTGAACGAGACAAAACGGAACAAAAAAATACGAAATTTTTTGTTGTGCACATGTCTAAAAATGAGCTTCTTTTCTCTTTTAAATATGTTTTGCCTTTGCAAATCAAAATATGTTTATATATATATATATATATATTTTTTTTTTAATCTTTGGATAAAATAAAGGATTGATGTTTTTTATATGCTGATTTTTGTTGATGGTTTGATGTACCTCAATCAGGTCTTTCTCATTGGCATTTCAGAAGCTTTGTTCAAACTTTTTACTGAATTCTCTTGTTTGTATAATTATGTTTACTTCTGTAAAACAAACTACTTTTCTCACAGTAAACTGAGGCAACAAAAAAAACTTCTTAATAAATAGATGTCATGGAACCGTAAATGTAATTGCTGCCACCAAAATAAACAAGCATGGGCAACCAGTAAGAAAGTCTGAATGTTTAATTAACACCACCTGAATTATTTATGACAAGTGAGTCACTCATAAAACTGCAGTCCTATTTTATGACTGGAGGGTGCATATGGATTTTGCTGTAAAATTAAAAATGTACTTTGGTGCACATCTCGGCTGTCATAAACAAAAGATCAATCATGCACAAAAGAAATAAAAACGGTAATAGCACAAACATAAAACAGATTTTAAATGGCAAAGCACCACATACGAAAGATGTGAGTTCTATATATTTTTCTAATGATCAGATTGTATTTCTCATATTGAAAGAAGATGAATTTGTCTGCATGATTAAGGGGATTCAGCCTCATTAAAAGTAAAGGATCGAGTAAAAGGTAAAATAAATACATTGTTAATTTGTTTTCCTTTCCATTTTCCCTTTCCTACAAACTAGCAATGCAATTTTTGAAAGTTGCCAAGTGCTGCTTATAATTATAGAACTACATTCATTAAAAACGTATTTAATGGATTTTTAAAAGGAACTAGTTTAGATGTCTGTATGGTTAATTTGCGTAAAATCTGATGCAGCTCTGCAGAGAAACCAATCAGCTTCCAGGTTTTATTGTCAAAGCTTACAGTGCCTTGACAAAGTATTCACACCCCTTGAAATTGTCCACATTTTGTCATGTTACAACTGTATTTTTGGGGGATTTTATGTGATAGACCAACACAAAGTGGTGCATTGTGAAGTGAAAGGAAAATGATAAATGGTTTTCCAATTTTTTTACAAATAAATATCTGAAAAGTGTGGCGTGCATTTATATTCAGCCCCCTTTACTCTGACACCCATAACTAAAATCTAGTGGAACCAATTGCCTTCAGAAGTCACCTAACTAGTAAACAGACTCCACCTGTTTGCAGTTTATTCTCAATATAAATACAGCTATTCTGTGAAGCCCTCAGAGGTTTCTTTGAGAACCTTAGTGAGCAAACAGCATCATAAAGGCCAATGAACCCACCAGACAGGTCAGGAATAAAGTTGTGGAGAAGTTTAAAGCAGGCTTAGGTTCCCAAGCTTTGAACATCTCACGAAGCACTGTTCAATCCATCATCCACTGCAAATCTACCAAGTCACGGCCGCCCACCTAAACTGAGAGGCTGGGCAAAGAGAGCATTAATCAGAGAACCAGCCAAGAGGTTCATGGTAACTCTGGGGGACCTGCAGAGATCCACAGCTCAGGTAGGAGAATCTGTCCACAGGACAAGTATTAGTTGTGCACTCCACAAATCTGGCCTTTATGGAAGAGTGGCAAGAAGAAAGCCATTGTTGAAGGAAAGCCATAAGAAGTCCCATTTGCAGTTTGCAAGGAGCCATGTGAGGGACACAGCAAACATTTGGAAGAAGGTGCCCTGGTCAAATGAGACCAAAATTAAACTTTTTGGCCTGAAAGCAAAATGCTATGTGTGTTGGAAAACTAACAATGCACATCACCCTAAACATACCATCCTCACCGTGAAACATGGTGGTGGCAGCATCATGGTTTAGGGATGCTTTTCTTCAGCAGGGACAGGGAAGCTGGTCAGAGTCGATGGGAAGATGGATGGAGCCAAATACAGGGCAATCTTAGTAAAAAAAAACTGTCAGGCCTCGTACACACGATGAGATATGTCCGCTCAAACTTGTCCGACGGACAGTTTAGAGCGGACATGTCTCATCGGATTTCGGTCCGATGGCGTGTACACACCATCGGATCAAAATCCCCGCCGGCAGACAGCGTGGTGACGCGGCGGTGACGTTGACGCCGCCACGTCACCGCTACGTCACGCACCAGGAAGTAAACACTTCCGCGCGCGCGCGTCGGATCCATTCACAGGATACGACGCATGTGCGGGAGGATATGTTCGCTGGTTTCCCGTACTAACCAGCGGACATATCCGACGGACAGGTTTGTAGCGGACAAATTTCAAAGCATGCTTTGAAATTTGTCCGATGGACAAATCTGTCCGCTAGCCCGTACACACGA
Organism: Rana kukunoris; assembly: GCA_029574335.1. NCBI lineage: Eukaryota > Metazoa > Chordata > Amphibia > Anura > Ranidae > Rana > Rana kukunoris. The sequence goes on from CM056053.1 coordinate 80,983,699, forward strand.
TCGGATTTGTCTGCTGAAACGGTCCATCAGACCGTTTTCAGCGGACAAATTCGATCGTGTGTACGCGGCCTTAGAGTCTGCAAAAGGCTTTAGAGCAGGACAACAACCCTAATCATGGAGCCAGAGCTGCAATAGATTGATTTGAATCAAAGCATATTCATGTGTTAGAATGGCCCAGTCAAAGTCCAGACCTAAATCCAATTTAGAATCTGTTGCAAGACTTAAAAATTGCTGTTGACATACGCTCTCCATCCAATCTGACAGAACTTAAGCTATTTTGCAAAGAATAATTGGCAAAAATGTCACTTTATAGATGTGCAAAGCTGGTAGAGATATACCCAAAAAGACTTGCAGCTGTAATTGCATCAAAAGGTGGTTCTAGAAAGTATTTAGGCTCCATTCACACCTAGGCGTTTTGTCGCCTGAAGCCCGACGCTGAAGCAGCCTGACATACGCTGGAGGGGGGAATTTACATTGTCGGCTATGGAGATGGTTCACATCTCTACGCCGAAAGCTGATACGCCTGAAGCGTGAAGCCTGAAACAAGTCCCGGACCCTTTTTTTCAGGCGTATCGGGCGTTCGGCCATAGCCGACAGTGTAAATTCTGCCCTCCAGCAAAAAAGCAATAGGCGTTTTGTCGCCGCAAATCGCGGGGACAAAACGCCTATTGCATGTCGCCCGAATACGCCTGCTGCCGCCGACGCCTAGATGTGAATGCAGCCTATAACTCAGGGGGGCTGAATACAAATACACGCCACACTTTTCACATATTTATTTGCAAAATATTTTGAAAACAATTTATCATTTTTTATCCCACTTCACAATTATGTGCCACTTTGTGTTGGTCTATCACATAAAATCTCAATGAAATACATTTACTTTTTTGGTTGCAACATTTTTGAAAATTTAAAGGGGGTATGAATGCTTTTTCAAGGCATTGTAACTGAACAAGCTGAAGTTAGAAGATTATTGGCTACAATCCACATCTGCACCACATTGTGCACTCTTTGGTTTTAGTCTTAAAGGGGAGTTCCAGCCTTTTGTTATGTTTATTAAAAGTCAGCAGTTACAAAAAGTGTAGCTGCTGACTTTTAATAAACAGAACTTACCTGTTTCACGGTCCAGCGACACGACGCCCGGAGCTTCGCTCGTCTCCCCCCTTCTCTGCCGGCGCCTCCATTGTAACTGTGGGCACCCGGCTGAAGCTTTTGGCTTCACGGCTGGGCACTCACTGCGCATGTGTGAACAGCGCAGCACTCCCTGAGTGGACAGGCGATCACCTGGGACCTGTCACGTGTCCCAGGTGATCGCCTACAGGGAGGGTCTGCCAAAAGGCGATATGACATATCGCCTAAGCGGTCCCTGGGTGGAAGGAGGAAGTGGGACAGGTAGTCCCACTCCTACTGAAGCGTCCACTCCGTCCCCCAAAAAAATGACATGCCAAATGTGGCATGTAAGGGGGTGAGGAGTGGATTAAGCGGAAGTTCCACTTTTGGGTGGAACTCCGCTTTAATATCAGACTCCTGTAATCCCCTACCTTGCAGAATTTAGACTAGTAGAGGGATGTCCATTTCTAGAAGCCAATCAGACTTTTCTGCAGTAAACATTTACTGACAAAGAACCTCCTAACAGGATGCGCAGTGTCCAATCAGTAGGCTGGGTTATGTGTTTGACCAAGCTGTGCTTCTGCAACAGAGGTCCAGTACTTGGCTGTGCTGTATTTCTGGGGTTTACAGGGGTGTAACAAAAAACTGACTGGCCAGAATTACAAATCTTTCAGCAAATAAAACAGTTCTCATATATGTGATTCTTAATGTGGATTTAACAGTTTAGTTTTAGTTGTTTTTGTTGTTTTATTCACTCTCTGGATCGCATTGGGAGATTATGTCATGGTCGTGGCCGACCACCAGGTGGCGCTAGCGTTGCAACGGCGCGCACAGGGGCGCCGGGAGCGCGCATTCGCGGCACTTCGACGTGCACACGCACGGGCACGCGCACGCGCGGCACGTCGGCGCGCACGGGAGCGCGCATTCGCGGCAGCGGCGCGCGGGCACGTGAGGACGCCATTTTGGCGCCAGTTCAGGCTATTTAAGGGAGCTCTTCCCATGGCCTCTTGCTGCTCGATCATCAGCGTTCCTGATACCTGCCTGAAGACCCGTTACCTGATTGACCCCTGTTCCGTGATCCCGGCTTGTCTTGACCCTTCTGATTGCTGCCCGCCCTGACCTCGGATTGTCTGACGCTGCCTCTGCCTTGCCCTGTACCAGTGACCGCCTGCCTGTTGCCGACCCGGCTTGAATCACGACTCTGCTGCTGCCTTATCCCTGAACCAGATCCGTCTGCATCCGTACTACAGGACACCTTCCTCCTGCTGTCTGCCAGCCATCTGCACCAGCTCCAGTTACCTGACAGTATCCGTACTACAAGACACCTTCCTCCTGCTGTCTGCCAGTCATCTGTACCAGCTCCAGTTGCCTGTCAGCATCCGTACTACAGAACACCTTCCTCCTGCTGTCTGCCAGCCATCTGCACCAGCTCCAGTTACCTGCCAGCATCCGTACTACAAGACACCTTCCTCCCGCTGTCTGCCAGTCATCTGCACCAGCTCCAGTTGCCTGTCAGCACCCGTACTACAGAACACCTTCCTCCTGCTATCTGCCAGACACCCGCACTAGCTTCAATTACCTGTCGGCGTCAGTGCTACAGCATACCTCCAGTAAGACTGATACCGTGTCTGCACGACATCCCCGCCAGGCGCTAGTGTGACTCTAGACTCCAGTACCTCCTGTCTGCACTACCAGGGGTTCCGGGGTCAGAGGAGCAAGAGTGGCCACTCCCGCACGTCAGGCTCTGCTCAGCACCAGGTACGTGACAGTATCGAGCAGCCATGTCTGAGCCTGCACAGGGAGTGGACCCTATGTCTGAACTCTGTCACCATTTGGATGGCTTAACGCAAGCAGTCAGGGCCCTGCAAGAAGGCTACACCCGACTTGAAGACCGCGTCCAGGCCTTGTCCGCAACCTCCTCTACTTCCGCTTCGGGTACTTCTTCTTCTCCCTCTGTCATCATGCTACCACCTGAGCCCAAAGTACCCATGCCAGAGAGATTTTCCGGGGAAAGAAGCAAGTATAGGGCCTTCCGGAATGCATGTGAACTATATTTTGCACTCCAGCCTCGAACCTTCTCATTAGAGGCCACCAAGGTCGGGTTTGTCATTTCTCTGCTAACCAGCGAACCGCAGGCCTGGGCCCACCGGCTCTTGGAGCAAAAGGACTTATGTCTTGACCGTCTAGATACGTTTTTTCAGGCCATGTCCTTGCTGTACGAGGACCCTCACCAGGCCGCTACAGCAGAAGCCGCTTTGCACGCCCTCCAGCAGGGTCGCAGACCTGCAGAGGACTATGTATCCGAGTTCAGAAGGTGGAGTGCGGACACTAACTGGAACGACGCGGCCCTCTGCTACCAGTTTCGTCTTGGCCTCTCTGAGACACTTAAGGACGAGCTTGCTCGAGTGGGGGTCCCTGGAACTCTGGAAGCTCTCATTAATCTAGCCATCCAGATTGATCGGCGCCTAAGGGAGCGCAGGACTGAACGTACCACAGGTCCGACCCGTCCAACATGGATGCTGCCTAGGGTCCCTACCTTTCCTAATCCGATTCCTTCTGCCTCGCTTCCCTCCTCCAGAGACATACCAGAACCTATGCAGCTGGGTCTGATTCGTCCATCCCTCACATCCGAGGAACGACTTCGTCGCCGAATCAACAACTTGTGCCTCTACTGCGGAGAGCCCGGCCACTATGTGAGGACCTGCCCAGCAAAGTCCCGTAAGTCCACTTCCTTGTCCTCTGTCCATACACCTGTTGTCCTCAACAATTCTACTCACCTGGCTGTTCCTGTCTTGTTCCAGCTTCCAGGAGGGGTCATCCGGACCAGCGCCATACTTGATTCTGGGGCCTGTAGCTGCTTCATGGACTCTGCCTTTGCCACCCTACACCAGATTCCGTTGCGCCCAAGAGCTGTGGGACTGTCTGTGCACCTGGCTGATGGGTCAGCTCTAAGATCCGGCCCTGTTACCCAAGAAACTGTACCTATCGCCACCACTATCTTAGACTCTCATCGGGAATTTCTGTGCCTGGATGTTATTGTGTCCCCTTTATTCCCCATAATTCTGGGTATGCCCTGGCTCCGGGCTCACAACCCACAAATAGACTGGACTACCGGGGAGATTCGTTTTAGTTCCGCCTACTGCCAACTACACTGCCTGCAAGTGTCCTCCTGTTCCCCCTCTCTGCTTTGCATGGACTCTGACATTGAAACCCGCCAAGCCGTCCCCGAAGAGTACCATGAATTCCTGGACGTATTTAGTAAAAAAGGGGCTGACACCCTCCCTCCGCACCGGCCCTATGACTGCCCAATTGAGCTTCTCCCTGGGGCTGAAGTCCCCTTCGGCAGGATTTTTCCCCTGACGGAGCTAGAGCTGGAGAATCTGAAGACCTACCTTGATGACAATCTCAAGAAGGGGTTTATCCGCCCCTCCACCTCACCGGCAGGAGCAGGAATTTTTTTTGTCGAAAAGAAAGATCATACACTCCGCCCTTGTGTGGATTACCGTGAGCTTAACAAGGTGACGATCAAAAATCGGTACCCCCTTCCCTTGGTACCGGAATTATTTCAGAGACTTGGAGCCGCAGTCATCTTCACGAAACTCGATCTGCGGGGGGCCTATAACTTGGTACGAATTCGGGACGGCGATGAGTGGAAAACTGCCTTCCGCACCCGCTTTGGCCATTTCGAATACCTGGTGATGCCATTCGGACTCTGTAACGCCCCCGCTACATTTCAGCACTTCGTGAATGACATCTTTAGAGACTATCTGGATCTGTTTGTTGTGGTATATCTCGACGACATCCTTATCTTTTCCCCCTCTATTGACAGGCATCGGGAACACGTTAAGAAAGTCCTCAGGCGACTTCGAACTCACGGACTTTATGCCAAGCCTGAAAAGTGCGAATTCGAACGTGTGAGCATACAATTTCTAGGTCTGATCATTTCCGTAAAAGGTATCGAGATGGACCCACAAAAGGTCGCAGCAATTCTTGATTGGCCCGCGCCCTCAGACAAGAAAGGTATACAACGGTTCATCGGATTTGCGAACTTTTACAGGAAGTTTATCAAGGGATTTTCCGGCATTATATCTCCTATAACCAGCCTGACCAAACAAACTGTCCGCTTCCGATGGTCTCCAGAGGCCCAGGTAGCCTTCGAGACCCTGAAGAAGTTGTTTACATCGGCACCTGTCCTTAAACACCCTGACGCTAGTCTGCCCTACATCCTGGAGGTGGATGCCTCGGAAACGGCAGTGGGAGCTGTTCTTTCCCAGAGACAGGGGCCAAAGGCTCTTCTGCACCCGGTCGCCTTTTTCTCTCGAAAATTGTCCGACGCGGAAAAGAACTACGATGTGGGGGACCGAGAACTCTTAGCGATTAAGGCCGCACTGGAAGAGTGGCGGTACCTGTTGGAAGGTGCAGCTCATCCGATCCTGGTCTATACGGACCATAAAAACCTGGAATACCTGAAGGTAGCTAAAAGGCTAAGGCCACGACAGGCCAGATGGGCACTTTTCTTTACCAGGTTTACCTTCCACATAACCTATAGGCCTGGATCTAAGAACACCAAACCCGACGCCCTTTCGCGGATGTATTGCGATCCTGAAACTTCCGCCCCTCCAGACACTATCCTATCCTCTGGGAATTTTCTGTTGTTGCAAGACGACCTAGTGGCTCGAATCAAGCAAGCCTCTGCAGGAATTCCCTCTCCCTCGGACACAGATCTGCAGATTCGGGACGGTCTGTTATGGCATGGCAACAAGATCTTTGTACCCGAGGACTTGCGGGTCACTGTCCTGAGCCTCTGCCATGATCATGTACTGGCTGGTCACTTTGGGGCACAAAAGACTTCGGAACTTCTACAGCGCACGTTCTGGTGGCCCCAACTTGTGAAGGACTGCAGAAGCTATGTGGAATCGTGCACCACGTGCATCCGCAATAAAGGGAGCAAATCCAGAGCTTGGGGATTGTTAAGGCCTTTACCCGTACCAGAGAGACCATGGCAAATGATCTCCATGGATTTTATTGTTGAACTGCCACCCTCCGAAGGGTTCACGACTATCTTCGTAACAGTAGATAGACTATCCAAGATGGCACATTTTCTGCCCATGAAGGGTACACCCTCTGCCCCAGAAACTGCCAAGATCTTTATTAAAGAAGTTGTGCGGCTCCACGGTATTCCTGCAGATATCGTTTCTGATCGGGGGGTGCAATTCACCTCCAGGTTCTGGAGGGCACTCTGCAAATCCCTCAAGATTGGGCTGTCCTTCTCATCCGCCTATCACCCTCAGTCGAACGGCCAGACCGAGAGGACAAACCAGACACTAGAGCAATACTTACGTTGTTTCTCTTCGTTTTCTCAGGAAGATTGGGCCTCTCTATTACCGCTGGCCGAATTTGCATATAATAATTCAGTCCACTCTGCTACCAAGCAATCTCCCTTCTATGCGAATTATGGTTACCACCCATCATTTCTGCCTAACTGTGCTCCGGAGTGTGCGGTGCCTGCCGTACAAGAGACATTAAACTTCTTTAGCACTAACAACAAGCTACTGCAAGGAACCATGGCAAGGACGCAGGAGCACAATAAAGAGATCTTTGATAAGAAGCGGAGGGGTGAACTCAATCTGGAACCCGGAGACCTGGTGTGGTTGTCCACCATTAATTTGAAACTTTCCTGCCCATCTAAGAAACTAGGACCTAAATTTATGGGGCCTTTTCCGATCAAGAGGAGGATTAATAGTGTGGCCTACGAGCTAGAACTGCCAGACTCACTCCGCGTTCATCCAGTCTTCCATGTCTCCCTCCTCAAACCTGATGTTGCTAATCCATTCCCGGGACGAAGCACCGACCCGCCCGAGCCGGTCTTAGTGAATGGAGAGGAAGAATTCGAGGTGGAGTCTATTGTAGACTGCAGGAGAAGGCACAACCAGGTCCAGTTCTTGGTAAAATGGAAGGGTTATGGCCCTGAAGAAAATTTGTGGGAACCTGAGCGTAATATCCACGCTAAGAGACTGGTCCGGTCTTTCAAGGACGCTCATCCACTTAAGATGGCCCAGTTGGGCATCCGGAGGCTGCCCATTGGGAGGGGGCAATGTCATGGTCGTGGCCGACCACCAGGTGGCGCTAGCGTTGCAACGGCGCGCACAGGGGCGCCGGGAGCGCGCATTCGCGGCACTTCGACGTGCACACGCACGGGCACGCGCACGCGCGGCACGTCGGCGCGCACGGGAGCGCGCATTCACGGCAGCGGCGCGCGGGCACGTGAGGACGCCATTTTGGCGCCAGTTCAGGCTATTTAAGGGAGCTCTTCCCATGGCCTCTTGCTGCTCGATCATCAGCGTTCCTGATACCTGCCTGAAGACCCGTTACCTGATTGACCCCTGTTCCGTGATCCCGGCTTGTCTTGACCCTTCTGATTGCTGCCCGCCCTGACCTCGGATTGTCTGACGCTGCCTCTGCCTTGCCCTGTACCAGTGACCGCCTGCCTGTTGCCGACCCGGCTTGAATCACGACTCTGCTGCTGCCTTATCCCTGAACCAGATCCGTCTGCATCCGTACTACAGGACACCTTCCTCCTGCTGTCTGCCAGCCATCTGCACCAGCTCCAGTTACCTGACAGTATCCGTACTACAAGACACCTTCCTCCTGCTGTCTGCCAGTCATCTGTACCAGCTCCAGTTGCCTGTCAGCATCCGTACTACAGAACACCTTCCTCCTGCTGTCTGCCAGCCATCTGCACCAGCTCCAGTTACCTGCCAGCATCCGTACTACAAGACACCTTCCTCCCGCTGTCTGCCAGTCATCTGCACCAGCTCCAGTTGCCTGTCAGCACCCGTACTACAGAACACCTTCCTCCTGCTATCTGCCAGACACCCGCACTAGCTTCAATTACCTGTCGGCGTCAGTGCTACAGCATACCTCCAGTAAGACTGATACCGTGTCTGCCACGACATCCCCGCCAGGCGCTAGTGTGACTCTAGACTCCAGTACCTCCTGTCTGCACTACCAGGGGTTCCGGGGTCAGAGGAGCAAGAGTGGCCACTCCCGCACGTCAGGCTCTGCTCAGCACCAGGTACGTGACAGATTAGGTCTTATGCACATGGACGGTTTGACCCATTTGCTTCAAATCCTAGTGGTTTGGCAAAGGGGAATCATAGGTGCAGTGTCCACCCCTGTCAGCATCTTGTGAAAATATATTACAAACTAAAAAATGCAACGACTGGATACAGCACTGAGCAGTACTCACATATAGGGCCTTATGCGTTCAGGGACATGTGCCCTGAATGCAGAAACTCTGCATTCAGGGAATACATTCTTAAATGCACACAGTCCTAAATGTGGGTACCAGTTGGTATAGCATCTGAATATTTCAGACATACATTTTGACATTCTCCCAGGCATTCCAAAACATTGAAATTTGATGCTAATGGGCCAAACTGTCCATGTGTATATAGCTTACCTTCTGAGTTTGTCCTAAATACTATTCTCCTTGGGATACAAAGTGGGGTAAATCCAAAACTCTAATGCCGCATACACATGATCGGAAATTCCGACAAGAAAATCGTGGATTTTTTTTCCAATGGAATTTTGGCTCAAACTTGTCTTGCATACAGTAGGTGACTGCGATATTGTGTCAATCTCACTCCCTTTCTCAGCGAGATTGACCACCTGCGAGCCCCATCGTGGGAGCCAGCGCCGAGCTGGCTTGCCGCGATGGAGACAAAGCCGTCATAGAAGCGACAGGGATTCTACACGTGGGCGGCGTTGGTTATGAATCCTGAAGGGGAAGTCCCCGCCAGGTTTTAAATAAAAATCCAGCATTGGTTCCCCCCTCAGGAGCATAACGGGCCCTTAGGTCTGTTATGGGTTGTAAGGAGACCCCCCTACGCCGAAAAAACGGCGTGGGGTCCCCCCACAATCCATACCAGACCCGTATCCAGAGCATGTCAGCCGGCCGGTCAGGAGAGGAGTGGGGGCAAGAGAGCGCCCCCCCCTCCTGAGCCGTACCGGGCGGCATGCCCTCAACATGGGGGGGTCAGGTGCTCTGGGGCAGGGGGGCGCACTGCCTCAGAGCACCCTGTCCTCATGTTGATGAGGACAGGGCCCCTTCCCGACAACCTTGGCCGTTGGTTGTTGGGGTATGCGGGTGGGAGGCTTATCGGAATCTGGGAGCCCCCTTTAATAAGGGGGCCCCCAGATACCAGCCCCCAAAAGTGAATGAGTATGGGGTACCCCTATCCATTAACCTGCGAGAAAAGTGTAAACACAAATAAACCACACAGGGTATTGAAATATTTTATTAGTTGGCTGCCGGGGGGGGGGTGTGTGGTCACTTTTATAAAAAGTGGCGGGCTTCTTCCGACATCTTCGGCGGGGGGGTTGGGTCTTCTCCGCTCTCGAGGGGTCTTCTCCACTCTCGGGGGGTCTTCTCCGCTCTCCGGGGGGTCTTCTCCTGCTCTCCGGGGTCTTCTCCCGCTCTCCGCTCTTGATTCGGCGCTCTCCGGTGCTTTCTTTCTCTTCAGGACTGGCCGCCGCTTCTGTCACATCGTCTTCTTCTTCTTCTCTTCTCCAGATGTTGATGCGACGCTTCCTCCCGCTGTTATGGTGGGCGCGCGGCTCCCAGCGAATTATATAGGCCTATCTTGTGACGTCGCAGTCCCATCATGCTCCGGTAGGTACCACGTGGGTAGGTAGCACGTGGGTAGGTACCACGTGGTACCTACCGGAGGGGGTGCTTTTATAAAAGCGACCACACACACCCCCCCCCCGGTGGCCAACTAAAATATTTCAATACCCTGTGTGGTTTATTTGTGTTTACACTTTTCTCGCAGGTGAATGGGTACCCCATACCCATTCACTTAGGGTGGGGGGCTGGTATCTGGGGGCCCCCTTATTAAAGGGGGCTCCCAGATTCCGATAAGCCTCCCACCCGCATACCCCGACAACCAACAGCCAGGGTTGTCGGGAAGGGGCCCTGTCCTCATCAACATGGGGACAGGGTGCTCTAAGGTGGGGGGGCCGCAGTGCGCCCCCTGCCCCAGAGCACCTAACCCCCCCATGTTGAGGGCATGCCGCCCGGTACGGCTCAGAAGGGGGGGGGTCGCTCGCTCGCCCCCACTCCCCTCCTGACCGGCCGGCTGGCGTGCTTTGGATACGGGTCTGGTATGGATTGTGGGGGGACCCCCACGCCGTTTTTTCGGCGTAGGGGGGTCTCCTTACAACCCATAACAGACCTAAGGGCCCGTTTTGCTCCTGAGGGGGGAACCCATGCCGGATTTTTATTTAAAATCCGGCGGGGACTTCCCTTTCAGGATTCATAACAAACGCCGCCCACGTGTAGAATTGGCAGGAATCCACGTCGGATCCCCGTCGCTTCTATGACGCGCTCGCTGGAATGTGCTTTTACTATTCCAGCGAGTGCGAGATATCGGCAGCCTGTCGCCGAGAATCAGCACGATGCTGTCGTGCTAAAAACACATTCTCGGCGGCAGGCACTGTACACACAGTCACACCGTCAACCGTCAAGAACGCGGTAACGTACAACACTACAAAGAGTCAAGGAAAATTAAGTTCAATGCTTCCGAGCATGCATCGACTTGATTCCAAGCATGCATAGAATTTTTCTCAGTCGGAATTGCATACTGTACAGATGATCGGAATTTCCGACAATAACTTTTACTGTCGGAAAATTTGAGAACCAGCTGAGAAATTCCAACAGAAAAAATTTCATTGGATCCTACACACGGTCAGAATTTCCGACCAAAAGCTCACATCTGACTTTTCTTGTCGGAATTTCCGATCGTGTGTACGCGGCATAAGTAATAGTCAGAAAAGGAATATAGGGGTAATCTTGTTTTTAGTGTTGTCTGACCCCACTGAGTAGACCTTCCCTCACTTTACGCCCCTCTGACACCCATTCAAGAAATGGCTAGAGTGGTTGTGACTGGGACAGGAATGTGTTTGAACTTTTGTCTGTGTCAGAAATGGAAAAACTTTAGAGGTGAAATCTCCCTATTGAGGACATAGAAAGCAATAAAAAGCTTATAGTCTCGAAACCTTCTCTGCTTACAGATGATTTTACAAGTGAAAAGTTTTATATATACCGTGTGTATATATATATATATATATATATATATATATATATATATATATATTCATTCTACTAATCATTTTACTAATCATTTTCCATTTCAAGATTGATCATATTTTATATATTTGATCAATTTCTTAGTATCCCCAACTAAGCAAAATTAAATTAGGTATTGTAACATGCAAGTCTTAAAAGGCTGTCACAAGCCGCATACACACGGTCAGTCCATCAGATGAGAACGGTCTGATGGACCGGTTTCATCGGTTAAAAATCGCGCCTATCGGTTAAAAAAGCGATCGGATCAGAACGCGGTGACGTAAAACCCAACGACCTGCTAAAAGTGCTTCCAAGCATGCGTCGATTTTTAACCGATGGTCGTGCCTACTAACGATCGGTTTTGACCTATCGGTTAGGAATCCATCGGTTAAATTTAAAACAAGTTGGCTTTTTTTTAACCGATGGATAGCTAACCGATGGCGCCCACACGATCGGTTTGGTCCGATGAAAACGGTCCATCAGACCGTTCTCATCGGTTTAACCTATCGTGTGTACGCGGCTTAAAACCCCTTTCACACTGGAGGCATTTTTCAGGCGCTAAAAGGCTAAAAATATCACTTGTAAAGCACCTGAAAAACGCTTCCCCTGCAGCCCCAGTATGAAAGCCTGAGTGCTTTCACACTGTAGTGATGATCTTGCAGGATGTTAGAAAAAATCCTGCAAGCAGCATCTTTGGAACGGTTTGGGGGCGGTGCATACACCACTCCTCCACGGCCCCTGCCAATTGAAATGAATGGGCACCGCTGCAGAAGCGTCTGCAACGCGATTCAGTAGTGGCCGAAAAGTGCCGCCAAAACTATGGTAAAGAGCCGCTAAAACAGGCGGTACTTAACCGCTAACGTGGCCACGCTGTTAGTATGTAAGGGGTCTAAGTGACAGCTATGCTAGCAATTGATGTCTTAACATGACTCCAGATTCAAATACAAACAGGCCAGTAATGTTTCAGCAGGGATAATGTGCCACATACTCAAATAAAATGTAACTATGAGCAAAATTTTAGAAAAATTACATATATGCTGCAAACAGCAGTTTTTGTTTTATTGAGTACTCTCTTTAATATAAATGTATTACCAGTACCTGTTGATTCTGCAAGTAATACAGCATGTTCTTCAGTGAAATTACACAGCGTTGTTTTCACCCTGTGGGCAGGAAAATTCGTAGGAAAATTAATTTTAAAATTCTCACATTCAAATGCTGTTCAAAAGATTCAGTTTGCTTTTAACATTTGATTTGGAAATGAATTGACTTTACTGAACAAAAACCACATACATTGGTAAAAATTCATTTTTGAGAAGATTTTTCCATCCTCCTTCTTCAGATTTTCTTGTCATTGCATTTGAAAACGAAAGTGGAACATACTTTCTTAATACATTCTTTTCCTAAGAAATTTCATGCAAAGTTCTACCCATCTATGGGCAGCTAAACTGCCAATTAACACGACTAACAGGACTAACAGCTTCCGGAGCGCTTCACCTCTCTGCCAGCTGTCTATACCTAACTGTGATAGGGGGGTAGTGTGGTGCGGAAGTCTGTGCATCACACACAGCTCCCATTTAATTTTTTGTTTTTGTACAAACTTTATTTGAAGTGTACAAAAGAACACTTCATTATTGTCATTCTACAGCTGCGCAATGCACTGCACTGCTGTACAGTGCCATTCAATTCTGTACAGTGCAGCTCCTAGCTGCGTTGCAGTGTGAATGGGAGACACAGAAAACTCTGACCTTGGGACTGTTTTTGAACTATGCTTGCTCGCTACCCGACCTGACTTTGCACTGCCTCTGGATTCCACTATCAGCAATGCTCTCAGTCTTGGTGCCATTTGGACAGGAATTTAGCATTGTGTTTTAAGACCTGGGGTGACCAAGAACCAGTAGCCATGCTTGCTTTAAAGCAAGGTTACAGAAAAATCAAAAGTCAGCAACTACAAATACTGTGGCTGCTGACTTCCAATAAACACAAACTTACCAGTCCAGGGATCCAGTGCTGTCCTTACCTGAGCTGGTTTATTGCCGATCTTCGGGTCCTAGCAACCTCCATTTTGGATGGGCGAAGCGGGCTGTGGCTTCCTTTAGTTTCACAGCCAGATTACCACTTGCACATACGTGATTTGCACTGTGCTTTGTGAATGGACCCACCTTGGTGATCTGAGTAGAAGTGGGAGCAAGTACCTGCCAGAAATAGGTATGTGATTCCTAAAAATAAAATTTTAAAAAATGTTAGAGGAGGAGGGGAGGATTAGAAAAAGTGGAACTTATCTTTTCAGATAAAGTTCCACTTTAGGAGTTGCTATAGGCATAAGAAACACCAACCAACTATAGTTCCTGACCTGGGCACCAGGCTGTGTGTTATACATCCCTATTGGAAGATTTGCTAAGGTCTTCTTACACTCAGGATAAGAACTATATTTAGGATTTCACCAGTTCACCTTACCAGTATGCAGTAGGGTTAAATCTCCCCAGCGAGTACACAGATCGCAACAAAAACATGGCAGAGGATCTAACCCTTCCTTACCCCACCGAAAACTAAAATACCTGTTACAGATAGGGGAAAAATAACATATACTGGTGGAATAAACTGGCAATATGTAATGAGGGCAGTCAGAAAAGGTAAAACTGCTGCTAGTTGCAGACTACATCATATATCCATTATTTGTTTTATTATTTTACCCATAATTGAACTTGAAAATACATTTTGATGGGTATATGAGGAGCATTTGTATAGTTAACTGTATAGTTGACTGTTTCTGGTGTGAAATCCAAATAGTGAATGCTTTAGAACTGAAGAGCTTACAGCTTGTATTATGGGACAGGGAAGTAAGAATGTTATAGCATTTACTGGAGTTTCTTGTTAGCAAAAACTCTTTCAGAAAGTGATATATTGCCACAGCTTTTAATGAATTCAGTCCCAGTAGCTTCTGTAAATATGAAAAGGGACTGCAAATATTCATTAGTCTGTCTGTAGCTTGCTGCTCTGATTTACTTAATAACTGTCATAACCTTTGCCAATCTTCTGTCTCAGTTACAGATGATAATGAAAAATTGCCCCTTCAATGATTGGCAAAAAACATTCATTATTTGTAATCTCTTGTTTACTGTTGCATTTCTTTAGTTCAAATTAACAAGATACAAGCCAACCAATATAAAATGAAGTTTTATACATTTAAAGACAATGTACAGTACATTGGTCTTGTTTTTAAACAAGGGTAAAAAAATTAATAGTAATGTAAATAATGCATAGGAATATTATATAGTCTTGTATGCACCAGAAATGTAAGCTCTCAGTCCCGAATCTTCTGCCTTAGCTAGTTTGTTGTAAAAAAAAAAATACATTGTATACAGAGTACAATTTCTCAAGCTGAAATTTACACACAGAAGAAATGGAGTCAGGGGGACAGTTTATTATTTATTAAACATGTTCTACGTCGCATTGGTAAGGCAAGTAAGAAGGCCTAACATTTATCAACCAACCTATCTGACAGACCAGTACTACAATGTATAGAATGTGGAAGGGTGTAAAGATTTATTTTTGTCCTGACAGACATTATCACTGGGACAAAAAATTATGGAAATTTCATTTTTTTTTTAAAAGATCACAGGAACAAAAGAATGCAGAAATTATCCACGTAAAAGTGGGCCAATTTATTGGTGAGATTTCTGCATACATTCCCAGGTCTGTACACCTGCTGTGGTCATTATGAGGGGATCCCACTGTATTTTGTAGTGCAGTATATTAACCACCTCCCGCCCGCCGTATAGACAAATGACGATGGTGGGTGGCTCTCTCGAATCTGGTACGACATCATATGAAAACCTAGTGGTGATTAAATACCACCAAAAGAAAGCTCTATTTGTCTAAAAAAAATTGTCATTCAAAGTGTCAGAGCACTGAAAGCTGAAAATTGGCCTGGCCAAGAAGGGGGTGAAAGAAAACAAAAGGCAACAGGAAGTACTAGAATATGTGATGGTGGCCGCTGGGCAGGAAAACCCCTGGGAATATGACAGAGCGGTCTTTTGTAGTACCCAAGCAGTTCTAGTATACACCTACAACTAACATATCTACAAAGCTGAACTCGAGTTTTAGTGTGATTGTTGATCTAATTTCACTGCATAGAGTTGGCTTCTCACAGTGTGCATGAAGATATAGGAAGTTTTAGAGCCAATCTAATTTGCTGGCTTTAGGACATCTAGCATCATCAAGCTTTTTCCATTGCAGTCTGCTTGTCCCCGGGCCCATCCTTTTCATTCATTGGAGTTCATGTGTTTTAATCCTGAAAGCTCAGAATCACATGCAGGTGTTACCTAGGGCTACCTGTTATTTTCAGAAAATAATGCACGGCCCCTTTCCAGGGCCGTCTTAATAGCATCATGGGCCCCTGGGCAAAGTAATGCTCTGGAGCCCCTACAATGATGACAGTGCAAGTAAACAGACATCAAGTAAGTAGGAGGCAGACTGCCATCATGGGGCCTCCAATTTTGGGGCAGGATGGGTTTAAGAACCAGCTGCTTTGGGGAAAGTGCAGGGGCCCCCCATGCAGCTGGGGCCCCTGGGCAGTGCCCAGGTGTGACCTCTCATTAAGACAGCCCTGCCCCTTTCACCAACCTGCATTGCACATAGAAGCACAGAGACCAAGTAAAGACATTACTGGGTTTAAAAAAGTATGTGATAAAAATGGAAAGGTTTTGTTTGAAAATGTGATTACTATGTTGATGAAGGGGGTGAGTTGAACAAAGGAATGCAAAATATAAGCAGATTAAACTTTAGCTTTAAAGGGGTTGTAAACGTAAAAAATTCCCTAAATAGCTTCATTTACCTTATGCCGCGTACACACGATCACTTTTTGTGATGTAAAAAAACGTTGTTTTATTTCACGAAACAAAATGGCGTTTTTCAAACTTCATTTAACCACTTCAGCCCCGGACCATATTGCTGTCCAAAGACCAGAGCACTTTTTGAGATTCGGCGCTGCGTCGCTTTAACTGACAATTGCGCGGTCGTGCGACGTGGCTCCCAAACAAAATTGGCGTCCTTTTTTTCCCACAAATAGAGCTTTCTTTTGGTGGTATTTGATCATCTCTGCGGTTTTTATTTTTTGCGCTATAAACAAAAACAGAGCGACTATTTTGAAAAAAATGCAATATTTTTTACATTTTTCTATAATAAATATCCCCAAAAATATATTAAAAAAAAATATTTTTCCCTCAGTTTAGGCCGATACGTATTCTTCTACATATTTTTCGTAAAAAAAAATCGCAATTAGCGTTTATTGATTGGTTTGCGCAAAAGTTATAGCGTTTACAAAATAGGGGGTAGTTTTATGGCATTTTTATTATTATTTTTTTTTTACTAGTAATGGCGGCGATCAGCGTTTTTTTTCGGTACTGCGATATTATGGCGGGCACTTCGGACACTTTTGACACATTTTTGGGACCATTGGCATTTTTTTAGCGATCAATGCTATAAAAATGCATTGGATTACTATAAAAATGCCATTGGCAGTGAAGGGGTTAACACTAGGGGGCAGGGAAGGGGTTAAGTGTGTTCCTAGTGTGTTCTAACTGTATGGGGGGGGTGGACTCACTAGGGGAATCACTGATCTTCTGTTCATACATTGTATGAACAGAAAATCAGCGTTTCCCCCGCTGACAGGAACGAGCGCTGTGTGTTTTCACACACAGCTCCCGTTCCCCGCTCTGTAACGAGCGATCGCGTGTGCCCGGCGGCGATCGCGCCCGCCGGGCACACGCACGGGACTCGGGGGCGAGCGGGGGGCGCGCGGGCGGGCCGCCGGCGGCGCGCACGCGCCCCCTAGTGGCCGCGAAAGGCGCGACGTAGAGCTACGGGCTCTCGCGCACCCGTGCCGACCTGCCGCCGTATAACTGCGGCGGCTGGTCGGCAAGCGGTTAAAAAAACAACGTTGCCTACACACCATCGTTTTCTGAAAATTCTCTTGCAAAGCGCGGTTACGTACACCACGTTTGACGGCAATCTGTTCCATTGAAGCTCCCGTCTTATAACTTGCTTCTGAGCATGCGCGGGTTTAAAAACGTTGTTTTAAACATCGCTCTGCCCACACACAATCATTTTTATGACACAAAAAACGACATTCTGAAAAACGACATAAAAAATTGAAGCATGTTCAAATTTTTTTTTGGTCGTTTTTCAGAAGACATAAAATTACGTTTTGCCCACACACTGTCATTTAAATGACGTTTTTTAAAACGTTGTTTTATGGAGCTGTGGTGGCTCAACGTAATTGGCACTGCGCTGACAAGCCATTCACCTCTGCAAGCCAAGGGTTCGGATCCCGGTCTCGGCTACATGTGAATTGAGTTTGGTGGTCTCAGCCCGGCTCCCGGTGGGTGTGCTATGCAAGGTACGCCTGTGCTTAGTACGCCCACCCCCCCACAAAAACCACCACACTTGCATGTACACGGAATTGGTTTAACACGCACGCACTTTGGCCATGCGGTCTCCTAAAAAAGAGAGCCGAAGGACCTACGGGGCTGGCTGAGAGGGCTAGACCCCCTCACTTCCTCATAGGGGGAGTCCCTCTCCCCCGTTGGGCTCCCAAGTAGGGCGGGGTGAGTGGGAGGCCCTCCCTCACACCCGCCATTGCCACCCAGGGGCATGGAGAAGGATGGCAGTGCGGCTCCTCTCTCTCGAGTTCACGCACAAAAATACACGTTGTTTTATTTCATCACAAAAAACGACCGTGTGTACGCGGCATTAGTGCAGTCCTCCTTTACTTACCTCATCCTTCGATTTTGCTTTTAAATGTCCTTATTTCTTCTGAGAAATCCTCACTTCCTGTTCTTCTGTCTGTAACTCCACACAGTAATGCAAGGCTTTCTCCCTGGTGTGGAGTGTCGTGCTCGACCCCTCCCTTGAGGGAGGAGGGGTGAGCAGGAGAGTCAGGACACCCACTAACACACAGCTCCTTTCTTTTTCTGCAATGTAGAGAGTGTCCTGACTCTCCTGCTCGCCCCCTCCCCCCTCAAGGGGGGGGGAGCGAGCATGACACTCCACACCAGGGAGAAAGCCTTGCTTTACTATGTGGAGTTACAGGCAGAAGAACAGGAAGTGAGGATTTCTCAGAAGAAATAAGGACATTTAAAAGCAAAATCGAAGGATGAGGTAAGTGAAGGAGAACTGCACCAAGATAAAGGAAGCTATTTAGGGGAAAAAATTTACCTTTACAACCCCTTTAAGTGTACTGGCCCTTTTTAATTTGTCTTATATGCTAATGGTAAATTGTGTGTGCACCATTACTGTTTCTGAAAAGCATTACTGACATCCATCATAAAATGTTTTAATCACATAATATGGCTGATGGAAAAAAGGGTATAGCAAAAGCCTAAGGGCCCCATCACATGTGAGATAGGTAGCATGGCCTGTAAATACAACCTGATCCCATGTTTTCACACTACAGTAATACAAATTCAACCAGTTTCAGTATGAAATAATGCTCTGTAAGAAATGTTGCTCCTTAGGGGACATTATTTCCAATTGTGTCTCTTGTTACAGCTTGTATTATGATTATGAACAAATGTGTCGCTTTTATGGCCTCTTTGTAGAAAATCCATTTATTTCTACAGTCTGCAGTGTTTCCTAATAATGACATATACTGTACAATTAGTTATAATATCTACCCATTCACTTGTTTTATTTTCCAGTACGCTTCCATCTTAACACAAGTCTTTTCATGGTTCAATAAAACTCTAACACGATTAATAGAAAGCAATATTTTTACGTTATGCCACTTGCAGGACTCCACTGTGGAATTATGTTGAATAGAATACACTTTTAACAAATGAGTAGGTGTAATTTTGTTTTTTCAGAGAAAAGCACAAGCAGGTGACTCTTTCTTTGCTCTTTCAGAGTATACGGTCAAATAAAGCCGTTTGTGGAGTATTTTAGCCTTGTGAATGTCTCAGTAATCTTTAAAACTATTTTACAACTATTGTAGACTATTTTTAGCTGTACAAAATTTCACCAGTTTCACCAGCTGTTCTCTAATCTTTTTTTTGTAAATAATGATATTACGCCTCCATAGAAATTCATAATTTACTCATAGTTGAAGGAAGCTAAATGCGCTAATTATATAAATTAATTATGTTAAAAGATTTAAAGACTAAGGCCACGTACACACGATCAAACATATCTGCTGAAACTGGTCCGCAGACCAGTTTCAGCGGAAATATCCGATTGTGTGTACGGCCTAGCAGACAGGTTTCCAGCAGACAAAAGTTTTAAAACATGCTTTAAAACTTATCTGCTGGAAAACTGTCCATCGAACATGTCCGCTGGTTAGTACGCCTAACCAGCAGACCGAAATCCCCCGCATGCGTCGAATGGATTTGACGCATGCGTGGAAGCATTTTACTTCCTGGTTTGCAGCGTCAACGTCACCGCCACGTCACCGCGCTGTCTGTCCGCTGGGATTTTGGTTTGATCGTGTGTACACACATCAGACCAAAATTTCCCAGGAGACATGTCCGATGAAAACGGTCCGTCGGACCATTTTCATCGGACATGTCTCCTCGTGTGTACGCGGCCTAAGGGTGTACTCCAAGCGCATTGTGGAATGAACGTATTAATGGGACAATGCCTAATGACTATTTTTTATCCAATAATTTCTTGAAGCTTGCTACCCCATTCATGGTTCTCCATAGTTGTTGGTATCATAAGTGTGACTAGGTAATAATCACAGTTTGTGAAAATCTGTACCGAGTGCTCTCAACTTTGATGGACCCAGAAACCACAGGGATACTCTTGCAAAACTTCTGGCAGTACCATGTCAAAGGAGTGCAGTCTTGCATCAACCTAAGTTTAGATAAGATAATAATGAGGCAAGCTCAGATCTTATGTTATTGCCAGGCATTCTCTCTCCACAATAGGGATGAGCTTCAAGTTTGAGTAGAACTCATGTTCGACTCGAACATTGCCTGTTCGCCGAACAGCGAACTATTTGGAGTGTTCGTGGCAAGTTCATGTGAACTTTAGAACCCTGTTAAAGTCTATGGGACTCGAACATTTGAAATATAAAGTGCTAATTTTAAAGGCTAATATGCAAGTTATTGTAATAAAAAGTGTTTGGGGACCTGGATCCTGTCCCATGGGACATGTATCAATGCAAAAACTACAGTTTTTTGGCAGCAGTGATTCTAATAATTCCTTTAAGTGAAACAATAAAAGTTTGCCTGTAAAGTAGCGCTTGTTTCCCATGATTAGAACTGTGCCTGCACAAAGTGTCATTTCTCAAGGAAAAAAAGTAATTTAAAATCACTCGCGGCTATAATGAATTGTCGGCTCCCGGCAATAAAGAGAAAAGTCATTCATAAAAAAAAATGTGTGGGGGTCCACGGAGTTCCCCTTGAAATCCATACCAGACCTGAAGGCCCCACATGATTTTTTTTTTTTTATTTGACGCAGGTTTCCCCTTAATATTCATACCAGACCCTAAGGTGAGTGATTTTAAATGACCCTTTTCCTTCAGAATTTACATTTTGTGCAGGGACAGTTCTAAGCACAGGAAACAAGCTTAGATACGAAATTTAAAGGAATATTTAAATGTTATTGTTTCACTTTAGGCATTATTAAAATCACTGCTCCTGAAAAAACTTCAGTTTTTAAAACTTTTTTGCATTGATACAGGTCCCCAAACACTCCCCTGGGGCAGGACCCGGGTCCCCAAACACTTTTTAGGACAATAACTTGCATATTAGCCTTTAAAATTAGTACTTTAGATTTCAAACGTTCGAGTCCCATAGACTTTAACAGGGTTCTAAAGTTCACACAAACTTTTGGTCTGTTCACAGGTTCTGGTGCGAACTGAACCCAGGGGTGTTCGGCTCATCCCTACTCCTGAAATTCTCCACCATTGGAAATGTTAGGTGACTCTAATGTATGGAAAGAAGTAAAAGTCATCAGTGAGGCCTGCCTCACATCAGTGCGTTTTCAAGTTTTGCAGAAATGCACTACAGTCCATTTAACATGATTTCCTATGAGTCACGTTCACATCTGTGCGTTTTCAACCGGTGTGTTTTTCTGAAAAGGGTTGGGAACTTTTATGCCCACAGCAGGTTGCATTTTTGGTTCCATGGACTTTAATGGAAATGCAGCAGAAACGTGTAAGAAATGCAATGCTTGCGTTTTTGATGCATTTTCGCTGCATTTTTGCTGGTTTCTCCTGCATGACAACAGACGACTACCAAAAGATGCAAAATGCATCAAAAACACATTTTAAAAAATTGTCAAAAAGGCAGGATGCACCAAGAAAACAAATTAACTGCAACCCGCATAGGTGTGAACCCAGCCTAAAGGGAGGAGGTACTCACACAGTGCAGGAATATATTACATCTGCATGGTTGAGTTTTCTTTGCAACCCAGCTCCCAACTGTCCCTAATTTCGAGGGACTGTCCCTGATTTGGAGCAATGTACCTCTGTCCCTCACACCTCCTCATTTGTCCATCATTTTGGTCTGATCTATACAGATGTATATAAAATTTATGTTTTATATATCAAAACGTGTTTTTCAGCACTAATCCTTTCATCCAATTTCTAAATTCAAATTGCTCCATCCTATTGCCTCATCAAAAACTGCCCCCATCAAAACCTGCACCATCAAAATGTTCCCATCCTATTGCCCCATCAAAAACTGCACCATCAAAATTGCCCTATCAAAAACTGCTCCATCAAAAACTGCCCCATCAAAAAATGCCCCCATCAAAACTGCTCCATCCTACTGCCCCATGAAAAACAGCACTTTCAAAATTGCCCCCATCCTATTGCCCCCAACAAAAACTGCCCCCATCAAAACTGGCTGATCATGGCTGATCATAGGGAGGTCATTATGTTTTGGCTGATCATAGAGTTGTCAGCTTTTGTCAGCTTTTTTCCCGCTGTATTTTTTAACATTTCGCCGTTTTTTAATTCCTATGGGACCAATTTTGCCGCAAAAACTACGATATTTTGTGAACCATTCGGCGAAATGTTGCACAAAGTAATGGCACACCAATCGGGAACAATCTGAATGTTTCGGTATATTACTTGTCCATGTAGTGTAAAAGCTGTGGGAGGAGTTAGGGCGGTAAATTTGGCTAGATAACAATAAGTAATCTTGCTATGCAAAAAAAATTAAATATATAATTTTTATAAAAACAAGCATATTCCCATATCTGTCTGATTTTAAAAAAAAGTATGTATTTTATATTTTCAATTTTTTTTATATTTTACCTCTAATATATAACATAAGCTCCCATTACATAACATTATAGGTTGTTTGTCACTGAACATACGCTGCACAAAGTTTTTTCTCCTAGGGTCATCCTCCAATATAGGAAAGAAATCCAACACAGGTCCCCGATGGAGTAGCCTCACCACAATAACCGTCAATAGTGCCGTGGATAAATAGGAAAAACAAAGGCTCTCATTGTGAATTAGGTCACATCCAGTGTCCTTGGCTTTTACTTAATTCACGATGAGAGCCTTTGTTTTTCCTATTTACCCACGACACTATTGACGGTTATTGTGGTGAGGCTACTCCATCGGGGACCTGTGTTGGATTTCTTTCCTATATTGGAGGACGACCCTATCTGAGATTTCCAAGATTCCAAGGAGTTCGTGGAGGCTCATTTCTTCCTTTGGGGAGGTAAGCGCTCTGTGAGCACATTATTTTCTTGAGGATTGTCCCGGATCAAGTACATTGCCTATGGACTAGATACACACCAGTGAATGTGCTTTTTAAAGTGGTGGACTTTGTTTATTCACAATTGATTGCTGCTCTTTCACTCATTGGTTTCACTTGTGACCATCCATGTTTGTCAGTGTGTTCACATCCTTATTAATATTCATTATTAGATTGTTTTAGCACTTTTAGTATATTTGCGCTCATCGCCCTCCTTTTTCAATAAATAACATAGGCTTCCATTACATAACATTATAGGTTGTTTACATGGTAATTACTGAACATACATTGCATGAGGTTTTTTCTGACATCACTTGTCAGTTGGACAGAGTCCATATAAGGCAGTGCTGCCCTCTGCTGGTTGCCATGTGACCATTATTTTCAATTCTCAACTGTCATTTAAAAATAAAACTGCTGATTAATTGTTTTAAAAATGATAAAGCCATTATTTTTAGAGTCCTGCAGCACAAAGACAATTTGAGCCAGTGAAGTGGAGGCAGCCATAGAGAATATGTACATAGAGAAGTCATTGCACTACATAGGGCGATGGGTATTAGCAAGGACGTGGCTGTGCGTTATAAATGATTCTGATATCGACCTATTTACCAACCGTTCACCATTGCATAACATAAGCACCCTTTACAAAAAATGACATGTTTATTACATAACATGTTGAATAAAGTTGGATTGTCTGTCTGTTCGATTTTCAATACGATTTCTAAAGAATTTGTGTTTCCCCCCCTGTTTCCCTCCATATTAATCATAATTTTCTCTTTTTCTTCCTGCAGATTCTTGAGCTTTTGTGTGACGGATTTGGCTACAATTACAACAATATTAGCGATTTGGTGATAATCACGACGACTGGAAAATAAATAGTTACACCACGTCAGTAACTGGAGGGACTTCCCATCAGCCCTCCCAGGGACCCTGCTATACCACCGCAGGTCCTTACTCTTTTCCATTAACTGGAGGGACTTACCATCAGCCCCCCAAGGACCTTGCTATACCACCGCAGGTCCCTATACCACTATCGTAAACGGAGAGACTTTCTATTATTCCTCCGCTAGACCATGCTATACCAGCGCAGGTCCTTACACCATTCCCATAACTGGAGGGACTTCCCATCAGCCCTCCCAGGGACCCTGCTATACCACCGCAGGTCCCTATACCAGTGTTGTAAATGGAGAGACTTTTTATCAGTCCTCCCAGGGACCTTGCTATACCATTGCAGGTTCCTACAACACTCCCATAACCGGAAGGACTTTCCACCACCCCTCCCAGGGACCCTGCTATACCACCGCAGGTCCCTATACCAGTGTTGTAAATGGAGAGACTTTCTATCAGTCCTCCCAGGGACCATGCTATACCATCGCAGATCCCTACAACACTCCCATAACTGGAGGGACTTTCCATCAGCCCTCTGAGGGACCCTGCTATACCATCGCAGGTCCCAACACCACTCTAGTAACCGGAGGGACTTTCCATCAGCCCTCTGAGGAACCCTGCCATACCATTGCAGGTCCTGACACTGCTCCACTGATCCAAGGGACTTTCCATCAGCCCTCCGAGGGACCCTGCCATACCATCACAGGTCCCAACACCTCTCCAGTGACCAGAATCACTTCACATCCAGTGTCATTCAATTCAAAAGTGACTTGCAGTGAGCGTATCAAGATGAGACCGAGGACCACTCTATATGGTTATCAATCAAGAGCTAGATCACAACTCCTCCTCCAGAAGAGAGGTTTAGCTGCACCACGACAGATGGGGGGTGATACGCCGGCTGCCACTCAGCCTTCCACCATAACGGTTGTAGACATGTCTGGCCAGTCCTCCCAGGGTGTGGTTTCAAGTCAGATCCCTGCGCCAGTGGCGGCTGCCACTCAGACTTCCACCACAACAGTCCTAGACATGTCTGGCCAGTCCTCCCAGGGTGCGGCTTCGAGTCAGATCCCCGGGACAGTGGCGGCTGCCACATAGACTTCCACCACAAAAGTCATATACATGTCTGGCCAGTCCTCCCAGGGACCAGGTGCGGCTTTGAGTCAGATCCCCGGACCAGTGGTGGCTGCAAGTTGCTTTCCCACACCAGTGGCAGCTTTAGGTTTCTTTCCTGCACCAGTGGTGGCTACCACTCATACTTCCACCACAACAGTCCTAGACATGTCTGGCCAGTCCTCCCAGGGTGCGGCTTCAAGTCAGATCCCTGCGTCAGTGCCGGCTGCCACTCAGACTTCCACCACAACAGTTGTAGGCATGTCTGGCCAGTCCTCCCAGGGACCAGGTGTGGCTTTGAGTCAGATCCCCGCGCCAGTGGTGGCTGCCACCAAAAGTCCCAAGTTCAGACTAAATCGGGCACACTTGTTTGATCTGTCCTCCCAGGGACCAGGTGTGGCTTCGAGTCGGATTCCTGTGTCAGTGCCGGCTGCCAATCAGACTTCCACCACAACAGTTGTAGACATGTCTGGCCAGTCCTCCTAAGGACCAGGTGTGGCTTTGAGTCAGATCCCCGCGCCAGTGGTGGCTGCCACCAAAAGTCCCAGGTTCAGACTAAAACGGGCACACTTGTTTGATCTGTCCTCCTAGGGATGACTTTACATTCCTTCTGGCAAAACTCAAAATAATTCTGAGTATTCAAAATGTCACAGAAGATCCTTCTCCGGAACTGACCCTGGCCTGTTATATGACCACGCTTCTGCCTAATGATAAACTGTACCTACCTCTGCCTGCTCTGGAACTGACCCTGGCCTGTTATATGACCACGCTTCTGCCTAATGATAAACTGTACCTACCTCTGCCTGCTCTGGAACGGACCCTGGCCTTTTATATGACCACGCTTCTGCCTAACGCTAAACTGTACCTACCTCTGCCTGCTCTGGAACTGACCCTGGACTGTTTGACCAAGTTTTTTGCCTGCCTCTTTTACTGATCTTTTACTCTGCTACTGGAGTAGTGGGATTCATAACACAGCGGTCTCACATATGTGAGGGGCTCCAGAATTGTTTTCTGGATGATGAAAACACATTTTTTAGTCTTCTCATTCCCAGATTAGGGTCTGGAGACTCGAAAGATTCAAAGAGATTTGGGTTGGAGAAGCCTCTACCCCTGTCCCCATTCTTTCCTGGCCTACTACTTGGACCATGTTCTTGCCTACTACCAGGACCAATATTTTGGCACTGCTGGTAATGTCTCTACTTGCACTGACCCTGGACTGTATATGGACAGTATCCCTGCCTGTACTGACTATGGACAATATTTCTGCCTGCTTCCTGGACAATTCCATTCCCTGTTGCTGACCATGTCCCTGCCTGGATCAGGGCTCTCCTCCTGTGGACAATTGCACTACTAAAACCACAGGTAATCTTTTGTTTACCATTTACCCATCAGAATGTATTTTAGGGTGTAATTGTTGGTATGTACATGCTATGTGATGGAAGTATGAAGGGCCTTCAAAAAATGCGCACCTGATGGTGCCTCTTGGATGTTGGGCCTCTATGTGGCCAGGCTGTGTAAAAATCTCACACATGTGGTATCGCCATACTCGGGAGGAGCAGCAGAATATATTTTGGGGTGTCATTTTTGCTATGTACATGCTATATGTTGGAAACATCTTATAAATGGACAACTTTGTGTAAAACAAATACTTTTTCATTTTTTTTCCACATTTCCCAAAAACGTCTGAAAAAAAATGAACCATTCAAAAGACTCATTGTGCCTCATAGATTATACGTTGGGGTGTTTGCTTTCCAAAATGGGGTCACTTTGTGGGCGTTTCCATTGTCCTGTTTGTTGCTCCAGGGCCTTCAAAAGTGTAATAGGTGGTTGAGAAATTAGATGTGTAATTAATGCTCCTAGAACGCCTGAAGTTGCTACTTCAATGTTGGGCCTCTGTATGTGGTCAGGCGGTGTACTCTTCTAATCCTTTACCCGCTATCCAGCTTGAATTCATTGGTATTTCACCTGCTACCCATCAATATGGCACTGATCCTTACCCGCTGACCAGCCTTCATGGATATGCCAAAAGCTATCAAATCTGATGCTACTGATCTTCTACCTACTGCTCAGGCTGACACTACAATTCATTTAACTGCTGACAAGGCTGATGTTGCTGATACGCCACCAGCTATCCAGTCTAATGCCACTGATCCTCTGCCTACTGTCCACTCTGACTCTACTAATCCTTTACTTGCTATCCAGCTTAAATCTATTGGTATTTCACCTGTTTCCCAGCCATAAGCCACTGATCATTTTTCTGCTGACAAGCCTGATGTCGCTTATATACCACCTGCTGCCCAGCCAGTCTCTGTTTCTAGGGTCAAGATATTATTAGCTACAGAGGTCTAATACCTCCACATCTCCATGCTTGTTGAATGGCTGGCATGAGTTACCCGTTTGGTCCAAGATTCCTATAGACAAATTTCATGAGCCATTTGCTTATGTTGTGCCAAAGCCCAGTGGTCCAGATTTCTGCTTTTTATTTACAACTCCAGTAGTAGAGGTGTTCTGGGTGAGGGCAGATTTCCATCTGAATTTTGTCCTGATCCAGTTGTAATGTTTGCCTCTGCGATTCCAAGGGTATTAGGGGACTTTTGCTGGGGAACCAATGTCTTGGTAAGACCTGAGTGACTGTTAAAATACACTTACACTTACAGCTCCAGTAGCAGAGGTATTCTGGGTGAGGGCAGATTTCCATCTGACGTTTGTCCTAATCCAGTTGTAATGTGTGCCTCTGCGATTCCAAGGGCATTAGGGGACCTTTGCTGGGGAACCAATGTCTTGGTAAGACCTGAGTGACTATTCAAATACACTTACAGCTCCAGTAGTAGAGGTGTTCTGGGTGAGGGCAGATTTCCATCTGACGTTTGTCCTAATCCATTTGTAATGTATGCCTCTGCTACTCCAAGGGCATTAGGGGACCTTTGCTGGGGAACCAATGTCTTGGTAAGACCTGGGTGACTGTTAAAATACACTTACACTCTCAGCTTCAGTAGTAGAGGTGTTCTGGGTGAGGGCATATTTCCATCTGAATTTTGTCCTGATCCAGTTGTAATGTGTGCCTCTGCGACTCCAAGTGCGTTAGGGGACCTTTGGTGGGGAACCAATGCCTTGGAAAGACCTGGGTGACTGTTAAAATGAAAAGCAGTATGGGTTAAGGACTCCATGTTAAGACTGTAGATAGTCCATGGGATCCCAGCATTGGGATATTTTCTGCCTTGTGGAGCTGCAACAATCGAAATGTTGTACTTCTTAAAGAATCTGATCTGCGGGGAACTCAGCCAGCTTCCAGACCCCAGCAGCAGGGCACTCAGCCACGCAGGGAACCTAGCCAGTTGCCAAAACCTGGCAGCAGGGTATCTAACAGACTGAAGGACTATCAATTTTCAAATGTACTTTTTATCATATTATAGGACACTTTTAAAGCAGAACAGGTTTCTTTGAACCAAACTATAAAAACATCATATGGCTGATGTCATGGCTGATCACCTAAAGAACATCATGAGAACTGCAGATCAAACAGAAATTAAGATGGAAGCTTCCTTGCTTGTAAAGCATAAGAAGTCAGTGGATGCAATAATATCCACCAACAATGGTGTCAGTGGGTGCAAAAATCCCCAGCATTGTTGTCAGACAAATCGGTCTGGTGCCTCCATAAAGCGGCCGCACTACTGCCGGTATGATGGTGCAGACACAAGGGACACTGACATGGTCACCTATACCTGGCAGGTAGGTAGTAGAACTCTCCTTCAATCCTTTGCTTGTGTCAGTTTTACATATTAAGGAATCTTAATTTTATATTTTTCTGTTGATTACTGATGAACGCTTTTTTACTGACACACACTGGACTGGCATGCACTGACCTACACTAACAGAGGACATCCAGATGTACATAAACTCACCACTCCATGCTTTAGAGAGATGCACACAGACAGACAACTAAATTAGGAAAGAGTAGATCGCACACACAGATTATAGGATGAGGCCTACTACAAACATACACTCAACATTAGAAAAAGGATGACTAGCATCCAGTATGGTAGCTTAGTGTAGTTAGTGTAGGTCCTAGAAGAGTCTACCTTGCCGTGGTGGGCAGGCTTGGAATCTCTTGGTCAAAAGCGTATCAACAAATGGGCGAGAGGATCACTAGATCTTCACTTCTGGCCAATTGATTTTACTAAAGGACTCTTGGTTTATTCTGAATATATATAGTTGGAAAATGAAAAAATGTGTATAGATCCATAATTATACTTTCATAAAACACACAATAAAAAAATTGGTATATTTACATTTGAATTGCTTCCTCTTTTATTTAA
This sequence comes from Rana kukunoris, assembly GCA_029574335.1. Taxonomy (NCBI): domain Eukaryota; kingdom Metazoa; phylum Chordata; class Amphibia; order Anura; family Ranidae; genus Rana; species Rana kukunoris. Next base: position 81,012,957 of record CM056053.1, read on the forward strand.
TCCTTTCATTACCGGGGGTCATTACCACTTGGATGCACAGGCCACATTTGTAAGGCTGGAAGGGACTCTATGGCTACTTCTTCCACTCATGGCGTGTATAGGGATGTGTAATATGTGTTTATGTATTAACATGTGTCCTAACCATGTACATATGTACTGACAAGTCCCTTATGTGACAGTAGTGACAACTAGGGATGAGCTTCGAGTTCGAGTAGAACTCATGTTCGACTCGAACATTGCCTGTTCGCCGAACAGCGAACTATTTGGGGTGTTCACGGCAAGTTTGTGTGAACTTTAGAACCCTTTTAAAGTCTATGGGACTCGAACGTTTGAAATCTAAAGTGCTAATTTTAAAGGCTAATATGCAAGTTATTGTAATAAAAAGTGTTTGGGGACCTGGATCCTGCCCCAGGATACATGTATCAATGCAAAAAAGTGAAATAAAAAAAGTGAAATATTCCTTTAAATGTTGTACCTGGGGGGGGTGTATAGTATGCCTGAAAAGTAGTGCTAGTTTCCCATGCTTAGAACTGTCCCTGCACAAAGTGTCATTTCTGAGGGGAAAAAAGTTTAATTTAAAATCACTTGCAGCTATGATGATTTGTCGGCTCCCATCAATACAGAGAAAAGTCATTCATAAAAAAAATGTGGGGGTCCACGGCATTTTTTTTTAAATTTGGGGTGGAGTTCCCCTTAAAATCCACACCAGACTTGAAGGGTCTGGAATGGATATTTGGGGGGAACCCCACATCATTTTTTTTAAGTTTGACACAGGGTTCCCCTGAATATCCATACCAGTAACAAACAAAAAACTGCGCTAATTTAGAAAAAACAAGGTACATATAAACACGTTAAATGTTTTGAGGCTGCAGCTGTCGTGTGAGGGCACAGAGAGAATGAATTAAATAGAGCAAAGCTGCGCCACTATAAGGTATACCTGAGACACTGTGACAAATACCATGCAAAAATTTTTTTTACATGCAATAAAATTTCCCAGGTCTAAATTATACCAACATACTAGAACCATTACTTTAAAATGTACCTATGACACTGTTTAAATAGGCAAAAAGGTCATGCAATAAAATATTGACGGTTTAAACACAAATCCTAAAAGTCCATCAGACAGCACCGTAGTGAATCGTGAGCCTAGAGTGATCCCTTCATAAGCTGACAGGTATACAATTTGATCATCAATCGCACCACCGTGAGAGTGTGAGCCTTGAAGTGATCCCTTCACCAATTAAGCAGTGGAAGCTTACCAAAGGCAAGCTCTAAGGAGCGGATGGCTATAGCCCAGCCACGGCATTGATGTCTGGAGGCTCCAATGTTTGTTCTTCCGGTCGATCTCGCGGCTGTTAGAATGAGCACGACTTACAGCTCGGCCAAGGGAACAATAAAGAACATACCATAGTGTGATTCCGTAGGAGATTGTTTTAATGTAAAAACAAATGGGTACTCACATATAAACAGTAAAATTAAGCATAAAAAAGCCGGCCGGCAGACGTTGGAGCGATACCTTCCCTCTACGTGGTGACGTCACTGCGTGTCCCCCAGACGCGTTTCGTCATCAACAGACGTTCTCAATGCCAGACCAGAAGAGCCTGGTAATTAAATTTGGGGGGACCCCCACACATTCTTTTTTTATGAATGACTTTTCTCTGTATTGCTGGTATCCAACAATTCATTATAGCCACGAGTGATTCCTTCAGAAATTACATTTTGTGCAGGGACAGTTCTAAGCACAGGAAACAAGCACTACTTTACAGGCATACTATACACCCCCTAGTTACGAAATTTAAAGGAATATTTAAATGTTATTGTTCCACTTTAAGCATTATTAAAATCACTGCTCCTGAAAAAACTTCAGTTTTTTAAAACTTTTTTTGCATTGATACATGTCCCCTGGGGCAGGACCCAGGTCCCCAAACATTCCCCTGGGGCAGGACCCGGGTGCCCAAACACATTAGCCTTTAAAATTAGTACTTTATATTTTAAACATTCGAGTACCATAGACTTTAACAGGGTTCTAAAGTTCACAAGAACTTTTGGTCTGTTCGCAGGTTCTGGTACGAACCGAACCCAGGGGTGTTTGGCTCATCCCTACTCCACAATAGTATAGTCAGAAAACAAGGGTTGTTACTCTTAATAGATGGCCTGAGACAGGCTCCTAATTCCACATTGTGGAGTTCGTCTATATCAGGGGTGCCCAACCAGTGGCCCGCGGACCCCTCTGATGTGGCCCGCAACCTCCTGCTCTTGCGATTTTTTTAACAAAAGTATGTAGAAGAATATGTATCGGCCTAAACTGAGGAAAAAAAATATTTCTACGAAATAATGTAATAATGAAAAGAAACTGTGGCCATTTGCTTTAATTTCTTTCTCCTCTTTTGTTCTGATCTAAACTGCAGTAAGTCACATTAGCAAAAAAAATAATAAAGGAAAAAGAGGAGAAATGGAGAGGGGTGGGGGTGGGGGTTGGAACCAGTTTTTTTCATATTACTTTTTTACTGCCTGTTATCGTGTAAAAATATGCATCATGTACAGTCTTCAGATGTTTAATTGCATGTTGTCCTTCAGGGAGGGAGCAATAAAGCATCTGCAGATATTGTGATGCCAAGTTTCAGGATGATGGCATTGCCGTGAGCCCCACAAGTACTTAGTAAAATAAATTCTTGCCTACAGCACAGGTAAACCATTGTTTGAACTAGCAAAGAATTGCCTGTCGGTTGCATTGGGAAGCTTGCAGCTTGAGGAGGAGTTAATTCTGTGTATTTAAAGTTTTTTAGGACATTTAACACAATATTACTCTTGAGTTTTTTACTTTTAAAATGATCAGAAACAGATTACTTGTTTAGTATGTTTAAACAATTGTAGTATATGGTCCACTCCTCACAATCTTTTGAGATAGGAACAAGGGACACCTGTAAGAAAAAAGTATGTAGGCATAGGACAAACCCCCTGCCAATCCCCCTAAACAAGAATTATACAAAAAAAAAATAGTTATACCTACACGTGCTTTTTTTACCACTACTATTCCTTTATATTTATAAATGCAGCAATTTAGAAATCGGATGAAAAGTTTAGCACTGGGAAACACTTTTTGAAAGATAAATAGTGCATTTTATATACAACCAGTGGCGGTGCGTCCATTAGGGGCACTCGGGCGGCGCCCCCTCTCTCCAGCTAGCACCACTGTGTACTCTTGATAGATTCATGCATTGCATGAATCTATCCACGGCTGCTGTAGCCACCCCCCATTCAAGCATCCGGTCCCATCTGAATTACAGCGGCTGGGGGGGGGGTGTTTTTGAAGCACCCAATTAGAGCCATAGGCTCTAATAAGCTTCAAAAAAGGTGCGCTGGGAGCACAAACCATTGTGCTCTCAGTGCACCCAGGTGTGTTAGCAAAGCAAATGAATATTTTCTTTGCTAACACAGAGCCGCCTCTTAGCCAATCAGGAGGCCTGGATGTAATACCAGGCACCTGATTGGCTTAAGGTAGGGGCAATCCCATTGGCCACTGTGCAGAACAGGAAGAAGACACGCACAGAGGAATCCTGCATCCATCGCAACAGCTCGCCACCTGTCCCACTGCCTGACCCACCACCACGATGGGGTAAGTGCCAGGCAGACAGCGAATGGGCGGGGGGCACAGTGGCTGCATATTATGAGCACAGAGGCTGCAATTGATAGGGCACCATTGGCTGCATTTCATTAGCACTGTGGCTGCATTTGCTGGGCACAGTTAGCTGCATATGATGGGCACAGTTGGCTGCATATTATGGGCACAGGTGGCTGTTTTTGCTGGGCACAGAGTCTGCATATGATGGTAAAAGTGGCTGCATATGATGGTCACAGTTGGCTTCATATGATGGGCACAGTTGGCTGCATATGATGTATTTTTCTGAATTTTTCAGTTTGTTTGCACCCCCAAAAAATTTTGGTCACCAGCCGCCACTGTATACAACTATATAGATCAGACCAAAATGAGGGACAAAGAAGGAGGAAAGCTCTTGGAGGGGATGATAAGGCACTATATACAAGATTTTAGTAATTAAAACTGTATCATTAGCATTAATCAGCATGGATTCATGAAAAATCATTCTTGCCAAACCAATCTATCAACCTTCTATAAGGGGGTGAGCCGTCATCTAGATAAAGGAAGGCCTGTAGACGTGGTGTATTTTTCAAAAGCATTTGACACAGTTCCACATAAACGTTTACTGAACAAAATAAGGTCCATTGGCATGGACCATAGGGTGAGTACATGGATTGAAACCTGGCTGTGAGTTCAGAGGGTGGTGATAAATGGGGAATATGTGCAGGGTTCTGTGCTGGGACCAATCCTATTTAATTTGTTCATAAATGATCTGGAGGATGGGGTAAACAGTTAAATCTCTGTATTTGAAGACGATACTAAGCTAAGCAGGGCATTAAACTTCTCTGCAGGATGTGGAGACCTTGCAAGAAGATATGAACAAATTAATGGGGTGGGCAACTACTTGGCAAATAAGGTTAAATGTAGAACAATTTCAAATAATGCATTTGGGTGGCAAAAATATGAATGCAATCTATACACTAGGGGGAGAACCTCTGGGGGAATCTAGGACGGAAAAGGACCTGGGGGTCATAGTAGATGATAGGCTCAGCAATGGCATGCAATGCCAAGCTGCTGCTAATAAAGCAAACAGAATATTGACATGCATTAAAAAAGGGATTAACTCCAGGGATAAATCGATAATTCTTCCCCTCCTCAAGACTCTGGTCCAGTTCTGGGCACGAGTCCTCAGGAAGGATGTACTGGACATGGAGCGAGCACAAAGAAGGGCAACAAAGTTTAACAAGACAAGTGGCCACTCCTTAAAATTATAAAAAAGAGGTTTAACCATAGACTACATAGAGGGTTCATTACTGTAAGAGCGGCAAGGGTGTGGAATTTCCTTCCACAGGCGGTGGACTCAGCGCCTGAACAACCACAACATACAGAGATATACATAGTTACATAGTTAGCTAGGTTGAAAAAAGACACAAGTCCATCCAGTTCAACCATAAAAAATAAAAATAAAAAAACAAACAAAATAAAACACAGTACAATCCCATACACCCAACTCCATACCCACAGTTGATCCCGAGGAAGGCAAAAAACCCCAGCAGAGCGATGATCCAATTTGCTACAGGAGGGGAAAAAATTCCTTCCTGATCCCTCGAGAGGCTTTACCCCGGATCAACTTTACCTACAAATCTTAGTACTCAGTTATATTACGTACATTTAGGAAAGAATCCAGGCCTCTCTTAAAGCAATCTACTGAGCTGGCCAGAACCACCTCTGGAGGGAGTCTGTTCCACATTTTCACAGCTCTTACTGTGAAGAAACCTTTCCGTATTTGGAGGTGAAATCTCTTTTCCTCCAGACGTAAAGAGTGCCCCCTTGTCCTCAGTGTTGACCTTAAAGTGAATAACTCAACACCAAGTTCACTATACGGACCTCTTATATATTTGTACATGTTGATCATATCCCCCCTTATTCTCCTCTTCTCAAGAGTGAATAAATTCAGTTCTTCTAATCTTTCCTCATATCTGAGCTCCTCCATGCCTCTTATCAGTTTGGTTGCCCTTCTCTGCACTTTCTCCAGTTCTCCGATATCCTTTTTGAGAACTAGTGCCCAAAACTGGACTGCATATTCCAGATGAGGTCTTACTAATGATTTGTACAGGGGCAAAATGATATCTCTCCCTCTCTGATGTAGTGAACTAGAACTACATCGGGCACACAGGTCAGTTAGGGGTCAGACATTAATGGAGAGTGGAATGGGGGATAGATGGAGGTGGGGTTATGGCAGGTGACGAGAAAGTTCCCATGTTGCAAACAGCCATTGGAAATTATAGTGCCATTTGCACTACTAAAAATTATATGAAAAACACCAGCAAAAAATGTAACAATACATTTAAGTGTTTGTTCACCAATGCCAGAAGCCTTCCAAGCAAAACAGGTGAGTTGGAAGCTCTGGTGCATGAGGAGAGCTATGATGTAATCGGTATTGCTGAAACTTGGCTTCAATCCTCACATGACTGGGCTATTAATATTCCTGGCTATGCTCTCTTTCGGAAAGACAGGGTAAAAAGGAAAGGTGGAGGCGTCTGTCTCTATGTGAGAAGTGACCTCAAAGCAAGCGTGAAAGAGGACCTGGTTGATGGAGAGTGTGATGAAGTTGAAGCATTATGGGTGAAACTGCATGCAGATGTGCGTAGTTCAAAGTTAATCATTGGAGTTTGTTATAGACCACCCAATGTTAATGAGGAGGTGGAGACTCGGCTTCTTGCACAGATGGAAAGGGCTGCCAGGGCTGGGACGGTGATAATAATGGGGGATTTTAACTACCCAGAAATTGACTGGAATAATGGAATTTCTGGGACAGTTAAAGGACAAAAATTTAAAAACCTATTGCAGGACAATTTTATGGTCCAGTTTATTGAGGCCCCAACTAGGAATGGTGCTCTGTTGGACTTGGTATTCTCAAACCATGCAGAGCTTATTACTAATGTTCAGATAAAGGAACACTTGGGTAGCAGTGATCATAACATGATTTCATTTAATATTAACTATAAGCAAGAAATACATACAGGAAAGATAAAAACACTTAATTTCAAGAGAGCAATTTTTCAAAGCATGAGGACTGCTCTCCAGGGCTTGGACTGGGAGGGAATATTGGCACAGATGAACACAGAACAGAAATGGGAATTCTTCAAAAAGACTCTTTGGAACCTCACTGCAAAGTATATTCCCATGGGCAATACGTTTAAAAGGCTAAAGATAAAACCTATGTGGCTCACGGTCAAAGTTAAAAAAGCTATAAACAATAAGAAAATAGCTTTTAAAAAATATAAAAATGAAGGAACACTAGTGTCGTTTAAATGGTACAAAGAATATAATAGAATATGTAAAAAGGAAATCAAGGATGCAAAAATTCAAAATGAACGACAGATTGCAAAAGATAGTAGGACAAACCCCAAAAAAATATTTAAATATATTAATAGTAAAAAGGTCAAGTCTGAGCATGTATGTCCTTTTATTAAATGCTTTCTTCAGCTCTGTGTATACAATGGAGTATGGGGGAGCTCATGTCCTTAATGGGGGTGGGAGTGACACAGCCCCAAATCCACAATGGCTCAAAAGTGATATGGTCCAGAAATATTTAGACAGAATAAAGGTGGATAAAGCACCTGGACCAGATGGCATCCACCCACGGATCCTAAAAGAATTGAGCTCTGAAATTTCAAAGCCACTGTATCTAATATTTAGGGACTCATTAATGACAGGAATAGTACCACTGGATTGGCGTAGAGCCAATGTGGTGCCTATATTTAAAAAGGGAACAAAGGCCCAGATTCACGTACATCGGCGCATTATCGGTCCGGCGTAGCGCACCGCCATTACGTTAGACTTGCGCCATCTAGCCGCGTAATCCCCCGATTCACGTAGCTTTTGCGCAGGAAATTGCGCAAGCGTAAGGTTTTTTCCTGAGGCGTAAGGAGGAGTAATACAAATTGGGAGGGACGTGGGAGTGTTACATTGAAATGAGCCGTGACCCCATGCAAATGAAGGGCCGGCCGGCTCGCGCATGCGCGCGTGAAGGAGACCATGTCAGCTCCGCTGTGCGCATGCTCACAACTCGGGAGCGGCGCAATCAGTGAAATTGGAAATGGACTAGGGCAACGTTGTGAACTACGCAGACAGCATAAATAGACACACACAAACGCACTTGCATTGCAAAAGTACATCTCTTTGTGTCCCTTCCCATTTAACCAAGTGCTTTTGTTCCTGTTGTTCGTTGCAGTGTGTCTTGTAGTTGTCAGATTAGTGTTCTGTGTGATAAAGTTCTTGTTGGTATATTTGTGAAAGTGTTTTTTGATAAGTGTTTGAGAGACTGTTTGTTTGATTGATATATTTCTGAGCGTTTGTTTTCTTGCTTTATTTTTTATTTTTTATTTTTTTGCTGACATTTTTGGCATTTTTTATTTTATTTTTTGCTGACATTTTTTTTAAATTTTGGGTTGTGCATGCTGTTTGAATGTGGGGGTGACATTCCTGCTGGAAAAGGGGTGTCATCCTCAATTTTGGTGGAGAAGGGTTCCCCAGGACCAGGGAGAAGTGATTCCCAGGTCCGTGTGAATGGTGTATGAATGTACAGTGACATAATTGGAGCCTTGACGTGGTGTTACTGCTCACCAGTCGTGCATGGTGGACTGGTGCCAATCCAATTTGATGAGGATGTGGGGTGTGTGTGCTAGGGACCACAGTGGTGTGCATGCATGCATTCTCATTGTGCCATGATTAATGTGTGTGTTTAACGTGCAAAGATGCCCAATATGAGCTGTCTCCTGACTGCTCTTCCCTCAGAAGACGGGGTATCCTCGGTTAGGGGGGGATTGTCTGGTTGGGGGGTCAGGTCATCACGTAGCTCAACCTGCAGGCCCTTCCTCACTGCGAGATTGTGCAGCATGCAACATGCAACGATGATATGGCACACGAAGTTTGGGGAATACAACAGTGTACCCCCAGACTTATCCAGTCATCGGAAACGTGACTTCAGGAGGCCAAAGGTGCGCTCCACCACTGCTCGGGTTTTGATGTGTGCTTGATTGTATCTTTCCTCTCCTGGGGTTTGGGGGTTCCGGATAGGAGTCATGAGATGGGGTCCCAGTGCATATGCAGAGTCACCTGGAAGGGAAAAGACAGGAGAATGTTAGTCATGCATGTGCCACTTGTGAGGTGTGCATCACGGGAGGGGATAGTCATGCCTGACTCCCATGTCACTCACCAACCAGCCAGGTGTTCCCATACACATTCTGATAGAATTCCATTCGGATGTGGCATTGATTGTAGATGTAGCTGTCATGGGTGGATCCGGGGTGTTTTGGCACGGACGTGCCATATGAGTCCTTGGGCATCAACTATCACCTGTACGTTGATGGAGTGCCAATTCTTCCGATTGCGGTACATGTGCTCTGTGTCATGGGGGGGCTGGAGTGCCACATGTGTGCAATCAATGGCCCCGATGGTGCGTGGGAATCTGGCAATTCTGTAGAAATCTGTCATTGCCTTCAGCCGCAGGTCCTCAGTGGTGGGTTTGATGATTATGTTGGCCAAGCGTGTGAGGATTGCTGGGACAACCTGGTGCACACATCTGCTCATGGAGGATTGTGACATCCCAGCCACCACTCCACTTGTACGCTGAAAAGAGCCACTGGCAAGGAAATGGAGTGTTGCCAGTACCTTGACCAGTGGCTGCACTGGATGTGAGCGTTGTGTTGGGCTGGTGATGTCCTCCTGCAGGGTTGTGGTTAATTCCAGGATGGCATGAGGGGGGAATCTGAAGATGCGATACACCTCAGAATCACTCATGCCAAAGAGGTCTATGTGTGTGCGGTATACCCTCTCCCGTGCCATCCTCCGTGCCCTCCTCATCTAAATTCACTAGTGCAGCTATGAGCGACGATGCCCCTGGCATGTTGGCAGTCAAATTGTAGTGCAACACGTGTGTGTGGTCTGCTCCTCAGTAACGGTGTTGCTTTCTGTGAGATGTAGACGTTTTTTCAAAATTTAGACCAGCTTTTATGTGCTCTAACTTTAGACAGGACATTTTGCTGTTGCGCACATCGCGTAGCCTGCGCAGCAACTGCGTTTTTTTGTGGATCCCCGCAACTCCCTCATTAGCATATTTGACTAGCAAATCAATGGTGTGTCTAGCGCATTTTTGCGCGGACGGATGCGTCTGTCTAACGAAATTACGCCGGACCAAAAAAAGTAGATTTCTGGCGTAAATCGTTTTCTGAATCGCGCGCATCTAAACGCACGCGCACATTTAGACTTACGCACGCGCAACACCAGTTGCGCAGGCGTAATCGCTCTGTGAATCTGGGCCAAAGTCTTTACCAAGTAACTATAGACCTGTTAGTTTAACTTCTATAGTTGGGAAGATACTGGAACGTTTAATAAAAGACCACATGGATGAGTTCTTGCTGGAAACAAACTATTTAAGCAGCAGACAGCATGGATTCATGAAAGACAGAAGTTGTCAGACAAACCTGATTTCCTTTTATGAAGAGGTAAGTAAAACCCTGGACAGAGGCGTGGCAGTGGACGTGGTATACTTGGATGTTGCAAAAGCATTCGATACAGGACTTTGCTCGCTTTGGAAACTGAAGCTTGGCATTGCATGCCATTATTGAGCTTATGATCAACTAAAACCCCCAGATCCTTCTCCGCTACAGATCCCCCCAGTTGTACTCCCCCTAGCATGTATGATGCATGCATATTCTTAGCCCCTAGGCGCATAACTTTACATTTATCAACATTAAACCTCATCTGCCACTTAGTCGCCCAATTAGACAGAGCATTGAGGTCGGCTTGTAAATTGGAGACATCCCGCAAGGACGTTATTCCACTGCATAGCTTGGTGTCATCTGCAAAAACAGAAATGTTACTTTTGATCTCAGACCCAATATCATTTATAAATATATTGAAAAGTAAGGGACCCAGCACCGAACCTTGGGGTACACCGCTGATGACCTTGGACCATTCAGAGTATGAATCATTAACCACAACTCTCTGAATCCTGTCTTTCAGCCGGTTTTCTATCCATTTACAAACCGATATATCCAATCCTGTAGACCTTACCTTACACATGAGCCGTGTGTGGGTAACTGTATAAAACGCTTTTGCAAAATCCAAGTATACCACGTCCACTGCCACGCCTCTGTCCAGGGTTTTACTTACCTCTTCATAAAAGGAAATCAGGTTTGTCTGACAACTTCTGTCTTTCATGAATCCATGCTGTCTGCTGCTTAAATAGTTTGTTTCCAGCAAGAACTCATCCATGTGGTCTTTTATTAAACGTTCCAGTATCTTCCCAACTACAAAAGTTGAACTAACAGGTCTATAGTTACTTGGTAAAGACTTTGGCCCAGATTCACAGAGCGATTACGCCTGTCTAACTGGTGTTAGACAGGAGTAATTTCAAATTTCGCGCGCCGTATCACTAGTTTGAATCCTCAAACCATGATACGGCGGCTTCGGGCTTCGATCCGCGAGGCTTACGTCTTCGTAAGCCTTCGGATCTATGATGCAATCTTTTTGCGGCCGCTGGTAGGAGTCTGCGTCGTTTTCAGCGTCGGGATATGCAAATGAGTTTTTACGGCGATCCATGAAGATACGAGCGGCCTTCGCAATCGCTTACGTAATTTTTTTGCTACGTACTGTTAGACCAGCTATTTGCTGGTATAACGGTGCGTAGCCCATGTTAAGTATGGCCGTCGTTCCCGCGTCAAATTTTTTTTTTTTTTTTTTTTTTTACGTAACTCGTTCGGGAATAGGAATGTCCGTAAACGACGCTACTCAAAAAAAATGACGTAACAACGTGATTTCGCGCAATGCACGGCGGGAAATTTCGGAACGGAGCATGCGCAGTTCGATCGCCGCGGGAACGCGCCTAATTTAAATGCTTCACGCCCCCTACTCGCGTAGATGGATTGCGCCGGGAGAAATACACTACGCCGCCGTAGTTTACAGGACAAAATCTACCGGGATTCCACGTAGAGCCAGGTAAAAAACGGCGGCGTAGAGTATTTCTGATACTCTACGCTAATCTAATTCTATGTGAATCTACCCCTTTGTTCCCTTTTTAAATATAGGCACCACATTGGCTCTACGCCAATCCAGTGGTTCTATTCCTGTCATTAATGAGTCCCTAAATATTAGATACAGTGGTTTTGAAATTTCAGAGCTCAATTATTTTAGGATCCGTGGGTGGATGCCATCTGGTCCAGGTGTTTTATCCACCTTTGTTCTGTCTAAATATTTCTGTACCATATCACTTTTAAGCCATTGTGGATTTGTCACTCCCACCCCCATTATGGACATGAGCTCCCCCATGCTCCATTGTATACACAGAGCTGAAGAAAGCATTTAATAAATTTGCCTTCTCTTTGTCCTCAGTCACCCACTCTAGATTATTTTGTAAAGGACCTACATGCTCAGACTTGACCTTTTTACTATTAATATATTTAAATAATTTTTTTGGGTTTGTCCTACTATCTTTTGCAATCTGTCGTTCATTTTGAATTTTTGCATCCCTGATTTCCTTTTTACATATTCTATTATATTCTTTGTAACATTTAAACGACACTAGTGTTCCTTCATTTTTATATTTTTTAAAAGCTATTTTCTTATTGTTTATAGCTTTTTTAACTTTGACCGTGAGCCACATAGGTTTTATCTTTAGCCTTTTAAACTTATTGCCCATGGGAATATACTTTGCGGTGAGGTCCCAAAGAGTCTTTTTGAAGAATTCCCATTTCTGTTCTGTGTTCATCTGTGCCAATATTCCCTCCCAGTCCAAGTCCTGGAGAGCAGTCCTCATCCTTTGAAAAATTTGCTCTCTTGAAATTAAGTGTTTTTATCTTTCCTGTATGTATTTCTTGCTTATAGTTAACATCAAATGAAATCATGTTATGATCACTGCTACCCAGGTGTTCCTTTATCTGAACATTAGTAATAAGCTCTGCATGGTTTGAGATATACAAGGTAATACCGACATATGATCACACACATAGGTTGGACTTGATGGACTTATGTCTTTTTTCAAACTCACCTACTATGTAACTATATGAAAGAGGAACAGAGGGACTTTGTTCCAAATCAGGGACAGTCCCTCGAAATCAAGGACAGTTGGAAGCTATGATAGTCAAATACAATAATCAAAATGTATTGTGTGCAATAGGGATGAGCCGAACAACCTTGGTTCACACCAGAATGCCTGTAAAGTAGCGCATTTCCCGTGCTTAGAACTGGCCCTGCACAAAATGTCATTTCTAAAGGAAAAAAAGTCATTTAAAACTACTCGCGGCTATTGTTGGGTCCTGGCAATACAGATCAAAATCATTGAAAAAAAACATGTAAGAGGGGGCGGGGTCACACGTCCACGTCACTGGTTAACCTTCGGCTTTCTTCAGCAAGCGGGGGTTACCCAATGATGTGGGCGGGTGACCACGCCCCCTCTTACACGTCATGGGGGGTTCGTGTGGAGTGGAGACTGGAGCATCACTGGAGAATAGATCACCGTGGGACATAGAGAATGGATTACATCGCTGGAATGTTTTTTTTTATTTTTAATAAAGGACTTCTTCCAACTGTGTCTGCATGGGTTTCAACATTTTTGACACTTTCTTTTGTGAAATGGTAGGGGTAGAATGTACCCCGTTACTAATTCACATAGGGGGGTGGAATCTGGTGGTTCTCTTTGTTAACCACTTTAGCCCCGGACCATATTGCTGTCCAAAGACCAGAGCACTTTTTGTGATTCGGCACTGTGTCGCTTTAACTGACAATTGCGCAGTCGTGCGACATGGCTCCCAAACAAAATTGGTGTCCTTTTTTTCCCCACAAATAGAGCTTTCTTTTGGTGGTATTTGATCATCTCTGCAATTTTTATTTTTTGCACTTTGCTATAAAGCCCCTTTCACATTGAGGCGTGGAGCCGCGGTGACGGTATAGCCGCGCTATTTGTAGCGCCGCTATACCGTCGTGTTTACCGCGATATTCGGGCGCTAGCGGTGAGGTTTTAACCCCCGCTAGCGGCCGAAAAAGGGTTAATACCGCCCGCGTTGCGGGCGGTATTACCGCGCTATTACCGCGGTTTCCCATTGATTCCAATGGGAAGGCGCGCTATAGGAGCGGTGAACACACCGCTCCTATACCGCGGTAAAGATGCGGCTAGCAGGACTTTTGGAGCGTTCCTGCTAGCGCACCGCTTCAGTGTGAAAGCCTTCGGGCTTTCACATTGAACACTACAGGGCATGATTTTTCATGCGGTATAGCAGCGCTATTTTTAGCGCTGTACCGCATGAAAAACGCCTCAATGTGAAAGGGGCCTAATAAATATCCCCAAAAAAGATATAAAATTTTTTTTTTTTCCTCAGTTTAGGCCGATACGTATTCTTCTACATATTTTTCGTAAAAAAAAAATCGCAATTAGCGTTTATTGATTGGTGGGTCGTTTAATGGCATTTTTATTAATATATTTTTTTTACTAGTAATGGCGGCGATCAGCGTTTTTTTACGGTACTGCGACATTTTTGGGACCATTGGCATTTTTATAGCGATCAATGCTATAAAAATGCATTGTATTACTATAAAAATGCCATTGGCAGTGAAGCGGTTAACACTAGGGGGCAGGGAAGGGGTTAAGTGTGTTTATGTTTGTGTTCTAATTTTATGGGGGGGTGGACTCACTAGGGGAAATCACTGATCTTCTGTTCATACATTGTATGAACAGAAGATCAGCGTTTCCCCCGCTGACAGGAACGAGACCTTTGTGTTTACACACAAAGCTCCCGTTCCCCGCTCTGTAACGAGCGATCGCGTGTGCCCGGCGGCGATCGTACACGCTGAGCACACGCGTGGGACTCGGGGGGCGAGCGGGGGGCGTGCGCGCCGGCCGCCGGCGGGGCGCACGTGCCCCCTAGCGCCCGCTAAAGAGAGGACGTAGAGCTACGTGCTCTCGCGGAACAGTGCCACCGTCCCGCAGTAATATGACGGCGGGCGGTCGGCAAGTAGTTAATAAACCTGACGGTTGTGGTTAATACAAGGAATTCAATCTAAAGCCTATTTGTGGGCTACAGGCACCCTCCATTACCAGTGTAACCACCTTTCCCCACCTTAAGCCCCCACTCTTATGCCGCGTACACACGATTATTTTTCGTTTTGTAAAAAACTAAATTTTTCAACCTCTAGAAAAAACAAAGTTTTTTCCAACTTCATCATTAAAACGACGTTGCCCACACACGATCGTTAAAAAAAAAATGCTCTAGCAAAGCGTGGTGACGTTACGTACAACACATACGACGGCACTATAAAGGGGAAGTTCCATTCAAATGATGCCACCCTTTGAGCTGCTTTAGCTGATTTTGTGTTAGTAAAAGACGATTCACGCTTTTCTGTCTGTTACAGCGTGATGACACACACACACGATGATTTTTTACAACCCGAAAAACAACATAGTTTAAAACATCGTTAAAAAATGCAGCATGTTCGATTTTTTTTTGTCATTTTTCAGAACCCGAAAAATTATGTGAAGCCCACGTTGTTTTTTACATGCCGAAAAATGATCGTTTGTACGCGGCATTAGAAGTATCTTGTGCTATTGTTATTTATCTTTTTCTCTTGTCTCCTGCCCCTCACATGACAAGATGGGTTCTCCTCTTCTTCTCTTCTTCAAGCTTCTCTAGCAGCCCTGGACGATGCAGAAAATGGCACTGTTGTGATGATGTCAACGATAAGTGAAGGGCTCCGTGCTCAGGAGGTCATGATGGTATTGGCTCTAAGACTGAGAACTAAGCAATCACATGACCACTGATCACTTAGTCTGCTTGGAGCCGAGAATAGTAACAGTCAGTCGCCACTCTCTGCTCTAACCTTTCAGCACTTGCTGGAGCATCAGGCAGGAGAGAGGGTGGGCATAGATGGCTGCGGCTCTCAGCTGCACACAGAGAGCTGGAGCAAGCTGTCAATCAGGCATCTGGGTGGATCATGGCCATATGCTTAGGATCCTCCCAGAGCCTGAAGCGGCTCTGTGAGGTCAGCTAATAGCTGGCAATAGAACACAGTTAGCTGAGTCTGAGTCACAGGAGAGAAAAACTAAGTTCATTTCTGTGACCCAGAAGAGAAGTATGGCCAAAAAGCTTTGACCATACTAGTCTTTTAAGTGACACTTTGCTTCATTTAGCCTATAAGTCTGAGGACATCTTACAGCAAAGAGGTAGAGCCGTGAGGGCTCCTCGTTAAAGTTGAGTACTAATCAGATTATACAGAGAGGCCCTAATCCTCTTATGGGATCCCCTGCCTGTGCTCCTTGCTCGTCCTCTTCTTGATGTGCCACCATTTGAAGCCTCTTCCTATGGTAGCACAACTGTAGGCTTGATCTCGAGCAGCGCTGCTTGCATCCATAACTGGCAGCAGCGGGAGCCAATGCCTCAGTAAAGCCTGTGAGAGAGGAGAGAGCTGCTACAGATGGGAAAAGCGCTAGATTGTGTAAGAGTTTAGGTAAGCATAAGGGGAGTGAGGGGGCATACTGCTACCTAAACATTTTTACTTTAATGCAAGGAGAGCATTTTTTTTAAGAGGGCCAGGGTTGGGATTTATGATCATTTGTTGTTGGTTTATGCTATAAACGTTCTCTTTCAACTCATCACTATACTTGTGTTCCCTTTTTCCACTTATTTATTATTTTAATATATTTTGGATGGTGCCCAATTCTTGGGTAGCCCAGTGATCAAACATAAGTTTATACCATTAGCTATAAAATCTGCCAAACTTTGCAAGGCTTTCTGTGCGTACACAAGGGATTTACTGAAATGTTCTTTGAATGAATTCCACTTTGGCAACCCTTTTAAAATATTCATGGCATACTGACTCGAAATCTGCTTTTCCGTTATCATAGGTTGGATGTATTTTTGCAGTGCGCTGCTAAATTGAAATACATTCTATATTTATGTTTGCATTTTTAAGATAACATTCATTGTTATAAGTAACCACAGTTATGTTACACTCAACAGACACAAATGCACAAGAAAGTTATTTTTTTGTTGTTTTACTGAATTGAACCTCTGCTGAATCATTCATTAGTTGTGCACTAAATGTAAGTGATTCATTTATAATGTCATTGATAAGGCAGCATATCGCATTCGTGAGTAGGGATGAGCTTCGAGTTCGAGTAGAACTCATGTTCGACTCCAACATTGGCTGTTCGCCGAACAGCGAACTATTTGGAGTGTTCGTGGCAAGTTCGTGTGAACTTTAGAACCCTGTTAAAGTCTATGGGACTTGAACGTTTGCAATCTAAAGTGCTAATTTTAAAGGCAAATATGCAAATTATTGTAATAAAAAGTGTTTGGGGACACTGCCCCAGGGGACATGTATCAATGCAAAAAAAAGTTTTAACCACTTGCCGACCAGCCGCCGCAGTTATACGGCGGCAGGTCGGCACGGGTGCGCGAGAGCCCGTAGCTCTACGTCGCGCTTTTCGCGGCCACTAGGGGGCGCGTGCGCGCCGCCGGCGGCCCGCCGCCGCGCGCCCCCCCCGCTCGCCCCCGAGTCCCGTGCGTGTGCCCGGCGGGCGCGATCGCCGCCGGGCACACGCGATCGCTCGTTACAGAGCGGGGAACGGGAGCTGTGTGTGAAAACACACAGCGCTCGTTCCTGTCAGCGGGGGAAACTCTGATTTTCTGTTCATACAATGTATGAACAGAAAATCAGTGATTCCCCCTAGTAAGTCCACCCCCCCCATACAGTTAGAACACACTAGGAACACACTTAACCCCTTCCCCGCCCCCTAGTGTTAACCCCTTCACTGCCAATGGCATTTTTATAGTAATCCAATGCATTTTTATAGCATTGATCGCTAAAAAAATGCCAATGGTCCCAAAAATGTGTCAAAAGTGTCCGAAGTGTCCGCCATAATATCGCAGTACCGAAAAAAAAAAAACGCTGATCGCCGCCATTACTAGTAAAAAAAATAAAAATAATAAAAATGCCATAAAACTACCCCCTATTTTGTAAACGCTATAACTTTTGCGCAAACCAATCAATAAACGCTAATTGCGATTTTTTTTACGAAAAATATGTAGAAGAATACGTATCGGCCTAAACTGAGGAAAAAATATTTTTTTTTATATATTTTTGGGGATATTTATTATAGAAAAAAGTAAAAAATATTGCATTTTTTTCAAAATAGTCGCTCTGTTTTTGTTTATAGCACAAAAAATAAAAACCGCAGAGATGATCAAATACCACCAAAAGAAAGCTCTATTTGTGGGAAAAAAAGGACGCCAATTTTGTTTGGGAGCCACGTCGCACGACCGCGCAATTGTCAGTTAAAGCGACGCAGCGCCGAATCTCAGAAAGTGCTCTGGTCTTTGGACAGCAATATGGTCCGGGGCTGAAGTGGTTAAAAACTGCAGTATTTTTGGCAGCAGTGATTTTAATAATTCCTTTAAGTGAAACAATAAAAGTGAAATATTCCTTTAAATTTCGTACCTGGGGGGAGGGGGGTGTGTATAGTATGCCTGTAAAGTAGCACTTGTTTCCCATGCTTATAACTGTCCCTGCACAAAGTGTCATTTCTGAAGGAAAAAAAGTAATTTAAAATCACTTGTGGCTATAATGAATTGTCGGCTCCCGGCAATACAGAGAAAAGTCATTCATAAAAAAAAAATGTGTGGGGGTCCACTGCATTTTTTTTTTAAATTTGGGGTGGAGTTCCCCTTAAAATCCATACCAGACCTTAAGAGTCTGGAATGGATATTTGGGGGAAACCCCACATCATTTTCTTTTCATTTCTGCAGTTATTAAAACTTTTTTAGCATTGATACCTTTCCCCCGGGTCCCCAAACACTTTTTAGGACAATAACTTGCATATTAGCCTTTAAAATTACTACTTTAGATTTCAAACGTTCGAGTCCCATAGACTTTAACAGGGTTCTAAAGTTCACACAAACTTTTGGTCTGTTCGCAGGTTCTGGTGCGAACCGAACCCAGGGGTGTTCGGCTCATCCCTATTCGTGAGATGCATTTAAAGCAGAACTACTCTCTTAATCAACATTAAAGTGAATGTAAAGACTTGTTTAAAAAAAATAAAAATAATAACAAACATAATATACTCCTCCTGAGCAGCTGGTTTTGCACAGAGCAACCCCGATCCTCCTTTTCTTGGGTCCCTCTTTGCTGCTCCTAGCCCCTCCCTTCTTTAAGTGCCCCTCAGCAAGCAGCTTGCTACAAGGTAGGGATGAGCTTCGAGTTCGAGTCGAACTCATGTTCGACTCGAACATTGCCTGTTCGCCTGTTTGGCGAACAACAAACAATTTCGGGTGTTCGCGGCAAATTCGAAAAGCCGCGGAACACCCTGTTAAAGTCTATAGGAGAAATCTAAAGTCCTAAAGGCTAATATGCAAGTTATTGTCCTAAAAAGTGTTTGGGGACCTGGGTCCTGTACCAGGGGACATGTATCAATGCAAAAAAAAGTTTTAAAAACTGATGTTTTTTTTCGGGAGCAGCGAGTTTAATAATGCTAAAAGTCAAACAATAAATGTGAATTATTTCCTTAAATTTCGTACCTGGGGGGTGTAAAGTTAGCATGTGAAATATCGCATGTTTCCCATACATACAGTAGAACTGTCCCTGCACAAAGTGTAATTTCTGAAAGGAAAAAAAGTCATTTAAACCGGACTTGTGGCTATAATGAAAAGTGTGGGGTCCCCCCAATTTCAATTACCAGGCCCTTTAGGTCTGGTATGGATAATAAGGGGAACCCCGTCGTCAATTTAAAAAAAAATGACGTGGGGTTTCCCCAAATATCTATTCCCCCCAAGAATCCACACCAGACCCCTTATCCGAGCACGTTAACCTGGCCGGCCACAGAAAAGAGGGGGGGCAGAGTGCGGCCCCCCTCTCCTGAACTGTACCAGGCCACATGCCCTCAACATGGAGAGGATGTCCCCATGTTGATGGGGACAAGGGTCTCATCCCCACAACCCTTGCCCGGTGGTTGTGGGGGTCTGCGGGCAGGGGGCTTATCAGAATCTGGAAGACCCTTTTAACAAAGGGGACCCCCAGATCCTGGCCCCCCCATGTGAATGGGTTATGGGGTACATTGTACCCCTACCATTTCACGAAGGAAGTATAAATTGTTATAAAAAACACACACACACCCGAAGAAAAAAGTCCTTTATTAATAAAAATAAATAAAAAATCCAGCGGTGGTAATCCATCCGGTCCCGGCTCCCTGCTCCAACGTTGTCTGTATCCAGCGATGGGTGATCTCCTCTCCAGTCCAGCGATGAGAAGATCGTCCGGCATCCAGAGCGCAGCATCTCCGGCCTCCTATCTCCGTCGGACACAGCCCAGCGAATGACGCGCTGGAACTTTGACATTTCTTATATTTGTGAGGCGGGGCCACCTGTCACGTGACCCCGCCTCCTCTGACGCACCCTCTGCTATGTTACTGGGGAAGTCTGGGCTTCCCCCTTGCGTTAGAGGAGGCGGGGTCACGTGACGGTTGGTAGTGGGCACATTTACACTACGCCGCCGTAACTTTGGGCGCAAGTTCTCTGTGAATACGGCACCTGCCTCTCAAAGTTACGGCGGCATAGTGTAAATGAGATAGGCTACACCGCCGGAAAGTTACACGATTCTATCTGAATCTAGCCCCCTGTCTTGATTTCCCCTTCCTCCTTCTGCAGCATAAAGAAGAAGGGAATATCTTGTTGGGGCATTTTCATTCAAGTGGAAGATGCATATCTTGACCTGCTTACGTAATTATTTTAACCACTTGCCGTCCGCCGCATGAAAATTTATGTCGGCAGAATAGCACGGGCAGGCAAATGGGCATACAGGTACTCCTCTTCAAATTTGCCACCGCGTCGGTGGGCGCGCATGCACCCCTGCCACGAGCTCCTTGACCGTGCCCACTGGACCCGCGGACTTAATGTCCGCCAGAGTCCCGCGATCATGTCACGGAGCTGCAGAACGAGGGGATGCCTGTGTAAACAAGACGTCTCCCTGTTCTGCCTAGTGACAGGACACTGATAGTCTGCTCCCTCTCATTAGGAGCAGCAATCAGTGTTGTGTCACAGTAAGCCCAGCCCCCACACAGTTAGAATCACTCTCTAGGATACATTTAGCCCCCTAATCGCCCCCTAGTGGTTAACACCTTCCCTGCCAGTGTCATTTACACAGTATCAGTTTATTTTTTTATCACTGATCGCTGTATAAATGACAATGGTCCCAAAATAGCATAGGTCCCATTATGTCACAGTCACGATAAAAATTGCAGATCGCCGCCATTACTAATAAAAAAATAATAATGAAAATGCCAAAAAATAACCCCCTATTTTGTAGATGTTATAACTTTTGCGCAAACCCATCATTAAACGCGTATTGCGATTTTTTTTACCAAAAATATGTAGAAGAATACGTATCAGCCTAAACTGAGGACAAAATACATTTTTTTATATATTTTTTTGCGACTACATATTATAGCAAAAAGTAATTTTAAATTGTCCCTCTATTTTTGTTTATAGCGCAAAAAATAAAAACGGCAGAGGTGATCAAATACCACCAAATTAAACCTCTATTTGTGGGGAATAAAGGACATCAACATTTTGTTTGGGAGCCACGTCGCATGACCGCGCAATTGTCAGTTAAAGTGACGCAGCGCCAAATCGCAAAAAGTGACCCGGTCATTGGACAGCCAAATCCTCCGGGGCTGAAGTAGTTAATTTCACAAGATCACTACCGCCAAAAAAACTGACAGATCTTATATACAGTTCTTCAGCATTACTATTCTCCTTCAAATAGTGCACCATAAAGGTTTTCAGGCAAGCTTTCTTTAACCACTTCAGCCCCCGGAAAGGTTTTACCCCCCTAATGATGAGGCTGCTTTTTGCGATACAGCACTGCGTTACTTTAACTGACAATTGTGCCCAAATAAAATGTATGTCCTTTTTTTCCCACAAATAAACAATAATAATACATTTCTTTTGGTGCTATTTGATCACATTTGCATTTCGCCGTTTACGTTAGGCTTACGTCCGGCGTAAAGTTACCCCTGCTATAGCAGGCGCAGATAATGCAAAGTATGGACGTCGGAACAAGCGTATCTTTTTAGGTCATTTGCGTAAGTCGTACGGGAATGGGGCTGTGCGTAGGTTACGTTCACGTCACAGGCATTGAGCCTGCGTAACTTAGGGGAAAAATTCAACGTGATACTGAGCATGCGCGCGCATGCGCCGTACGATCGTCGCTTCATTTACATGGGGTCACGGCTCATTTCCATAAAACACGCCCACCTCTTACACATTTGAATTAGGCGGGCTTACGCTGGCCAATTTACGCTACGCCGCCGCAACTTACGAAGCAAGTGCTTTGTGAATAATGCACTTGCCTGTCAAAGTTGCGGAGGCGTAGCGTAAATAGGAAACGCTACGCTCGCACAAAAATACGCGCTCCTAACTGAATCTGGCCCATTGTGTCTACAATCTATGGGATCTTTTTATGCCATTTTTTTTTTTTACTAGTAGTAGTGGCAATCAGCGATTTTTAGTGGGACTGCGGCATTGTGACGGACAAATCGAACACCTAACTGACGCTTTTGACACTTTCCTGGGAACCAGTAACATTATTATAGGGATCAGTGTTAAAAATATGCACTGTGAGGCCGTGTACACACGGCAGAGAACCTCGACGGGCAGAACACATCGTTCCGCCCGTCGAGGTTCTCTGCCGGCCATCGAAATCGGCGACCCGCCCGTCGGGAATGGCAACCAGCCATTCATCCAGGTGGGCCGTCGAGCAAATAGAGAGCGTGCTCTCTATTTCTGCTCGACGGGATTCCCGACGGGATGCTCGCCGAGAGCGTACACACGGCCGAGGTCCTCGCTGGAATGCAGCTTCCAGCGAGGTTCTCGCTGGTTTCCAGCGAGAACCTCGGTCGTGTGTACGCCGCCTCACTCTACTAATGACACTGGCAGGGAAGGGGTTAACATCAGAGGCGATCAAAGGGTTAACTATGTGCCTAGCTGGTGCTTGCTAACTGTGTGGGGGTTTCTCTGACTGGATGAAGACAGAGATCAGTGTTACAGGAACACCGATCTATCTCTCTTCTCCCCGTCAGAACATCGATTTCCTTATTTACATAATTTTGCCTCTTTGGGGAATGATCAGGGGTGGCTGGCAAACATTGAGTCCGTCGAACTTACTGATTGGCATCCCCTGTGTCCCATCAGCCTCAAATGAGCTTCCGGCGTTGTGTGTGCGCCCCCAGTGTCTATTGCATGGAATGGCGTACAGTTAAACATGTTTCGGCTTTAGAACCACTTTAGAGTCGTATTAAAATCTTGTTTTTTGTGTGTGTTAAAATAACAAACATGTTATACTTACTTGCTCTGTAGAGTGGTTTTGCACAGAGCAGCCCAGATCCCCTTCTTCTTGGGTTTCTTACTTCTACCTCCTGTGGGGGCCCCTACAGCAAGCAGCTTGCTCAGGGGACACCTGAGCAGAGCCGCTGCTCTGTGTGTCCATTTAGACACGTTACCATGGCCCAGCCCCTCCCCTCTCTCTCCTTATTGGCTCGCTGACTTTGAATGACAGCAGTGGGAGCCAATGTGCCTGCTGCTGTCTCAGCCAATGAGAAGGGAGAGTCCCGGATAGCTGAAGCTCTCATGCACATGGATGGATCAATCAAGATCAGGCTCAGGTAAGTATTGGGGGGGCTGAGGGGAGCTGCTGCACACAGAAGGTTTTTATCTTAATGCAATGCAGCACTCATTTCCTCATGCTGACAGCAGGAGGAGAGGAGAAGAGAGTAAATAACCATATGGTGTAAAAGGGACATGCACACTGATAATCAGCGCACTGATTATCAGTGTCCTGACTATCAATGCGGTCCCAAAAGTGTCCACAAGTGCTGCCAATATGTGCCCACCAGAGCTGCCAATCAGTGCCCATCAGTGCTGCCAATTTATGCACAACAGTGCTGCCAATCAGTGCCCACTAGTGCTGCCAATAAGTGCCCATCAGTGCTGCAAATCAGTACCTCCTCATCAGTGTCACCTATCAGTGCTGCCTACCAGTGCATATCAGTGCTACCTATCAATGCCGCCTATCAGTGGCCAGAGTAATTTATCAGTGCCCATCAGTGCAGCCTCATCACTGCCTCATCATCAGTGCACATAAGTGCAGACTATCAGTTCCCATCAATGCCCATCAGTGCAGCCCCATCAGTGCACATTGAAGGAGAAAAATTACCTGTTTGCAAAATTTTATAACAAACAAAAAGTATTCTTTTCAAAATGTTCATTCTTTTTTTGTTTATTTAGCAAAAAAAAATAAAACCCAGTGCTGATTAAATACCACAAAAAAAGAGAGCTCGATCAGTGTGAAAAATATGATAAAAATTTTGTTTGAGTAGTATTGTCATTCAAAATGCAACAGTGCTGAAAATTGGCCTGGGCAGGAAGGGGGTAAAAGTGCCCAGTAGGCAAGTGGTTAAGGTTTGTTTTACCTTCCCCCTCCTTCAGGATTAAAAGACCAGAGAATATCACATACAGTATATATAAAAATCATATGTTTTCTGATTTCCTCCATTCCTATGAATGTATTATTCTTTGATTTGTGATAGATAACACCTGTCATACAAGCATCAGATGGTAGAAGCAATTGATATTACAAATTCAAATTGTAAAGAATCACAGAAATGATCATTACGATTCATGGGCTTGTGAAATAACACTGCTTAGCTTTTTCTTTTGATTATGTCTGGGACTTTGCATAGAAATCCGTTTTGTACTTGTACTGCAAAAAGATCATTTCAATGGAAATTACTTCTTACAAAGAAACTTCAGCACAGCCAGCAATGGTTGTGGTTACATGTGTTTTTTTTTTGTTTTTTTTTCTGTTTGTATATATACATTTTAGTTAATGACTAGTATACTATGTACTGTATATGATTAAGTACTATTATTTATAATAAGAATGTAAAGTCATTTGGCAACATTTTGTAATTTTTCATGCTACAACTACACAGTATTATATGAGTCTTGCAATGTAAAACATAATTCATAGCATTCAATCATCAATGTTTTTTGCTAGGATTGGTCAAAGAAGTAATGAAATGTAAAATCTGTTTGCCATTGCCATCATTGAGAAGCCAGCCAGAGCAATAATGTACAGCCAGTCACCATTGGAGCGCCTGCATGAGGACAGGAAGTGCCCGAAAATAGGCAGGGGGAAAAACAGAACCAGGAAAAAAAAAAAATGAAAAATAGTGAAAACTGCTAAAAAATACAATTGTTTGATACACTGGAATTAGCAAGCTAAAATGTGATTCAGTTAAAATTTAGATCTACTTTAACCACTTAACCCCCGGACCATATTGCTGGTCAAAGACCAGAGCACTTTTTGTGATTCGGCACTGCGTTGCTTTAACTGACAATTGCGCGGTTGTGCGACGTGGCTCCCAAACAAAATTGGTGTCCTTTTTTTCCCACAAATAGAGCTTTCTTTTAGTGGTATTTGATCACCTCTGCAGTTTTTAGTTTTTGCACTATAAACAAAAATAGAGCGACAATTTTGAAAAAAAAAAAACATGTTTTTTACTTTTTGCTATAATAAATATCCCCCAAAAATATATAATTTTTTTTTTTCCTCAGTTTAGGCCGATATGTATTCTTCTTCATATTTTTCATTAAAAAAAAATCACAATAAGCATTTATTGATTGGTTTGCGCAAAAGTTATAGCGTTTACAAAATAGGGGGTAGTTTTATGGCATTTTTAATAATATTTATTTTTTACTAGTAATGGCGGCGATCAGCGATTTTTTCCAGTACTGCGACATTATGGCGGACACTTCGGACACTTTTGACACATTTTTGGGACCATTGGCATTTTTATAGCAATCAGTGCTATAAATATGCACTGGATTACTATAAAAATGCCACTGGCAGGAAAGGGGTTAACACTAGGGGGCGAGGAAGGTGTTAAGTATGTTCCCTGGGGGGTGAACTCACTAGGGGAAATTACTGATTGCTGTTCATACATTGTATGAGCAGACGGTCAGGCATTTCTCCCCTGACAGGACCGGGAGCTGTGTGTTTACACACACAGCTCCCGGTCCTCGCTCTGTAGCGAACGATCGCAGGTGCCCGGCGGCGATCACGCCTGCCGGGCACGCGCACGGGAGTCGGGGGCGAGCGGGGGGCGCGCGTGCGCCCCTATTGGCTGCTGGGGGAGGTGACGTATAGCTACGTGCTCTCACCCAGCAGAGCTGGTCGGCAAGCAGTTAAACCTCTAATTTTGTCTGGTTGCTAAAGGCTACTGACCATCATTGTCGTATACATTTTTGTATTCAATAATATGGTTCTAAAACATCTTCACATAAAGAAGGGAAAAATCATTTTTGAACCTTCTTTTTCCATTTTTCATGACTTTACTTTATTGATTAGACTTATCTTTTTTTCAGAGTCCTACTGTACATGTTTATGTACAAAAAATACATATTAACTGAAAATCATCATAGTATATTGCATTACTTTTTCTTTTCTTTTTTTAAGAAAATGCACAGGTTTATTTCCATTACAAAATGGCTTATGTAGCAATATGTGGTTTCTTTTTTTCTTGCTGAATTTCAGGTATTTTTTCATTTACTGTATTTATTGGTATATAACACTCAACTGTGCCTGCGTGTTATACCATGCAGTGGATAGATTCATGCTTAGCATTAAAATCTATCCATGGCTGCCGCGGCCCCCTATTCTTGTGACCGGCCCCTATTAGGGCACCGGGGGCAAGAATTACACACGGCCAGGTTTTTTTTTAAGCACCTGATTAGAGCCCTAATAGTCTCTAATAGGCTTCAAAATAAGGTTGGCTTGCGTCGCAAGGGATGCAACCGGAGCACACCCAGGTCTGTAGTAACACTGATCCTCCTCTCGGGCCAATCAGGAAGCAGCTATGAAACCCATTTTCCGATTGGCCAAATATCTGGCTATCCTATTGGATGCCTAGTGCTGGCAGGAGATGCACCACGGAAGCTTCTCCAAGAGTAGCTTTCCCTGAGCCCACCAAGCTTAGGGACAGGGCTGGAAGATGGTCGCATCAGATCTGACCGCTGTTCTCACCACCTGCATCCTGGGTAAGGACAGTGGTTTGCTGGGGGTGTCAAAGAAAAAAAAACAGCGCTCAGGGCCTCTAATGTAAATGTTATCAGTTATGGCAAGTCACAGTTTCATGCAGGATCCATAGTAGGAATAGTGAAAAAGAATCTGTCATTTAGTTCTCAATAATCATTACTTTATTTTAAAGATAGCCATCAAATCATTAAAGGCAATAAATAATATGCAGGCAGTACCAATTACCAAACTTAATGGCTGTGGTGGAGGACCAAACCGCTCCTCAGTGAAAAAGTTGGTGTAAGGATGGTCGCATGGAAGGATGACAGTTCCAGTCATGCAAACCTCACAGTCTCACCGGGTCACTGGAGATGACACAATCTAATCCCTGACAGAAAGTCAGAAGAGAGTCACAGAGAGACGGAGTGGACCGCAAAAAAAGGGGTGGCTGTGATGATGTGTTACACACGCATGTGCTTCAAGTCACGGAAATAAAGGCAACCAGTAGATATGTGCATTCCCGTTCGTACGAATGTTATTTTCTACGAAAATGTTCATTTTCGTACCCGCGGGATAATGTGTACATACGAAAACGGTAAAGCACCAAAATACGGGATAACGGATGAGCCGCATAACGAACGACCGCAAATACGAACGAACGATCCGACAGGAAAAAAACGACAAAACGAAAATGGCAAAATAACGAAAATGAAATCTGTATCAAGAGGTTTGCATTGTGTATTTTGTTTGAATCCGTTTTGTGTTTGTTTTCAGATGTATGTTCATTGTTCAATGACATCTATAACAAAAGAATTTCATTATGTATATTGAATGAATTCCTTTTTCTGTTTTCTGTGTATTTAAAATACTAAAGGCAAATTTTTTGTTATAGGTGTCATATCAACATACGAAAATAACAAAAGAAACGTGTTCAAATGCAAATCTTTTGTTTATGGTTTTTTTAATGGCCAGAGAGTTAGGCTGGCCATACATGATACAATTTTCTGTGCAATTTTCTTTAGATTTACCTTCAACTATGTAGTGCAAGGGCCTGCCTGATTGCATACAATTGAAAGTGTTGTTTAGTTTGACCTCATATTATATGGTTTTTGGTAAATCTAAAAGAAAATTGTACAAGAAAATTGAACATGTATGGCCAGCCTCAGTGACTGAAAGCAGCTTCTCTTTTGTGCAGAATAGTGAGTACACTTGTACAGTAAAGCCTAAAAAACTTTTCTGTGGATTTTCATCTGAAGGGAGATCAGTTGGCCAGACTTCTGAACCCAAAAATGGTTTTCTGATGCAGTTTAAAAACGAACAAATTTTCTGAGAACGATCGGAAAACGATCGTTTTTATGTTTGTTGTTAAAATAGTCTGACCAAGTGTATGGGGCTTAACAATACTATTTTTTCTGTGCACATGTCTAGCAACCAGCATTTTATATACTATTAAATTGATTAAAAAGAGAGACGGACACTGGGCAGATCTAATATGGAGCAAGGATATTGATCTGCCATAATTTTTATTATATACTGTAAACAATTAACACAGTTTGATAAAAAAAAAATAATATTACATTGCTAAATGATTAAAAACGAAAACAAAAAGCTCATCGCTGCAGCATTGCCCAAAAGCACTAAAATTTCAAATTAATTTGATAAATCAAATAATGATTAATTGATGAGTAGTACTTATGAAGAACAGATACTACATGTTGATAATAATATAGAACAAAGTTCATGATGAACTGATGAAGACTATAAGTTACTGTTTGAACACATGACACAGACATGGTCCACTGTTGTCACCACCAGGAACCCGCCCCGAGAACTGCCATGGAACGTATGACAGGAACATCTTCCTCGTGTATTTGTCTGTCTGAGGTTCCGCCTGAAGCCCAGCCTGGTAAAGGTCAGGGGCGGACTGACCATTGAGGAACTCGAGCACTCCCCGAGTACCCCATACCACTAGGGGGCCCCATCAGGGTTGCCAGGCTCATTAAAACCAGGGACAGTATGTAAAAATCTGTGTTTTTTTTACATCTGCCCCTGATATGTCCAAAACCTACATGCTTTTGATGTGAAAATCCCGAGATTTTAGCTGCCCCACTTCTGTACTCCCACCTGGCTTGGTGGCCATCTGTAAGCCTGGGGGCCCCATAATCTTCTATTGCCCGGGGGCCCCGTGAGTTGTCAGTCCTCCCCTGGTGAAGGTATAGCAGATATACTGTACATTGTTATTTGCAACTTTGATACCATTTGTACACATACAGGGGGTGAGGGAGAAAGAGGGGAGGATGAGAGAGAGGGGGGGTGAGAGAGAGAGAGAGAGAGAGATGGGAATGGTCAAATAGTGGGTGATAGAGAGAGGTAGTGGTAGGTGAGAGAGGGGGAGAGAGAGGGTGAGAGAGGGGGTGAGATAGAGAGAGAGGGGGGTGAGAGAGAGATAGAGGAGAGAGTGAGAGACAAGGAGTGAGAGAGAGGGGTGAGAGAGGGGTGGTGTGGGAACTCTTTGATGCAAAAGTTGTTTCCTTTACTATCCACAACTTTGGAGCGCTCATGTGTAATGAACTGACATGTGAGGCAGCCCCTCTTTTTACATTGAAACACCTCCATCATATGGTCAAAATAGGATTGAATATCTGTGCACATCTATCTGCTTGATTCCTCAGTTTGCTCTGAGCTATTATGTTCTTCAGTGAACTTGCATGACAATAATTTACCATAACCCAAACATGTTTTTTAATAGACATGGTGTAGCAGCACGAGCTCGCAATATGCAAGCATGATTACATGCTAAACTGACAACATTTTACCCATTAGTTTCAGAGTGCTAATCTTCTCTATACCTCTATGAGTGTTGCTGTACATGTCAAGACACATCAAAACAAATATTAATATCAATTAAAAATATCAAAACAATATAATTAGATCACTGGATTAAATAATTTTTTCGAATATCTGTACACAAAACATGACAAAAAGTTCTCAAAGAGAATTTGATGTGAGTGGGCTAATAAGTCTCCTATTAGTCCACCCCCAACCCACTTCTTCTCACCTTTCCCACCGCTTTATTCTTCTGATAGAACCTTTACAAATACATGGGGCCATTGTTGTGCGCAGCCTATTGCTTTAGGGCGTGCACCCCAGAGCACAAATACATATGCCTGTAAATCAGCAGAGCAGTGGACAGTGTCAGTAGAGCAGATATTGGTGTCAGCTGGGCAGTGGAGGTGTCAATTTTTTTTACAATATTATTATTTTTTTATTTATTTTTACAATATTATTTTTTACTATTTTTTTTTAGGAGCTCCTTGGGGGGGCTTTGGTGCAATGTCTAGGGTCTAAACAGAGAGAAAGGGACTGGGGACAAAGCTTCCCCAGTGCTTTTCTCTGAAGTCTCAGCTGCACTGGACAGTGAACGAATGGGAAATGTTCTTTGCTGAGTGGCTTCCTGTTCAATCACAAACTGAAGTGTAATAAACATAATTTACTATATTCCAACTAAGAATAAACACAGGAG
This sequence comes from Rana kukunoris, assembly GCA_029574335.1. Taxonomy (NCBI): domain Eukaryota; kingdom Metazoa; phylum Chordata; class Amphibia; order Anura; family Ranidae; genus Rana; species Rana kukunoris. The sequence goes on from CM056053.1 coordinate 81,043,199, forward strand.
TGATCAGTACAGATCACCAAGTGTGTTCATTCATGCATTTATACATCCTGAAACATCCCCTGCAGCAGCAACCAGCGGGGGAGAGGAGAGAAGCTGGCAGCACTGCAGGGGAGAGACAATGGATGCCAGGAAGCAGGTGGATTGGCACCACACAGGGTGATTAGGGTGTACTTAGACACACCCAACACACTCTGTGTGCACGCCTATGCCTGGTGCTTCCTGGATTAGGGCAGCATGTAACCTTTTTCATTATACAAAACTGTCTTTTCAAACAAAATTTAAATAAGTATTTACTATTTGTCTATGTATCTAGGAAACACTGTGCTGTTTGTTTATGCTTTTAAGTACATGCTGAGCTGGTAATGTATGCCGCGTCTTAAGATTCTAATAAACCAATATAAGAATAACTATATATACTATTATACTTATGCCTCATTCATTACTAAATTAACTGGGTGGGGAAAACAAGCAACCAACCATATGGACCCCCAGGTACTTGCAGCATAGTGTCCAACCAATCACTATATGTTTTGCTCGGGCCCTTAAACGCTAATCAGAAGCTTGTACACTCTTTCTATTACAGCATTATGACAAGGTGCCAGTTTTCTGCTCTCCTTGTCAAACTTGGAGAGCTATTTGCCTGTTATGCTGGGGGGGCGAAGTGAATTTCCATCCGCTCGTCCCCTATGCTAATCTGGCAACTGTGGACGTTTCAAGATGGTGGATAGTGACCACGCACGCCAACATGTGAGGTCACATCCGCCGTAAGAGTTTTGGACATGTGCAAGAGCGCTGCCAATACATCCACTCTACGCCGGTGACGTCAGACGCCGGTGGGACGTATAAAGTTTAAATGGTGGCAGCTTGCCAACTTGCACTGACAGGGAACTTGTGTATGAGAGAGATTGTTTGTGTCTCTCCCCTTTTCTTTTTCCCCTTTCCTAGCAAGGTTTCTCTGGACCTTTTGAGCATATGTACTGTATGTATATGATTATTGCATTGTGTTCCTAGATTGCATTCTGTTTTAGGAGGGGGGCTCTGGTTTCATTGGTCATCAGTTGTCTGCATTTGCAGGAAAGAAGGGCATCCTTTTTCTAGCCACAGATGATTTAATTATAGCCATCTAGTCCTCTGGGGCTTTGATGCCTCCCTTCAAACCGGCCTTTGGGCACCAGCCCACATCCAAGACAGGAACAATCTATTTGAACCTATGTAGGAAGCCCTAAACATACATAATATAAACATTTATTAAAAGGAAATGTTTTTGTTCATTACAGGATTATTGCTGGCTGATGCATTCACACCTGAGCGGCAAGTAACGCCGCATACGCGGCTTTACTTGCCGCGCTTCGATTTTTTTTTTTTTTTTTTTTTACAAATCTTCCCATTCATGTCTATGGGCGAACGCCAATGTCGCTTGAAAAAAAGGGTCCGGGACTTTTTTTCAGGCGACAGGCGTTCGGCGTCTCAGAGATGTGAACCATCTCTATAGACATGAATGGGAAATTTCCCCTCCAGCGGCACGAGCGTCGCGCGACAGGCGTTTTGCCGCTCAGGTGTGAATGGGCCCTAAGAAAGGCTTGACAGCAGGAGTGCTGTAGGCTTATCTCTGGGTCCTGCTAAGGTGCAGTAAATACTACCCGCTGTTTCTCTACCAGATATCCCAGCAATAAACCTCATCCCCTTGTTTTGGGGATAGAAAATCATATTGGTTCTATATCATTAACTAGATTTGAGGTAAACCCTGTTCTACTTTAAAAAGTATCAATAAATTTGTGTGTGATCCTGATAGAATTAACTATGACCATAAAGCTAAAAACTTACACATGAACTTTATATTTCAGAAATGTTATTCTTATGGTTGTATATATGTCCCTTCCTTTAACCCAGGCTCCAGTCTAGGAACCAGAAGTCTACTTTTTGTGAACATAACAATCTGGTAGGCATGCATTCTCAGCTCGTAATTATATTTTGTGAAATGTATATAATTGTAATTTATCATGTATTATGCAATTGTTTGATTTTTTTCATAACAATTCCCAAGTACAATTACTGTTTCTTTTGTAGTATTTAAACTTCATGCAACACTTTCAAAAGCTCCTGAGGAAGCTCTTATGAGTGAAACATGTAGAGTAAGAAGTGAATGCACATGATACTTGAATGATATGCTTTTTTGAACATTTACAGTCATTTTAACAAAACTTTGTTTAATAAAAATGTATACTTTTATAAATCTATCCAAGTATACTACTTTGGTACCTTTAAAATCCTGCTTGTTCTTTCTCAATTGACTGCACTCTTTTTTTCTTTTTTCTTTTTTGGGAGGGTGCATGTGATCAGCACAGAGACAATCAGCACTGTCCAGACAGAGGGTCAGGGGTCATGCAGCCTCATAGGATAGTCAGGGGAGAATAAAAACTCCACCTACAAACTTTAGATAGTGTTAGGCCAGACACTGATGGAAGTCACAAGACTGCTATATACTGCTGATGAGAAAGGGTATTTAGCAGTTTATATCTACTAAAACAATTGTATTTCCATGTTCTGTGTACTGTGGGAGACCAAATATAGTGACTGCAGGATCCTTTAGTAATACTCAGACATACGGGTGCCTGTGAGAAACACAGGGCTGTAATTACAGCCCTGGTGTTTTCTATCTCCCATAGAAGTTCTCCTACGATTTGGAGAGAGTGCTGTATGTGTTCTATGCCGGCTTGGAAGTGGAAAATTTCCCCGGGTCTGTGGGGATCGCGCGCATGCGCCATATTCAGCGCCAGCACCTGGACGTAACGTATATGGGCCATGCCTGTGGTGATAGTGGAATGTTATTGTTATTGCTAGGTTATATGGGAGTTGTTATGGAAGGTATTGCTTCGAATCAGTCTGAACTATAGGGAACTTAGGGACTATCCATTGGATACCATTAGAGGACTTTTACTAATAATCAGTTAGATTTGAGTGTGCATTGGAATATACTCATCACGCCAGCTGTTTGTAGGCAGCGTGATATCTGCCACCATATGATTGTTTGGTGGAGTTAATTACAGGTGGTTCTGGAAATCATGTTAACATCTCATGCCTTATTTTTACTTTTCCCTTTTTCTTCCTTTTTCCCTCTTTCTTCCCCCCTTTCTCCCTCCCCACTCCCCTGCCTTTCCTCTCCCTCTTTCCTGTCCCATACCTCCTTCCCTCTCCATTTTCTACCCGTTTTACCTCCCTCCCCTCCCCCTTTTTCAGGGTAATGGCTAAAGAGCTGCCATCTTACCAACACCCATCATGGCAGCATCAGACGCACTCCGTGCGTATTGTCGTACGCAAATATGCGGCTACGCAAACGGGCATATGCAGATGAGCTATAACGCTAACAGGCGTACGCAGATACGTAATGGTGCCTCCTGGCCTATATAAACCTCCTGCATTATGATAGTAATAGTGTTTTCTTTAATTCAAAGATTATTAAATAGACCTTAAATAACCAAATATATGTCGGCAGAATGGCACGGGCAGGCAAAAGGACGTATATATATGTCCCCTTTAAGATGTTCCATGACTCCGACCACGGGTCCCGCGGACTCGATGTCCGCGGGCATACCCGTGATCGTATCACAGTGACGAAGAAGGGGGAAATGCTTATGTAAACAAGCATTTCTCCAGTCTTCCTAGTGACAGGACAGTGAACACAGCTTCCTGTAATCGGAAGCGGTGATCAGTGTCATGTCACACACAGCCCACCCCCCCCTACAGTTATCACTCACTGGGGCACACTTAACCCCTACAGCGCCACCTAGTGGTTAACCCCTTCACTGCCAGTGCCATTTTCACAGTAATCAGTGCATTTTTATAGCACTGCTCGCTGATGGTCCCAAAAATGTGTCAAAAGTGTCCGATGTGTCCTCCATAATGTCGCAGTCACGATAAAAATCACTGATCGCCGCCATTGCTAGTAAAAAAAAATATTTTACCAAAAACTTGTAGAAGAATATGTATCGACCTAAACTGAAGAAAAATATTTTTTTGGGGGGAATATTTATTATAGCAAAAAGTTAAAAATATTTTTTTTTTTTTTCAAAATTGTCGCTCTATGTTTGTTTATAGCGCCAAAAAAAAACACAGAGTTGCTCAAATACCACCAAAAGAAAGCTCTATTTGTGGGAAAAAAGGACGTAAATTTTGTTTAGGAGCCACGTCGCACGAGTTGTCAGTTAACCACTTAAGGTCCCCTTCACGCGATATACGCCAGCAGAATGGCATGGCTGGGCACAAGCACGTACCTGTAGGTCCTCTTTAAGTGCCTAGCTGTGGGGTCGCAAGCGCGCCATCTGCGGCAGGCTTGTGACCCGGTCCAAACCTCCATGACCGCGACCGTGGGACCCGCGGACCCAATCGCCGCCAGTGTCCCGCGATCGGTCACCGGAGCTGAAGAACGGGGAGAGGTGTGTGTAAACACACCTTTCCCGTTCTTCATTGTGGCAATGTCAGTGATCGTCTGTTCCCTGATATAGGGAAAGACGTCCAGCCCCGCCCCCTACAGTTAGAAACACATAAGAGGTCACACTTAACCCCTACAGTGCCACCTAGTGGCTAACTCCTAAACTGCAATTGTAATTTTCACAAAAATCTGCATTTTTATAGCACTTTTCGCTGTGAAAATGACAATGGTCCCAAAAATGTGTCAAAATTGTCCGATGTGTCTGCCATAATGTCGCAGTCAGGAAAAAAAACGCTGATCGCTGCCATTAGTAGAAAAAGGCTTATTGCGATTTTTTTTTTACTAAACATAGGTAGAAGAATACGTATCAGCCTAAACTGAGGAAACAAAATAGTTTTTTTATATATTTTTGGGGGATATTTATTATAGAAAAAAGTAAAAAATATTGAATTTTTTTCAAAATTGTCGCTCTATTTTTGTTTATAGCGCAAAAAATAAAAACCGCAGAGATGATCAATTACCACCAAAAGAAAGCTCTATTTGTGGGGAAAAAAGGACACCACACAATTGTCAGTTAAAGCGACCGAGTGCCGAATCGCAAAAAGGGGCAAGGTCCTTAACCAGCGTAATGGTCCGGGTCTTAAGTGGTTAAAGCGACACAGTGCCGAATTGCAAATAGTGGCCTGGTCTTTGACCAACAAAATGTCCGGGGCTTAAGTGGTTAATTATGCTATGTGAATAGGGACATTCAACAAAGTAGGTGTTATTCCAATTTGGCGGTGAATGTGGAAATACTCTTTAAGAGCACAACACCTTTGTTATGGTGTCTGAAGCCTGCTCACCAGTGCTCACTCCGAGACTCTATATATATCAAATAAATAACTCTTCAAGAAATAAAATTTCAGTAATAAATAACTAAACAGTTCAAGAATTAATGAAAAGAGCAGATCACTTAATTGCAACAAATTAATATGTTTTTCCGTTTTATGTGCGAGTTGTTGAAGTACATTTAAAAGCTTAGTGTTGTATAAAATACACCAACTAAAAGCCATAAAAATGACATACAGCACAGCATTTAGAAATATATTTCTGGCAAGTTGTTCTTGTGTCTTTCAATTCCAAATCTAATTAAGATTTTTACATCTCATTAGCATTGATAAAAATGTGGTATCAACTCCGCACACTATTATAATATACTGAATTCTACTGGAGAATTATGCTCCTAACCTAAAGCAACAGATGGAATAGGCACTATACAACAATTTATTTTCTATTTATAGCAGATAATGAGGTTGCTGGTTGATGTTCAAAAATGTCCACAAAAATCTACTTAAATGCCCTTCTGCTCCACAATAGAGCTTATCCTTGTTGCAGATTCTGCCAGATGTACCAGACATATAGCACATTCTTGCACAGAATGTAGACAGGTGGTATGAACCTTGATTGAAGATAAACATATCAACAAAACTAGAACACCAAGAGTACCGCATATAGAATTGCTCTTTAGGGCCAATTTACACTAGCACGCGGTGCTACAAACCCACGATCCGTGCACGTTTCTCACAGTGCGTTCAAAATGCACTGAACTTGCATTCTGTAGCAGATTTCAGTGTTAAAGAGGTTGTAAACTTTCATGTTTTTTCACCTTAATGCATCCTATGCATTAAGGTGAAATAACACCTTGCTGTGAGGAGGCCCCCCCCCCCCGCCCCCATTTTACTTTCCTGAGCCCTGAATTTCTGTGAGCTTGTTCCGTGTCGCTTTCTTCATTGGATAGATTGATAGCAGTGCAGCCATTGGCTCCCGCTGCTGTCAATCCAATCCAATGACCCGGGGTGGGGCCGTGTCATACACTCAGCGGCTATGTACGCAGAATGTATGACACGGGAGTGCGCCCGCAAGGTAACCCCCTCGGTAGAGATCTTCCCAGAGGGGGTTAGCTATAGTGGGGAGGAGCCCCCGTGGGACCACAGAAGGGGACGTTCGGGGCCACTCTGTGCAAATCAAACTGCACAGTGGAGGTAATTATGACATGTTTGTAATAAGAAAAAAATTATCAAAGCTTTACTATCACTTTAACTTAACAACACCACAAACATAGATGGCAAACAGTGCATTTGTTTGCACCAGATTGCATAGTACAGTAGTACCATGTGATCCGATTGCTGTGCATTTTAAGTAGGGCACAACCTCAGGGATCATGTCTCAGGGTGTAAATCCAGGAAGATATCACTAACTCCCAATGTGTTGTACATTTGATTAAAAAGCAACAAGTAGAAAAAACATGTGCATGTCTCCATAAACAACTCCCGATCAAGCAAGATGGCATCCACCTCCACTTCTGGGTAACACGATGATGGGACCAAGCCACTCCTCCCTACGCGTTTCATCACCATAGGACTTCTACCGAGGCCTTTAACAGAGTTGCCTACTGACAAAGTCACAAAAGCATTTGTTTTGTGTAGTGTGAAATATACCTGCTTGATCCTTCTTTCAGCAGTCCCTCCCATCTGTCTGTGTCCCCATTGCAGCCTTAGATTGTGTAGACAGCTGGTGTCCTCTACAAAGCATGCTCAATTTCAATTCCCTTCTAAGCTGAAATGGGAAAAAGAATTACAAACAGAACTTTCTATAGCGCAGTGGCATGAAGCTATTAAGTATAACTGTAGATCCTCTGCATGTGTGGATCATTGGGAGAATGCTCAAAAGATCCTACATATGTGGTACTTGACCCCTTTGCGTTTGCATAAAATGGACTCTAGTATTTCACCTCTGTGCTGGCGCAAATGTCAATCCATGGGTAGCCTGCTATATATTATGTGGAACTGCAGCATGGTCAAATCCTTTTGGTTAGAAGTGGTTACTCTTATTAACAATGTCCTGGGTATTATAGTGAGGGTAGATTCTGCGCGTGTTCTCCTAAGCATTGGCATCGAGAATATTCCCCCACTAATGAGGAAATTGGTAATCCATATACTGTTTGCGGCTCGCATCTCATTGGCTAGGAGTTGGCGCTCAATATCACCACCAAGAATAGAGGAGGTGATTTCCAGGGTAAATAATCAATACGTGATGGAAAGACTTCTTGCATTTAAAGAAGGAAGAGCTCTAGTTTTCCACAAAAATTGGGAAAAATTGAGTGCTTCTACATATGCCTCTTCACATTTGTAAGTGTTACTGGTAATAAAAGTTAAGTTTGGTAGAAACATGGCATAAGGTGGCATAAAAAGGAGATTTTATTTACAGTTTTTGAAATTTCTCACCATCTTACTGTTGCAGGTGTGTATTGATTCTTATTTTTTCAAGTAACTCAATGTTCATATGTAGAGCAGTCTATGAGTGTACTTACGCTGAGTGTTGAAACCGAGCATCCTCAGTAAGGTCCGAGGTGGTCTACTCGATACTATACAGTAGCTGGGCCTGGTCACAGTTTGAGCCCAAAAAGGGGTGACAGGCTCCACCTCAGGTTGAGGTTAATTATTATTCTTTTTGTTTTTTGAGTAGCCGGCTAGAGAATTCTTACTTTAGGGATGTAAGTGTCATGTGAATGCACGTATTGTTATCGAACAGTGTTTGTTATGATTCCGTATCTGTTTTGTGTATTCTGGAAAAAAATTATTTTTCTCAATAAAAATCTATGGTTAAAAAAAAAAAAAATCCCTTCTAAGCTCTTCATATTCTCCTTTTTCTTATCTGTGCCGCCCACATTACTATAGAGTCCCACATGTGGGTGTATACAAAGTGGTAAAGGACACTCCCCTCCCTCTTCGTCCATGTCCTTCTATTGCTAAATACTATGAGGGAAAGATATATTGTGCTGATTGATTATATTCACTAAGAAACTCACAAAAAGTATTTGTTTTAATATAAAAGAGTATTAATTGTATGTCATAGCATCTGCTATGAGGAAGGCTCTTTTTGAAACATGTTAGCACTTTAGATGTACCACCGCTGTTAGTGCTGAATAAAGATGTAAGAAGAAGCCATTTCTTGCTTTTTTGATGTTCATGGGTCACAACAAGCCTGAGCACCGTTATTCAGCTCATCATTCTACAATAATGCGGTAGAGCTTGGGTGAGTTTTTGTCTACAATACAATGTTGTTATTATACCTGTTATCCACTTGCCAACCGCCGCCTGTAGATTTACGTTGGCAGAATGTCACGGCTGCGCAAAGGGACATACCTGTACATCCCTTTGCATTTGCCGCAGTGCGGGCACACGCCCCTGCCGAGAGCTCCGTGATTACAGGACCCGCTGACTCGATGTCCGTCAATGTCCCGCGATCGTGTCATGGGGCTACAGAACAGGGGGATGCCAATGTAAACAAGGTATTTCCCTGTATTTCCATGTGACAGGGCAGTAGACATGTGCAGACTGAAATATTTTGTTTCGGAATTTCGTTTTCGTCCGGAAAATACATTTATTTTGTTACTCCCGAAAATCGTTTTGATTTATTTCGTTTTCACTGAATACAGTGAATAGGTAGGAATTTAACAACGAAAATTCGACAAAGCATCGAAAATCGTCGGATCTGAACGAAAACGGTTTTCGTTTCTTGCGCTTTCGTTTTCGTTCGTTAAAACGATAACGAAAATACCAGATTTTCGGACGAAAATGCATTTTAACAAAAACAAATGCACATGTCTACAGGGCAGTGATGTACAGGGCCGTTGATAGGGGGGGACCACCAGCCCTCCTGTATGGGGCCCCCGGCACACAGAGGGGCCCAGACAGCAGAAGGGTTAGTGGAGAACAATGCCCTCTATGTCTCTCACCCAGGTTTCTCCCCCTGTCCCTCCCGCCGGCTTTTAGCTGCTGGGTGAGAGACATGGATGGATAGTGAACCTGGCCAGCCCCCGCTGAGCTTCTTCCCCTGCCCCGAGAGGGGGTTGTGCTAGGAGGAGGGATTTGTGGGTATGTGCCCTAGGAGAGGGATTGAAGAAAGAAGATTTGTTCTGGAAGGGGAGATGCGGGTGATTGTGTACCAGAAGCCGATGAGGGAATTTGGGGCTAATAGGAGGGATTGGGGGAATTGTGCAAGCAGGGGAGATTTGTACTAGGAGGGGGAATTGGGGTGGCATTTGTGTCCATTAATAATGTATTTTTTGTCAAAATATTGTTTAGAATACCGTCAGGTGTGTGTGTGGGGGGGGGGGGGGGCATCAGGTAGGCTGTACGGGGCCCCATGATTCCTAACAGCGGCCCTGGTGATGTACTGCTCCCTGTCATCGGGAGCAGTGATCACTGTCGTGTCACCCATAGCCCAGCCCACCCACAATTATAATCACTCCCTAGTACACACTTAACCCCTTCATTACCCCCTAGTGGTTAACCCCTTCGATGCCAGTGTTATTTACACAGTAATCAGTGCATTTTTTTCCATACATTTTATTTAAATTCAAAGCAGGTAACTGTTTACATTTCTAACAACATATATATTATACAGGGAGAAGTCAAAACAGTTGTGAATGACAAGTGTTCTACAAGTATTTCCATGCACCAGAGCAGTAAACAGAATGTGCATTAATCAGGGAGTCCTAAGAGAATAATTACCATTTAGCACGTTGGTGACATAACAAATCAGTATTATATGGTCAACAACCCTGCTGTGTCTGGTACGTTAATAGTATCAGGGGCCCAATTCTGTGCGTCGAAACAGAAGGAAGTGAGAGAGGAGATAGACATAGAAACCGGAAGAAATGAGAAAAAGGGGAGGCAAGGAGAAAGGGAAGGGGAGAAGAAAGGGGGAGGGAAGGGAGGGACAACAGGGAAAGGGGGAAGAAAGGAAAGGAGGGGTGCAGGAAGAGGGAGTCTGTGAGGAATGAACTGACACAGTTAGAATGAATGATGGTCCCAAAATAGCATCAAAAGTGTCCAATGAGTCCGTCATAATGTCACAGTCACAATAAAAAACGCAGATTGCTGCCATTACTAGTAAAAAATATATATATATAAACATGCCATTAACTATCCCCTATTTTGTAGATGCTATAACTTTTGCACAAACCAATCAATATACGCTTATTGGCCCAGATTCATAAAGCAATTACGCCCGTCTAACTGGTGTTAGACAGGAGTAATTTCAAATTTCGCGCGCCGTATCACTAGTTTGAATCCTCAAACCATGATACGGCGGCTTCGGGCTTCGATCCGAGAGGCTTACGTCTTCGTAAGCCTTCGGATCTACGCTGCGATATTTTTGCGGCCGCTGGGAGGAGTTTGCGTCGTTTTGATGCGTCGGGATATGCAAATGTGTTTTTACGCCGATCCACGAAGGTACGAGCGGTCTTCGCAATCGCTTACGTCTGTTTTTTTTTACGTACTGTTAGACCAGCTTTTTGCTGGTCTAACGGTGCGTAGCCCATGTTAAGTATGGCCGTCGTTCCCGCGTCAAATTTAATTTTTTTTTTGCGTAACTCGTTCGGGAATAGAAATGTCCGTAAACGACGCTACTCAAACAACAAATGACGTAACGACGTGATTTCGCGCAATGGAGCATGCGCAGTTCGATCTCCGCGGGAACGCGCCTATTTTAAATCCTTCACGCCCCCTACTCGTGTAGATGGGATTGCGACGGGAGAAATGCACTACGCCGCCGTTGTTTACTGGACAAAATCTACCTGGATTCCACGTAGAGCCAGGTAAAAAACGTCGGCGTAGTGTATTTCTGATACGCTACGAGAATCCAATTCTCTCTGAATCTGGGCCATTGTGTTTTTTTTTACCAAAAATATGTAGATGAATACTGCAGCCTGGGGGATAGGTAGCAGGTACAAAAGCTCCCTGGGGTGAGCAGGCACAGATACCAAGTCCATAAGATAAGTGAAAAAACAGTGCGGTTTATTGGTGCTATATACAAAGTCTATTTACAGGTGCTGTACAGTGTGCAGAAAAACAAACAAAACAAAAACATAGTTAAACAAAAACCTAGCCGCATCTCGGCTCTAACTATACAATATATATATATATATATAATCAGCCCTTACTACCAGGCTGAGCAAGCCTACAGCTTGTCAGCTTCCACATCAACTGCTTAACAGTTTTCACCAACCTCCTTGCTCTCAGCTGACTCTACTGCTTAACTGTATGATGCCTTGACTTGTCTTCTCAAATGTGAGTGTAACCTTCTGTGCTTTGGAATTTTTAGTAAAGATTTTAAAACGGTATCACACTATGTCCACATTTATTTTCCCTCCCCTGGCTGCTACATACTGAGCTCTTTGGATTCTAATATAAGAGCCTACGTCCCATGTATGCTGATCCTGGCACTACACACTATCTCCTGGCTTCCACTCATCGTATGAAAAGTCGTTCTGCTCTGATATTTTGCCCATATCTCACCATTGGGAGATCTACTGCCTGGCTGTCATCACAACACATGCCTTATTGACTCATTAGGCGTACGCTTAGCTGAGTCCATACTTTCTGGTAAGCCTTCCCATTAATTCTTGGTGGCGGATCGACTATCAACACTATTTTCCCATTGTGGTCACTTTATTTGGACACATATATTGGACACTCTTTTTCAATGAATTAATTTTGGTTTTTAATGTCACATTTAGAAGCATAATTTAATTTGTCACTCTCCACCTATATGATACTTCACTGTATGATATATTTTTGCATAATTTTAGCGCTACACTTTTTTTGTTTATATCACTTGTTTTTGTGCAGAATTAGTCCTATTCTGTAGTGTTTGGCAGCTTTCTTTATTCATCATTCTTTATTTGGGTAGCGCGGTGTTATATGTACTATTGTGTATATATATATTTTCTTTCCTTGCTCTCACAGACCAACACTATGGGCCAGATTCTCATAGAATTCCGGCGGCGTAGCATAAGCCATTTACACTACGCCGCTGCATCGTACTAGAGCAAGTGCTTTAATCTCAAAGCACTTGCTCCGTAGTTTTCGCCGGCGTCACGTAAATCGCCCAGCGTAAACCCGCGCAATTTAAATGGGGCGGCATGTATTTAAATTAAGCGCGCCCCCGCGTCAAACGAACTGCGCATGCGCCGTCCGGGGAAAAAGCCCAGTGCGCATGCTCCAGCTCACGTCAGAAAGCGTCGTTGAAACCGACGTCAAAACGACGTGAGCGTCATTTACGCAACTCCCTATTCGCGAACGAGTTAGTAAAACGATTTAAGCGATGGAAAAAGCCGACGCTAACCCGACGCCATACTTAACATGGCATCCGACGGCACCCGACGGCATCCGACGGTACTTCGTAAGGTTACTCCACATAGAAGCTGGGGTAACCTTACGCAGACGAAAACGACGTACGCGACGACGGGGCAGCGTAAAAGCGATCGGGAATCGGCGTACTAGCCTCATTTGCATATGCAAATGAGAAAACAACGTAAAGGCCACCTAGTGGCCGGAGTTGTCATTACAACTACGATCCGCAAGTGTAATGGTTTTACACTTGTCGGATGTTGAAGCGTATCTATGCAAAAGTGATGCTAAGCATCACGCGCATAGATACGAGGCAAAAAAAATGGCGATACGACGGGGTATCTGAGATACTCCGTCGTATCGCCGCTGAGAATCTGGCCCTATCTGTGTTTCCCAGGCAGAGCAAAGGCTGTTTTCTCAGATGAGCTTAAATTGACCTGGGAGAGAGGATCAACACCAAAACTGGATCCGAGATCCTTGAATGTATAAGAGAGGAGCCTGGGAGAGGTATAAACCCCGAACAGGACTTTCCCAGACTCTCTCTGGGATGCTCTGCTACCATACATATAGGCCTAAACTGAGAAAGAAATAATTATTTTTATATATTTTTGGGGGATATTTATTATAGCAAAAAATTAAAAATATTGCTTTCTTTCAATATTGTTGCTCTTTCTTTGTTGTTTGTTTTATAAAGTAAAAAATAAAAAACGCAGAGATGATCAAACACCACCAAAAGAAAGCTCTATTTGTGGGGAAAAAAAGGACGTCAATTTTGCTTTGGTGAAACGTGCCGCGCAATTGTCAGTTAAAGCGACGCAGTGCCGAATCGCAAAAAAACGGCCCTGTCATTGGGCAGCCAAATCCTCCGGGGCTGAAGTGGTTAAAGTAAAAAAAGAGCCTTGGATGCAGATGCCGTCTGAACAAAATGAAAGCTAATGTCAATCATGTTTGCCTACACCACATTAATACACAAAAAAAAACAACACATTGGATGTTCAATAAAGATTTATAGGGAGCTGTAAAACAGCTTTTTGATATTTATAATCTAATTTGAATCGCGGTTATAAAATTGTTTTAATTTAACTGGCACAGCACCAGGCATGATATATATGATTTATGTGAAAGAATTATGGCAATGAACACTTCTCTGTTTAGTATCACTTTGAGTCACAAGTGACCCTGTACTGAAAAAGTATGGCTTCATCCATCTACAAAGCATGTGTTTGTTTATTTCCTTCTTCAAATACTGTAGTCAACATTTTTATTTTATTAGACTATACATTATCTATTTCCTGTCTTTAAAAGTTTCCCTAACCAGAAGGACCAAGCCAAATAAAATAAAGTTTATTGGATATCATTGAATGTCTACTGAAGCCTGAGGTGTCCTGTCTTAATGGAATTAGGTTGTCCCTTAGCGAATATTCAAATGTGACTTATGGTTGAATTAAATCTTTCCACGGCTAACTTTCCTTATTGCTGATCATAAGATGAATGCAAAAAAAAGGCAGGAAAATATTTTATGGGTTTCATGGCATAGCACCTTATGACAGGGAAGAATAATGTTAATCCATTACAAAATAGTTCTGGGACATGTAACAATTTCAGAGTGCAGCAATACACTTCTGTCTCTAGGATGATAACTACACTTTGCAGAGTTGATCTGATATTATTTGGCAAGTCTCTGCTGAACTATAAATATAAAAACCCCTGGAGTTGAGGAGCCAAAGATACCTGTCAATTTAATTCGCAGCAAGAGAACAACACTTGTAAATGCCCCACCATTTATAGCATCAATATTTTAAACTTCTAAACATAACATTTTTTTGACATGCAGAATAATAACATTCAGAATCATTAGAATAAACGAAACTTTTATGTCTGAAGTGGCGAATAACTGAAGAATAGCTGTGAGCTAGCCTGGGTAATAAAACGATCACATATAATCTTAGCATATCATTTTTATTTATTTTTATTGCAGTTTGGTGCAGTGTAAATCCAAAGGGGAAAAGAAATCAAACATAACTTAGTGTCCTTTATGTATTTTTTAGTATGTCGTTACTAAGAAGGTTAAAGTCTGTAGCCATTATGTTGAGAAGGAAAGGGGAAAGAATTCTGTAAAGGCAGATGGAGAATCTTGTTATAGCATAAAAAAAAAAATCAGTTTAATCCTCATTTCTCAATTCACTGAAATAAATATTCACAAAAAGTTCTTCTCTAGAAGTCTCCTGAGCCATTTTGCTCTCTGTCAACTACAAGAAGCTTTTTGCAACACATTTTAGACTGTTGAATGCAGTTAAGTGGAATTCATGATTGTATGTGCTTTAAAAAACACTACATACCTAAAAAATTCATGGGGCGTGAGAGAAAATCTGATTACTCAAAAATCTGCATAGGAAAAATGTTCCCTACTGTAGAGCTTTCCCTTTTACAGGGATTTTTGTACTGTGAAAAGGTAGAAAGTGTAGTAAGTTTACTTTAAAGCCTCATACACACGATCAGTCCATCCGATGAGAACGGTCCGAGGGACCGTTCTCATCGGTTAACCAATGAAGCCGACTGATGGTCTGATGTGCTTACACACAATCGGTTAAATAACCAATCGTGTCAGCACGCGGTGACGTAAAACATAACGATATGCTGAAAAAAATTAAGTTCAATGCTTCCAAGCATGCGTCAACTTGATTCTGAGCATGCGTGGATTTTTAACCGCAATTTTAAAGCAAGTTGGCTTTTTTTTAAACGAAGATTAAGTAACCGATTGGGCATACAGACGATCGTTTTGACTGATGAAAACGGTCCATCATACCGCTGTCCTCTGGTTAACCGAAGTATGTGTCCAAACAGTAAAATCTCATATAAGTTGTAGCATGTTAATGTGATTTTAAAAACCATTTTCAATATTTCACAATTTGCAGCCTTCAATATTATTATTATTAGTAGTAGTAGTAATATTACTAGTATTTTTAAATTCATATTGGATTTATTGTATTTACAAGCAGTCCCGGGTTACTAACAAGGTTCTGTAGGTTTGTTCTTAAAGTGGTTGTAAAGGTTCGCATTTGTTTTTAAAATAACAAACATTTCATACTTACCGCTACTGTGCAGCTCGTTTTGCAAAGTGTGGCCCCCGAACTGCGTTTTCTGGGGGGCTCTCTCGCCTCCTCCCCACCTCAGATAACCCCCTAAGGGAAGCGCTCTCCCAAGGGGGTTACCTTGCGGGCACGCTCCCGAGTCCTGCATTCACCGTCCATAGTCGCCTAGTACAGGACTCTGCCCCATCCCCCGATGCCCGGGTCATTGGATTTGATTGATAGCAGGCCGAGTCAATGGCTAAGCTGGTATTAATATATCCAATGAAGAGCCGAGAAGTCCGTGCAAACGAAGAACACATTCGCAACGTAAGTAGAACATTTTTTAAGTGGAATGCCCCGTATATGTTATTATAAATTGCACAGAATTGAAAAAGAAAAACAACCTTTTATTTATGTGAAAATAGCTTTGCTATTCTTTGAAATTTTAAACAGGACAAATTATAGAATACAATGTATACTTTTTATGTACAATAACACTCCTTTTTTTTAAAACAAAAACTGGTCAAAACAGAAAAAATATAATTTTGCAATTTTTCCCATCTTTTTGTGTAGAGTATACATTGAAAAAAATAGAAAATACTTTTGCAAAATGGTTTCTGCCATGTATTTACATAATTTTTAAACTATACATATTAACAACTTTTTTTTAAAATATTAACACACTGATAAGTTTATTCACAGCAGTCTGATCATTTGTACTTAAAAAAAAAAAACTGTGGCTCCCCATAAAACTGTGACTCCCTGTAACATGTGAGGCTGCAAGATTTGAGCCATGACAGTCTACCTATATCATAGCAGAAACAATCTAACATGACCTATCTATGAAACAAAATGTACAGTAATTAGTATATAACATACAAAATATACATCAGGCATAGTATAGATCAACTATACCCTATCTCCCCAGATGAAAAAGTAGGGTCACTTAAATGTATCTCCTGGAGTAGAGCAGAAGGCCAGCAATACAACATGCAGCAAAATATGCCTCAAAACAACGGCTGTTTTTCATCTGGGTATAATTGATCTATTCTGTGTTGCATGATGTATATGTTGTATGCTATATAATTAACTACTATAAATATTGTTTTATAGACAGGTCTAGTTTCTTTCTGGTCAAGGAATTGAGGTCCTGAGGAAGCTGTTTATGAAACATGTCAACCTCCTGACCATCTTTTACAAAAAAACATAATGCGGAGTATATATGTACTAGCCTATCCAACAACCATATGATGTTTTTAAGAGCATTAGTTCTACACCTTTTTTTTATATGCAACTGTTTTGTAACAAAAAAAATGGTATGTGAATTTAATGTGGGTTAGTCCTTCTCTGGTATCGTTTAAGTCTGTAAGCTTTGGCTGTTTGTTTTTTAATATATGCACTCTCCTAAGAAAAAAAAAGTCTCTAGCAATACACACCAAACTGAGCATGTGCAGACTGACTCCACTAACTGTCTTATCTGGACATGTTTTGGGGACAATGCAAGAAGAGGAGGATCTGTGCATACAGGATCAAACAGCCTTTTTCACAAAGCAGAGAATTAACTCCTACAGTGAGTATAACAAGCATACTTTACTGCACATACAGACTGCTTTAACTGTTGTTGGGTTTAGTAAAACTTTAATGAACTCAGATAAGCAGATACCAGACAAATCTGTTGTATTCTGCTTGCAACAGTTTCAGATGGAAGGTTTGTCATTGTAAACAAGTGCACCAAAAAGTTTTGATTGGCATTGATTTGACTCTCTGATTGGACTGTAAATACGCAGATTCTCAACCCTTGATTTTTTACCCTGTCCCTATTTTGTGGACAGCTGCCGAAATGGAGCTTGTGTACCCAATAATAATTTGATTGTCCCAATTGAATTCTGTATCCAACGCTTCACATTTTGTGTGACAATCTATGTACATAGATCTAAATGTTTTACAAACTTAAATATTTCAAATGCCAGCTTCCAGCCTTAATAGGCATATGGTAATAAAACATGGCTTCTTTTCTACTCTGACAAGACAAAACGTGTTATAAAAGAGCCTGGTTAAACAAAGATAAGCCAGTTTGGAGACTTTGTAACATGGGAGAAGTAAAGATTAAAGGGAATGAGATAATAACCTCCAGGGACAGAGTAGAAAACAGATTCCATTATCTATGTAGAGAAGAAACACTTAAGATGGATGACCTAAAAACTTTACTCTTAAATGGTCTAAATAAAGGTGATGACACAGCAATTCTCTCAAAGGGTGACCTGACAACTGCACAGAACCAGGCAAAATGTTTGATTAATGATCTCACTGTCCTCAGAACATAGTTATTAGAAAAAAATAACCTATTTTAAAACATATATGAATGCAATTGATTAAATGTAAATAGCATTATGTATTAGTTATTGTTTTCAAACGTATGCATTTATTTGATGCTACTGCATGTACATAGGGGCAGCAATATACATCAATTATGTATTAATGCAGGGTACACTAACTCTCCCTAAGACCATAGATTAAAGGGTAAGTGTGCCTATCCTGCACATTTCCCGACCCCCCCCCCCCCCCCCATGCATACAGCATCCCTATCCCTTACTCATTGCATACCACTTCTCAGCTTTTTAAAGGGGGTTACTTTCCCACTCTATTACCATAGGTTGTGTGCTATCTAGCTTTATTCATTGCCTGTGCAAATTTCCTAGGTAGCTGAACTCCTTCATCCTGCCTGAAGTGTGTAAGGTTGGTGGTTCAACTAGACCCAGGCTTTAAGACTTCTGGATGTATGGAGCTCTCTCATGCATTGGCGAAATCAAGCATACACACAGCAATATGGTGAATGCAAGACTAGGGTTTATTTCTCGTGCGTACTTGCACCTAATCAAATCATACAAGAAAGGAACATACTGTACTTGGATTTGCCAATCATATCTAAGCAATTAGGTTATTGAAGTAATATTTGTGACTAGCTAAAACCTTGTTCCCTCTCTTATCATTATCTGCTCAGTACATAAATAACATTTGGCAAGGTTGTTCTTACTGTAGCTTCTCTGTGACTAATCCTAAAAGCTCAAGGATACATCTTCATACAAGCATTAATTACTATGGGGGAACTTTAGCAAGCCTTATAATGTATTGATATTATGGAGAAACTCTAGCAAGCCTTAAAATGCATTGATATTATGGGGGAACTCTAGCCTTTCGAAGTGTGGCTCTAGCAGGCATTCTGCAAGCTCTCTAACGGCAGCGACTGAGCTTAGCATTATGTGACAGCTGCTAGAAAGAGAAAGAGTACACTGCGCACGCAAGCAGTTTTAATAAGCCAGATAACCTGCTGGGGTTGAACTTCTAATCTCTAGCCAATACTGCTGGTTAGGTAGAAGTTTCTCCAGACAGGTTTCACATGTCCAGTTGAAAAGTAGTAAAAAATTAGCAACTTTTTAAAAAGCTGAGCATTGGTAGATAAGTTGCTGTAGTAAATGGGAAGGTTTTTTGGAAATGTGAAAGAAAGGTGAACTACCCCTATGATGATTTGCATATTCATGAGCCAGATGTACCCCTCAAACCTTTTCTCCTCCTCTAGAGCATGTCCCGTTATTTTTTTCCTTTAGCAAGAAAAAAAGCTTTTATGATTATGACATCATCATCATGAGGCTTGTAAAAAATGTTCAGGCCAGCTGCTTATATGGGTGCTCAACCTGTGGCCCTCCAGCTTTTGCGGAACTATAAGTCCCATGAGGCATTGCAAGGCTGACTGTTATAAGCAAGACTCCTAAAGGGCAGAGGCATTGTAGTTCCACAACAGCTGGAGGACCACAGGTTGAGCACCCATGCAGGAGGTCAGTTCCTAATGACATAGTCATGCCCCCAGGGTGACATCTTTTAAAAGCTCTTTCCCTATACACCACGTCTGAGTAGGCTTTGAAAGTCAAGGCAATAGCATTGTTTTGTTGGTAAAGAAATCAATGCTATGCTTGTGGAGACGAGGTGAAAAACAACGAGAAAAATAGAGCAGGTTCTAAATTTTTAATGCCCATTTTTCTTGTCAAGAAAAATGCTCTGGAGCCTACACACGACCGTTTTTCAGAACTTGCCTTTGGTGTTTTTTCCTTCTGCCTGTAAACACTCCTTTTTAAATATGCCTGCAAAAGCCTATGGGCCAGATTCAGGTAGATGGGCGTATCTTTAATTTGGAGTAACGTTTCTCATTTACGTTACTCCGCCAAAACTTTAGGAGCAAGTACTGTATTCACAAAGCACTTGCTCCTAAAGTTGCGGCGGCGTAGCGAAATGAGCCGGCGGAATTCAAATTGGGCGGGTAGGGGGCGTGTATTATTATAACTAGGCGCCATCCCGCGGCGGACGTACTGCCCATGCAACGACTGTCAGTGCGCATGCTCCAAATTCTGTCAATGAACGTCAATGAACGTCAATGACGTCAATCCCCATTCACGGACGTTTTTTTTTTTTCGAAGCGATGACGACGGCCATACTTAACATAGGATACTCCACTAGGGGGCTGCTTTATCTTTACGCCGCATATCTCTAACGGAAACGTCGGAAAGTCACTGCGTCGGGCCCGAATACGATCGTGAATTGCCGATTCTCGCTGATTAACATATTCTCGGCGTTAATCAGCGGGAACGCCCCGCGCGCCATTTTTAAAATTGCAGTTCCGATACGATGGCGAAATACAATTACGCCGCTCGTATAGGAACTCCAACCCGGCGTTTCTTGTTTTCTGCTTACTGAAAACAGAAACGCCGGCTCAAAGTGAGAGTTAGGCTGGAGTATCACTGATACTCCAGAGTAACTCTACCTGAATCTGGCCCTATGTGTGCATGGCTACATAGGCTAACATAGATGTGCTTTTACTGGCAAAAAAACACTGAACACAAGTATAAGCAGCACTTTTTTTAAGCTTCATGTACATGAAGCCTTATAAATGTGGACTCCTTGCAGGAAGTGACATTATAACTCCCTTATATAGGGTGGGTGGAGTTTATTAGGGAGTTAGTAGGTCATATAGTATACTTCAAAAAGACAACTTTGGGCTTCCCCTGCCTGCTATGGGCTCCACTTCACTTGATGCTATCTGCTGACCTGAAGACAACAATAGATTAAAGTGGTATTAAACCCAAAACCAAAAATGTAATCTATTGCAGCTTACCAATCCTTAAATGTGGTGACTACATAAGTTTTCTTTTTTTGGACTTTATTCTTTAAGTTTTTCACCTACTGATCCGGCCAATAATGCACTTCCTGTATTAGGGGACTGATAATATGCTGCACTGATTATAGTTTTAGAGTCCTAAATAACAAGGTACATGGTATAATCCTGGTCCGAAGATCGTAGTGACAATGGGGAAGGTGTTCACCCTCCTGGCGATGTATAGAGGACTCAGGTGGACACTCTTATCCTTAAACTAGATTTACAAGAGGAATTCAAAGATTTGAAAAGTAATGCCGCGTACACACGGTCGTTTTTTGCGATGAAAAAAAAACTTCGTTTTTTAAAACGTCATTTAAATTGATCGTGTGTGGGCAAAACGTCGTTTTTTGTCTTAAAAAAAACGACCAAAAAAAAATTCCAACATGCTTGAATTTTTTGTGTCGTTTTTCAAAACGTCGTTTTTTGTTTCACAAAAAGTCACCGTGTGTAGCAAAAACGTTGTTTAAAACGACGTTTTTCAACCCGCGCATGCCCAGAAGCTAGTTTTAAAGCGAGCTTCAATGGAAAAGTGTGATGAACGTAACCTCGTTTTTTGTGAAAAAAACGATGGTGTGTATGCAACATCGTCTTTGAAAGTGACGTTTCAAAAACGTCGTTTTTTACTTCACAAAAAACTTCGTTTTTTTTATCGCAAAAAACGACCGTGTGTACGCGGCATAAGGCTTCATGCACACTGAAGCTGATAAAATCTATAAAAAAAAACGCCAGTAGCTTTGCAGGGAGCCTTGCAACGTTTTCAGTGTAGCTTTTATCGGCTTTTTTTTTTGTTTTTTTGTTTTTTTTTTCCAATGGATTAAAAAAACGCAAAAAAACGCTGGTGCCTGTGTTTTTCAGCGTTTTTTTAGCGTTTTGCGGTTTTAGCGTTTTTCCCGCAAAAAAACGGCACTTTGAACGCAAATTTCGGGCGTTCAGAAAAAAGCCAATAAACTCCAAAGCTCATTAACACTGAAAAACGCCCAGGTGTGCATGGGCACATAGGCTAACATAGAGTTCAGTTTATGGGCTTTAAAAAAAAAGCCAAAACGCCAATAAACTGCAGTTTATCAGCTTCAGTGTGCATGAAGCCTAAAGGGTCAGTACTGAGGTAGACCAGGGGGATGGCGTAGTGGGATTTAGAACACAATTGGTCTGCATTGGGCACTAGTGCCAGGAACTAAGGGGCTGATTTACCAAGCCTGTGCGCCAAGACTCATGGTGCACAAGCAGGAGTAAACCTGTTTTTGACATTTACCAAAGAAACACGCTGCTAGTGCAGCGTGTTTCCTCATTTACTAAAGTGCCTAATGCGCCCAGAAGAGGGCGCACAGCACGCCAGTACAGAGCTGGCGTGCGGCATTTAGTTATGTAAACATCGGGGATTCGGGCGGGAGTTTATGAGGGGAGGGAGGGGGGTGATGCAGGGGAAGTGTGGTGACATGTGTTTCAACTTGTGTGGCGGGCCGATTTGAAAGGGAAAGTGACTTTTGGGACCCGATCCCCGGGCGCTTGCAAAGTACGCTAGAACCTCGGAAGGTTCACTTGCATACTGGGCATGCGCAGAGGGAAAAATCGGAGCTCACCGCGCGCCTCTTCAGACGCCGGGAAATCCTTGGTAAATACCAGGCGGCGTAGCAGTGTTTGCACTGCCTGGAGCGGCGTACGGCAAGCTCCGAGCTGTTCTCGGGCTGCGCTGACACTGAAGGGGAACTCCGCGCCAAATTTCAAATGTGAAACCGGCGCGGCTTCCCCCCCAGGGGTACAATAGGCTCTCCGGCTTGGTCCGGAACGTGAGGGGTTAACCCACGCCAAAATCGGCGTGGGGTTCCCCCCCAGATCCGTACCAAGCCCTCATCCCAGGCATGCAGTCTGGCCGGACAGGAATGGGGGTGGGGACGAGCGAGCGGCCCCCCCCCTCCTGAGCCGTACCAGACCACATGCCCTCGACATGGGGGAGTGTGTGCTTTGGGGGAGGGGGGCGCTGCCCCCCCCCCCCCAAAGCACTCTTGTCCCCATGTCGATCGGGACAAGAGCCTCTTCCCGACAACCCTAGCCATTGGTTGTCGGGGTATGCGGGCGGGAGCCAATCAGAATCTGGGAGCCCCGTTTAATAATGTGGCCCCCAGATTTCGGGCCCCCACCCTATGTGAATGAGTATGGGGTACATCGTACCCCTACCCATTCACCTGGTGAAGGTGGTTTGAACTTTGAGGGTCTTCTGCCGCCGCCCCCTTCGAATTTTTCGGCCTGGACGGGGGTCGTACATCCCATCCAGGACTTGGACGTGGCGGGCTTCTCGTCGCTGTCTTCTGCCGCTGCCCCCTTCACCACGAAGCTCCGTGCTTGTTTGATGAGGGCAGCGGGCTTCCGTCGTCTTCTCCGGGGCGAGGGTCGTACATCCCACCCCGGATTTCCTCGCCGGCTTCTGCCTGGCTCCTACTGGGGGCCAGGCCTTCTTTTGCCGTCTTCCGCCGGAGGGCGCCACTCTCCGGGCTTCTCGACGTTGTCTTCCGCCGCGGGGGCCAGGCCTTCTTCTTTGCCGCCCCCTTCGATTTTTTCGGCCTGGACGGGGGTCGCACATCCCATCCAGGACTTGGACGTGGCGGGCTTCTCGTCGCCGTCTTCTGCCGCTGCCCCCTTCACCACGAAGCTCCGTGCTTGTTTGATGAGGGCAGCGGGCTTCCGTCGTCTTCTCCGGGGCGAGGGTCGTACATCCCACCCCGGATTTCGTCGCCGTCTTCTGCCGCTGCCCCCTTCACCACGAAGCTCCGTGCTTGTTTGATGAGGGCAGCGGGCTTCCGTCGCAGTCTTCCGCCGCGGGGTGACACTCGCGGGCTTCTTCTTCCATTCGATGTTGACACGGCGAGGTCCGGCGCTGAAATGCCTTCTGAGCGGCGGGCAAGGACTTATATTGGCATTGGGCGTGGGCGTGGTTATGCCAACATGTGACCTTAACCCATGTGACAGTGATGTGACGTCACATCACTGTCACATGGGTTAAGGTCACATGTTGGCATAACCACGCCCACGCCCAATGCCAATATAAGTCCTTGCCCGCCGCTCAGAAGGCATTTCAGCGCCGGACCTCGCCGTGTCAACATCGAATGGAAGAAGAAGCCCGCGAGTGTCACCCCGCGGCGGAAGACTGCGACGGAAGCCCGCTGCCCTCATCAAACAAGCACGGAGCTTCGTGGTGAAGGGGGGGGGCAGCGGCAGAAGACGGCGACGAAATCCGGGGTGGGATGTACGACCCTCGCCCCGGAGAAGACGACGGAAGCCCGCTGCCCTCATCAAACAAGCACGGAGCTTCGTGGTGAAGGGGGCAGCGGCAGAAAACGGCGACGAGAAGCCCGCCACGTCCAAGTCCTGGATGGGATGTGCGACCCCCGTCCAGGCCGAAAAAATCGAAGGGGGCGGCAAAGAAGAAGGCCTGGCCCCCGCGGCGGAAGACAACGTCGAGAAGCCCGGAGAGTGGCGCCCTCCGGCGGAAGACGGCAAAAGAAGCCCTGGCCTCGGGAGGAGCCAGGCAGAAGCGGAGGAGCCCGAGGTGGGGCGACACCCCCGTTGTTCTCCGCTGTTTTCGGCCGGCCCCCCCCGGATGTAAAAGAGCTTCATTTTGGAGTGGGGGCACAGTCGAGCATGGCGGAGAGCATGGGTGGGTGTTTCCCCCCCCCGGCAGAAGACGGCTAGAAGACCGAGGAGTGGCGACGCCCCCGTTGTTCTCCGCCATTCCCGCCGGCCCCCCCCGGATGTAAAAGAGCTTTGTTTGGGGTAGGGGCCTGGCCGAACATGGCGGAGAGCATCGGTGGGGGTCTCTCTCCCGGCGGAAGGCGGCGGCGAAGACCGGGGGGGGTAGGTGTACCCCGCGGCGGAAGACAACGTCGAGAAGCCCGGAGAGTGGCGCCCTCGGCGGAAGACGGCGAAAGAAGCCCTGGCCTCGGGAGGAGCCAGGCAGAAGCGGAGGAGCCCGAGGTGGGGCGACACCCCCGTTGTTCTCCGCTGTTTTCGGCCGGCCCCCCCCGGATGTAAAAGAGCTTCATTTTGGGTGGGGGGCACAGTCGAGCATGGCGGAGAGCATGGGTGGGTGTTTCCCCCCCCGGCAGAAGACGGCTAGAAGACCGAGGAGTGGCGACGCCCCCGTTGTTCTCCGCCATTCCCGCCGGCCCCCCCCGGATGTAAAAGAGCTTTGTTTGGGGTAGGGGGCCTGGCCGACCATGGCGGAGAGCATCGGTGGGGGTCTCTCTCCCCGGCGGAAGGCGGCGGCGAAGACCGGGGGGGGGTAGGTGTACCCCCCGGCGGAAGGCGGCGGCGAAGACCGGTGCGGGGCTGGAGCCCCCCCGGCAGAAAACGTCTGGAAGACCGAGGGGCTCCGCCCCCGTTGTTCTCTGCTTCTTTCGGCCGGCCCCCCCCGGATCTGAAAGAGCTTATTTTGGGGTGGGGGCCTGGCTGGACATGGCGGAGATCATCGGTGGGTGTCCCCCCCCGGCAGAAGACGGCGAAGCCCGGGGCCCAATGGGCTGGTGGTGGGGGGTCCCGGCAGAAGACCCCCGGAGCTGACTAATAAATTATTTTTTTCTGTGTGTTTTTTTTTGTTTACACTTTTCCACCCGGTGAATGGGTAGGGGTACGATGTACCCCATACTCATTCACATAGGGTGGGGGGCCAGAATCTGGGGGCCCCCTTAATATAGGGGGCTCTCAGATTCTGATAAGCCCCCCGCCCGCATACCCCGACAACCAACGGCCAGGGTTGTCGGGAAGAGGCTCTTGTCCCTTTCGACATGGGGACAAGAGTGCTTTGGGGTGGGGGGGCAGTGCCCCCCTCCCCCACAGCACACACTCCCCCATGTCGAGGGCATGTGGTCTGGTACGGCTCAGGAGGGGGGGGGGCGCTCGCTCGTCCCCACCCCCATTCCTGTCCGGCCAGACTGCGTGCCTGGGAGAAGGGTTTGGTCTGGATCTGAGGGGGAACCCCACGCCGTTTTTTTGGCGTGGGTTTAACCCCTTATGTTCCAGATCAAATCTAAGAGCCTGTTGTGCACCAGAAGGGGGACCCCCACGCCTTTTTTTTTTGGTAATTTGGGGTGGAGTTCCCCTTTATCCCGGTCCTGTCAGGGGGGGGGGGGAATGCCTGCTCGTCTGTCCCTACAATGTATGAACAGCGATCTGTCATTTCCCCTACACAGTCCCACCCCCTTTACAGTTAGAACACACCCAGGTAACATATTCAACCCCTTCCGCGCCCCTAGTGTTAACCCCTTCCCTGCCAGTGTCATTTTTATAGTAAGCAATGCATTGATATACCATTGCTCGCTACAAAAATGCCAAATCTCACAAAAATGTGTCCGCCACAATGTCGCATTAGACAGAAAAAACAAATGATAGCCACCATTACTAGTAAAACAAAAAATTATTCAAAAAAAACCCATAAGACCAACCCCTACTTAGAACTTTTGCCCAAACCAATCAAACGCTTATTGTGATTTTTTGCAACCAAAAAGATGTCCAAGAATACTTATCGGCCTAAACTGAGGGCAAACATTTTTTGAATATATTTTGGGGGAGATTTATTATAGCAAACCGTAAAAAAGATGTTTTTTTAGTTACCAAATTGTCGCTATAGTTTTGGGTCAAGCAAAAATAAGAAAAAACGCAGAGGTGATCAAATACCACCAACAAAAAAAAAAAATTGAATTTTTAGGGGGGGGGGGGGGGAGGATGAGGACGCCCAATTTTTTTGGGGGCCACGTCGCACAACCACGCAATTGTCAGTCAAAATGACGCAGTGTTGAAATGCAAAAAATGGCCCCGTCAGTGACCAGTAATATGCTCTGGGGCTCAAGTGGTTACAAATTAAGAATACACTAAAGTTAGCCCAATTTATGGCCATAATGTGAAAGATGATGTTACACCGAGTAAATAGATACCCAACATGTTACACTTTAATATTGCACACACTCATGGAATGGCGCCAAACTTCAGTACTTGAAAATACCCATAGGCAACGCTTTTTTATGTGTTTCAGGTTACCAGTTTAGATTTACAGAGGAGGTCTAGTGCTAAAAGTATTGCTCTCGCTCTAACGTACGCTATGATACCTCACATGTGGGGTTTGAACGGGGGTTCAATATGTGGGCGGGGCTTACACATTTAAGGCCCGCCCCCATATATGGAAACATTCTTCAAACCACACATGTGAGGTATCATAGCGTGCGTAACAGCAAGAGGAATATTTATAGCACTAGACCTCATCTGTAAATCTAAACTGGTAACCGGAAACAATAAAAATGCTGCTTGTTCGCTTCTGACTGCGAGCTACTAGGGACAGGGGCTTTTTAAATTATTACTATTTAGGTTTGTTACGTAAAAATTCTATAAGACCTCCCGTTCAGCTTGTAAAGCATCACTTCATGGGGACCAAAAAAAAATTTAACACCTCTAATGCTTTCATCCGCCATTGCAGATTTGATTCTGGTACTGCATTTCGAGTGAACTGGGCATGCTCGAACAGTTAGAAAAAGAAGTTGGAAGTTTCATCCTGAAAATGACTTGCATCTTTCTGAGCATGCTCAGAAAGCTCTTTTTTTGGCTTAGTAATTTAAGGACATCCTTAACAGGTGTAAGCAGTTCCAAGTGCACACAAACTAGAGGCTGACATTTCTTCATGTGTTTCCAATTGGTTCATTAGCACACATGTTATAAAAAGCGTGGATACTGCACGTGTCAGCTGCCCCTCAGAGGGGGCAGATTTGCTGGCTGGAAGTAATGGCGGAGTGAAACAGAGATGTTTTGGAGCAAGTTTTGTATTTTTTGATGTTTTCTCTGCTACATAATTTTGCTAAATGTTTCTCAAGATGTTAATGACTAATGTTTTAATCCTGTGGGTCTATCCTGTTATTTCAAAAGCATGATTTATTTTCCAATGACTGTGAAATAAACGTTGGTCTTTTTTGTTTTTAGGTGTTTTTTATATATTTTTTGGTGTGTTTATTTGTAATTTTTTGTTTTGCTTTCCTTGTTTTGTGGACCAATAAAATTACTTTCAAATTTTGAAGTTTGTTTTGTGATATTTTTTTCCTGCTATGGATTTCAACCGCTGCAGCTGAACTAGTTTGGGCCTAAACCATCAAGTGTGATTTGTCTCTAAGCTCTTTCCTGGTGTGTATGCATGAAATGTTTAGTCACCAGAAAAGGAAGGACAAAGCGGTAAGTAATGTTTCCTAGAACTGATGTCCAGACTGACTTTTTAAAGCACATGTGCAAGATGTAGGAAAAGCTGCAAACAGGGCCTGTTGGAGGGGGGGGGGGGGGGGTGGTGTGTTTTTTTTTTTTGGACAGGCTTGAAGTGCTGATTTACAGCGCTGTGCTTGAAACTAGCACAAGACAATCCTATTCTAATTGTGGGTTGTTTGAGGGAAGCCAATTGAGTGTTAGAACCCCTGCTAGTGTTTTTAGGTTGGGCTTTGTGTCCCTTTTCCTAAAATTGGCTTCACTTCCTGTCACACAGCTGAACAGGAAGTGAGGTTAAAACCCTACCAATGGTCTTTTCTTTGGGACACAGGTCAATCTAACTAGTGTCACCATTAAGCAAATTGCACTGCAGTGTACACCCCAAATGATTAGTTATTTTGGGGTTTAGTAAAGGCAAAGCCGCTCTGCAGTAGAAGCGTAGGCAATGAAAATCAGAAGGGAAGCACTGATGGTTTTTACTTCCAATCCCGCCAAGTTTTGAGTTTTCTTCCTTGCTTGTCCACTTGTAGTGCAAAGTGGATTTGCCTTTAGTAAATGGACCCCAAAGTCCAAGATTCCTACTAATTTGGGGTGTACACAGCAAAATGCCATTTCCAAAATGGGAAACTATTTATATTGATCTGTGTGTCCCCAACAAAACATTACTCAGGTGTTTCCCTCACTTCCTGTTTGGCTGTGTGGCAGGAAGTGAATGAATTAAGTAGAAAGTGACAACATTTGTGAGGTGTCTTTACCCTATCAGGGGTGCAGGCATCCCCAAAACAAACATGAAAATAGTTGATTTAACATTGGGTGGTGTTTGTGGGGGTCCCTAACACACATTCATACATATTAGCAACGCTGGATCGTGGCCTATTGGCATGGTTATATTTTCTTAAGCCTCTCAATAAAATGATCTGAAATTTGGGGTTAAACTGGAACAATAATCATCACTTTTATTTTTTGGATTTCTTTCATTTTGGATAGAGTTGGTGGGGGGGGGGGGGGGGTTAGAAGCTCTGTCAGTTTATTTTGTATTATCCCTGTCCGTTTGGGGAGATTGGCCTTCACTTCCTGCCCCATAGCCAAACAGGAAGTGATCGAAAAAGTAGGCAAATTAAGGGCCCCCCCAAGTCCCCCCCCACAGAACTTGTGTGTGTCCCCTGAAAATTCCTGGGTGGGTCATAAAAAAACAGGGTGTGGCCTTGACAGGAAGGGTGGGTCATTTTTCTATTAGGGGGGGGGTGCCAAAATTTGGTCAGGCCTAGGGCAGCACAAAACCTAAATCTCCTACTGCACATTAGGGCTTATTTAGACAGGATCCAATTTACAGCATGTTTTTAGATTGTGGGAGGAAACCCGCACAGGGAGAACATGCAAACTCCAGGCAGATAGTGTCACGGGGGGATTCGAACCAGCAACCCTTTTGCTGCTAGGTGAACATGCTACACACTACGCTACTGTGCTGAACGAACATGATTGCAGCTGAAAGCATGAGATGTTTTTTTTTTTACCAATTCCATGCTTTCCAGCCTGGAGGACAGATGTGGGGTCTAATTGACCCCGCCTTTCTCTATAAAGAGGACCTGTCACACACTAGTCCTATTACAAGGGATGTTTACATTCCTTGTAATAGGAAGAAAAGTGAAAAATAATACAAACAAAGGGACAAACAAGTGCAAAAAATAAAATATTAAGTAAAAAAATAAAATAACAAAGGAATTTAAATGCTCCTGTCCCTAGTAGCTCGCACTCAGAAGCGAACACGCATGCAAGTCCCACCCACATATGTAAACATCCTTCAAACCCCACATGTGAGGTATCATAGCGTGCGTTAGAGCGAGAGCAATAATGTTAGCACTAGACCTCCTCTGTAACTCAAAAGTGGTAACCTGAGAAAAAAAGTCAAGCGTTGCCTATGGAGATTTTTAATAACGAAGTTTAGCGCCATTCCATGAGTGTGCGCAATATGAAAGCGTGACAAGTTAGGTATCTATTTACTCGGTGTAACATCATCTTTTACCTTATCCCTAAAAATTGGCCTAGCTTTACTGCTTTCTTATTTTGTCATTCATGAAACAGGTTTTTTTTTTGTAAAGCCAAAAAAAAAAAAAAACGTTAGAACATTTTTGGCACAAATACTGTTGGAAATGTGTCCGAAAAAATGGCCGCCACTTTATTCCCTAGGGTGTTTGTTAATAAAATATATATAATGTTTGGGGGTCCTGAGTAAGTTTCAAGGAAGAAAATATAATTGTTACATGAAGGAGAGAAGTGCCAGAATAGGCGCGGTATGGAAGTGGTTAAAGTGCACCAATAAAAGTGAAAAATTCCTTGAAATTTCGTACCATGGGGGGGGGGGAGGCAATTAGGGGCGCCATCAGGAATTATGGGGCCCCTTACACAGCTTCAGGCATGGGCCCCCTGGAGCAGAGAATAGGGGGGGGGGGGTGCCGCCTGATATTAAGAAGGGGGGGGGCTGCCGCAATTTGATAAGCGGGGGGTTCCTTTACTAAAAAATACATATAGAAAAAATATATATTAAAAAGGGTGGTAGCCATCCGGGGGCCCTGGGGACCACTGGGCCCTTTAATAAAAAGAAACTTCTGGGCTCTTTAATGAAAAATAAATTACAATATCTACATATATAAAATAATAAAAAAGGGGGTTGCCTTGGGAGCTCTGGGCCCTTTAATAAAAAATAACTACCAAAAATCTAAAAAAAAAATAACATTGGTGGGAGCTGTGGTGGCTCAACGTGAATGGCACTGCGCTGACAAGCCGTTCACCTCTGCAGCCAAGGGTTCGGATCCCGGTCTCGGCTACATGTGAATTGAGTTTGGTGGTGTCAGCCCGGCTCCCGGTGGGTGTGCTATGCAAGGTACGCCTGTGCTTAGTATGCCCACCCCCCCCCCCCCACAAAAAAAACACCACACTTGCACACACTTTGGCCATGAGGTCTCCTAAAATAAAGGGAGGCGAAGGACCTACAGGGCTGGCTGGGTGGGCTACACTCCTTCATAGGGGGAGTCCCTCTGTCCCATCGGGCTCCCAAGTGTAGCAGGTGGGGTGAGGCCCCCCTCACACCCACCATTGCCCCGGGGGCATGGAGAAGGATGGCGATTGCAAGTCCAGCTCCTCTCTCTCGACTTCACGCACAAAATACACTTTAAAAAAGAAATTAAAGTAAAAAGTAACAAACCTGGGGAAAATGTTTATAACATTTTTAGAAGCAAAAAGGGGCCCTCTGGGAGCTTTCAAAATTATATTATATATATATATATGTTTAAAAAATAACCAAAAATATATCATATGTTTTTTTTTTTTTTTTTTTTTGTAAAGGTGGGGGGTTGTCATCTGG
Organism: Rana kukunoris; assembly: GCA_029574335.1. Classification (NCBI taxonomy): domain Eukaryota; kingdom Metazoa; phylum Chordata; class Amphibia; order Anura; family Ranidae; genus Rana; species Rana kukunoris. The sequence goes on from CM056053.1 coordinate 81,074,670, forward strand.
AGCCCTGGGGATCTCCGGGCCACTGGGGCCAGGCCACTGGGGACCTCCAGACCCCTAAACCAAAACATTGGCCCTTTAATAACAAAAAATTTGGGGGGTTGCCACCCGGGGCCCTGGGGACCTCCAGACTGCTAAAAAATATTAAATTCCAAAAATTGGCCCTTTAATAAAAAATCCTACAAAAACCAACTAACAAATATATATACAAAAAAAAAAAGAGGGGGGTTACCATCTGGGGCGCTGGGGGGCCTCCAGGCATCTGGGCACCTCCGGACCCCGGGCCCCTTACAGGTGTACAGGGCCGCCATCATGAATTTTGGGGCCCCTTACACAGCTTCAGGCATGGGCCCCCTGGAGCAGAGAACCGGGGGGGGGTGCTGCCGCATGAAATTGAGAAGCGGGGGGGGGGGGTGGTGCCACAAATTGAGGAGCGGGGGGGCCCTTTACAAAAATTTTGACAGAAATAAGAAATAAAGAAAAATATATATAAAAAAGGGGGGTAGCCATCCGGGGGCCCTGGGGACCTCTGTGCTCTTTATCAAAAAAAATACAAAAGAGAGAAAATACATATATATATATTTTTTAAATATAACATTTATCGAAAAAAAGTAAAAAAACAAGGGGGTAGCCTTCCAGGGCCCTGGGGACCTCTGGGCCCTTTCCTTAAAAAAAAAAAAAAAAATATATATTAAAAAATATATATATATTTTTTTAAATATATATATTTTATTTTAAAAAAAGGGCTTGCCATCTGGGGCCCTTAGTGGCCTCCGGGCCCCTGGGGACCTTCGGAGCCCTTAAAAAAAAAAAAAAAAAAAAATTTTTTTTTTTGTTTTAGGGTGGTTCCCATCCGGGCCCCTGGGGGCCCCTGGGGACCCCCGGGCGGTGTAATGCCTGTACCCCCTAATGGCGGCCCTGCAGGTGTACTGCCTGTACCCCCCTGATGGCGGCCCTGGGTGTAATGTCAGCATGTGAAAAATGACATTCTGAAGGAAAAAAGCCATTTAAAACTGACTCGCGGCTATAATGAATTGTCAGCTCTTGGAATTTGCAGGAGAATTCATTCATTAAAAACACCAAAAAAAAAGCGTGGGGGTCCCCCCAAATTCAATAACCAGACCCTTTAGGTCTGGTATGGATATTAAGGGGAACCCCGCCATCAATTTTTAAAAAAAATGACGTGGGGTTCCCCCCAAATATCCATAACCAGACCCTTCAGGTCTGGTGTGGAATTTAAGGGGAACTCCACTCCAAATAAAAAAAAAATGGCGTGGAGTCCCCCCTAAAATCCACACCAGACCCCTTATCCGAGCACGTTGACCTGGCCGGCCGCAGAAAAGAGGGGGGGACAGAGCGCGGCCCCCCCCCTCTCCTGAACCGCACCAGGCCACATGCCCTCAACATTGGGAGGGTGTTTTGGGGTGCCCCCCAAAACACCTTGTCCCCATGTTGATGAGGACAAGGGTCTCTTCCCCACAACCCTTGCCCGGTGGTTGTGGGGGTCTGCGGGCAGGAGGCTTATCGAAATCTGGAAGACCCCTTTAACAAAGGGGCCCCCCAGATCCCGGCCCCCCCTGTGTGAAATGGTAATGGGGTACCTTGTACCTCTACCATTTCACGAGTAAAAAAAAAGTAAAGGGTAAAAAAAGACAAGAGCCGGTTTTTGACAAGTCCTTTATTATCTTCTTTCTTCTTTCCTTCGGGTTTCTTCTTCCTCCTCCTCTTCTTCCTCTGCTTCTGTCTTGGGTCTTCTATTCCCGCATCTTGCCCGGCGTGTTCTTCCATCTTCTTCCGCTGTCCTTCTCGTCCGCATCTTCTCTTCTTGTTCTTCTTCGCCGGAGCGGCCGCTTCCAATTGAAATCCCCGCTGTCTGCCGGACCACGCCCCCCTCTGACGCCACGGGCAAGCTCTTAGGAGGTGTGCTGCCAGTGCGTCAGAGGGGGGCGTGGTCACATGTCAGAGGGCGGGCAATTCAATTTGAAGCGGCGGGCTTTTTCTTTGAAAGAGCCGCGCCAATTCAATTGAATTGCCCGCCTGGAACATGTGACCACGCCCCCCTCTGACGCACTGGCACCACACGGGGACTTTCCTAAGAGCTTGCCCGTGGCGTCAGGGGGGGGCGTGGTCCGGCAGACAGCGGGGATTTCAATTGGAAGCGGCCGCTCCGGCGAAGAAGAAGAAGGAGAAAGATGCGGACGAGAAGGACAGCGGGGAAGAAGATGGAAGAACACGCCGGGCAAGATGCGGGAATAGAAGACCCAAGACAGAAGCAGAGGAAGAAGAAGGAGGAGGAAGAAGAAACCCGAAGGAAAGAAGAAAGAAGATAATAAAGGACTTGTCAAAAACCGGCTCTTGTCTTTTTTAACCTTTACATTTTTTTTTACTCGTGAAATGGTAGAGGTACAAGGTACCCCATTACCATTTCACACAGGGGGGGGGCCGGGATCTGGGGGGCCCCTTTGTTAAAGGGGTCTTCCAGATTTCGATAAGCCTCCTGCCCGCAGACCCCCACAACCACCGGGCAAGGGTTGTGGGGAAGAGACCCTTGTCCTCATCAACATGGGGACAAGGTGTTTTGGGGGGCACCCCAAAACACCCTCCCAATGTTGAGGGCATGTGGCCTGGTGCGGGTTCAGGAGAGGGGGGGGGCCGCGCTCTGTCCCCCCCTCTTTTCTGCGGCCGGCCAGGTCAACGTGCTCGGATAAGGGGTCTGGTGTGGATTTTAGGGGGGACTCCACGCCATTTTTTTTTAAATTTGGGGTGGAGTTCCCCTTAAATTCCACACCAGACCTGAAGGGTCTGGTTATGGATATTTGGGGGGAACCCCACGTCATTTTTTTTTAAAATTGACGGCGGGGTTCCCCTTAATATCCATACCAGACCTAAAGGGTCTGGTTATTGAATTTGGGGGGACCCCCACGCTTTTTGTTTTCGTTTTTTTATGAATGAATTCTCCTGCAATTGGGGAGCCGACAATTCATTATTGCCGCGAGTCAGTTTTAAATGGCTTTTTTTTTGTTTTTTTTTTTTTTTTTTTCAGAATGTCATTTTGTGCAAAGACATATTTCTAACCGCAGGAAAAGTGCGCTTTATTCACCTGCTGACATCCCCCCCCCCCCATGGTACGAATTTTAAAAAAATTATTCAATTGCGTGGGGGTCCCCCAAATTCAATAACCAGACCTTTAGGTCTGATATGGATATTAAGGGGAACCCGCCATCAATTTTTTAAAAAAATGACGTGGGGTTCCCCCCAAATATCCATAACCAGACCCTTCGGGTCTGGTGTGGAATTTAAGGGGAACTCCACCCCAAATTAAAAAAAAAATGGCGTGGAGTCCCCCCTAAAATCCACACCAGACCCCTTATCCGAGCACGTTGACCTGGCCGGCCGCAGAAAAGAGGGGGGGACAGAGCGCGGGCCCCCCCCCTCTCCTGAACCGCACCAGGCCACATGCCCTCAACATTGGGAGGGTGTTTTGGGGTGCCCCCAAAACACCTTGTCCCCATGTTGATGAGGACAAGGGTCTCTTCCCCACAACCCTTGCCGGTGGTTGTGGGGGTCTGCGGGCAGGAGGCTTATCGAAATCTGGAAGACCCCTTTAACAAAGGGGCCCCCCAGATCCCGGCCCCCCCCCTGTGTGAAATGGTAATGGGGTACCTTGTACCTCTACCATTTCACGAGAAAAAAAAATGTAAAGGGTTAAAAAAAGACAAGAGCCGGTTTTTGACAAGTCCTTTATTATCTTCTTTCTTCTTTCCTTCGGGTTTCTTCTTCCTCCTCCTTCTTCTTCCTCTGCTTCTGTCTTGGGTCTTCTATTCCCGCATCTTGCCCGGCGTGTTCTTCCATCTTCTTCCGCTGTCCTTCTCGTCCGCATCTTCTCCTTCTTCTTCTTCTTCGCCGGAGCGGCCGCTTCCAATTGAAATCCCCGCTGTCTGCCGGACCACGCCCCCCCTCTGACGCCACGGGCAAGCTCTTAGGAAAGTCCCCGTGTGGTGCCAGTGCGTCAGAGGGGGGCGTGGTCACATGTTCCAGAAGCGGGCAATTCAATTGGAAGCGGCGACTCTGGCAAAGAAAAAGCCGCGCACGAGCTTCAAATTGAATTGGCCGCCCTCTGACATGTGACCACGCCCCCCTCTGACGCACTTGCAGCACACTCCTAAGAGCTTGCCCGTGGCGTCAGAGGGGGGGGGCGTGGTCCGGCAGACAGCGGGGATTTCAATTGGAAGCGGCGCCTCCGGCGAAGAAGAAGAAGAGAAGAAGATGCGGACGAGAGAAGGACAGCGGGAGGAAACAGAAGATGGAAGAACACGCCGGGCAAGATGCGGGAATAGAAGACCCAAGACAGAAGCAGAGGAAGAAGAAGGAGGAGGAAGAAGAAACCCGAAGGAAAGAAGAAAGAAGATAATAAAGGACTTGTCAAAAACGGCTCTTGTCTTTTTTTAACCCTTTACATTTTTTTTCTCGTGAAATGGTAGAGGTACAAGGTACCCCATTACCATTTCACACAGGGGGGGGGGCCGGGATCTGGGGGGCCCCTTTGTTAAAGGGGTCTTCCAGATTTCGATAAGCCTCCTGCCCGCAGACCCCCACAACCACCGGGCAAGGGTTGTGGGGAAGAGACCTTGTCCTCATCAACATGGGGACAAGGTGTTTTGGGGGGCACCCCAAAACACCCTCCCAATGTTGAGGGCATGTGGCCTGGTGCGGTTCAGGAGAGGGGGGGGGCCGCGCTCTGTCCCCCCCTCTTTTCTGCGGCCGGCCGGCCAGGTCAACGTGCTCGGATAAGGGGTCTGGTGTGGATTTTAGGGGGGGGACTCCACGCCATTTTTTTTTTTATTTTTGGAGTGGAGTTCCCTTAAATTCCACACCAGACCGAAGGGTCTGGTTATGGATATTTGGGGGGAACCCCACGTCATTTTTTTTTTTAAATTGACGGCGGGGTTCCCCTTAATATCCTTACCAGACCTAAAGGGTCTGGTTATTGAATTTGGGGGGACCCCCACGCTTTTTTTTTCCTTTTTTTAATGAAATGAATTCTCCTGCAATTGCCGGGAGCCGACAATCATTATAGCCGCGAGTCAGTTTTAAATGGCTTTTTTCCTTTGAAAAATGACATTTTGTGCAGAGACAGTTCTAACCACGGGAAACATGCGCTTTTCACATGCTGACATTAGAGACCCATGTACGAAATTTAAGGAAAATTACACTTTTATTATTGCACTTTTAGCATTATTAAAATCACTGCTCCCGAAAAAAACGGCCGTTTTAAAAAATAAAAAAAGCATTGGTACATGTCCCCTGGGGCAGGACTGAGGTCCCCAAACACTTTTTAGGACAAAACTTGCAGATTAGCCTTTAAAATTCACTATTAAGATTTCCCCCCATAGACTTATACAGGGAGTTCGGCGGCGGCTTTAGTTATCAATCACATCGCGCTGCTGCTGCCGCCGGTTCATGCGCCTAATTAGGGCTTCATCCAGCGCACTAATTAAGGCATGTACCGGCGCAGCGCAGATTCATTAGTAAATCAGCCCTACTGAACATACTGCCCATGAGTAGACCTTGTTTCTTAACACATCTTCTCCACAAGGTAACTATGTGCAAAACAACCAATTTTTCCCTAAAGGGAAAAGCTGAACCAGGTTGCAGAAACTGTAAACATTTTTGATTTCATTCTTGTGAAAACATGGAAGATTGCTTTGTCTATACAGTGATCAATGATTGAGGGGTGTTCAGACAGCAA